>CM069303.1:4915000-5510000 GCA_035609425.1 Epinephelus awoara
TATGCTTGTAATTTTTCCAGGTATTCATGGCTATAAACACTGACAATAAACTCAAACTCTCCTGGTATTTTCTATGAAGACCACATCTACAGTGCATTATGAAGGTATAGTGACCTACAACGCATGCATGATATCTTATGACTACACTTCTAAACACACAGTGCTTTCTAATGAATTAGTGATTTAACATTATGTGACTTATGATGCATTATAGATGTCAAGTGTCTTATGGATGCCCTTGACTAGTTCAAAACTAGAGGTTGACTGATGGAGCTTATAATACATTATGAATAGCTATACTCACCTATACACACCTCAACAATCAACTGCAGTCAGGACTTATAGTATAGTCCATGCAGTATACTAAGTCATCATTTTATTAAAGTGGGTAATTGATGCATCTATAATAATGCATGCTTCATCATGATGCTTCATTGTTTATGTGAAGTTAAGTGTGATATATTTTGTATTTAAAAGAATCTGTGCTACATCATTAATGATTAATGCACCATACACTGAAATACTTTTGAAAGACTGAAGTCCCTCATCTAAAGACAATGTGACATAAGGTCGAGAGTTTGTAGTCACAGAATCAGATTTTGCAAAGACTATTTGCTTGATGGCTTGCTTAAAAAAAAAAAAAATAGTTGACAAAAATTGTTGCAGTCCCAAAATCCCCAATGAGCATGCCATATGTTATAGTTAGCTAGCTAACCACTTTAACCATCCCAAAGAGGGCTACGTGTAAGCTAACGTTAGCTACTGAAATAGTTGCTATTAGCCTATGAGCTAACCATATGTTTCAGCTGAAGATTACTAGCTTTAAAAATGATATCATGTAACAGTATGAAGCAAGAAATCTTCAACTGAAATATATGGTTAGCTTGTAGGCTAACAGCAAATATTCCAGTAGCTAACTTTGGTTTATGAGTCACCCTCTTTGGGATGGGGACAGTAGTTAGCTAGCTAGCTAGCTATAGCTCATAACATACTCACTGGGGATTTGAAGGGCTACAACAATTTCTGTCCACTTATTTTCCTTTTTGAAGCTAACAATCTTTAGAATAGGGACCCTGAAAGAATACCAGTCTTTACAAAAACTGATTTTGTGACTAAAAACTCACAGTCTTTAGCTGTGGTAACTTTCAGACATTAGTCTTTTCGTTGTATTTTAAAGCATTCTAGTGTAAAGTAGACATTAATCACTAGATGCAGCATGGAATCTTTTAAATGCAAAATGAAAATGCATTACACTTAACATCAACAGTGAAACAGTATAATAAGGCATTCATTATTATAGATGCGCAAATTTGGCCGGATTACCTAATGGGTTTTATGGGCACAGGCCCAGGGGCCCATGCGCAGACAGGGCCTCGCCATGGGCCCAGCCAGAATGGTAGAAAACGACTGTATAATGTTTTTCCTCTAAATCCCTCCTGTTCACATTTCAAATACATGACACCATGTATAACCAATAAAAATCACGCTGATATTTTTTTTTACCTAAACAGAATGATTTAATTGGTCAAGTCCAAGTGTGGAAACCATGGTAACAGGCCGCTCCGCCTCCGTCCCTAAGCGACTGTGCTCAGCGATATAAGTGATAGAGAGTGAAAGACAGCGACACAAGTGGTTGTATCAAACCTAAGCGGAGAAAAGAAAAGGAGGAGAGGGAGGAAACTTTTTTAAAAAATGTGCCTTCTATCCAATCTTTCCTCCTCAAATGGAGCCAGGAGAATCAGGGTGAAGATGCTTTGGAGTTGGAGAACACCGTGCAAGCTAAACTAGCTAACCGGGAGCCGGAGCCGAGCCGGAGGAAGATGCCGCAGGAAATCCGCCACAACCTGTAGCTAGCTGCAGTCACAGCACGGCAGCTCTCAGTGGATGTACGAAGTGTCGGACCCGGCGTTGTGGGGTGAAGTGGGTGAAAACGCGCGAGCTGTTCTTATTGATTGTGGACCTGCAGCCTTCCATAACCGCAGGAGCAGATACCCAGCATCAACTCGTGATGGCGGCTTGGGCGGTGAAGTGCGCTCCTTCACTAACGATCTGCTGTACAGCCGTCTACAAACTGGAGAAAACGTTTCCCGTGACTGGATCATCTATTCACCATCCACAGGTAATATTTTTTGCTTTGCTTGCGTGCTCTTTTCAACGAAGAAACCCCAGTTTGTTAGTGGCTAACGTTACTTTGACTGGAAACACTGGAAAGTTTGCGGGATCACGAGAAAAGCACGCAGCATTGTGTCTACATGCTGGCGCGGGACTGTGAACTCGCAACTAGCGCAACAGCTGGAGGGAGAGAAGCGGTACTGGCGGGGGATGTTGAAGCTGTCGTGGCCGCCGTTTAATTCCAAAGTGGAAGAGGTTGCCCTTGCGTGGCGATGATGAAGTTCTTGGATCACCACACATCACCTGTAGCCTACAGGTGTTCGTGTGTGACTGTGGGCGCGCATGCGTGCCTGTGTGTGTATGTGTGTGTGAAGACAACCTATATTACCTTCATTTTACATTTCTATTAAATATCAGAGTAAGGCTTTTCGTCAAGTTGACCATTGCTGTTTTGTATATTTTTTTATTACCAGTAAATGAGAGTAGAGATAATAAAGGAGGAGGAGACAGAGAAAAAGAGAGACAGCCCTCAGAGAGCCAAAGACAGGACACAAAGAGCATCTGGAGACAGAGCAGAGAAGCCATATTTACAGGTATGTGTATGTGGGTTTGTGTGTGAACTATGGAAGATTCTGAATCCACAATCTGGACTTGTGGAGGTGAAGCAGTTTGTGTTTGCAAATGCTAATGTGTAACTAGCTGATTTCTTGATATTGTTGCTTGGCGAGGAGAGTGTTATTGCAATTATGTGTAAATCCTGTATGATGGAGGATATCTGCAGGTGTTGATTTGTCCTTCTTTGTGATCATATACAGTAGGCTGTACCCTGTCAGTGTAAATCCTGTATACGTTACAGGTGTTTCCAGCAAATAGCAGTCCGTAATACAAAACCCTGTTTGTGTGCATGTGTGTGTGTTAGGGCTGTCACTTTTTATTCGAATTTCGAACATTCATTCGATGGAGGGGTGAAAAGTTCATATTCGAGCTGTAATTACCTGTTCGAAATGCAAGCTGCAGTCTCTATAGGTGCATCAGACCGTTTGATGTAGTTCGCCGTGTGATCCAACAGAGGGCGCTCAAAGAATTCACTATCATCTTGACCTATTGCATGCCCTATTGACCTATCGCTAAACTAAGCTAATGTTAATGTGTTGTTTTGCACTGAAAATGGAGGACAATAGCGAGCAAATCCGTCCTGAGCGGACAATCACGACACCAAAACATCTGAGAAGCAGTGTGTGGAAGTATTGTGGGTTCTACGCCGTGGATGGCAAAGTTACGAACAAAGATAAGGCTGTTTGTCGACTTTGTAACCCCTAATTTCCACCAGATGCGTGTTGGTTGCTTCTCCGCTCCGGCACGGCAACGGAGCCTTTTAGATTCAATTCTAGTCAATGTGTGTGTTTCCACCGGCTCCGGCAGTGCTGCGTTCCGGCTCCGTCTCAGCTCCGGCACTCCGGAGCCCTCCGCAACAGATACGCAGCACTTCTATTTTTGCCGGACGCCAGAGCACAACGCAGCAATTCAGCACAGAGCAGATCGTGCGGGGCAGGAAGTCGTGCAGAGAAATACAATAAAACATCCGGTTAATTTTCAAAATAAGATACACAGTGTTCACGGCGGATCATATTTCCCTGCACTACACCTTGAAAACTACATAATGGGCAGAGGCAGGCCTGAAGTCAACAGGTCAGAGGTTTTCAGACGTCATTTCACCCCGTTGACACCGTGGACGAGGAGATATATCCATCATGGCAGTGCACCGAGATGGACCACAACGGACACGCATCCGTCCGTCAATACCCACCGACTGCGTTTGCTGTGCAGAGCGGTGCAGCTCCGCCGGAAGACATCTCGGTGCACTGCCACGATGGACATCTCCTCGTCCACGGTGTCAACGGGGTGAAATTACGTCTGCAAACCTCTGACCTGTTGACTTCAGGCCTGCCTCTGCCCATTATGTAGTTTTCAAGGTGTAGTGCAGGGAAATATGATCCGCCGTGAACACTGTGTATCTTATTTTGAAAATTAACCGGCGTTGTGCTCCGGTGTCCGGCAAAAATAGAAGTGCTGCGTATCTGTTGTTGTTGTAATTCGAATATATCCGAACGAATTACGGGTCATTTCAAATTCGTTCGAACTTGAGTTTTTGAAAAAGTGACAGCCCTAGTGTGTGTGTGTGTGTGTGTGTATTTGGGGGGCCCTCCTAGAATTTGTGCCCAAGGGTCCCTGCCCTCTTAAACCGGGCCTGTGCACAATAGATATACTTTATGTAATGCATAGGCCTACAATGATCACTAATACTGCATGCAGTATTATAGCATACTATGAGTCCTCACTACAGTTGATTGTTGATGTGTGTTTAGGTGAGCTTAGAAGCTCCATCAGTCAACCTCTAGTTTGACTAGTCAAAAGCATCCATAACACACCTGACACTTATAATGCATTAAGTTACATCTATGTTTTTTTATGACTAATTGTATTTCATCAGAAAGCATTAGCCTGTTTTGAGTGTAATCATAAAGCATTATGAATTCATCATAATTTATTATGATATGTGATAGTAAGTGTTTCCGAGCGACTCACTTTACATGGGCTCAAACAAGGGATGGATTGACAAGCTGGCAAGGCATAGCAGTTTCCAATGGGAAAATACACCCTTGGCACAAATGTGTATGATAGATGTGTGTTAATCAGTTTGTGGTGATTTGATTAATTTCAAAATTGATAATGAACCACGAGCACAATAAAAATTTAATCATTTTCGGTCACAGGAAATTATCCAAGATACAACTCCAGTGAAGTGTGGTCTTGTTCACTTGTGC
Source organism: Epinephelus awoara (assembly GCA_035609425.1). NCBI lineage: Eukaryota > Metazoa > Chordata > Actinopteri > Perciformes > Serranidae > Epinephelus > Epinephelus awoara. The sequence continues at coordinate 4,919,938 of CM069303.1, forward strand.
ATTACAGTTTAGTACATTTTTGCCTCTTTCACATTGTAGGCTGCTACTGTAGGCTATAATTGTCCATGTTTCCACACGGCTGCATGGAGTGAGTTTATGGCATTCTGGGTGGTTCTGTTAATCCATTGTTTCTGGTTGTGGAATGATTTAACTGTACTTTTGGGTACAGTTGTGTCTGTAGCTTTACAAACTAAATCCACCACAGACCAAGTGACTTTATTGATGTCATTGGTGATGTTGATGGTGTCCTGAAACATACCTCAGATTCTGTCTGGCTCCATTTCTCTTCTTTCCAGAGTCCTCTGCTCTGTCAGATCAGCATAAAAAAGAATCGCATGGTTCAATACTGTCCGGTACTCTAGGATTTAATCATGTTTCAGTGAAACAAAGGATATTACAGTTCCAGATATCCTGTTGGAAACTGATGCAGGCATGGAGGTCCTCCAGTTTGTTATCCAAAGCATGTACAATGGCTAGCCGGATGCTTGTTCAACAGAGATTGCAGCCAGTGTTTAATTTCTCCACGCTTGCCACGGAGCTCCAATGTAGCTATGGATGCAGAGATGGATGTAGAGATTGTATCGCTTATCCATTTACCTGGTGAGTTGATTTCCTTGTCATGATGAGTGACAGCCACACGCCACCACCTTCCAATGCCCACCACCAAAAGCTGCACAGACTTCTGCAAAATAGACAAAAGAGCATAAATTTAGCACAAACTTAGCAGAGCTGACAGAGAGGTGACTGGAAATTAGGGCTGTAGTCTCCTGGTCGACTAGTCGATTATTTGGTCGCTATGCTTTCGTCCGACCAAATTCTCATTAGTCGAATAATCACTGTGTTACTTTCATGAGGGAGAAAAGTGCTACATCAACAGCTTTCCAGGATTAATCCATTATTTCCTGTGGCCGGGGGAACAGGCTAAGTTACCTGTGAAAACGGGGGTGTTTTCAAAACACCCCTGTTTTTCATTGGTTGAATACAGCCCTACTGGAAACATCTAATTCATCATCAGGGGGGAAAGGGACCTAAGATGGCTTCTGACCTTAAACAGTTCTTGAGGCTATCTTGTGGAGGGGCCTGCTGTTAAAGTCGATTTTTATATATTATTTGTTAATCTTATGCTGACATAGTGTATATCTCAAAATGTATTTCTGTTTTAATCAAATCACCACAATCTATCCAACAAACGGCAAGCATTGAACAAGTTTTATTCCAAAATAGGTGTACTAGTTGGTTTCTGTGGCTGAAAGCAATGCAAAATGAAGCTTGTTCATGCAGACTGCCGTATGCTCTATTCCACAATAGCATCTAAAGGCAACCTGAAAGACAATGCATGGAGAGGGGGAGGGGTGAGGGATCAAAAGAGGCACAATTTTTGGAGATTATTCTGGCCTCGTTCAAAACTTTTCCTTTGCCTGTAGAGCAGTCGATCATTGCTTGCAGTTTTTTTTTAATGGAAACACAATAACAAGGCTTCAGTATGTACATGGCTCTCATTAAAGTAGATTCTCCCTCAGTTATGATCATTAATTTTTTTATAGCACATCATTAAATTGTTTTGCCATTTAAAGCAGTACACAGTCTCTATTGATGTCCATTAGAGTAAAAAGAAAATGGAAGGCAATTGTTACACCCTGACCTTTATCCTATTTATGGGCCAATGTACTCCATCAATAACACAAAGAGAACAGGCGGCAGTAATTATTGGCTTATCGGCTTTAGTACACAGAACTTATACAGCTTCTCCATTTTGCTACTTGCTAATGACTAAGGTTTGAGGGGGCAGAAAACATGGTTACATCAACATGATTGCTGTTTTAAATTCCTCAATTTAGGAACACTGTTGAATGGATCGCTGCTCTGCATCTAATCAGTTGTGGCATAGTATTCAGAGGACCAATTAATGAGAAATGTTTAGATGTCATTGATTGCAAACAACAGCAAGCAGAGTGTTGGGATAATTCCATGTCCTTATCTGTTGCATTTAAAGCCATGGTCTCATTAGGTTAAATGACCATGTTCCTGATTACGTTAGGTTTCGAAACACTGGGAACACAACTCTAAAACAACAGAGGTGTGTTACATCTATGTCAAGCGGTAACCTCTGAGGAAATGAAACCAATGCCGAAGTGCCAAAAACTGCAGTTCCTTGAATGGCCACTTGAAGCTGGCTCCAAAGCAGAGTAAATCCCCGTAGAGTCCCATGTTAAAATGCCCAACTTTACAGAAAAATACGCATGTGTGCACCTTGGGACAAAAAATGGTCTTGGTCTCTGTAGCTAATTTCAACATTCATGACAACTGTACAGGGGCTTGTTTTTTTATACAATTCCCCGTTTACATTTTTTTACGGCCCAAAGTTATGGATATTTAACGGTGGTGCTGCTTGAGTGACAGGCTGCCTGGGAGGCATCACCACAGTTTGAGTCAGATCCACCCCACACTCTTCCACAGCTCCACCCTCTGGTCCAAATAAGGTCACTTCTGGCTCCAAAAACCCAAGATGGCGACAGCCAAAATGTCAAACTCAAGGCTTTAAAATGGCGGTCCACGAACCAGTGGGTGACATCATGGTTAGGGATGCACGGTAACTTTTCTTTTAAACCGATACCGATAATCGATAACTTTCAGCTCCTAAAGGCCGATACCGATAACTGATAACCGATAACACACATATATATATAATATACACCTAAGATCATGACATCAATAACACACACATATATAATATACACCTAAGACCATGACATCAAAACTATGAACTCTTTAAATGAAGAGATATTTATTTAAATAAGGTGCATTACTTACTGACATAAAAATAAAGGCCCATTGAACTGATGCAAATACATGCATTGGGATTACAAACTGAAGTTCAAAAAAATAAATACAGATAGAAAATTATTGCACTGAACAAGTTAGATTCAAACATTTCTATGTAAACACCATCTGAAAAAGTTCCTAAACAAAAATAATAATGCACTTAACAAGTTAGACTTGTCTATGTAAACAAATTAAAGAAAGTGCATTCCTCAATAACAATAAAAAATACTGACAAGTTAGACTTGTCTATGGCAAATGGTGTCCAACTGCATATGCTGCAATAGCTTGCTTCTGTGCCACTAGACTCTTAAGCATGTAAAACGTGCTGTTTCATCGCGTAGCTATGTCTTGTTGGAGTCGTGTTTGTGTCACTTGCAGCCATTCTTGTAACTTCCTCAGGGTGGAGGACGCTACTTGAGACTGTCTAAAATGTCCAACAATCTGGCGCCCAATGGCAACACAGTCAGACACAGCTCTTTGACTCAACACAGCCTCATTCACAGCAAGTTGTAAAGAGTGGGCCATGCAGCCCAGGCTTGCAACACCACACTCATTCATTGCCTTTTCCATATTACGCGCATTATCTCGTAAGACAACATGCACCATCTCCTTCTTAAAATTCCACCGCTGTCTAACCAATGTGTGTAAGCCCCAGTGGCTTCTTTGCGGCTGGCTTTAAGTTGCTAGCATCTTTAGCAGCCCAGGCGTCCTCATATGCTTTCAACACTTCGTCGAAGCGTTGGGTATGTTTCAGGTGACTGATCATGTTTGAAGTATTGAAACTCGTGCTACTTTTCCCTCATCGTGGATCTTATTTGGAACATTTGTTACAAATAACCAGCGAACTGTCTTGTTTGGAAACTTTGAAGAAATCCCACACAATCAACGCCATCTTCTCTGTTTTCAAACATAAGCATGCGGACGCTGTGCTGCATGCTTGTTGTGTTGCATTCACGGTGTGACGGAAATTCCCCGTTCCCACGTTTGTTAGTCATTCTTTCGGCCTTTTTAAGTCCATGTTTCTATTGTTTATGTGTAACATGTGGAAAAATATTTGTGGATATCAATTCAGGTTAACAACTACCAAAATTCTGACCAAGTTAACGAGTTTTTTTCCAACATGAGGGGGTATTCTTGAATTTTCCCGGTCAGAAAGAGTTTTTCTGATTATGCCAATGTCACATGAATGCAGCATTCACTGCAGGCCATTCAGGTCTCATAGTGGCAGTGGGGCACTGCCGTGCTGACAAAATTATATATGTTATCGGGGCTATTCGTCATGATATCGGACTTATTGGAATGACGTAATTACTTTCGAACCACGATTTTTTGGTAACATTACACCCCTACTATTTATTTAAAGGTTTGTAGCCAAAAGGACTTTTCCTCAGGAAAAGTTCTTTTGTAGTATCGAAAAGTATTGAAATTCACATTGGTATGGGTACTGAAACAAAGATTTTGGTATCGTGACAACACTAGTGCACCCCTTATCACAGTAGTTCTGTCCAATATTTATACAGTCTATGGTCTATGCAGGTACACAGCATAGTATAGACCTTGCCAGCAAACGACATTGTTCTTCCACTGAGACTTCTGGTTCGGCCACTTCTGCACAAAAACAACATATGAAACTATGGAATTTAGTCCTCCTGAACTGAAATACAACTGAGGAAAAAGGCCAAATCAGTTTTAGGATCTTGCTGATCAATGCTTGCTTGTCAACCGCAAAAAATTGTGAAAATTACTTGTAATGAAATGAGCGCTATGGACCCTGGATTTCCCCTTCAGTGTCCAGTATTTTGTGTGACCGCTGCAATCCATGCTTTGCACTAGCTTGTTTCTTTAGGGCTGCAGTAGACTTTTATTTCTGACATCAAGTTTGTAGTATTGTCGAAGGGACGAACCAACCATTGAGCAGCAAGGTGCGAAAACTAGTTTCACCATTTCCCATACTGTGTGTTTTAGTTCAGGAGAACCAAGGCTCTGCGTTTCATTGTTAAAAAAGTCCACGCTACAGCTTTTCTTCCTTTGCAAACTGAAATATTTTACCAAAAACTGTCAGATTTTAACTAACCTGTATCGATGTATTATTGAGAGCATCCTTACCACTTCATTCACTGTGTGGTTTGGTAACCTAACTGCATAGGACCGTGAATCCTTGACAAGGTTAGTTAATCTGGCTCAAAAAATCATTGGTACCGAACTGCCAGCTCTTGGTGGGCTTTCCAACTCCAGGCTTTTGGCCCGGGCTTTAAAAATTGTTAGCGACACAATTCACCCTGCCTCTAGTCTTTTTGTTCGTCTCCCTTCTGGCAGACAGTACCGTTTCATTAAATGTTCTACCTCTCGGTTCATTAAGAGTTTCTTTCCCTGTGCTGTGCGTAGCTTAGATAACCTTTAACTGCTCACATGAATCCATCCTTATTTTTGTTGTTATTATTATACTTTTAAAAGGGTGCCAAACGTGTACTTCTTTATCTTGTACTTTTAGAAGTCTTGTACTTTATCAATGATTTTTAGTGCTGATGTTTGCACTTTTAAATTTCTTGTACCTTTTGGGCGTATCGCTGGGGGCATTGTCCTTGTTATGTACCTACCTGTTTGTATTATTTATTAATTTTAATCTTTGTCTTTATGGTCCCTTATGTCTTCAATGTGAACTCTTGCAATTGTTTTCCAATGTGGTATTTTACTGCAAATGGCAAGTAAACTGACTATGACTATGACTATGACTATCCTTCTTCTGCTCTCTCCTGCTCAGATTTTGAGCACTGCCATTAACCATTTTACCTTGAAAACCCATCTTGCTATCCAGTTGAAAAATGAAGATCCAGGAAGTCCTTATTGCTAATACAGACACTTTATACATGAACTGATGTAATAAGCCAGTTAAATGCCTTGTTTTTTTTTAACGTCAAAGAAAATAAATAGCCTCAGCTCGAGGCAGTGCGAAGTAAGTGGAGCAATCTCAAATTATCACATTTTTGTTTCCCCCAAAATGGAGAGACAGAGGGAGTTAATGATGTAGCGAGAGAGAAAGTGCGACTTGAAATCCCATGTATGTAATTAGCATTCATGGAATTATTTTTTTTTCACTCCCTGTTATTATTTTACCCACACACATAGGCCCCTAGTACACACACACATGACCATCACACATGCAGCTGGAGAAATGCTGAAGTGATGAGGCTGCTGAGGCCCCCTCGAACAGTTTGCTCAAGGGTACCTCAGTAGGGGACCGTACCTACCGGGTCCTATGTTCTCTCATGATATAGGGACCCCCATAATATAGGGACCCTTTTTTCGGAAAAAGGTCCATGTCAGCGCTCGACAGTGTGAGCATTTTACTCACATTTGCAACTAAAAATAGGTGTGTGCGAACTGTAAAAAATATTTAGGGGCACATGTGCACATAAAAAAATCAGCTGAAGCAGCCTATATTTTTGTCAATTAAAAAAATATGATAATCTAACCGCAAATGTTGGAGTAACTCCAGTAGCCTTCCCTCTTCCCTCTTCCCCGTGTGACATGGTTATGGGCGGTTTTCCAAGCCACTGTCGGCACAATGAATGTAAGTCCCACTGTCGGCTGGGTGGAAATAAGTCAAACTGTGGCGGAAGTGATGGACCGGGTTAAGCGGCGGACCTCTGGGGAAGCCTGCTCCCCTCTCCCCGCAGTGAGGGACAGTTCTCCAAGCTACCGCTGCTGGGCAGCGTGGAAATAAGTCAAAGTGTAGAGGAGACGGACCGGGTTAAGCGGCGGACCTCTGGGGAAGCCTGCTCCATTCTCCCTGCCGTTAGGGACCGTTCTCCATGTCCAGGCTGTGGGCTGGGTGGGAATAAGTCAAAGTGTGGCGGAGAAGAGGGAACAGGAAAAGCAGTGGACCTCTGAGGAAGCCCCCGCAGTTAGGGACCGTTCGCCACATTACCGCTGCTGGGCAGGGTGGAAATAAGTCCTACAGAGTTTCAGAGGACCTAGAGAATGTTTTAGGATAGTAATAACATTATATAAGATAATCATATTGCAAAGATAATATATATAAGATAATAACATTAAAGACGAAATTAAATTGCAATACTTGATGATTTTACCTTTCTGTACATTTTGTATACAAATTCATTAAATAATTTTGCTTGTAAATGTCTATTTGCATCATGTTTATTACAGAAAACACATTATTTGATCAATTTACATTATGCCCCTAAAGTTCTTTGTGCACTCCTTACTTTCTACTTTCTTTTCTATTTAGGAGCACATGTGCTCCTTGGGGAAAAAAAAGTTAGCGTCAAGCCCTGCATATAAAGTTTAAAAGCTAAGGACTAACTACTTCACAACACAAATGCCAACATACCTGGAGGTGAGACATGCAAGACTTGAAATATTTCCTTCCTAGCATGAAGGCATCTTTCGTCATTGTATGTAGTAGTAGCCTAGTTATGTAAGGTGGCGCCACCTACCGTACAGGAGACTACCAGCACTTTTTTCTTTTTTTTTTGAGTGAGAAATTGGAGGTGTGGCGTGAGACCATGTGTAATCAACCAATTGTGTGACTCTCACAGGGAATGGCTGAGTTATCCATGTCGTCAGGAACATAACTGTCCTTTCCAATATTAGTACCACTTTTTCTCATCACAGAAAGAGCAGTGAATTCTGAATCTTCACCTGCACAAAATGCACCCAAGGACGAAAGCAAGCTTCGTTCCATTTTGCTTCTCCTCTTGCCTACACAAACACACTTATTTACCATGATGAAAAATGGTGAAAATGAACCAAAAAAAAAAAGACAGACTCACTAAATTACAGCTGATTACCCTCACTACCACCTACTATCACACGTGGCGTTAAAGCAGTGTCAGGGACCTTGACTTCCTTGTGTGACGTAAATAAAATATACAGCTAGAATAGTGTTTAATGTAATGTTCTCAGTGCCACTGCACTCAGCAGTACAGCCCACACCATGGAACAACATGTTGTCTGCTCCTCCCACTTCCAAACCAAAACATTATGCTCCAGTGAGACACACTGGGAAGCAGCAATGTTAAGCTAGCTTATTGTAAGAGATAGTAAGGTGGCAGTGGCCGATGTTTTCTGTTATGTCACATCAGTTTTGTGCAGGCTAAAAAAGCACGTCTCCAGACTAACGGCCACAAATTCTAAGTAATGAGCAGGTACAAGAACAATACAATGACTGTTTGGCAAATGGGCTCTGTGATCTCCCTGTTATGTGATGATGTAGCAGCGGGTGTCCCATTAAAACGTGTTTGGGACAAACAGAGGTCTTCCTCGAGCATGAAAAGACAGTGTAAACTCACTGTTATCGCGTCAGAGGATACGCCCATTTGCTTCCTTGATAATGCTACATTGTGAACAAGGAATCCCTGTTAATATCAGCAGGAGGAGAGTTAGTTAAAGTTAGCTCTAAGTAGCCGTTGCCCACAAATAACAACTGACGGAGGTTGCATTGCAACATCCAGATTTGAAGCACTGTATTTGAAGCACTGCATACTGCCAAGGCTACTGAGTCTGGACAGACATGAAAGTAAACTGTTACTTCAACTTGACTTGTTCCGCGAAGCCATACAACCACAAGGTGGTAATTCTAGTTTTCTTCTTATATTCTGTGTTCAGGACACAAAGGGCGTGCGCCCCCACAAAGCTCAGGTGAGGTCAGGGCCTTATAAAAAGGTAGCAACCAGTTGCCACACCATAAGCAGCGGACATCCAAGAAACACAGCGCAAAAGCTACATAGCAAGACAGACTGTCAAACGAGAATCTGGGATTGGCTTATACTTTCGCTGGTGAGTGTGGTTACAACCAGTAACCAACAATCCTGCATAGTATTACTTTAATATCTGCCCTAGTCTTGTAAAACATTAAATCCTGCTAAACTTTTCAAATGATAATTTCCAGGAAATGTTAAGTATAAATTCAGTAAACATTTCAAGCCGCCAGTTGCTTTTCAAGTCCAGCGCCTGTGAGCTGAGAGACAGTTTTTCCAGTAACAGTGAAGCAGTAATGATCTGACCTTGCCTTGAGGAGGCCAGTGTAAGCCAAGACATTGTCAGCTGGAGAGATGCTCATCCAAAGAGACAAGGAGATGATTCAAACCCTCTGCTTCATTTAATGCAGGGGTGACCACCGACACGCTCCCTCAGTTTGACCCTCCTCTCTCTGCCACTCAGGAGGAGCAGGTCACTGTCACTAACTACCAACCTCCCCCCCCATCTCTAGCAAATTAAACTAATCTGATTGACTGATTTTGGAGCTTTAATTAAAGCTGTGTTCCTCATTGATGGCAGTTGTGCACGCCAATAATTGGTTAATGCAGGCAAATTATTTATGGCCTTTGCACGTGAACAATACAATATTATTGACAGAATGAATGACGAAATTGACACTGACAGGGAAATTAGAAAATTAATGTTCTACCCAAGATTTTCAGTCCAGGCTCTCCTAGAGCCATTAGTCAGAGGGGGGGTTCCATTGACATGTAGATTGACATTGACTAGAGGAAGTGTTCACTCAACGGCGACAGTAATAAATGTAAGCTCACTGAAGCACAATGTTATTCAGCTCCACTGCCCGGTTGTTTTATAAAAGGCATCTGTTTTTATTTATGCTCAGACATTATAGAGATTTAAAAGTAGATGGAAAGGGTGCTTAAAAATCCAAACCGTCATCTCCATAATCTCCAGCTCAGTAGGCTCCGCTGGAGTGAGAGAATGAAAATTACAGCCTGTCAGGCATCAATGACATAGAGAAATGGGAAAATGGTTGACTTTTAACAGCCAGGCTTTCCTCTTAGATACCCACAAAAAACATTTTTGCTGGTCCATTTAATACTGTGTCAGGCAAGGTCACTCCCCCTTGGTTAAGTCTGCTGGGAAATTGAACCTACATTTTCTTAACTGAAGATGAAACGGTGCGATAATTGAGGTGAAAGCTTAATTGAGCTGAGGTTCCATAATGTAAGCATAGTAAAGGCAGATGTGCATGCTCTACGGGTATATAGAGAGTGACATCCTTTGGAATTCAGGCGGCTTTTGAAATAAAGTTATTTACTTTATGTTGCAATCTTCCTGTATCACAGCAGTGAGGAGCCTCTTGCACATTGTCATGCAGGTTCAAAGCATTCTCAACCTAACTTGTCAAATATCACCACTACAAACGAAGACTACAAACAAAAGGGGTTAATCTCACACTCCACCATCCAGAGATAGCATTAGCTGCTGACTGCCAAGCTAATGCTAAATCTGGCCTCGCAGAAGGTGTTAAATCTGCCAGCAGTTCAGTTTGTGAGGTGTATGCAGCATTTCTGACAGGTTTTATGACAGTGTTGATCTGTCTGTCTGCTTTGCATCACATTTTGCTGCAATAAGAATAATCAGATGAACAGACTGAAAACTTTTTCTTATGAGGTAAAACTGATGTTGACAAAGTTTTCCTCTGGGTAAATAATTTGCAGTTGAGAAAAAAGCTAATTAATCGTATTTGCATGTATTTTATCCCAATACTCAGGATATCGCAATATGTGAGGGTTAATGCCCGATGAGGTGTCCATTATCAGGAATTAATGGATGACGCGGAGGATGGTTGCTTCCACGAAGTCCATTAATTCCTGATAATGGACACCTCGTCGGGCAATAACCCGCTTATACCATGGTCACTTACCAATGAAATGAATATTAAATCAATTATTTATGCTTTAATGTGTTTTACAGTTAAAATCATGAGTTTTTCACAAGCCACAGCTGAGCGGACTATTTAATCTCTGTAGTTGACAGGCGTTGCCATGGAAACCTGCTGTGGCCGCAGCGTAGAGAGCGACTCTGATCAGTGAAGGTAAGTGAGATGATGTCCAAATGTTATGTGATATTATTAAGAAGATTATTATTTCAGAAAGCCAGTGCACTTCTTACCGCTTGTGTGTTACAGACTCTGGTGGTCAGAGGATGATGTGCAAAAAAAAGATATTACTTTAATGATTCATTGGCGTTCATTTATAGGCCCAAGAAAATTTGTTTCAAATAATCAACATCCAAATAGTAGTCAAAATTGTTTTTAATTGCAACAAATAATTCATAAGCATATAGTAGTCGAGATTAAATCATACAAACACATTAACAAATTAACGATTGTTTCCTATTTAAAATTAAATGCTACATTACCATTAATAGTGAAATTAGAAAGTGATATGGGTATGTCCATCATAGTAGCATTTGAAGGACGGAGATTGACAGATTGAGCACTGCTTGTTGGGACATTTGGAGACAACAAGATGTTGCTCTAGTCTCGTCTCTCCTGCCCAATAAGCCTGCAGGCTGCTCTCACACCGATGTCCTGTAATGGTCATGATCTGAAGAGTTTCCAGGCCGGTGTCAGAGAGCCGACCTACAGCTGTGCTCCGGAGGCTGTGATTGTAGACCCGCGACTCCTTGTGCCGTTTCTCCCTTTTCTTTTCATTCTCTATCCTCTCTTCTTCTGCATCCCAGTCATCAAAATGATCAAATTCACCAAATAAATTAAATGAAACGATAAAATCACTCATGATGCCCGTTGTAATCCGTTGTCTCTGCTCTGAGTCTCCGTTGCTATGGTTACAAACTAGCAGTTGAGCCAGTGCAATAACTTAGAACCTGTCATCAGGCAATTTGACCGGAACGTCTTTTTAGCTGTCCTATAACACCTTTTAACGGACACCCTGCAGCCAATCAGAATTGAGTATTCACCCAGACCATGGTATAATGCAATAATAACGTATCGTGGCTCCTCTCGTGATTACCACCCCCAGTGGATAGGTTAAGGCCACAAAAGCACATTTATGTGTTTAGACTAAAACATCATGATTTGGCTTAATATCCAGGGGAAGTGGGCTCGTGGATGAAAGCATAGGGTTTGTTCAACCCATCCACCACCTTTCCCACCCACCCCGTAAGGACTTTCCATCTCCTACAATACATTATTACCTGTAGCGTCATAAAGTGCTGCCGGCAGTGTGTTTAACAATGCTGTGAAAGGTGCCTTTGTACATCCATATCTTAAGCGGATGTCTGTTGACATAGTGCCAGTGTTTGACGACTTCTGTTGTCGGCCTCTGCGTCAACAACTGTCCGTGAAAGATGGTTTGGGCATCAGTATCTAATGCTTAGATCACTGACAAAGTAGTAGTATTTGATGAGTTCAGGGCTGGTAGATTCTACAGATTTTACTACAGAGATTTTGATACAAAGTGCAAATTACAGGCATTGCACATGCAAAGAGTCATTGTAGTGTTTTTAAACAATATTTGTGATTACTTCACTGGACAACATTAGTTTAATATTATTTTTGTACTGCAGATGTGAGGACACACACACACACACACACAGTCTTTGCATTGAGATGTCATTTAAACCAGCACTACAGGCATTTAAATACATCACAATATTAACAAAAGTTTATTCCCTCCACCTGAGTTGGACTTAGCCACAGTTATATAACAAACACATGACTGATTTATTGCACTGACAGCACCATAGGAGGTTTAGTTAGTTACAATATGATAATATAAAAACTACCTCGTCAGGAAAAGTAATAATTCATTTAATAATCAGAATGAGAACAGGGACATAGCACAGAGTTGACAGTGTGCTTTGTTGTTCTTTCAGAATTCAAGGCTGTCTAAAGACTTTTGAGACCTGTAGATGAAATACCTTCATGGAAACATTTTTATAGATCCCTTGGGCTCTCTTTGCTCATCATTCCATGTGCGTATATATTACAGAGAAATAAGATCTTCCCATATAATGCACAGGTCAAATCTCCTTATCAGTCAAATCTGATTTTAAGTGAAAGTGACATCAGTGGACACCCTGCCCTTTTCCACTCCTTTGACAGGTTTGAGGCAATACAAATTACAGAGAGACAAACAAGACAATAAAGACAAAGTTAAATAGCTATTAAAAAAATGTTTATTTGAGCCATAGTTGTTTTGGAGGGGTTCACATGTGCCCCGTAGTACTTTTCGAGGGTGTCGCTGCTTCATTCAAGGAGATAGTAAACAATAATGTTATGTATTGTGCACATATTTAGTGATACAAAATAATATTACAGTGATTTGAGAATTGAAAGTAGATGAATTAGGCTTACACCTAACGTCATTTTTGATTACACCACCTTGATGAAAAAAATTATGAAAGCTAATCCAAAAAAGTCATTCAAATCAAAGGGACATTATTGCTGTGCAGTTATACTTACTGTAGTGACTGCTCTTGGCAATTAAAGCTCAAGATATGTAATCGAAGCTGATCCTGCTAGCAGCTTTCATGTTCTAAGCTAGTTTCACAGACTGAGAGGAGAAGCTGCTGCTCAGCTCTAAGTGCTGCGGAGATCACGATCAAGGTGATGAGCTTGAAATATCAATGTTTTGTGCTTGAGAGTATATTTGAGAGATTTTGACTTTCCTTTACTATCTGCTAGCATTAGCCATCAGACATTACACGACTGCTACCTAGCTACGGTAGACCATGTGTGTCTGGGAAATGTGTGCAGTCAGCTAACAGTAGCTAACGACAGACTCAGTATTTTGTTGGCAAACTCCATGCACGTTTTTAAAGGTATTTTCCTCTCAAACAGTGCATTCTTCACCAAATGTGCTGACACCAGTATGGATATATTCACTTTTTTCCCCTACCTAATTTTACTGATCATCAAGTTTCTTCTGTTGTGAAATCAACATCATATTATGCATGCATACTGTCATTGTGATGGCCCACAAGCAGATGGAGACACGAAATAGAATGTTTTGCAATGTATGTAATATTCACTGTTTGTGCAAATTAAGTAAAATCATAGTGGCCAATTCTGAGAGTTCATTTTAAAGCTGATATTGGCCAATACCGATGACATACCGACATCATCAGCACATTGGCCAATTCAGATATTTCATTTTAAAGCCAGTATCGGCTGATATCGATTATTGTGATTATTGTGTAAAAAAATCCTATCAGCAATTTTAATAGTAGTAATAGTAGTAGTAATACTTGACATAAAAGGGGAACAGTGAAAGGACTTTTATGTTTTGGAGGGTCATCACAATAGCACCCCCTGGATTTATTTATTTATTTATTTTTATTTCATTCATTGAAAAAAGAAAAAAAAAACAAGACAATATAAACACAACATTCCCAAATCTGAATGAAAAGGAGCAGAAAGAAGAATAATCTTATTTAATCTGCCCCTTTATCCCAAAAAATCAATTTACAAAGCACTTAAATTAAAACAACAACAACAAAATAAACAAAAATAAAATAAAATAGCTGCCGGCCACAACACAAACAGTCACGTTCTTTTTAGCTCCCGAGTTACAATTCAATTGATACCAACGTAGAGGTGGGAAAAAAATCGAAACAGTATCGCAATATTTTGCTTCTCAATATTGTATCGATACACAGACCCCAAGAATTGTTATGTGGTTATATTATTATTAATATTGCAGAAATGAATGAAACTTTCGGTTAGGAAAGAAAAAAAAAAGCTTTTTTCAGTCCACTAGATGGTGCTGGGTTGTCTTCATGGTCAGCAGTGTCGGTAGGCTTTTATGACATGCATTAAGATTAATGATTGAAGTGAGATAAACAGTCTGAAAACTTCATCTTATTAGTTAGAGCAGATTGCTGCATTATTTGCAGTCGATAAAAGGTAATCAATTGAAATAAACTGCAATATTATCGTAATACTCAGCATATCGCACAAGGTTTGAAATTGGAATATCGTATCTTAAGTATCATAATAATATTGCATTGTGGACCCTATGGTGATTGCCACCCCTAGGTCAGACCTTACTACAATATATTGTCACAAATCAAGATATCAAGAAATCGAGATATATCCACAATTAATAAAGTACAGGAATATCTGAACAGAACAGGGTGAAGTTTAACCCTTTAAAAACATACCCTCTGAAGATGGCCACGGGAGATCATTGTTTGCATGATCCTGTTCAAATAGATCTAAAATAAGAACCATAATTGCTAGAACATTCATCCTTTTGCAGGAGAAAGCTAAGGCTTCTGTTCTCACAGCGCTCGACAGTGCTTTTCACTCGCATTTGCGACTAAAAATAGGTGTGTGCGAACTGTAAAAAATATTTAGGGGCACATGTGCACATAAAAAAATCAGCCGAAGCAGCCTATATTTTTGTCAATAAAAAAATATGATAATCTGACCGCAAATGTTGGAGGAACTCCAGCCGCCTTCCCTCTTCCCTCTTCCCCATGTGACACGGTTATTGGTGGTTTTCCAAGCCACTGTTGGCACAATGAATATAAGTCCCACTGTTGGCTGGGTGGAAATAAGTCAAAGTGTGGAGGAGATGGACTGGGTTAAGCGGCAGATCTCTGGGGAAGCCTGCTCTGTTCTCCCCGTAGTTCAAATAATTTCAACTCTGAGCGCAGCGCTCCGGCGGAAAATCAGAGCGGTGCGCGACGCCAAGGGTAGCGGTGCCGCTTTGTCAAGCATTGCTGCCCTCTCCATAGACAAACAATGGGACAGCCAGTGCAAAGCGGTTTTACAGCTGATCATGTGTAGAGGCCTTTAGGGACCGTTCGCCACCGCTCGTTACCGCTGCTTGGCAGTGTGGAAACAAAGCCGTTTTCACACAGAGCGCGCAAAGCACAGACCTCTGCCTTCGAACCCATTCATTGTGTATGTGCTACCGCGGTGCAAGAGCGCACCGCTCTGCCGCCGAGCTGAGCGGCGTGCAAGGGGGTGCATGTCGCGGCGCCTGCGCGCTGTGACGACATCTCGGCGCCGTGCGTCCAATAGCAGAGAAGAGCCTGAAGTAGACCCGGAAGCGGTCACCATGGAGCTGTAGCTCCTGAACGAGCCTGTACTCCCCCAAATCCTGTCCTCTGCGCCCTACCCCCTGGTGGGCGCCGCAAAAGCTCTGTGTGAAAGAGGTTTTAAGTCCTGCAGAGTTTCAGAGGACCTGGAGAATGTTTTAGGATAGTAATAACATTATATAAGATAATGATATTGCAAAGATAATATATACAAGATAATAACATTAAAGACAAAATTAAATTGCAATACTTTTTCAAAACTTGATGATTATACGTTTCTGTATATTTTGTATAGAAATTCATTAAATTTTGCATGTAAATGTCTATTTGCATCACGTTTATTATTTATTTATTTTTTTTCATTTTTTTCCTACTTGTCTGCATTGGTCTTCATAGCTTAGCGCCACAAAAGGGTGCAAGCTTCTTGTGAAGATTGATGCACTGTTAATCTTGCAGTCAAGTATTTTTATACCCACAATGCGTGGTTGTGCATCACGTTTATAACGGAAAACACATTATTTGATCAATTTACATTGTGCCCCCAAAGTTCTTTGTGTGCTCCTTACTTTTTCGACTTAGGAGCACATGTGCTCCTTCGGAAAAAAGTTAACGTTAAGCCCTGCCTCACTGTCAGGCTCACATGACATTATGTTCTCTTACTTCTGTGCAAATGTGGTATTTTGCTGTAATTATGCCAGTATCTCCCCATGATGGCCATCGGTGGTCATTGTTTACATAATCCTGGATATATATCGATTGCATCAAGACATGGCCTGACGTTACCTTACCTTTCGATGGTGCAGATGTAGTATTGTGCCACAATTACGCCAAAATTTCCTGGGGAATCTCCCTGGAAGGGCCGCGGGAGATGTTATTTGCATAATTCTGCATACTGATGTAAAATGAAAACCACAACAGCAAGAAGATTCATTCTTTTTGCAGCTTAAAACTAACGTGTCATTAGTTATATGCTTGTAATGATGTCATTGCACTACAGTGTGTGTGGTGCAAAACCACACCAGAGATGGCGGTGGTGCCAGAGAAACAAACAAATGCCTTTTTCACTGTGCTTATAAAAATGAGTACATAGTTCAAATAACTTACAGAGGGTCAAGAAATATTTTCTTTATGTTTCTACATTTAAAAATCTTTTGGATCTTGTAAGATATGATAAAAAAAAAAACATCAAATTTTTGTATCTTTTTATGACACATTTTCAGTATTTTTTTCAATTTTATTGACTGACATAACCTTTTAGCTTAGGGTATACAGATCTTATGGATATGAAGCATTTTAAGATACTCTAAGAAATGATGTCACAATAACCAAAAATACCAATGTAGGTGCTGGCAGACCATTCCTATTGCAGACTTTAAAGAGTTAAATGCAGTTTTGAACTGCCCTTGGTATTTGTGTTTTGTTTGTTTGTTTTTAAAAAAATTTTTTTTTAAAGGCTTTTTGCCTTTAATGTACAGGGCAGATTGAAATGGGGTGAGAGAGAGTGGGGGTTGACATGCAGCAAAGGGTTGCAAGCCAGGGTCGCACCTGCGACCGCTGCAGCGAGGCATTGCCTCTGTATATGGGACACTGGCACTATCCACTACGCTACCGACGCCCCTGTCCTTGGTATTTAAACACACGACTGTGTACTGAAGCACATTTCAGTGCACTAGTGTGACCAAGCCTTAGGCAGTATTTTGGAGAGCACCTTTTGCTAATGCTTTTGTTCATTACTTCATGATGTCAAGCTCCCCTAATGCCCAAGTTATAATATAATATGTATTTAATTTGTAATGGCAAAGTCACAATGTGAGCACGTCCTCCACTTACTCAAACTGTCAAAGCATTAAATTGAAAGTCAGGATGTCAAAATGCTCATAAAAATAACCACTTAGTATCACCCACTGTGGGCAACTTAATGCATGGTTACAGGCTATTTCAAGGCTATTTTTATACAATTGCTGTGACTGAGACATCTGTAAGTGTCTCTTGTAGTCACATCTGCCAGGTTTTTAAAAAAGGCTTCCTATGGATGTTGACATAGGTGTAATTCAGTAGCAGATAATATGTTAATATCGTAATTGGCATGTTGCCTGGAAGTGCTGAAATCCTGATGAAAAACCACTTGAGTGTAATGTAGATTTTACAGTCACACAGTGACACTGTGCACACACTGAGGCTGGTTGGTTTAGTTACGTTATTGCTGAGCGAACAATTTATTCCTCATATTCATTCAGTTCATATATCATCCCTCTTAAAGTTGTGAGTAGAACGCATTGTAAGATTTCGGGCACATGGCAATGAGAGAAACTTAGAGTCAACTTCACAATGAGTGAAGTCGATGTTATTATCTGTCCTTTTTATTATTGCTGACCTTTACAGCTTTTGTTGTATTGATTTTGCAATTAGGTTCTGTCTTAACATAATACAAGACAATGAACACTGAAATGACCACAGCTTTGAATTGTAGAGCAGAAGACATGTCTACCACATAGTTAATGTTTTAAGAAACGCATTAAGAGGTTAATGACCACAAACTTCAAGCTTCATGGTCTTCAACCAGAGGACCCCTGGTTGAAAACCTGGTTGAGAAATTGTATCAAATCAACCATGTCCTCGACATGAAAAAGGTCTTACAGGTACGATACTGTGATTAAGGATGCCAAAAGCAGCTGAAAGCAGCCCATCAACTGCACCCATTCAATTTCTGGCTATTTTAGACTTTCGCTGGGATTGCAGTTAGGTGAAGCTTTGACAGATTTACGAACAGTCAGCAAACTCAGTATACCAATATGAATGAAAAATGTGTAAGTCTTGCTGCCTCAATAGATGTCAATGGAGCAACGTCTGTACACAGCTAAAAAGTCCTAAGCAGAAATCTAATCGGGTAACATGACCATAATCGGAGCAAAATGCATGAGTCATGTCTTGGACCCTCTGGTCAATGTAAGTTCACTATTGAGTCTTGTTTTAGCTCTGTTTTGGTCCAGGATGTTCTATTGCATCCACCAACATTTTGCAGTATGAAAGCCAGAATTCTTTTTGGCTTTGGAGTTTTGTGTCTCCAAGATTTTGTGAAATGATAATGTAAAGATCTACTGCCTTCAAATTTTGTGCTACTGGCTGCAAAGGATATATGAGCAAGAGGGTTCAAGGTGCAGCATTATGACAATGTAGTATGCATACTCCATGCAACAGTATGCACTTTGTGAGGGTGGCTGCAGTACATACAACAACTGAGCAGAAAAAGTATGTGATTTAGGATGCAGGGAATGTCTCTTAAAGTTACAATATGTAATTTACGTGGTTGATAATTAGCAAATATCAACTATTGCTTTCATAAATATATATTTACTAAAGTGTAATGCAATTCACATACAAATGGAAGCTTTCTCGTAGGCTTAGAATGATTTCTCTATATATACACAGACAGGGCGCGGTCTGCTGGAGGCTGCCCTCTTGCGTCGCCATATTTTAATACAGTGGCCGAAAGGGATATACGCGCTTCACCTTTCACGTTTACCTAGAACTTGCCGTCACTGGAGACGGTTAAGGTGAAGATCAATCCGGGGCGCTTCTGCATGAACCTGCTTTGTACTTTTATGATTCTGTCGCACTTTAAATGGAGGGCCACACATATGTTTTGCCACGTAAGAGGGAAACCACGCCACCAAATAAAAGAAAAAGATCAGATAAGTGAGGACGGGACAAAACGCGAGTGAATATAGGCGTTGCTTATTCCAGGTGGACAGAACTGAAGGAGAAGGATTTCACAAGGGATGCGGAGGTTGCCTGCTTTCTGCTAGACAGGTAATTCAATCTGATATTTTAAAATCATTTTGGCTTCATGTTTGCAACTACTTTTCCCTCTCGTCTAAGTTCGAGTGACGGCTACGTTTACATGCTAACAGTATCCTAGCCTTGGCTAACGTTATCCCAAAGCTACAGCTAAATGGTTAGCCTAGCCTACAGCCTAATCTGTTGATTCCTCTCACGCTGCTGCGAAAGCTGACCCTCTCCTCCTCCTCTTCCCTCTGGGTAGCCGAGACACACGTCTTCGCCTGGCCGTTCCTGCACTGCCTCTACCCCCTCGCCCCCTTCCTCTCCCTGGTCTTCCTCCTCTCCCTCTCTCTCTTCCTCATCTCCCTGTGTCCTGTGGAAGAACACTCTGGAAACGCATATATTATAATTGTACCAACCTATATTTGCCGCACTGTGCCGCGAAGATGAATGAATGAATATGCTAATGCTCGTGTTACCAAAACAATTAGAAATAAAACACTCCTAACATATATGTCACAGATAACCTATGTATCACTGGTAAGCTATAACATATCGTGACAAGGTTTAGATTCCTAAATAAATATTCACCTCGTCGCTAGATACTCCTGAAAACTTGAAAAGCTGTGCAAGGCTTTTTGACCTCCGAGGCCACTTACCCGAAGGGAGGGATGAGTGAGTAAGTGCAAGTGAGCGCTGCAATCTAGAATTTGACTGCTGATGTCACTGTTACTCACCATTTTTACACACTGAGGCTTTAAGCTGGCTAGATGCTACACTGAGTATACTTTGGCTGGTTGCTAAATTTGTGTGTGTGTGTGTTCACAGTAGTATTTGAACAGGTGTTAATAAAATATTAGAAGCTTGGAGATTTCAGTCCTGGTTGTCTCGGCAGAACGTGTGGTTACTGCTGTTAACAGCAAGTGCATCACAGGGATTACCAAGAGCTCTGTTGTAAATTACATCTATCAACCACTTGTTGCAACAAATATGCTTTGAGCAGCTACTGTGTCAGAAGAGTAACTCATATATTTGTTTACAGAACATTCTGGGCTTTTTTGTCACTTTTTTGGCCAGTGACAATAAATTACTGTATAGAATTAACAATGCCAACAAGTTATCAAACAGTTTGAAACAGCACAATTCCAAATATGCTTACTTTATGTTGCAGTTATCTAAAGCAATGACAAATACTGTCCAGAATTTTCTCCAGAATAACCCCCCCCCCCCCCCAATACTGCCTACTGTGTATAATCACATTTTAAAACAACTATTTTACTGCAGTCTGTTACAACAGTATTATGAAAAGTGGAGCTTTGTGCCCCCGTTTTATTGTTGTGCACTGTTGCATTACAGTGCAAAGTAGAACAAGTCTTATGGCTACGTTGTCCCAATCTGTTGGATTCACAAGAACAGCACTAGTGCAATATAACAACTGCACTTTAAGTATCTTTACAGAATTAAATGGATTATGTCTAATTAATGTTTTACAGTTCAGTGAGGTCCTAATATAATTCAAATTTAAATACAGTATCTTAGAGACCTGGAATCATGCTGATGATGAATCTAATTACAGCAGCAGAATTATTAAGGAATATGTTAGGTAAGTGAGGATGATAAATTAGTTGCCACTGAAAACCTACAGGTTTTTTTTTGTCCTCATCAGTTCTGTAATATAGGCCAGAATATTTCCTTCTATATTAATGACACCTTGTATAACCTGGCCCCAGCCAAACACCTTTACCTACATTGTTATGATGAGCTGTGGCATTGTGGTTGGGGGCTAAATATAGCTGATGGCTGCTAGGATGGATTGAAGGCGACGTTATATCTGGGAGGGAAATTACTTGAGCTTAATGAAGTACATAACTCATTGCTCACCTGCTGCCCACTATATAGCACACTCAATCTGTGAGGACAGTTTAGAGGGCACTACACACAGTAGTAGAGGGTAATAGTTCATTTCCTTTCAGGCTGCTCCACTGAGACCTCTTTTCAGCTTGACCCAGTTTGTAGGTGGAAATTATGACTCAATCATTATTTTTAATGGTTGTTCAATCATTTAGAAGATAATGGTTTTTGTATTTGCTGTGTGTCAAATGTTAAGGACCTTTTGGTATGGCTGATGTAACTTTTTCATAGTTCAAGTGACAATGGTACTAGTGATAAGATAAAATTGAACGCATGTTTTGATGTAGTATTTAACACAATACACAATTAAGCCGTGGTAGAGGAAGTACTGAGGTCCTTTTCTTAGAGGTGTACAATGCAGGATTTTTCTAAATAACAATGTGGAGACTCATACAAAAGTAATTATTCTTAATTATTCCTTAGTTATGCCCCACTCTGTATATGGTGGTGGATTTATCTGCAGAGACTCTGCCCTCTTCCTGTATTTTCTTATTCTTATTTTGCTGTGTTTGGCATGTGCCTTGGCACAGCATGCAGGTGAGGTTGGGACTCATAATATATAAATATAAATAATATAATATAAAGGTATAGACCAGGTGCCAGAGTGTGAGCAGCAGGCATCAAAGAAAAAGTTGTGAAAATTGTGGACACGGTGCAGAAAAATTGCAAACATAGAAGGGCAAACTGTCAATTTGGGGTCAGATTTCACTTTTGCTACTGCATAGTATACCTTTAAATACCATTACCTCAATGTAATTACAAGCAAAATCCCTGCATGTAAAAGTAAAAGTTAAAACTATTATCCACCAAAAGTTATGTATTGTAATGTGATGTATCAAAAGTACAAGTAAAATTGGCTCCTGTGACTGATATTTTACAGCCTGTTCCCATTCCAGAGTTGTCTAATGCCACCTTTTGTGGCGGTATGATAGGCCAGTGGGCAATGTCTGTTTTGTAACACAGCTGAACGTAACCTCTTGCATTATTATTATATGCCACTGCTCGGCCGGATGGCACCTGTCTTTTTTTTTTTTTTAGGGAACCCTGGCAATATTACTCCTGCAGCACTTTATTATTAGATTGTTAATAATGTATTAATATGTAAAGCAGCATCTGACTGTTTTAGCTGAAGGTGGAGCTTAATTTTTACTACATCATACTAAGTTTTGCCCAATGGTTCCTAGCCTATGGGTTAGGCCCCCTCCAAAAAGTCATAAGATAAATCTGAGGGGTTGTGAGATGATCTGCGGGGTCAGAAAGGGTGACAGTAAAAGAAAAAAAAAAATGTATTGAAAACTATGGACAAAACTATATTTTGGACTATTCTGTAAATTTTGATTGTGGTGAAATATTGGAGAGTTTCACCTCTTTGGGCCTCAAATTGTTACTTAAATGAAACCATTCAAGAAATTTAGAGGGTCTTTGGTAGAACTGCTAACAACTTCATCATCTTGAAAAAGGTCAGAAGCGACAAATATTGGGAACCACTGGGAAACAATGGTAAAGATTAGTCTTTACCATTGTTTTTTAATGAAAAATTCAGAAAAATAACTTGTACAAATTTTCCTTCTAAACTGTCAAGCATACCATTGAAATACCCAAGCAAAGCAAAAGTACCTCAGATTTGTACTTGAGCACAATACTTTCGTAATTGTGCTTTCTATCACTGCAATTCAGTGCTTCACAGCCTCAGACAATGCTCCTATTCATATATTTTGGGCAGGTGTTGTGAATCATTTTCCAACCTTCCCAAGGCTCCAAATGCTCCAAAATCCTTTTGACAAAGGCATTTGTAGCATCAAAGGCATCTCTGACAAAATAAACCCACAAAGAATGTTTTATCAGAGCACCAAAGAGGGTTAGTGTAGTTTTTCACAGGGTTAACCGTTTCCAAATTGTTGGGGTAGTATATTGGAAGTGAAGGGCGTGCTCCTGGGCGAGAGAGGGGAGAGTGGATGAGAGAGCGGCCCTAATGCGGCATCTCATTACAACCTCTGTCAGGATCCCTCTATTCTACCATCAGCTCCCCTTAACTTGGTAAGAGCCCAACTGTCGTTTCGAGTGAGTGTGCCGCCAAGGAGGCATTTACAAATAAATGAAAAATGTCACATTTGATTTCACTCCTCTCGGACTGCGGCGCCTCAGCTTTGTCACAAACTGTCTTTGTTGTTCTGGTCTTTCGCAGGTCCCGCTCCCGGTCGCCGTGGATAGGTTCTGGCAGGTTCAGGCCCTTTGCGTCTCTTCCAGGGTAAGCCCGCAGACAATGACCTTCCCTTAATGTTGTTGAAACTGATTCCGCCTTTTTTTCTCTCCCCCCTGTTCTCCTTGTCCTTGAATGGCATGCGAGCGAGCAGGAAGTTGGAGCTGGTTTGCGATGACGGGGAAATAAAGAGCTGGTAAAATGGCGTGGCATGTCGTTTAGGGAGAGTCAGCATGGTATCGTCTTTAACCCTTGGCTTTGTGGTTCGCCTGGGTTGCCCTCGCTTTTGCTGCCGCCGCCACAAAGGCAGGGAATTAAAGACACACTGCACCTTTTTGATGTCGTATGCTTGCTGGGGTTATTTTGATTCTGTGATTTTGGGAACAGGTATCGCTTTGATTTTAAGTGTTTCGGGACTGAAATCTTTGGATATTTCTGCAGTTTCTTTGTAGCGCTGTATGATGGCTTTTTAAAAATGATTGTAGTTTTAATCGCTAAACGGGACAGTTTCTATTATTATATGCTCGCACTGGCAATAATATGGTTTACCATCATCACCATCGTGAAAGCATTAGACAAATTAAAACTTTAAGGTTTAATTTTGGTCAATTAAATGCGAAAATGCTACGGTGAATATTACTAAAAATGACAGAATATTCCGTTAAAATAAATGCAGTAGCATTTTTAAAATGCAGGTTAGATTTATCGAACAAATATTAGAGGATTTTAGATTTGTACACAATACACAACACTTAGATTTTGTAAGTCCTTCAAACTACTAAAAATATGTCAATTTCTTTTTATCACAGTCATTCATTTTACTATGCAATCCGTTGCTATGAATTGTGAAGCCATTTTAGATACTGCCTCACAGTATTCCCCTTATTTATCGGTTTGTACCTACCAAACAGTTTTCTAAACCCTTTAAGGCATGTTTAATCTTGTGTACTGAATTCCAGTGCAGTTCTGAGGATTGCATTTCCAGGATATTAACAGTAATATCATTTTAGAAACATGCCAGTGATGTACAATTATGCGAGCTTTACTACACATATATAAAAACCTGTATATATATGTATTCCTTAATACCTACCACAGCTTTCAGTCTCTAATATAACAACACATCATAAACATGCTGCAGTTAAATGCACCGGCACCATATCGACATCAAACGCTGGCACTTCATTAAAGCTCGGATATGAGGCAGTCTGTATGTTACTGTGTGATGTTAGAAGAATCCATTATACAGCAGTGCGTCGACCTCACTAAACCAGCCAAGTGCTTTATTTTTTATTTATTTATTTTTTTGATGTTGAAAATCTCCACGAGAAATGTCTTTTCCATAAAGGATTACCTTCCATCAATGTGCTAATGTAGTCAAACGACCTACACACTACAACCACCTCTGGTTTCACATCACATCTTGACATATTTATATCCTCAACACTTGTCTAAACACTTGAAAGTATGTATATGTGTGCTTTCATAAGTCGTTACAAGACTTCACTTCTAACAGTCCTCATGCCTCTTTGAACAATTATTGGAAAACAAGTGTGTTGGAGAGAAAAATGATTGTACTCACCTGCTGCTGCCCTTAACCATCTCAGCACATCAACTAGGGTATGCTCCATAAGGGCACACACTGAAGTACCATTTGTAGCTTGTAGTATTTTTTTTTTTTTTTTTGAGTACAAATGCCCCATGCAGGCTTTTTGGAATGGGCTGTTAAGCCTCTTTAGTAACACTTTAAAGAGTGTGTGTGTAGTGGGTGGGATGTTGTAAGGAGGGGGAGACGGACGGCCTGTAAGAAGATCCTGGAGGCAGGACGCCCCTGCAGTTTAAAAGCTGTTAATGATGCATGTCGCTCACCGAGGAATCAGTGGACCGAAGCCAGCAGGTTTCTTAGACCAGGCGTATGTGTGTGTATATGTGTGTCTGAGTGGGACACCTGTTGTGCTGTCTGTAGCTGACCTTACATTAAGCATTGAGGATGAATAACAAGTAGTAAAGCCTTGTGTTGAGTAGAAGCTGCACCAGTGCCTGTCACTGCTGCATTTTTGAAAGAGAAAAGCTGAAGAGCTGTTGATGAGAAAGATTTCTAAATGTTCTTAGAAATGAGCAAATTAGTGCCAACCTAGATGGATGATTGTACTTTGATATGGTGTTTTACTTAGAATTTTTTTTGTCTTAAAGGCATGGCTGCAACAAGTGCAAATGTAGGTGCTGTCAGCCCTACTGGTTCTGGCCAATCAGGGAAATACAACCTGGGGTATTGCAGCCTGGGAGAGGTGTTCCAGGGGGACTCAGGTTACACACATTAATTACACACTTGGGAGCTGCCCTCACAAACCCAGCTTTTTACTGAAGACTGTTGAATAACTCTATCAGAGCAGTAAGGGGTTAAATCCCAGCCTTAAGGGCCCTTCTTAAGTTGGTGTTGAGGCTGGGTTTATATGTGCCAGGGCTTCTCAAAGTCCTGAGGTCCTAACTGTACCAAATGGCAAGTCAGTCCAGACCCAGTCCATACCTCCTGTTATGGATACTATACATTATGAAGTATAACATTTTGTGTTTTGGAAAAAAAAATCTATTGCTCAATAAATTGTTAGTGGCGTCCAGTATGCAGTGTACAGTAGCTGGATATTCTTCACAGTGATGCTGTCTCAAATGACTGTGGTTTAAAAGTGGCTTATATCCCTATCGCTATCCCAGTAGCCCACCCTTAGTTGACATTGTTGTCATGGCAACATTAACTGCTGAAGTGTGTTGTGTGTTGTCATTTCTACTGAATTCACACATTAACGTTACACCAAAGAATTTGCTATCAGCTCCTACATCCCAGATACAGAATGTTTTTTTGCTTGTCCTGTAGACAGTTTCTTCAGTTAGTGTAAGTTTAGTTGTATGATTATGTCTGAGTGAGAAAAGATAACTGTCTGAGCCTCTGTATCAGTTTGATGTTGGCCCAAACATTAAGGAATGTGAAATTAATAAGCGTATTGTGACAATGAGTAACCTAATGGTAGGCAGGGTAGGGCAGGGCTCAGAGTTAACACTAGACATTTGTTTTGTGAATGGCCAATACGGCAGTTAATATTCCAGAATTCTGGCCTTCTAGAACCTGCTGGACAAATGTTTTAAATAACGATATAATCATATACCATAGATCACGCATTATAAGGCTATCTAATACAGTGCTGCAGGGCTGATGTTGTTTTGTAGGACAGTGCAGAAGTTAGCCTCACCCTAATTCCCTCACCAAAAACTAAATGGGAATTTTCCATTGTATTTTAGATTATTGCAGAAAATACGCTCTGTGGCAAACAGAGCATTTTGTTTGGTGGGATAATTTTTTACAAAAGGTAAAGGTAAAAAGCTATTAACAAACTACACAATGGTCTCTTGACTTATTGTTGCCACTACAATGAAGCTTTACAGCTATGTTCAGCATGATGACATTCTGTAGTCTTGTATAGCCACCTGTAAGCAACTACCTTTTTTAAGATACATAAAACTTCAGTGTGGTATTTACTGACATATTTTATGTTGTAGAGCAAAGTAGAAAGTCTCTTATGCTTGTGCTAATTACAGACCTTACTTAAATGAAGACTCCTTCAATAAACCTTTCACTTTGAGACAAGGAAACAATGCAAAATCATTTTCCCGTTTTGGAAGTCATTCCTGCACCACTCTGTATGCTAAAAATTAATGAATCCATCTATCTGGCATAATTCTCACTGGGAATTTTGGCCATTGATTTTTTTTAATCTGCTAGACAACTACACATGATACTGGCAAAAAGCCAGCATATGCCTGCTAAACTTAACCCTGGTGAGTCTTTGAAGAAGATTCTGTCGCCAAAGAGGTAAAGATGACGTCAAGATTTACAGACAAAGAAAAGAAATGTGGTTTGAACCCATGGCTTCGAGCAGAGCAAGCATCTATGCTATTAGAGTGCAAATCATGAAAAACATGGTGGGTTCGAGGTTAGTGGAATACAGCAAATATGAAGAAGCCTGAAGGTATGACATGAGGTCTCAGAAGCCCCGTTTACATGGGTCCAAAAATCCTACTTATAATCAGATTGATAGGTCAATCGGATTCAAAATGTCTCATGTAACCACTTTAGCGGATCCGATTCACCCGGATCTGATTAAATTTACAATCGGATTGAAAGAGGTAGTCTACGCCGATTGATAATCAGCTTGATGCCGCATATAAACAGCTGAATAGAGTGGATTCGGTTGATGGAGTGGATTATTCATTCTGCGCATGCGCTCTCTGGTAGGTAGGAGTCACGTATTGACGTTCGCGGGAAATAGGAAACAGGAAATACGTATACAGATTTTTAAATCTGCTGCCTGGTGGACAGAGAGGATCATCATCTTGTGCGCATATACTCTTTGGTAGAGACAACCAGTGCTTGCTGTGTACTTTCATCCACTGGCTCCGAGTTTTTTGCGGAGGAAGGGGCAAGCCGATCATTCCAGGTAACAAATAGTACAGTGTTCTTCTCCTGGCCAAATATCTCTTGAGGATAATGAACTGCTGAGACCGTAGAGCCGCAAATAAATGAAAACACAACATAATAAGCGTCCCCAACAAAACACGACGTGGATCCATTTGTCCAGATGTAAACACAGAAGTGCACCTCTTCTCTTGCACATTTGCAGGTAGTGGGAGAGAGACCTTTTGCGCATGTCAAAGAAACTACATAATCGGCTTCAGCTTGGGCCATGTATACGTGGATTGAACGTGGATCGCTTTATTTAGCGTTCATGTATACAGATCAAATCAGATTAATTTAATCTGACTGTTTTCAATCAGATTGAGGAAAACACTGCATGTAAACGTGGCTAGTGTCTTGCTACAATTTGTGTATTCTATGTAATCTTTTTTCATATCAAGCCCATCTGTCAAGACTGATTACATCAATGCCTGCCCTGTAGCAGATAGTTGGTTAGTATAAGTCCTCACATGTCAGTAGATGATTCCAAAGTGGATTGAAATGCATCGTCTTGAGGTGCAAGCAAGAATACTGATACATCCAAACTTCTTAAGTTGTTATAGAGACTATTGTAGTAGCATGCAGAGTCACTTGAAACTGTTTACAGTGAGGTATGGTATGTAGAAGCGTAGTGTAAGATTATATCACATGCGTAGTCATAGATTTTGGAATGGATGGATTTCTCTGTGAAAATGAATTGTCCAAGCCAATATTTTTAACAATCCCAAACAGCTTGTCATTTTTAGTCCTTAAAAGAATACTTCACCTGCAAAATGACTATTTGTATATCAGTTACCCATTGTGTGTTACACTGAATTCAGGAAGACAACTTTGTTTTTGGATGAGACCGTGAGACATGGGCACCGCCATCATGTGTGTTCATGTGCTTTTGCTGGTCTTGAGCACGGTCCACAGAGAGGCAGTTAGAGCTACAGGCAACAATGAGGCTAAAAACAGAGTTCAAATGACATTTTTCCAAACAACTTTTTATGTGTTTTTGGACGTTTTAAAGGACAACTTCTGTATTTTTTAACCTGGGCTCTATTTCCCCATGTGTATGTGTGCGTATGATTCATATCATAGGTACAACTCGTTCTAAAATTGGTTCAGTATTGAGGGAGGCGGCAGCTGCGAGGTAGTTATGGGGACAAATGCGTCCCGTATAAGTTTGCGCATTAAAAGTGCTTTTTTTTCGCCACTGACCGGTTCAGATCGCCAGTGCTATCTCTGTAAATAGCATACTAAGCGTTTCCCTGACCCTTCACCTCTTCCCGGCCGTGACGTCATCTTGCGAGAGCTTTGCTTGTTGCCCGAAGAAAACAGGGTACGATATATACGGGGGGAAGTATGCAACAGTAAATGTGCGTCTCAGAGACAATTCTAGGTATCAGTATTACATGCATAAAGACATATTAGTTATACTTACTTGATGGATAGTTGACCATTTGGTCCCTGTGGTTTTGGCCACCTCCTCCAATTTATTTTGGGCACATGAAAAAAGGTATCCAGCACTGCCCTGTTGATCAGAGGGGGGAAATCCTCTAACATAGTTACACAGCATTTGGTAGTTTCTGTATCATCCCAGGACACATTGAGACCATGAATACTGGGCAGCAGGTCCCACTTGTTGCAACACAGGCATTCTTCCTCTGTGGGCATGGAGTCACAGCAACCACAGGAGCACCACCAGTCCTCAGAGATTTGCGTTTGTGCAGCCGCTGCTTCACCCTCATCTGCTCGATGGCCCTCTCTCTCTATCCTCGTCTGCTCTTCAATTTGTAGGAGCTCCTTGTCCGTATACTCAAATAAGTACGGGCGGCCATCGTAATAAAAGGGCTCATCCACATTCTCAAAATCGGGTAAATATGCAGCCATGATACAGATGCAGTAAAACTCTCAACTGTACTCCGAGACAACCAGCGCCACTCTGAGCGGTGCTCAGCATGGCTCCTGTGTTTTCTTCCGGCAACAAGCAAAGCTCTTGCGAGATGACGTCACAGCCGGGAGGAGGTGAAAGGTCAGGGAAACGCTTAGTATGGTGTTTACAGAGATAGCACTGGTGATTTGAACCGGTCAGTGGCGGAAAAAAGCACTTTTAATGCGCAAACTTATACGGGACGCATTTGTCCCTGCTATCGTCTTAGCTCATTTGCAGCTGCCGGCTGCATCCGCCTCCCTCAATACTGAACCAATTTTAAAACGAGTTGTACCTATGAATCATACGCACACATACACATGTGGAAATAGGGCCCAGGTTGAAAAATACTGAAGTTATCCTTTAATCTGAGGCGCCCAGCCTGAATTACTTGAAGTTGTGCTGCTACCCCCTCTCCCCTGGGATCTACGCAAGTGATGTGAGGACTCTAAAACTTTGCCTGAGCCTCCCTTGGCATGAGGGTGAGTAGATAATGGCCGAATTTTCATTTTTGGATGCACTATCCCTTTAATGAATTGATTTCATGAGAGTGCCTGAGCAGCATATGAGTTCAAACCATGCAGCAACCTCTGGGGCTGAAAAGTGAAGCCAACACAGAAGTTTCAAAAACGGCAGTTCCTCTAATGGCCACTTAAGGCTGATTTCACAAGCCAATCAATCCCCATAAACCTCGCATGTTAAAATGCCCAACTTTACAGCAGAAATAAACATCTTCACAGACTGGTAAAAAAAACTGTTGTGGTCTTACAGCCAATTTCCCTTTTCATGACAGTTGTACAGACATGGATTTTTATATAACTCACTGCTTTACATTTTCTTAATGCATAAAGCTATACATAATTAAGAGTGGGCAGCTTTCCACCCCTCGCTCTTCACAGCTCCACCCTCTCATCCAGATATGGACACTTCTGGTTCCAAAAAATCAAGATGGCGACGACCAAAATGCCAAACTGAAAGCTTCAAAACAATAGTCTACAAACCAACGGGTGGCATTACTGTAGCTGCGTCCATTTTTTGCTCACCAAGGCATGCTACTAGGTTGTTTGTTTATACCAACTTTTCCCAAATCGCAAAAATAAAAACAATCTGTCACACTGTGAATTGACTTACAACACTGTGACTTGAATTACGTAGTTGAGTTTAGGAAAAGAGAACAGGGTTTGGCTTTGCGATCTTACAGGGGGCGAACACTAGCCGCCAGCCGTGAGCCTGTATAAAAAAGCATAAAAAAGCCATCACAATAGAGGTTGTTTATCAAAAGAAAGAAAATGTGCCCGGAGAGGATCGCCAGACTCCCTGCTGGGGGTAAATGCTATTAACCTTAGTTAATCAGCTGGCCCCTCGCTTCCTGTCATTATCCCTTAATATTTATTTGGACATAAAAATAGCCAATACTATCGGTAACTAAAAATGTATGAGTGACTAATCAGAAGTCTGAAACATGAACCAGTACCATTCATTTACATTGCATTACATCCACACACGCACACACACACACACACACACACACACACACACACACACAATAGTGTGAAAATGTGAGGATCACGTATAAATCACATGAAAGTACAGCACAGAGGAGGGAGACCCCCACTGTATGTCACTGTCAGCATCATCATCTTTAGCCATGATGAAGGCAGATTTGGTAGAAGACATGGCTGATAAATATCACCAAGCACAATATCACCAAGCACAATATCACCAAGCAAAGTACAATATGGTTGGTGTCCTTAATGTTGACAAAGACCTTGGTCGGTTGTGGCGAGGCTGCAACTGTGTGTGTGTGTGTGTGTGTGTGTGTGTGTGTGTGTGTGTGTGTGTTTGGCATGTGAATGATGAGTTCTATTCACTCAAGGTGACTTTTGAGAAGTCATCCATTTCTCCAGTCATTGTCTCCATTACTTGCTCTGATGCACCACTTAAGCTACACACACACACAAGCAATCATGGCCTGTTATCAGACTTTAAAGTATACTTTAACCTATATTGTGGACAGAATACATAAAAGGTTATAACAAATGTTACAGTTTTGTAGACTAAAATGATCCACCCATAGATAAAACTTCACTTGTTCCAAATTGTCTCTAAATAGATTTTACATTTACTCTGTGATAAATGTAATTTGTACACTGATCGGTAATTCGGTGCATAGACAAAAAACAAAAACAGCTGAATTCAGAGAAATGTTAGATGTTTCTTAAGCTGATTTAGGGAGACAGCATGCTAACAACTACAAATGAGCCACAAAAGAGAAATTTCCATTTATACTCAGCATCTACATAGATCTAATTATAGGCTTGTTTTACAACGTTGTACATGATCTTATGTGTCTGCTCCCACAGGGCATGTTATGACTGACCCTAGTCTGCACTCTGCTCTACTTTATGCTTCCTATCACTGCAGCTGCCAGCTTTGATTGCTAATGTGCTTCAAAGACATCCACCACCAAGGGTATAAATACTTATTCCTCTGGTATTTGTAGTGATATTAGATTATGTTGCACTCCGAATGATTTCAACTGCACCCAGTCTGTATGTACACCAATCAACCAAAACATCAAAACCACTGGCTGGTGAAGTGAACAGCATAGATTGTCTTGTTACAATGCAATGTTTTACTGAGAAACCTTGGGTACTGGCACTCATGTGGAGGCCACTTGATGTATTCCACCCACTAAAGAACTGTTGCAGACCAATTAAACTCCTTTTTGGCACTTTCCAATGACAGTGCCCTCCCCATCAGGAAATTGCATGATGCCAAGGATAGACAGGCATCAACCTGGCCTTCACATCCCCCAGATTCCAATCTGATTGAGCATTCATGGGAAGAGCCAGTACCCCAGAGGTACCGCTGATCCATGTTGGGGCCCCCTTGGACCGGACATGGTTCTGTCGAGGTCTAGACACATGACCTCTGGGGTGTCCTGTGGTGTCTGACACCAGAGCAATGGAGACAGATCCTTTGAGTCCTGTGGGTTTTGAGATGGGGTACCAGCAGGTCCCACGGATGCTCAATAAGATTGGGATGTGGAGAATTTGGAGGCCAGGTCAACATCTCTGGCCATTCATGAACCGTTTTTATGGTGTAGCATGGTGCATTGTCCTGCTGGGGGTGCAGGGGCCCTGCCATGAGGGAGTGCCATTGCCATTAGGGGGTTACTTTGTCTGCATTGGTGTTTGGGCGGATCAAGTGCATTAAGTGGCATCCACATGAATGCCAGGACCCATCATTTTCAAGCAGGACATTACATTGTAAGGAGATGATCAATGTGATCAATGTTAGTCACTTCACCTGTCAGTGGTGGCAGTGTTTTGGCTGATCGGTGTACGTATAGACACAGAGCCTTGTGTGAAGATTATTTCAGCATTTTAAAGTAAGGTATTGACACAAATACCAGTAAAGTGAAAAAAGACCTGTTTTGAAAGCAGTGAACAGCATCACTACCCAGAAGAACTCGTAAACCAAAGTAAAAAGGAAACAAATAGGTTTTAAGATGCCCTTTAACTATTCTGACTTATTTGACTGGTCTACTGCTTTGGGGAGTTCTAACCCACAGTCTGGTTGCAGCCACAGCAAAAACCCTGTCACCTATCAGACTTAACCTGGACCTTTAAAACCCCCAGAGGCCTCTGATTAATGGACCTGGAGGACCTAATAGTTCAGCACAGAGACAGATTTACTACAAACCCATATAGTGTTTTTTGCACCTAGATGGGAGATGATATTTTCTCTGCTCGAGGCAACAGTTTCACTGTGTTGCACAACACTGCTTTGACACAAAGGGGCACATAGATTGTTTTTGGTGTCAGCCTGAAGCTGCAGCTCCCATCTCTACAATCAGCGGACTTATCAAATGTATAGTCGCCACAGTGTAGCCCATAACAACATTTCAAAAATATATGAAAGCTGTCAGCACTGCTGTTAAATCTTTCCAGAAAGCAGGCAGTAGATACCGAACGTGTATTACTAACACATCTGCAATTATTTTAAAATTGCCAGTGTATTCGTATAGTTTGCATTACTGTATGACTGGAAACTCTCTGTTTATGAAAAATACAAATTAATCCCGACTGCAGAGCACAAACTCTAACCTGCCGTAGATGTGTTTCTTTCTGTATGCACTCCTAAGGATGCCATTGTTTGTCGGTCCATCTGACCCTTCCAGAGCTGATGATATTGCCATTCACTTACTGTGTATTTGATGGGAATTTGGCTTTTTCTATCATAATGTTTTCATTTAGAATCCAGTAGCTGATAGATAAAGCAAAATGTTGTGATCTTTTTTTTTTTCTTTTTAACGATATCTTTAATGGACAGCACAGGTAAGCATGAAAGGGGGAGAGAGAGAGGGGGATGACATGCAGCAAAGGACCACAGGCTGGATTTGAACCTGGGCCGCTGCAGCAACAGCCTTGTACATGGGGCGCCTGCTCTACACACTAAGCCACAGACGCCCTGACCTTTACCTTTTTAAACTTTAAACCCAGTTTCTGCCTTTCAAGTAATGTTCCAGAGCTTTGTGCACTTGCTTACTTGCTCCACCTCGAGCCTTTTTTTCATTGGTCAGAATTGATGCTGATGTTTCAGATGTTTCCATTTGAGAAGTGGCCCATCTTGGGTCTAGCTGAAGAAGTGAGTTTTCTTATTGTAATGCCTCTTTGATACAGATCATTCACAAAGGGTTTTCATACCATGTGCTCACTACAACAACAACTACTACTACTACTACTACTACCACTACTATTACTACTATATAACTTTTACCACTACTACCAATAAAAATAATAATAAAAATAACTTTCTGAAAATAACATCTAAGTTGTTATCTTTTGAAGTGCTGGTGTGAGCTCTGCATTGCTGGGTATCTTTTCTCCCTTCTATGAATAATAAAAGGACCAAACTAACAGGTCCCGGGGGAGTATAGCTGTGCCACCACAAAGGTTCTTTGATGTTTGGAGGCGGTCCCATGTTTTGCACTTAACTGGGGCATGTTCAAGGTTTACTGAGTAAAGTGATTAACTTTGATGAGCAAAAAACCCAGAACAACCTCAAACCCACAACATGGATTTGAAATAAAAGACATGTCCTCAGTTTTACTCTTCTCATTCAGATTATCCAATTTCACCTGCTTTTTTCATTACACCAAACTCCCCTTCAAGGTTAGAAAAAAATACATGTATCAGTGTCCCTCAACCGCACAAAATGACTAAAGGTTTTAAAATTTCAACTTTGATTGTGATAAACCACTTGTTCTTTCAGATTGCTGTGGTGACTGGCTCTAAGTGCAACATTGCCCATAAGCATAAGTGGTCCTTTCTTTGGTGCAAATGCCACCTAAAAGTCTGAGCTGAGACAAATTCAGAGTACCTTTTTGTTGCAGTGCTGAATTGATCATATTTGACCCAAAATCTCAAAGTGATATAAACTGCTGAATGTATTTATCAGACTTTACAAAATGAAATATCTACCTCCCTCCATCATAAGCAGCATGGGCAACACCTTTTTAAGCCCAGTGATTGGATGTTTCCTTTCTGCAATGCTTCTTGGGAGTCATTTTTCTTTTGTCTTTAATTGTTATGCATTCAGACTTGTATATTTGAGATTTATAAGAAAGAATCTTTTATTTTGTAACAAAGTTGGCCATGATTTTTACTGATGAGAAACCTATAGATCAATCAATCAATCAATTTTATTTATAAAGCCCAATATCACAAATCACAGTTTGCTTCACAGGGCTTTACAGCATACGACATCCCTCTGTCCTTTGGACCCTCTCAGCAGATAAGGAAAAACCCCCCCCCCAAAAAAAACCCTTTAATGGGGGGAAAAAAACGGTAGAAACCTCAGGAAGAGCAACTGAGGAGGGATCCCTCTTCCAGGACGGACAGACGTGCAATAGATGTCGTACAGAACAGATCAGCATAATAAATTAACAGTAATCCGTATGACACAATGACACAGAAAGAGAGAGAGAGAGAGAGAGAGAGCGAGAGTGAGAGATGCAGGACAGACGGTAATGACAGTAGCTTACAACAACATTCATGAAAGTAATAATATTTTTGTTATAGTTCTGGCTACGATGCCTTCAAGCATCGTAAAGTACAGCTGATATTCGAATATTCGTTTCTGTGGCTAGGTATTCGTTATGAAAATTTGGTATTCGTTTTTTTATCTCCTTTTTTTTGACATTTTTTATGGTGCTAAATGTAGTCTTTTTGTTTTTGGTAAATGTAGGTTATCAATAAAAATCAAAACTTTTAAGTTGCATTGTTAAAAATGTGAAAATATAGTATCGCCTACCAACGGAGCTTGTGCACACAGCCTGAGGCTATGGATCAATGCCAAGTTTTACCACTTTATCACTATTCCCTCTAACTTGTAGCTGTTTTTCCTTATCTTTTGAATTTAATATGAATTATGGAACCGTTTTTGTCAATGTTTGTTTCCCCCGTTTTGTACAATAAATTATTGTTTAAAGTTTCAACAAGTTTCTTTTGGAGGGGACGTCGGTGGCTTAGTGGTAGAGCAGGTGCCCTGTGTACAAGGCTGTTGCCACAGCGGGCCCTTTGCTGCATGTCTCTCCCTCTCTCCCCCCTTCACGCCTCACTGTCTTGTCTATTAAAGGCAAAAAATGCCCCAAAAAATATCATTTAAAAAAAGTTTCTTTTGGAGTGCATGACACAAGTATGTTTTGAAAACGACCGCGGACAGTCACCTGCTCAACACATCAGTACCTCCGGATGCCATGACAGTAATAGCCAGTAATGTCAAAATATCATTTACAGACCGATTTAACAGACCATCACTGCTGCCTGACCCGCAGGTGCATTTGCGGGTCCCGCGGGTTATGGGTCGACCCGCGCATCACTACTCAGCTCAGTCTATAAGGCTGTACACAACAGTAAGGCTATAAACATTATATTCTATTCAGGCCGGCAGAACCAGCAGTGCATCAGCTCTACAGTGCGCGGCACTGCTGATTAACCATTTTATTGCAGCACAGAGTGTCTGCCAGCAACCAGTTACTTGCAGAGGCTTCCTACAACTTGTTTCAACAGTTCCGATTTAATCAGAAGACAAATTAAACAGCCACTGTGCAAAACTCCGCAATACAATTAGGTCCGAACATGATTTGTATTTTTTTTTTTTTTTCTTTTTTCTTTCTGTTCTACAAATGCCCTGAGGTGACCTCTTAACCATTTGGTAGAGGCCTATATTTAAAAAAAAACTATGGGGTCTGAAAAGAATAATAATAAAATAAAAAATATAAATTAAAGACATTTTGTTATTATTGCCCGAGGAAATAAAATTTCCATTGCTTTTTCTTAGTGTGGGTATTTAAAGGGTTAAAGTACAAGTACTGTAGTTTTATGATCATTTTAATATCTGAACATTGGCTTGTTTTTTCGTGTTAATATATTCACAAACAACTGTCTTCCGCCCCTGAAGAAGCCTTATTTATGTCAGCATTGTGTAGCCGCCTCCAGTTGCACAGGCAAAGCAATTTCCCTCACCAGAATTACTGAGAATTGTCAAGAAACCACTCTTTGTCACCATGTATGACAAGCTACAACATATCGATGCAGTAATCTCCCTCACAAAAGGTTAGCTTTGCATTATAATTGCTGCTGACATTTCCCACTTAAATTGCACACAGGGGCGAGTCATGCAGGTGGGATCAGTGGTGTGCTTTCTCACAGTCCCTCATCCTCCTTTTACTCTCATGGTTCTCTCACTCTGGAAAAGATTTAGTCAGTGGATTGAGCTCAAGTTTGTGTTTAAATATCTTGAAAAACTGATTGTCTGAAGCTGTTTATGGCAATCATATCATATTGTCTTGTGACAGTTTTGTGCCTGCTTGGTTGGATTTGTCCACCTCCTGCACATCACCCTCAGCCAAATGCTTGCTGGGCTCTCTCAGCACTCTTCCCTCACTTTGCTCTGTTTCTCTCTATCTTTTTGTATCAATTTCTCACTCTCCTACCCAGTCTCTTCTCGACCTTATCGCATCCTACAATGACACATAACTCAGCAGCACACCTGCGATCCGTGACAGCTGAGCCCCTGGCCTGGTGCAGTGCTGTCACTCAGCTAGCTAACTGCCATTAAACAGCATGACCCTGCCGCCCCATTAGGCTTGAGTCAGATGGGAGTGTCAAACCATTCCCCCATGTACCTCGCTGTTTGGTGCTGCTGTGCAGATGTGGTCTTGGTAGACTTAAACCATAATACCAAGAGGTTTTTCAGTTTACAGTGACATTAGAGAGGCTGAGAGCCATTGTTAAGACAAGACAGGGTTGTTTATGTTCCTCCTTAAATTCTTGAAGTGCTGCAGGAGGGTAAATGGAAAAATAAACAAAGAAGTGCTGCTGTGCTAGTGCTTCTCATTGGCATACACTGAATGACATACCAGTGTAGTGTAGAGTTCAACCCTGTGTAGTTTAGTCTATCTCTGAAGGTATGTTTAAGCCAACCTTGTAGGCAGATAAAAACACTGACGTTGGACAATCTGCAAAACCCCAAATCACGCTCAATGACAACAGAATCAGAATCAGAATAACTTTATTGTCCTCAGAGAGGAAATTTGTCTTGGACAACAAGGCGGCTGCGGCTCACAATTTAAAATACAAACGACATTCACAAGACCTAAGAACATACTAGGACAGTTCAGTGCTTAGATGGTATCTGGGAAGTCCATTTGATTTTTTCACATGACCCAGCAAAGAAATGTGGTTTGTGCAGGAGTTGAATGTTGCACATGACCCAGCAAAAATATATTTCACAAATTCGAGAAAAAGTGACCTGTGCAGGGACCAGTACACAGATAACATGGCAATGACATGACCTAAAAACATAAGATTATTGCACATGACCCAAAAAAATGTGTTGCACAAATTCAAAAGTGATCTAATAATCAAAGATAGGATAAGCACTTATAATAAAACCACAGGCAAGTGCAGTTTTTAAATTAAGATTTGAAACTGAGATTGAGCAGGTTGTTTGTTCAGAACAGCAATTGATGCTGGGAGGAAGGAGAACCTGTACCGGTTAGTTTTATACCTACAGGCTCTACATCTTCTGCCCAAAGGCAGGAGTTCATACTCTGGGAACAGAATATGTGAAGGATCATTCAGGATACAATGAGATTGCTTGAGTACAGATTCTTCGTAAGTAATTTGATGGGACGGATAATTTTTTGTACCTATCACCTTCATGGCTGCTTTTATCATTTACTCTATCTTAGATTTGTTCTGTGTAGTGAGGGAGCTGAACCAAGATGCTAAGCCGTATCTGATCAGGCTACCCAGGACAGCATTATAAAAAGTTAACATAATTTTACTGTCCACACCAAACAATCTGAGTCAGCGGAGGAAATGCAATCTCTGAGCCAATTTGTTACATAGAAAGTCCACATGTTCGTTCCATTTGAGTTGATTATCTATCATCACTCCCAGATATTTGTAGGAGCCAACCTGCTCAATTTTGTAGTCATCTATGACTACAGGATCGTGTGTGCCCACACCTCTGGGGTCAAAGATCATTTCTTTAGTTTTTGTGAGATTAAGAGAGAGATGATTCTTTTCACACCAGATCATAAAAGTGTCAATTTCTTTGTGGTACACCGAGGGGGAAACATCTGCTCGTAGCAGGCTTAAAATTACAGTGTCTTCAGAGAATTTTATGATGAAGTTATTCACCTGGTTACTTCTGCATTCATCAGTGTACACAGTGAATAAGAAAGGAGAACTCACAAAGCCTTGGGGAACTCCAGTGCTGCAGTATTTTGTTTCAGATAAAGTTCCATTTATACAGACCTGTTGTGGTCTGTTAGTTAAAACGAGTGGAACCTTTGACCACAGAGGGATTTACATTTAGGTCTAAAAGCTTATCTATAAGCAGCTGTGGACAGACTGTGTCGAATGCTTAACTAAAATCAGCAAGTAAGACTCTAGCAGGGCCCAACTGCCCAATTGTTCAAAAAATGTGTTGTGGATCAGAATGATGACGTGATTTGCTGTCCAGGATCAGCTAATCCATCGTACTTATGCACTATTTTTCAAAGCAACATTGGACTGGACTACCCTGATCCAGATACAGTCTTTTCAACATCACCAAATCTGGATAAGCAGTTGTTCAGAAGTAATCTGATTGGATTTCGGCTATCGGCTTGGGTCAAATCTTGAAACTTGACTGTTCAGAAGGAAAAAAATGATTCTGAAATCAGATGAGATCATATAATCCAATCTTGGTTTTGATTCGGATCAAACCTTCAGTTTGTGGTGTTCAAAGCATTTCAGTCGGATCACGATATCTTTGATACACAAAATCAGGATTATCCTGATCCCAGCAGGTGGGATTCAGGCTGGATTTCATAACAAAATGTAAGAAAATTTGGTCATAATGTAAATAAAGTAGACATTAGACTACCTATTAAGCCTTTTGGTAAAACTAAACAAGAATGATTCTAGTTACAATAATGAAGAGTTCTGTTTAGTTCTCTTTCGTGTCACCTTTGGTGATAAGTGGTAATTGCAGTGTGTATGTTTGCAGATTAAGTCTCTAAACCAGACTGGTAAATTTATTTATATCAGACATCCAGTTCTTACTGCTGCGAATGCAGGGGCTTTCATCAGCGGGCCATAGGCTCAGTTACCATTGTGTCACCTCATTTGAGTCACTCAACACACATTTATTCTTGAGATAATTACTTTAATTTTAACTTTCATTTGTCACTTTTTATCAAAGTACCTTCTGACAACTGCATCCCCATGCTGTTTTCTATCTCTTTAAATAAACACTTAAAGTGACCCAACACTGGATATTCTACCTGTTCTTTACCTAGCCAGTATCCTGAATTGTCATATGTAGACCCATTAAGAGCTCTAGTTACTTGGATTTGGTAATCCTGAAAAGTTTGTATCTGAATTAAGTTGATCCAATCCAATGTTGCTATGAAAAACTGTCTCAAACTAAAATGGATTAGCTGATCCTGTAAAGCAAAACATGGGATTTCTGAATTCAGACCATCATTTTTGTCAACAACTCGGTCCAGTGCTCAAAATTTGACTACATATCACAATGCAGGCAGTCTGCCAACAAACACACTTATTACTATAGGTGCTGCAATAGAGTATGAAACAAAGGTCTTTGAGATTATAACTTCTGATAATGCCTGTTTAATATTGTTTGGGAGATTATTTTATGGGGGAAACTTTTTTTTTTCTCTTTACTGTACTGAAAGGCTTAATAGGTAGTCTAATGTCTAATGTCTACTTTATCACAGTCACTGTAAAACATATCAAGTGCAAAATATAAATAAATGTATATATATTTGGCCAAAGTTTTTTATTTCAGTTTGTTGGATCAAAGGAATCCCAATCCTATTAAAATGCTTTGAACAGCATATACTGAAGGTTTGATCCAAATAAAAACTAAGGCCTAGTCCACACAGACCTGTGTACTTCTGAAACCGTGTATTATTCTGTGTGATTTGGCTGTTTTTTATTTTGTTTTGGGTTTTTTTTTTTTAGATTTTTTGGGGGGCATTTTTAGCCTTTAATGGATAGGACAGACAAGTGTGAAAGGTGGGAGAGAGAGAGAGAGAGGGAGTGACATGCAGCAAAGGGCCACAGGCTGGAGTCGAACCCGGGCCGCTGCGGCAACAGCCTTGTACATGGGGCGCCTGCTCTACAACTAAGCCACCGATGCCCCGTGATGTGGCTGTTTGGCCACATGCAACTGCACTTTTGGGCCCCCAAAACCGCGTTTCTTTGAAACCAGAGTCCAGGGTGAAGTTTTAGGAAATCTCTGGTGCCAGCGGTTGCGAATAGATAGGATAACCGCAGTATTTTATTACCTGTTGCCCTTGTTTGACGTTAGAGTGATGGTAAATAGCTACCAGTTCACACTCCACATTTTGGTCCGGACAGGGACTTGAACAGGCGACCCTCCAGTTCCCAACCCAAGTCCCTATGGACTAAGCTACTGCAGCCAGAAGCACAGTCGACACTATATGAACAAGTTATCTATTAAGGGTACACTACTGATAAAACCTGAAG
Organism: Epinephelus awoara; assembly: GCA_035609425.1. NCBI lineage: Eukaryota > Metazoa > Chordata > Actinopteri > Perciformes > Serranidae > Epinephelus > Epinephelus awoara. Next base: position 4,961,976 of record CM069303.1, read on the forward strand.
GTGCTTAGGTGACATTAATCCACCTGAAAGAATAAATGAAAACAAACAGTGATTTTGCTGGTCTTCAGTAGTTTTACTTTAGGTGTAACTGCCAACTGAAGAACCAACTGTTTATATACCCAGATTTCCTCGCATGCCTTTACTCAAATCAGTTATGCTTTAAATTGAATGGGGGGTATCTGTATGGTATCTTGTATCTTCGTGATAGTGTAGTTGGTTGTTCAGGTGCCTCTGCTGTTGAATTTGGTCGCACTATTTTTGTGGATCAGGTAGTTTTTATTTTCCACACTTCCCTATTCTGGTATTGACTCTGACTTCTCATTGGTTAAAATGACCTTTCCGTTAGAAGTTACATCGCCACCTACTGCTTTGGCATGTGTATTACATTACTTGGTAGCCGGTTTTGCGGTTTAGTGTGGATATCATATTTTTTTTTAATCATACCACTCGTGTGAACAAATGTTTTTTGGAAACCGGAGCCCGAAAAACTTCGAACATGGGTCCGTGTGGACTAGGCCTAAGACTGAATTACATTATACAAACCAATTATAGAATCCGGTTACTTATGAACAACTGGGCCCAGGTGCTGTGTATGACGATTAATCACCTTCTGCCTTGGCACTGAACTTTGTAACTGGGTAAAGTGTTCCTTGCGATTTTCACTCTGTTTAGACTGGACAGGGGGTACAGTGCCTTGAAAAAGTATTCATGCCCCTTGAACTGTTTCACATTTTGCCACCTTACAACCACAAACTTAAATGTTTTTTATTGAGATTTTATGTGATAGACCAACACAAAGTAGCACATAATTGTAAAGTGGAACGGAAATTATACATAGTTTAAAAATTTTAAAGATATAATATGTAGTTTTTCAATATATATATACATATATATTTTGTTTAGTTGTGTACTTTGATTATCAGAAATGTTTCCAATAGTTTTTCAAATATGAAATATTAATAACAGTAACGGACTGTGTCAGTAGGTCACAATGGCGGCGTACCTCCAGTTACCATAGACATTAAATGAAGGAGAAGAAGAAGAAGTAGACCGGCTGAGATGTCGGAGTATGAATGTTACTGTAGCTAGGCTAAGCTAACTCGTCATGGATCATGGTTATGCATTGACGGTTGCTGCACCTTCTGACACCGAAGCTGTCCTGGTAAACAACCCAGTAAAACCGAAACGTACGGGTCAACCAAGCGATCCCAGAAGAATTTGGGATTAGAAGAGAGCTAAATCCAGGATAAATATTGGTGTGGCCTTTCCGAGATGGAAAGAGCTTTGTGAAAATCTAGGACTACAATTCGATGCCAACCTTGCGTGTGTTCTACTAGACAGGTAAGCAAACTTCTGGCTGATGTTATCAAAATATTAATCATTTCCACCAGTGTATTGCAAGCAGTGCTGAAGCTGTCCACTTCAGTAATATATCTTGTCCATGAGCATTTCTCTGCTGCTGAAGCTCGGTCTGCCATAAAAACTGCCACGGTCGGTTTCAGTTACACGGAGTGAGGAACGTTAGATCTGTATCTGTTATATAACTACAACTCCCATGATCCAACGCTACTTTGTGACGTCATCCAACTCCGTCTTCTGTTATTGTTTTGGTTTGAGACCCCTAGCGGCAGAAAATCGTTTAAGCAAATAAAAATCTGAAAAATGTGGTGTGCATTTGTATTCAGCCCCCCTGCGTCAATACTTTGTAGAGCCACCTTTCGCTGCAATTACAGCTGCAAGTCTTTTGGGGTATGTCTCTACCAGCTTTGCACATCTAGACACTGAAATTTTTGCCCATTCTTCTTTGCAAAATAGCTCAAGCTCAGCCAGATTGGGTGGAGAGCGTCTGTGAACAGCAACTCTGACCAGCTTCCCTGTCCCTGCTGAAGAAAAAGCATCCCCACAGCATGATGCTGCCACCACCACGTTTCACAGTGGGGATGGTGGGTTAAGGGAAATGAGCAGTGTTAGTTTTCCGCCACACATAGCGCTTTGCATTTAGGCCAAAAAGTTAAACTTTGGTCTAATCTGACCAAAGCATCTTCTTCCACATGTTTGCGGTGTCCCCTACATGGCTTGTGGCAAACTGCAAACGGGACTTCTTATGGCTTTCTTTCAACAATGGCTTTCTTCTTGCCACTCTTCCATAAAGGCCAGATTTGTGGAGTGCACGGCTCATAGTTGTGTTGTGGACACATTCTCCCACCTGAGCCATGGATTTCTGCAGCTCTTACAGAGTGACCATGGGCTTCTTGGCTGCTTCTCTGACCAGTGCTCTCCTCGCTTGCTCTGTCAGTTTAGGTGGACTGCCATGTCTTGGTAGGTTTGCAGTTGTGCCATACTTTTTCCATTTTTGGATGATGGATTGAACGGTGCAAAATGTGAAAGAGTTCAAGGGGTATGAATACTTTTTCAAGGCACTGTACATTTTCTGCCTAGCTCATTTGCTTAACTTTGGTGTATTTTTATAGTCTGTGATATTTGCTACCAATTTACTTACTACAAACTCCAGAACTTGCTGCTGATGTACTCTAGTCTCTCCTTCCTTAACTCTGTACATAGGATTTCCTGTTTAGTCAAACAGCCTCAGGAGAAGTGTGATATTTCTTTAAAATGTAAAAACATTTTCAACAAACATTTGTTTAGCCTCAATCTTGGGGAATTTTTGTGGGTTGGCATCCACTAGTGCCCTTACATTGACCCCAAACGGCATCACCTCTGAAAGCATTCAGTCTACATACACCATAAAAATGCTGCACAAGTTTTAAAGCAATTTAGTATAATTTCTGCAAATGAACTGTGAATCAGTTGTTCCCATCACCTACCTTTATGTAAATATGCTAAAGAGGATGTGTTAAGATTACATCATTAAATGATGCACCAGCATTTGATTGCTGCCGCCCACAAAAAAATGGCATTTTCTTTTTACATAACCCGTGACTTTTACTGTGATCCATGTGTCCTTTCAACTGCAACATTGATAAGGAGGGCGAATGCAGCCACCCTCATCCACCCTCTGATGGATAAAAAGGTGGATCAGGCCCTGTCTGGACTTCAACCAGAGACACTGCAGTTATGTAATGTTTTGTTCATTGTTTCCCCCCCCCCGTCTTTCTGTTGTAATGGTGAGTGGGTGCATAACATGAACCTTTTGTCTACAGTCAACAAAGCTGAAGCTGCTACTGCAAATATGCTTCCATCAGTCTTTATTAAATGTACTCTTTTTGGATGTCAACATTTCCACCTAGTATAGCACTGAACTTTTGGCAAAATGTTGCCTATTTATATATATATTTTTTGGATCTATTTATTTTTTAAGTAATACCTAGTATTTCCACTTAGGTTTTTTGATATACACTCAAACAGCCCAAATGTGAAAACCACTGGTGAAGTGAATAACATTGATCATCTTGTTACAATGCAATGTTCTGCTGGGACGTCTCTTGACTTGCACCACCCACCCAAACTCTGTTTTGGACCAAGTACACCGCCTAATGGCAATGGCACTCTTTGGTGGCAGAGGTCCCCCAGCTGGACAAAGCACCATGCCCCCCCCGCAAAAACTGGATTGGCCCAAGTAACATGACAAAGAGCTCAAGATGCTAACATGGCCTCTAAATTCCCTAGATCCCAATCAGATCAAGGATCTGTGGGATGTGCTGGTACACCAGAGGTCCTGTGTCCATGTATTGCCAGGTCAGAGTCTGACTGACTGTGGGACCTCCGACATGTTGTGGCATGGACACAGGACCTCTGGGGGTGTCCTGTGGTGTGGGGCCCCAGGGCATTGGCTGATGCTCTGACTCATGTGAAGTAATGCATGATTATATTGGCACATCGTCAGTGTCGGCAGATATTGGCACCAGTGACTGCTCAGCATGTATTTTTCACATTGGGGGATTTTTCACGGACATTTTTACAGGAAACTACAGCGCGGAAGTGCGGTCAACTATGAAAGCCCGAATGACTGCGGACATTCCTCGCGGAGTCTGCTCCGCTTATAGTACGCCGGAGTATGTTCACTTAGTCAAGGACAAAGTATCAGCGTAAGCACACAGAGAGAGAGAGAGAGAGAGAGAGAGAGAGAGAGGGAAAAAACACACAACTTGTCGACTCCTCCCGGGGGGGCGTCAGCTTGTGCCACTGACGTCGACGCGTTGACAAATCAACTTTTCTGTTAATGCCCTAGCGTTAAGAGTATTTATGGGTAAAATTACGTCATATTTACAGATAAAATTGACGTCAGTTCCACTACATAAGTAATAGATGATCACTAAAATTAGGTGGAGGGAAAAAGTGGACATATCAAAATCGGTATCAGCATATCAGATATATATATTGTGCATCCCTACTATTGTGGGTTGGGAGGTAGGGTTCCAGCAAGTCCCATGAATGCTCGATTGGAGTAGGATCTGGAAAATTTGAAGGCCAGGTCAATGCCTTGAGTTGTATTTCATGTACCTCAGGCCATTCCTGAACAGTTTTTGCGGTGTGGCATGGTGCTTTGTCCTACTTGGAGTGCCGTTGCCAGAGGGTGTACTTCATCTGCAACCATGTTTGGATGGATGGAGTGCATCAAGTGGTATCCACATGAATGCCACGACCCAAGGTTTCCCTACATACAGTAACACTGAATTGTCACGAGATGCTCAATGTTATTTACTTCACCTGTCAGTGGTTCCAATGTTTTGGCTGGTATATAAAATAGAGTTGTACCGATACCAGTATCGGAAATGCCTCCGATACTGCCTAAAATGCGGTATCGGGTATCGTCGAGTACAACCTATGACCAACCTATGCGTCATTATGCATATGCACGCTACAGGCAAACAAAACGGAAACGGAGTGGAGTTTAAAAAGCATTCTGCTGTAGCCTTTAACATGTCTTTTTTACCAAATTGTGTGGCTGCACTTTAGTCTGTGTCTTGATCTGTGTCAACACTGGATAATAATGATTAAAAAAAAGTTTTATGGCATTCATTCTACTATTATGTATATATTTCTTAATATTTAACATACAGTTTTAGGAGTTGAGACATACAACAATTCATATCCCATCCATTTTTTTTTAATGCGCTGGTATTGGATCGGTACTCGGTATCAGCAGATACCTAAGGTTCAGGGATCGGAATCAGTATCGGGAAGGAAAAAGTGGTATCGGTACATCTCGAATATAAATTAGGGGTGTCAAATTATCGCGTTAATTGCGAATAATTAATTACAGCCATATTTAACGCGCTATGTTTTTTGATCGCGTTAATCTCTAACTTTACTGTTTCTGTATGCCACAGAGTTGCCTTTTATAAAATCCGTCTGTAGGCGTAGATTGGGTTTCTTTGTACTTGAGTTGTGGGAAAGCTGCAGCGCTACAGAGCAGAGCCCAGCATCAGCATTGATGACTGTCCCCTGCAGTGATGGTCTGCTTACTCAGGAGCCTATGAAAAGCTGCCTGCCCTAGCATGCAAGTATCTGACTCCCCCCTGGCAACCTCCGTGTAATTTTTGGGACAATCATGGCAGGTTTCAGGACTGCTTGGATTTCAGGACTGTGCCGAAAATTCAGGACAATCCCGAAATCCAAGCAGTTGTCCTGAATTCTGAATCCTGATAATTACACTAGAGCAGAGTCTGGAGTAGTTATTGCCTGATAAAACATTAAAAACTGATCATGGTGGTTGAGTTGTCATGCAGCTCCCACCAGCTGCACATTGGCTGTAGCAGTTCCTACATGAATTATGGGTGTTGTAGTTTGAAGAAGAGAAGACAGCGCAAGTTGTTGCCGCAAGGGCAGGGAAAGTGCAGGCAGCCACGAGAAGTGATTTGCACATTGCAGTGCAGCCTCTTGTTCTAACTGTTCAAAACTGTTCTATAAACTGATACAGCTGTAACGAATGTACCAGGTGTCTTTTATTTTGTTAGCTGTTATTTTTTATTAAGTTTAAAGGAGAAGTGCACTTACATTGATCACTTCCATGTAATAAAACGAGAAATTGGAAAAGAGGAAAATAATTTAGAAAATTGTTAAAATAAAATTAGGGAACTGATCACAGATGTATTGTTTCTGTGTGTTTTTACATCTATTGTTGTGTTCATCTGCAGCTATGCTTTTAATGAAGCTGACATGTCATGACAGTCAAGCACCCCCCTGGTGGTCGAGACTGAAGGTTGCAGCACTCTTTATTGATACTAATCTCAAATACAATAGAATGTAATGGCTAGGTGTACTGCATCTGTGTTCAAGTGTGTTATTGTTGAAAACAATAATTATGACTTTATAAAACCACTTTTTGTAATATATATCAATCTTTTGATCATCTGCCACAATAATGTAATGAATTTAAATGAAAATACCTCAAGTTGAGGGCTTTTCTCAGCAATTTTGTGTTGAGATTAAAAAAGAGATTAATTAGATCAATTAATTACAGATCATGATAAATTAATCTCTCCATTTGTTTTAATCTCTTGACAGCACTAATATAAATATGTATATTTGATGTGTAAACATATCCTCACCATATGGCTCTATGGCTGTCCTGTACACTGTCATTAAAACATTTTTAAATTCTCTTATAAAAGAGGTACAATTCATGATGGTAGTTAACCATAGTGGTTGCTCAGCTTACTAGTATTTGTTCACAGCTGTGTTTATGTAGTGTAGCATTTAATATGAATATGCAAATTAGCTGTATGGTATTCATTTCTACCAATTACCTTCTCATTGGGTGGTAATTAGTACTGATGATGAGCTATCAACCTTTGCAGTCACCTTCTGTTTCTGAGACAGAGATTTGAACGAGGTTGATGGAATTACTTGAAGTGGGCCATGAGGCAACACTGCTACATTGGCATACATGCAATGTGCACAATAATACAGGAACACTGATCTAATACAGAGTTTCAGCCCATCCAGCTCTCTGAACCATCACAATTTGTCAGGCAATTGACTTTTCAAGGTGTCAGAGGTATTCTACAGAGCAGCTGGCCAATAGGTCAGATGCTTCCAACAGTGGTGTCATATGAGCCTGCAGTGGATGTCTACTCTGAAAACCCTTGTTCCAATGTATCTCACAAATGCTTACTTGGACTGGGATGTGATGACTTGGCAGTCCAGTTCAGTGAGCTCAGATCACATCATGTTCACAGTACCGTTCCTGGACAAGCTTATCCTCCAGGTGTGAGCATGCAGTGATGCAAAAAAAAGGTGAATACTTTGAGATAATAATATTTATCAAGCCAAACAACCACCAGAAAAATCCCATTTTACACTTTTTCCTACCCTCACATAAAGTGAAAACTACCCTCATATAAGCTAATTACCACTAATTGCTTCATAATGAGTCCACAGATGAGTTGGTCTTAAAATCTGTACACGTTCTGCATATTCTTATTCATGTATTTTTTTTCTCTTTTGAAGGAAAGAAACAGTTGTTTCTGAGTCTTTGTGCTCAGTCACACACATCTCAGACTTAATTTATACTGGATGCACAAAGATGAAAAGATTTCAGAGCTTACAAGTGTAATTTCCCAGGATGTCAGAGTGGTCATTAAATCAGCACAGCACAATCACATTGGTAAGACCAGACTGAACTCACCAACTTTGGCTAAGTGTCTTCACCAGTTCCACCTTTCCATACTACTGTAGTAACTCACACGTGGCTGCTACAGAAAGCAATATCGAGTGTGTGAAGGCAGCTCTTATTACTAGTGGTGGGCAGTAGCACCAGAATTTAATCTTGATATGAAACCAACCAACACCAGTGCTGGAATCAACCAACATCAACGCAAACACTGATACTTTGATACTTAAGATTATTATTAGCATCTACAAAAGAGGCATGTCTTCACATTTGACTTATAAAGTTCTATCTGGCATTTTGGTCAAAATTGAGTTATTCGTACATTCTTATTCTGTGAGTGTCAAGTCCCCATCTAGCCCTGTGCTCCACACTGTGCACCAGCCATTTCTGGTGGGAGCTAATTAGCTGTGCTGCATATTAAGCGATCACTGCTAGTAACTTGACCCAAGCACCATGACCACACCTGGTCTCCCTCCATGTAGCCCCACTTTAGCATTGTTTAAGTTATGGTTAGCTCTGTTCGCACCATTAGCAGTGCAGTACAGCTATTGGTGCTGACATTTAAAAAAAAAAAATGCTAAAGAGGTTTTGTTGTTCCATATTGGCTGCTTACTCACTGGAACTACCTGGAGGGGGGGCTGGGAGTGGCCATTGTATTTCTGTAGCTATGTCATCCCTCCACCAAGATGGTAAGTCAGAGTCTGCTTCTCTTGCTCACCTGCTCCTGGTAAATTTCCATTCACATGCGCCCTGCTATCCAGCCACGCCCCCCATCAAGACAACTCCTCTCACCTGCCTCCACAGCTGCAAGTGTATAAGCCTCTCCAGCACACACAGTCTTTGCCAGATTGTTCTCCAATTCCATGCAAGACATTCCAGCACTCACTCTTGGCTTGATTCCCCGGTACCAACCATGCTTGTTCCTGACCTGCCTCCGTTGTCTCTGCCCTGGTAATTACCTCAGCCTTCTGTCTCTGACTCTGAGTCCTGCTTGCTCCCTTCCTGGTTCTTGTCTGCTCGGCTCTGTGGCTGCACGGGGCTACACCAATTCTGCTTACCTCAGCTCTCCTGGTTCAGCTAGTTACTTCAGTCTTCACTTCACTACCAGCTTCAAGAGAAAACCACTTGCACTCATGGCACTATCCCCAACTCAGGCTGCTCTCAAGGGTTGTGCCTGTTCTCGGCTCGCTCACTCACTCTCTCACAGCTGAAACTACTAGCAAGCTAAACTCAAAAACCCCGGAACTGTTGAATATTTGTGTGAGCAATAAAGGTCATTACCAACTGTCTGCCTGCCTCAGTGTGCTGCATTTGGGTTCAGTCACATTCATTACAGGTAATCCTGAATAAGCACTGCCGCTAGCCAGTTCCCAGCTAACCCAGCTGGTGTACAGTGCAGAGCATCCATGGCTAATGTTACCTAACTAGTGAAGACTGGAGGGTAGGGCAGTGGGCACTACTTTTTCACATGTTAACACAGTTAGCTGTCAGCAGAGCCAAAAGAAAAAAGACGAAAAGGCAATAACATTTACGGTACTTCACAAAATATTCTCTATCTCTATCCATCTCTAAATTGATAGGGCTTTCAAAAGCGGTACCAAAGCTCACGGAGTCAGTGGAGCACCAGACCAAAGGAAAGGCTTTCTGTGCGTCTTGTCATTTTGCATTTTTTTTTTTCTTTTTAAAATTGACAAATGGCCATATCTGACACCCCTGGTACAGAGAATATCTAGAATATTCTTATACTTTACCTGTCCCACTTTCTGTGCAGTACAGTCCTGGTTAGATGTATTACATTAGCTGTTTGCTGTCTCATCCGATGTAAACTTAAACTAATGGTTCCTGGAATAATGTGTTAAATAACCAAACATGTTCATACCTTAAATTAATTTCTCTACACTGGACACAATATTCACCACTGAACTTCACTTAACCTGCAATGTTTTTATCATAAGAAAAATAAGATTTGTTCTACAACAATAAATGTCTTAAACATAATATAAAGCATGAAATTAAACTTTCTCATACATGTAGACACTCTTGTTAGAACAGTAATTTTATGTTTTAAAACACAGTAAACTGTTTGTGATCCATCATGTTCATGTTTTACAAGACAGAACCTTATAATTCCAAACAGAAAGTGAGTTCTTTGTATTATAAGGTTCATCATCTACATAGAAAAACCCCATTTACAAAACTGACAGGATTTTGGTATTTTACATTTAAGATTACTTTAGGTTGTCTGTCATTTTCATGTATGAAAGGCATTTGTCCTTGAGCAGGACACTAAACGTATGGTCTCCCCACGGTTGAGCCACCATGTTGTAAGGCAGCTCCAAAACGATGTTTTTGTGAGCATGTGTGATAAAGGGTGAAAGTGCTTTGTCTGTTAGTGAAGAGAAGCACCATGTCATTACAGTTCATTCACAGTTTAACAAGGTGGTTGTTGTGCCTGGGTGAGCTGTTTCCACCCCTTTGTGTCAACAAATGTAAAGTTGTCTTGTGCTGCTGTAAAACTGCAGGTAGAACTTATGCGTTCGGCCACATGAGTTATTTTCTGAAAACCGTACCCTTCAACTTACACTGACTACAGATTAATATCACTTTAGGATTCAATTCTAGTTGTGGTGGAGGCAGAAACATCTCACTGAACAGAAATCTCTTAGGGTGCCTTCACACCTAGGCTGTTTGATTTGGTTAACACAAACTCAAGTCCATTTGTGCAGTTGGTATGGTTCATTTGAGCTGGTGTGAAAGCTGTCTATTGAACCCTAGTGTGGACCAAACAACCAAGACCGCTCGAAAAGGTGGGTCTCACTATGCTTTCAAACGGACTCTGGTGTGGTTTGTTTGTGATGTGAAAGAAAATAAACCAACTACAGGATTTTATGATAGCAGATATTTGATTTTAACATAAACCAAAATTAAATCCATCTGCTGATCGTGAAATCTGTCTGTGATCTCATAATTGACCCTGATAGGCCATATATATCCCATAACCTATTTATTCTCATGCATACATGTAACCATGGTAACACATATGCACCTCAGTATGGGTATTTTCCCGGTTGAAAAAACTGTTAAAGTGCCATTAATGTGTTGTGACTCTGTGTACCATGTCTATTCATTGAGTCCATTAAAAAGTGTGTGACAGTCATCCCACAGTATTAAGCCCCAAATCATTACTGTACTAGACTCCTTCTTTTCATCATATCTCTATATTAATCATTATTCATAACATACTACTAATAGTGATTACAATTAGTTATTTCTCTATGAGCTCTTTGTCAAACCAAAGAACATAGACATTAACACTTTAGAAGCATTAAAGTGCTGCTGCATGAACGTCTGTCAGTCACCAGAGTTCGATTTCCCTGCATGGGTCCTGATGATGCAGGATGACAAACACTGAAAATGTCCAGTCGAGTTACCCGTCAGTCAGTAGAACTAAATGTTAATTTGTCTTGGTTTGTTTGCAAAAGACCAGTGTGAACAGGAACAGAACCAAAACCAAAATGCAGCAATTTATATTTTTTTTCCCTCTGGTGTGACCAAACTGCAGGTGTGAAAGCACCCTTAAATTCATCTTTATTTGGTGGAGTTAATGTAGTCTTTTAATATTGCTAATATTTAATACTGCTTTAAAACCACCAAACATGTAAGAGATTGGTACTCATCAAAAACCAACGCTTTGTCAGTTCTTAAGGCCTCTCTATTTTTGGATGCTCAGGGACATTATGTAAGCTTCTGCTCGCTACATGCATCGTTGCTTTTCAAAATAAACATTTTATTTAATTTTTAGGTGTAGGCAACAAAAGTTCTTAGAGTTCTAAAAAAGATCATGGTTTGGGTTAAAATAAATACATTTGTTACTAATGTAATATCACATTTGTCAGATGACAAAAGTCAGATGACTTTCTATGTTACGTAGCCAAACTAACTCAGCATTGACCTTTGCTTTTACACGAGACATGAACGACGGTCTCCTGCATTGTAAATAATTTAACTGTAAAATAACAGTAAAGAGGTGGCAGCACAGATGCCAGCAATATAATTTTACAGTATTCATACTGTGAAATGACTTTACAACCTATTACTGTAAAACAACAAGACATGATATTTCTGTATTTCTACAATATACAGTAAAATACTGACAGCAAAGACTACTGACAGCTAACAATATACTGTAATTTTTCATTATCCATTCTGTTTCACATTTTCACAGTCTGTTAACATTGAACCGCAGCATACTTTTGTGATTATTTGGATTAACAGTAACATGTTAGAATTTCAAGGCTAACACTTTAGCCTGGCTAAAACGTTAGCCTCTATAATATGTTTGAGAAGAATGAGGCGTAAAATTGCGCTCCCACTTCTCCATGCAACACCTAGTTTCCAAAAAATAACGTAGTGTCCTGTAATTTAAAGTTGCCAAAGGGTGCCTCTGTGCCTCAGTATCAGATGGTGAGGGCCACTGACAAAGCATCTGTATTTGACAAGTTGGCAATGAGAAGGGGTTGAAAACTCTGGAGCTGCTTCTGCATTCTGGAAATGCTCAAGAGACAAAGAGGAAGTTCAGTTTTGGAAGAAGAGAAATAGGAATAATTGGAGATGGAAGGAAGAAAATAGGGATAGGAGGGCTATTAGACATGAGAAGACGGAGGCTAAGGAAAAAGGGAACGTAAATGAAAAGGAGGACAAAGGAGAAATAGCATTAATCACAACAGTTAAGTTTAAAATAGCATTAGTAAATGTGCTGTAGCTTTGCTGGAGAATGAAGCAATAACGAAGCAGGCTTTGCATTTGCATTAAAAGTCTCCTCATAACCAGAGCTGGCACCATCATCGAGGCGACTCTAATGGCTCACTTAACCTGTACATTTTTCTTGGAAATCATACGTTGGACTAATTGATTTGCCACCAGACATGAAAGGAAATGTCAAACATGTCATGTCTGTGTTTCAAGTGTCATTCTCAAACAAGAGCTAACTGTTCAAACTGCAGTTATTACTGTTGAAAAATTCTTATTTGGTGACTATTCAGTAAAGTTTCAATGGTATATGATACAACATACGGCAGTGTTCAAGTGTCATAGACTAACTACCAGAAATCCTGAGTGCAGAGCTGACCTTCTTCCAGGCATTGTGTGGTAAGTGTGCATTAGGCCAAAAATATTGTCCATGTGACAGATGTAAAGCTTTGGCAGCCCTGCATCAAAATGATCAGCTTCCTCTCCATATTTACCACAGACTGATATTTACAGAGGAAGGAAAACATAGTATCTGCTGGCTGTGTTTGGTTGTTCCTCATTACATGACATGCAGTGTGCCCTGCTACATTCCAAAAGTTTAACTCTGTCCATCTCAGGGCACAATAAATAGGTGCTTGCTGCGATCTTGTTGCTCTGGGGTTTGAGTGCACAAGCCTTGCATCAACATTGAAAACAATTTTAGGGCACAAAACTGAAGCATGTGTACAGCCCCTTATATGGCAATTTGAGGGACGTTGATAATGTAATGATTAAATCTCACTCATCAGACTGAAACAAGCGATTTAGAGAGTTTGGTGAATTGTAGGGACAGAGGTGGAACACATGAACGAACAAGCCTCAGAGAAAGAATTAAGTCACATTTGGGATAAACATATGGAAATGAGTCTTTATGAAATAACATTGTGCTTGAAGGAAGTGAAAAGGCTTTCACTTGCTGATCTCTGGGTGCTTGAAATAACTCCTCTCCCTTTGTAATGTTATGACCATAGATCTTTGAACAGCCAATCATTGTAAACAAACCCATCAGCACTGTCCTGTTGATAATGACACACATTTCTGTAAAAATCTGGAGAGACAGCCAAGTCATAAGTTCAAACTGGCAATCTGTTAATCATAGCTATTGGCTCCAAGAGGTGAGGACCTGTCTGCCAAAGAAAGTCATCCATTACCTGAAAACCTTCCCTAACCAAAACACGGCCATTGTTGACTGTCATTGCTCTCTTCACATTTCGCATGGAGCTTGAATTACAACTTAGTGGTTGTACTGTAGCTGCATTTTATGTCCACTTCATTTCAGGGATATAATGGATGGCACATAAACACAGGGCATTTATTTGCAGCGTGAATTTACTTCCTTTTCAGAGTAACATAAATGACGATCCTTGAAGCTTTTGTGTTCTTGCATTAGGAAGACCATCATCCTTTAAGCAGTATGATACATTTCCATTAAATCCAGTGTAGTCATAAATGTTGCTCCTTCTTTGAGACCACAGTTTACCCAGCCTTTGTCTTAATAAGGTTTATCTTCACTTTACAATAACGCACTGTATGTCTCAACTGATGCAAGTCACGCTTGATGAATAAAGCATATCCCGTAATATCCCTTTTAATGCACCATATAACCCTCAGGATCAAAACCAGAGTCAGTTTAGCCCTACAGGGTGCTGAGGGGGCCGCTAGGTGCCATGATGCCAAATGTGGATACCTATTTGGAATAAAGAAGATTATTAGACACTAAGAGGATTGGATGGTGAGAGGCATAATGTGGGACAAGCCTTTCTCTCTCAGGGGACCAGATAGCGCACAGGGAGATGATCAATGGTAGAGGTAGAGATAGCAGTGTTGTTTCGAGTGAGATTAACAGATTAACACCAGTTAAACCCCAAACACTTCTTAAATATCTCTAGATTCACAAAAAGGTTTTGCTTTAGATATGAGCTCCCAATTCTCTTAAGGCTTTTCCTTTTTTATTTTAACTTTTTTTTTTTTCTAAGAGTCTGTGAAAATGTTCACCTGAGGCAGCTGTTCAGCTTTTTTGTTACCTGACCCCCTTTAAGCCCACATTTAACCAAGCTTACCTTCCTCAGTGGAGCAACAAATCCTGCTGAGTGTTGAGAGGGGGGAGACGGTGGTTGGGACACTATCTAAAAATAATGTTTGCAGGCTGGAACATCCCATTTAACAACACTTTTTAAAAAGTCCTCCAGAGAAAATCGAAAGTGGGAGGGGGTGACTCTCACCCTTCAGAAGTGTTACGGTTATCAGTTGGGCATACTTTGATAGACAAGGATTGTGGATTATTATTGTTGAAGGATCAAGGCTGTGTTGTCCCTGCTTGAGCCCACCGATAGCTATCGGTACCCTGACCAGCCTGTTGATGCTGCTACCTTGCCTCTGGAGCTATCTGACCCTCCCTGCATTTATTATTTTATAACTCTCCAGACCCTTCTTCATCCCTTCACCAGATGCCCTCAGAGTTTCCCACCCCTTTGCCAGTCACCTGGTTCTGACCCTCCCTGCACACCTGTCTCAAACTGATCCACAACTGTCCCTGGCTCCTTCATTAAGTGACTATTTTTCTGCCACTGTCTCATTGCCATTTGATAGATGATTCACACTGTCTTACTGCCATTGTAATCCTGCAACCCCTGCCTGTTCTTGTCCCTACCTGTGTCCCCATTCTTGCTCCTTTACCCATCTGACTGATCGGCATTTTGCACAACCTGCAAAACCTATATTGGGAATCACAGCCACACATCTGCCTGTATTGTAATTAAAAACATAAGGGCTGTCAGTGACTGTTTGGTCATTAAAAAGGCAATGACAAATTCTGCTATCAACCCTGGTTGAATGGAGACACCGGTCAAGCATTGGTATGGATGCATGCCCTTGAGGGAGTTATTAGTGGTAAGAGAAGTTGTTATTGACCGAATGATTTATCACAGGATGGTGTCAATTTTTTTTCAGTATGTCATCACAAATGGCAAAACAAACTGTGGATGAAACATAACCAGCATGTTTGATGTGCACGTAAGCAAAGAGGTTGTTTGCCCGTGCATTAATCACAGCAGATCCACTGGTTCCATTTCACCTGGACAGTTCAACTTATCTTCATTCTGTCTTGTTGGCGTTATTGATATAATTCAAGTGTTTTTTTTTTTTCTTTTTAACTCGGATCGCTAAAGTTAGACAGATGACCAAAACATAAACAGAGGAGTTTGGCAATTCAATTTGAGTAAAAATCACACAAACATGTTACAGAACACAGGTGCACCGTGCTTGCTGCAGAGGTCATGCCTATGTTCCCAAGGTCGTATGTCTCTTGATGTGATCCAACATTGTAAGGGATTGGTAAGGGCTATCTTCACAGTTCAAATTGCAAAAGAACAAAAAGATGTAGACATTTAAAATGTCCTTTTTGGCTCTTTAGGCCCTGCAGTGCCGACCTTGCACCAGGAGAACTCCAATAAGTATGTTTATATGTACAAAATAGTCAGTTTCTGTCCTTATTCCAAAAAGACAATATCCCTGCTAAACTGTTTATGTTGCTAATGAAAGTGATTATTCCACTAGTACTCCCGTTTACATGCAGCCATGCATACTTGGATTATTGAGCCTTAACATGTCATTTATCACGTCAAATTACAGAAAAGCAGTATGGCTGGAGCTGCTTGTCATTTTGCTTCTTTGCATCAAAATAGGATTTCTTTCACAGTTTCATACCAGTGGAGGACTCGTCGGATCAAAGCTTTGAACAAAGCCTCCCTCTGTCATTCCTTGAACCACCCTCTTGACAAGGTCGGTGTTGTGATATTTGTGTGTATCCAAAAACCTGTTCATATTCAGGTCTTTCATAATGTTGAAAAGTCCACGTGTTTCTCTTTTTGACCAGAAACGGGGGCTTTTCTTCTGGGCATGCATCTCTACCCCAACCTTACAAACTGTTAGCAAGTTGGGTTGTTTACAACATAAACACGTGTCTGTAAACGGACAACAGGCAGTGTGTCGCAAACTGCGTTTAAAAACCCCATCTGAGATGCATATTCAGAATATGCTGTAAAATGTCCAAATGATGCTGTTAAAACGCAAATAACACAAGCAAATCCCACATGTCGTAAATGAAAAATGCTAAATTCTGAAAAAGGCCTAACTTGAAATATCCAAAAGGGAATTTGCTGTTTTCATGGCTGTATCAAACTAAGAATATTGTCATATTTATAGTGTATTATTATATAGTGAATTATAGTGTAATATTAGCATGCCTGTAAACATACCCAGTGTCTGAAGTCAAGAAAACTGTCTTACCCACAAATTTGAGTGCATAGGTTACAAGGAGTATAACATCAGTGCATCAGTGACTAGAAGCTGTAGGTGTGTGATTTCAACATACTAAGCTACAGAAATATACATTGAACCTTTGACCCATTTGACCCATTACCGAGATCATAAAAACCCTTCCAAAGGTCACAATGTGTCATATTTATTTTCAAGGTATTTTTTGGGGCAATTTTGCCTTTAATTGACAGGACAGTTTAGTGTAAAGGGAGGAGAGAGTGTGAGAGAGAGAGAGAGGGAAAGAGAGGGAGAGAGAGAGAGAGAGAGAGAGAATGACATGCAGCAAAGGGCCACAGGCTGGAGTCGTGCCTGGGCCGCTGCAGCAACAGCCTTGTACATGGGGCGCCTGCTCTATCCACTAAGCCACTGACGCCCCACAATGTGTCATATTAAGAGGATATTGAGCTGGGGAACACATGATCCTGGGAACATAGATATGCTCCCATTGCTGCACTGTTGATCTGCTCCCAGCAGGGACGTGGCAGAACACATGACACATGGTCATCCCAGGCACCAAAATTGCAATGAGTCACTGTATTGGCAATGGCACATCTTTGTGCCGTTCCTCTCAACGAGGCGCACTTAAATAGAGCCCTAAACGGTTCTAAGTTATTCTTGACCTTGTTTTTGGTGATATGGGTAAATCACCCAAAGATGACTTGGAAAAGGAGCCTGGAGTACTTTTCATTCTAATTTATTGTGGTTCCACTTTTGCAGAGGCTGATTCTGGTGCCTACTCAGTGAGAATGCATGGTGAGGAACGTACTGCAGCAATAATCTTCTTCAGCACAACATCTTACAGTAGGGGACACAGGAAAAATCATAAAAATAGAAAGTTTTACCTCTACCACAACTATTTACAGACATTTAGCAGCATATATACAGGATAATAAGACAGTTACTGTACAATGGCATGCATTGTAGATACCTATATAATGGGGTATTGATCACTGGATGTGAATCATTGCCAAATAGTTTGAGGCCTTTCGTAACTTTAAAGGGAACATGCATTCTTTTGACTGCAAACAATCTCAAGGACTATGATTGATAAAGAAAGCTCTCTATATGGACGATCAGCGCAAATAATTTAATTTTAGGGGACAGCACTTCAAAAGCCATTACCATAAAGTGGTTGTATTTATCCTGATGTGAAATAGCAGCTACTCTATCAACTCTTACATTTTTATGATTGGGCTCCCTTTCATAATCTCAGCTCTGCTTTAATGTGTTGCCCTAATCAGCCTTAAATTGTCATCTTGGTTTGATTTAACTGGGCCGTAATGAGAAATCTGCCTTTAGAATGACAGTAGCCATCCATTTATCCTTTCCATCTCTGTTAACGTGGCCTCTCAACAACTCCCCCAGATCGTCCAAATTGGAGTTGGAGGAGACAGCGGTGCTGGATTGTGTGATGACAAAAATATATCAGTATTTTCCTGGACAGAATATTTGCTTTTTATCATTCATATTGTTGGTTTATGAAAGGTTGTGGATATGATTTAAACAGTTTAATTTAAATGTTTTTTTGAAACAGATCACTAATGGGTTTTGGTCAAATGTGTTTATAGTTTTGCCATTGTGTTGACTTGATGGAAGCACAGTGAGTGAGGGTAAAGTCTAAATTGAGGATTTGCACAAGGAAAGAGCCCTTTGTGCTCACCAAGCATCACTCAAACTCCATTTCCCTCATGTCTGCAAGCGATTATCAAAGAATGAAAGTAAAATGAAAGCACACCTATTTCCATTTAGGTAGTGTTTGGTTGGTGATATGTTTGTTAGGCCTTTGTTGTGTTGTAATGGGAATATGCATCAGACTTGGGGTGTAGAGTATTGCCTCAGATCTTTGCTGTTTTTCTCATATCACAATGCATTACTTTTACTTTGCATTTTCTGCTGCTCTGGCACCTGTTTCAGCCTACCTGAATGTCAATCAAGTAACAGTATAGTGATCCCCCCTTGGATTACTGCTCCCTGGGTGTGTATGTATTTAATGCTATGGGTTCGTGAATGTATTCAATGGAGAGCTATTTGCATGACCCTTTTCTTTGTGCTTGCATGTTTAGGCATACAAGTCTGCATAACTAACTAAATGTGTGTCCTTGTGCTCATGCTGCTCGTGTTGCATTCAGAAGCTGACAAGCAACTGATTTATTACAATTCTGTTTTTGGATCTGTCAGTGGCTACCTGCTCCCTATAAAGAACAAAAACAAAAAACATACACCTGAAGCTCTGTTTTATACACAGAATATATTATAAGGGGGGTGGGGGGTTGGGAATCGATACACCATATTATTGCGATATTGTGCGTGGCAATATTGTATCGCTACACGTACACCAAGTAACCATGTTTCATTATATACATTATTAACTTTTGCAAATGCACATTTTTATAAAACTTTTGGTACTTGCTAAATAAAATCAGTTGCTTTTTCGGTCCACTAGACAGTGCAGATTTTTTTGTGTTTTTCTGGTGAGGACAGCAGATGTCTCAGTCAGCAGCATTTGGCAGAAAGTTCATCTAAACAAACATGGAGGCAGAAATGTGCCATTCGCATGTAAATCAAACGACTGGACTTATTTTGAATTTTTAGACATGGAATGAAAGGAGGACTTTGATATAACACATGCAATTTGCACCAGTATCATATGATAATTTAAAAAAAGTAAATTGCAATATATTTTATCACAATATTCAGCATATCATGATAATATCGTATCATGAGTCCTCTGGCAATTCCCACCCCTCATATATTGTGAACAAACACATCTTGTACTGTCTCTTAAATGTGTGAAATGTTTAAGAAAAGGTCTGAAAGAGTCCTCTAAAAACTTTACTGCTGGTTACAAAAAATATAATATTGAACTCATGCTCGATACAGTAATACAGAGCAGCCAAGGAACCAGTGGACAGTCGACATGTTCTACATGTTAATGCGGCTGGCTGGCGGTCTGTTAGCAAAGCCAACAGAATAAAAGGCAAAACATTTACAACACAAACCAGTAAAATTTACTTTTCACTCTTTTGATTTCATTTGAAAAATGTGCCTTTACTTTTTCCTTTTTCCTTTGGAGCACTGGACTAAAAAGGAAGGCCTTTTATATTGCACTTTTTTCCCCTTAAAAATTAACCAGTTAGTTACCGGTAATCGATGTTGCCCCATCAAAAGCAAAGTTAACCAAAACTGTAGGGCTGTCCCGAATACCATTTTTTAACATTCGGACGTGCAGCAGAATTTATAACCAATATTCGTGTATTTGTTCCCGGGGGGTCGGACTCCGGGTTTTGTCAGACCTAATTGTATTGCAGTTTTGCACAGCGGCGACCGGATTTTTGCTCTCAAACCACAAAAAAATGTGATGGCACAACAGTCTCCTTCAGTATATTATTCTGACCATTATGGTATGCTTTCTTTTGATTTTCACATTGGCTAGTCATCCTGTTTAATTTGTCTTCTGATTAAATCGGAACCATTGAAACAAGTTGTAGGAAGCCTCTGCAAGTAACTGATTGCTGGCAGACACTCTGTGCTGCAATAAAATGGTTAATCAGCAGTGCCGCGCACTGTAGAGCTGATGCGCTGCTGGTTCTGCCGGCCTGAATAGAATATAATGTCTACTGTTGTGTACAGCCTTTATAGACTGAGCTGAGTAGTGATGCGCAGGTCGACCCGTAACCCAACGCAAATGGACCTGTGGGTCGGGCAGCAGTGATCGTCTGTTAAATCGGTCTGTAAATGATACTTTGACATTATTGGCTATTACTGTCATGGCATCCGAAGGTACTGATGCGTTGAGCAGGTGACAGTCGGCAGTCGTTTTCAAAACACACTTGTGTCATGCACTCCAAAAGAAACTTGTTGAAACTTTAAACAATAATTTGTTGTACAAAACGGGGGAAACAAACGTTGACAAAAACGGTTCCATAATTCATATTAAATTCAAAAGATAACGAAAAATCAGCTACAAGTTAGAGGGAATAGTGATAAAGTGGTAAAACTTGGCATTGATCCACAGCCTCAGACGGATGCGCTCAAGCGTACCATGCGCACAAGCTCAGTTGGTAGGCGATATTTTATTTTCACATTTTTAACAATGTAATTTAAAAGTTTTGATTTTCATTAATAAACTACATCTACAAACAACAAAAAGACTACATTTAGCACCAAAAAACATATGTTAAAAAACAAGTAAATAAAAAAAAAGAATATTGAATACCAAATTTTTATAACGAATACCTACCCATAGAAACGAATATTCGAATATCCGAATATTTGGGTACAGCCCTACAAAACTGACAGCCCTTATTACACCCTACATTCAGCCAAATATCTAACTACATTGGTGGCCAGCGGTGTGACCTCCACACCCTTATTTTCCATCACATACATGAATACACCACTCCCAGGCAATGGAAATAAATAGTAAGTTGTGGAATCCTCCAATATGGACTTTATTCCTGGGCACATACTGGTCTAGAGTATCAGGTATTCAGGCTTGATGCAGGTAACAGACTAATGCATTTGTATAGGAAATATAGAATTTTCCCATGATTTATCACCTGCTTTAACATAAACAGATGTATGGTACAAAGTGATTTACTGGTGATTCATTGGTGCGCATAGAGAGAATGCTGTTGAGTTACCTTTACTGTCTGCTGCTGCTGATAAATAATTGCTCTGAGTAAATCCTATATTGACACAGGTGTGAAATTATGTCTATACCCTGCAGCCATATAATACTTTGTGTGTACTAGATATCTGGCATGTGTTTGTGTGTTGGCAAACAGGATTAATAAATTGCATGTAACAGTATCAGGGAGGGAATGCTTCTCCAATGTGAGACTCCATGGTTTATAGTTGTGCTTAGGTGCTAGTTCATCAACCTATATTTAAAGCCTTTGAAAGAAAGCAGTAGGTCTTTAATAACATTCTTGCTAATACTTTCTTGTTAGGCCAGGAAGCCTGTACATACGGGTGGACTCCAAGGGCTCATTTATACTCCCTTTAAGTACAAAAATAGATAGCTGCATTTTAGAAGTTGTAACGGTCATAGCTCACATACCTCCATCCGTCCTTTTGGTTGGCATAGATGCATTAGATGGCACTAGAGGGCAGAGACAAAAGTTTCTGACAATAGCAAACATGTTGATGGTAAAGGAGTTCGTAATGATGTACCTTTTAATGGAGGCAATGTTGTGGACGGCGGTGGCCTGCGAGGCCATTAAACACATTATGACATGTGGACAGAGAGTTCTTTTTACTATATTACCAATCATTATGTTTCACCATTTTTCAAGTGAGCTGGTCGTATCCTTCAGTTATGTCTTGCTTGACCTTTGTTACACTACCCCCATGATTTCTGGTGGCAATACTCCGTTTCGCCTGTATCCATAAGCTCTCAGCAAACCTGCACAAATACGGATGACATGAATGCAGAGCATAAATAGCAGGCTCCATCTATGTCCGCATCTAGTGTTGAGAATAAATGAGCATTAAGGGACAGGGGTGAGTCACCTTTCTTGCTGTGCCTAGTTTTCCCCTAGCCTGAGCCATCTGCATGTAACTGAGAAATGGGCAGGGAATTACGGGCAAGTTAGCATGTGGGGAATATAGTACACATCAATTTGTTGTTTTGAAGGCGTGATTACCAGGAGAGTTCATGCTCATCAGTTTGTCTCTCATCCATGTTCTGTTGAAGCAATTTAAACAGTGCAGCGTCTGATTGATGTACTCTTCATACGCCTCACAGAGTGGTGCTCTGATTGATGACGTGTGTTTCCTTGATGCTTCTCACAGAGATGGTGAGGATACTTGTGTGTGGATGTGGGATGGGGTGTTATGGCCTACTCAGCTTTGACAGCTGTGACTGCTGTACAGGAGATTAGTGTTGTTGCATTCGCTGTTAACCGTTGATAGAGATTGGTGAAGGGGATACACTTTCAGAAAAATTCCTTAGGTGTCACTTGTAATGGGTGTAATTAAGGCTGGCCCCAACTACTGGACTTTTCAGATATTTGTCATGTTAATATTTATGTTAATATTTGAAGGTAGCCTAAGAAAGTAGCCTAAGCTTTCAGAAAGCTGAATACACCAAAGATAATCAAAACCAGGATAAGCTTGTGTGGACACAACCTCCCTCTTTCATCCCTTCAACCGCCTTACTGAAAAGGCCAGCAATGCAAAATTTGTACATAGAATTTGTTGATATCCAAGTCTTCATCATGTTTAAAAGTAGGCATGTTTCTCCTTCTGACCATAAATGTGGGCTTTTCTTTTGGGCATGCATCTCTACCCCAGCCTTAAGAACTGTCAGATTGATGGTTTGTGTATAATGCACAGGGCTGACCACAAACAGCCAAGATGCTGTGTGTCACAACTTTAGTAAAAACCCCAGTTGAGACACATGTTCGAGTGTGCTGTACACATGTCCAAATAATGCTCCTAAAACCCAAGTTATACTGGCATATCCCACGTCTTAATTGGAAAATACTTAATTTGAAAAAAAAAAAAAAGCCTTAAGCTGCTCATCACAATGTTCGGCATAAAATACTTTTCTGGCCATTACTCAACGTCATATCTCAGGAACACAGGGGTAAATATTTGGTCAGATCCTAAATTGGTGACTCTAATCTTGGGTGTCCACCTTGAAACTGTGTTAACTGTATCTTCTGTGCGGTCATGGAAACAATTGGTGTGAAGCATCCATGTTTTCACGGACATGGATGTAAGCTGCGAGAGAAACTTGACTGGTGCATGGAGGCGTACAACCGTTGGGCGGTAATTCTAGTCTTCCTTCTGTTTTCATGATGCCCACTATTTGATTGCCAAAAGCCAGGCGGCAACTACAAGAAGTTCAACATAGTGAACTCAGCATGGTAGAAAAAAATCTGTGCGTGTGCACGTGGACGGCAACCTCTTCATACCCTGACCGCTGTGTTGGAAATCGCTTCCACTCTGCCGTCTTCCCCTCATTAAAATGACTGGCGGTGGTGAGTTAACGTGTGGCAGGGTGAAGGCAGCTTAATTCAGAATATCCAAAGAGAATGTGGCATAATAGTGATAATGTAAATGTAGTCACAGAGGCAAAATTCAGCGCCACTTTTATATATACAAATAGGTTAGTAACCTTGAATGGGGCTGAAACAATTCGTCGATTAGTTGACTGACAGAGAATCAGCTGGCAGCAATTTTGTGTTATAATCAGTCAAAAAATGCCTAATATTCACTGGTTTCAGCATTTCCAATGGGATGTCTAAATGTCTTTGATTTTTGGACTGTTGAACAAAACACACAATCGAAGAATTCACCTTGGGCCTTTAGACTACTTTTGGTGAGCCCAAGATCACTATTTCAAAGAAAAAAGAAAGAGAACTATCAACAATCAAATACTTGTAAGTTGCAGTGCGATGTATTTGAATATTTGCTCAGAAACACAAATATTTAGTACCTGTAAAACGATTGGGTGAGGCCCGGTCATATTTCAATAATGGGACGGACCAGAAATTAACCTAACAGAGGTGTTGGTGATGCAGATAATGGTGATCATTTGTAAGTATATAAAAGAAACCTAACTATCTTACAGGATGACCTGATGCCATTTTTGTCCTCTATCA
The DNA here is from genome assembly GCA_035609425.1 of Epinephelus awoara. Classification (NCBI taxonomy): domain Eukaryota; kingdom Metazoa; phylum Chordata; class Actinopteri; order Perciformes; family Serranidae; genus Epinephelus; species Epinephelus awoara. The sequence goes on from CM069303.1 coordinate 4,986,270, forward strand.
CTGTTATCTTTTTATCCATATCTCCTACTCCTTGTCCTCTTTACACTTCCAATAGCTTGCCTTTGAACTAATGCACTATAAGTGGCACTATATTACAAAGCTGTACTCTCAGGCCTTCCTTTACAGGCAGCTGTGTCTCCATATGCTCCCAGCCGTTGCTTTGATGCCTCATTCCCAATTATTCTCCTTTCACCTGAACACATTTTCCCTTTTAGTGCATTTTTCCTTACCTTAACACATTTATTTTCCCTGGGCAGGCTGAGGCATGGGCTGTTTGAGCTCCACATATTGATTGTTGTGGGGAATTTGATGCCTTCAGACTTGCTGTTCTCCTCTCCTCTACTCTCCTCTCTTCTCCACCCCGGGGGAGTTTTAAATGGAAACACATTACTATGAATCACACAGCAGGGAGCTCCATGATTGATAGCATTGCTTACCATTTACTAGTCACTGTCTGGAGATAAGCCCTGAATTTATGGAGTATTGGAAATCCTTGCCGCTGCTACATGCGTATTAGAGTGAAGAACGGCTCCCCCCATGCTGCCACTGGAGTCACCCGGTTAACGGCTTAAGTGGAAAGAAAGGAGCCCGTTTTATTGTTTATTAAAAATAATATTTAGTGTTTTATTTTTTATTTTGTCTCCGGGAGTGTTACTGTAAATGTAATGGGGAAATGCTTGGCGAATGTATGTGTGTGTGTGTGTGTGTGTGTGTGTGTGTGTGTGTGTGTTTATGGTGTGTGGTCACTTGCTTTTACCTCTCCCTCCAACTCATTCTAAGTGCATCGCAGTAAAGCATTTGCTGACAAGCCACTGTGACTTCACTCACCTTAAAAATCACTGTTGCAGATCAGTTAAGGTAAATGGATTGAGGCCACACACTGACACCTGTGTGTTTGGGGGTGTATTTGGTTAAAATCCAATGCGAGTTCATCATCGAAAAATGTGCTGATCTCCATTGCGTACCTCAAAAGCAAATAACAGATCACAGGTTATGTACTTCAGAAGCAGTTATTACACTTCAAGTTTTTTGTAATAGTGCTTCAGCTAATGGAGGCAGGTTTCATATCTCATAACTTCATGCAAGTTTTTCTGCCTCAGAACCAAATTACAGACCTCTGCTTTTTGACCTCAGAAACTGCTTCAAGACTTTAGTGCTTCAGTTGTTCATTTACCACAGATCTGACATAACAGATATGCTTCTATTTCAGTCATCCCAACTGTCTACGTAGGCAGCCCAACAACTTGCCCTACACTATATCCACATTAGTGCTGCCTGATGTGAATATTTACACTTCAAGTCTCTTTTCTTCCATTTTGCGCACACTTCTACATTGATTGTAGAGCTGGGCAATATGGCTTGAAAATAATAGCTCAATATTTATGGTTATATTGTGTTGCACAATAATGATTGCAATATTTTGAAATCTCCAAAGTACTGTGCACTACTAAAATATAAAATTATCAAATGATAAACTATAGAAAAGTTAAATAAAGTAGCTACTGTCACAGTAAAGAAGAATAAAGTATTGGTATAATTAAATAAATCAAAACTGAACCACTGGTGCTTTTATTTTGATGCACCCAGCTGGTCCTGGTTAGGAAGTTTTAATGTTTTTTGCTGTGAACTTGATGCTTCCGATCAACAGTCAGATGTTAGCAGTTAGCACAGTGCAGTGCAAATGAACCCCCTCCAGATTAGTGTTGTCATGGTACCAAAATTGGGACCCACGGTACGGTCCCTAAAGTGCGGTGAGGTTTGTGGACTGTTACCTGCCACAATGAGTAATGTGAACGGCTTGTTTCTCCTCTGATACGCCACATACTGTGTGCCGCCATGGCTTGGCTGTCCAGGTGTTGAGCAGTCATAACAACAATTTATTCACCTGGAGCCGGACTTCTCCGTTGCCGTTATCATGCGCCGCTGTATTTGACAGGAATACGTATTCTTGTCCGTGTCTGTGACCACCGTTCAACCCACAATGTTTCGTTTCTGCTGCTGGTTGAAATGTGTACTCACACAGCGTGCTGAATGATTTATTTTGCGCGCACAAAACTATTTTTAGTCGCAAATGTGAGTGCGGTGACGGACGGAGTAAAATATCGCCAACATTTTACTCCATCCATCACCGCACGATGTTTGATTGCGTTATCAAACCACGCCACTACTATTCAGCCTTGCTTTTCACTTATTCCACGGAATACTGAATGTGTGTTTTTTTGCAATATTCGGCCGAATATAAAATAAATGTTTTGAAGGAGCAGCAGTGGCGGCAATAATTTAACAGCGGCGTGCTGCTGCTGCTGAATGAATGTAGAGGAAACATTGCTGCTATCGTGGAGCTGTTGAACATGATGATCTATTCACTGTAAGCTGGAAACAAACTAACAGTGGTGCTCTGTGGTCCCAAAATTACAGTAACTGATCAGGGTCTGGAGCCCTGCAGATAAGAAACACGCTTTGCTTGCAGCTTACACACCATCTCAGGAGAAAGTGATCTGGACAGGTGGAGGAGTGTGTTGTTATGTTGAGAGTCTTTCTTAATGTGTGTGTGTCTGTGAGAGGAAGAGAGCCACAGAGGAGCATGAGAGAACTGAAACGCCAAAGCGAGTCTCATACCGATGACTCAAACAAATGCCCCGATTATTCATACTTGATGTCTGCAATACTCATTTTATACATTGCATGTGGAACAAGCCGCAATACAATTCAAGTACATGCGATAAATCACCCGCCCCTAATAAATGTGTGTTGGGTTGTGAGCACTTCCAAAACACTGGTGACCTACACTCAGCACTGTGCCTGAATGCATCCTGTGTAGAAACAACTGGAGCACTGAAGCTGCCGCTGCTGCTCTGCTCATGAGCTGCTTTCACTATGTGGGCTGTGTGGACACAGTTCTTTAGAAGCTGTTTACAGACCTCAGCTTTTACACTTTTTGAAGTTTACAGAGCAGGTTTTATTTGCAACGAGTTTATAGACCTCGGATTTTATATCACAGAAGCAGCTTACAAACCTTAGATTTTATACCTCAGATGGGCCCAGTTTTTGAACCTTGCAACTGCTTGCAGCCTCCAGTTTTCCTGCTGAAGAGCCAAATACAGACCTTTTTTTTTTTACTTCAGATGCAGTTCACATTTGGCAGTTTTTGTTCTTCTGAAGGTGCTTAAAGACCAAAGTTGTTACCCTTTAAGGGCATTTTTATAGATCTTGGACTTTACAAATCAGAAACAGCTTAATGACATTTAATGTCATACTCTGAACCGAACTACCTGACCACAGTTGTTTACCAAACCAGGGGGGGTCAATGTAGGGCTGGGCGGTATACCGTTTCGTACCGAAAACCGCTATTTGTTTTCGTTATGATATGAATTTTTCATATGCTGCAATACCGGTGAATAGCCCAAACAACTTGCGGAACGTGCGCAATGGGAAAGTGTTTCAGTGGGGACTCATTTCACCGCCCACCCCTCACCGCTAGAGCCGGCTACAGTGAGAGCATAGAGAAACGTTTAGAGAATGGCTGCCGGAGAGAGTCCTGAAAGCGAAGCAACTGTACACGTTGCTGAAAAAGAACACGATAACCCAGAAGAACTCATACCAAAAAGAGCAGTGTTTTCCCTATATGCAACAAGCAGCAGCGCACCGCACCGCTGCTGAAATATGACCGCAGCTGCTGCTTTTTTTTCTTTTTTGTCTTAGCACTTTAGAAACTACCGTTATATTATTTGGCGCTATGGATGCTTCATATTCCAGGACTATGGAACAGGTCTATACCTTGTCCTTTTATTAAACAATCTATTCCTTATGTTATTTATCTTATTTACATGACGGCATGTCATTTCTGTCTGTACATGGTCGCACGTTTACAATTCTCCTCTGCTCTCTGTATCACACAGCGGAGTTTCGCCCTAATGCGCTCACACAGACACATGCACGCGCGCACACACACACACACACACACACACACACACACACACACACACACACACACTCTAGTGTGCGGCTTGGACCGCATTTTCCCGACCGAAGCCGACCCGAGTCCAAGACAGTTATAACCGAGCACGCCACCAATGGAATGGAGCCTGTGTTGCGTTCAGGTGTTGTCACACATAACAAATTCCAGCACTTGAATTGGCCATAGATCAACACAGCAGTATGTCAAGTCGGCCGAACCCAAGCAAAATACTGTCAAATACCGTGAAACCAATACGATTTTTTTTTTTTAAAATGTGATATGAAAATTTTGTCTTACCGCCAAGGCCTAGGTCAGTGTACACCTTCTGCAACCCAACCCTCTAGGGGGGGTCTGAGAGGCATTGCCCCAACAAGAACTTTTTAGAAATTTAACAACTAAACAAACTATTTTATAGCATTTTGAAACAAAAATCTTTAAACAGGGGTTCACAAAGTTTTAATGACTAACACCATTGTTCCACCAACACAACAAAAGTTCCAGTTCTCACTCGAAATCATGTATGATTTTCACAAACATCGCCAAAGTTATACCATTTATCATAGCCAGAAACTGTAAAAACAGAAATTATCTTTGGATTTTCAAATTCACAATAGTCTTTGGACACATCATGTACTGCAAATGCTTCTGTCAGAAAAAACCCCCACAAAATCTTAACAAAACCAAGCTTAAATTAGTCATATTTTATGAAAATCAATTTATTCTACTTCTTAATTGAAATATGGCCAAGATAAACTATTTGCTTGAACTAATCAGCATGCACAACCGGAGTGAAAAACCAAGGCTTTTTTTAACTTTCATTTTAAACTTTCAAACTTTCAAACATGAAGGGTATGTTTTAAAACTCTAATAACTAATTTATGGTGCACTTTTATGCATTTTCCCCCAGTCACCCAGGGAGGCTCAAGGAAAAATAAAAAAAGTCGCACCTCAGCCAGCCCTCTCCTCTGATAAATAAAGAACAATCCCTAACCTGTGTGGCATGATGGCATGGTAGAATTGGTAGAATTAGCAAGCTAGCTAGCTAACTAGCCAGCTATATGAGTAAAGTTTAAAAGTTTTAATATGCTTCATCTACACAATATTGTCACAGTGAAGGAAAGCGTATTGCTATGGTCAGATGAAAGACCACTTTGTTCAGCTCATTTTTTGTAACCACTGTACCGTTAACATAAAAGCTTGGTGGAAGTAGGTAGCTAGCTACATAGATGACTAGCCAGTCAGCTGCAATTGAAATGGCAGTGGACGTAACCTATGAAAGAGAGGATCACCTCATTAATTTGTTTGAGGAACAGCCATGTCTGTCATGACATTTTGAACAAAACTGAATAATGAGGAGGGTGTCCCCCCCCTGCCTTCTACCAAATTACCAACTTGCAGACCTCATGATTTAAACATAAGAAGGTGGCAATACAGACTTCAGTGTTAATGTGTTAGGCAGAGCTTGCAGATCTCAAGGTGTATCAGAAGTATCTTATAGTCATCTGCTTGTGTTCCTTCAGAACCACATTTACAGTAAGACTTCAAAAACAGCTCCGAGACCTAGTTTTGTAAATGGCAGACAAAGCTCAGAGGCTGTGGACTTTTTAAAGGTATTTATAAAGTATAACTTAATGAGCTTTTATACCTAAAAATCAGGGACAGTTTACATGCTTTGGCTTTATACCTCAGACCTACAACCAGACCTTCGCTTGTTTTTATGTCTGAGCTTTTTAAAGAGAACTTCAGTTTTTATACTTAGGAAGCAGAGAGACGTCTGTTTATTGACCTCACTGTACCTCAAAAACAACTTGCACTTCTCAGTTTTTATAGCTGACAGACCTGTTTTTTCACCTCAGATGTTTTTGTACTATACATTTTAGACATCACAGCTTTTATCATTCAACAGCAACTCTGAGATTTGCTTTTTATTGATCAGTAGTAGTTCACAGACCACAGCTTTTCTACCTCTCAGCCATCTTCAGGACTTCAGTTAGGGCAGAAAAAGCATGGCAATAACATCATAAGAATTAAAACAATATTGGACAATTCCATAACTCTTAATTAACATCCACTCATGTACAGAAGGTAATGTGTCCTTAATGTGGCAACGTGGAAAGCAAGAGTGTGGAGGTCAGGGTATCTACAGGCGTGTAGAGAGAAAAATGATGGCATCAGCTTAAGGAAATCCTCAAAACTGCATATGTTTATATTCAAGTGACAAAGCCTTCCAGTGGCTGCAAGAAATATGACTCTTGTCAGTCAGGAGCAAAGTAGGGAAGTAGTATAACAACGATAGAGATTTGTTAAGCTTGCGTGAGGGGAAATTGTGGTGAATGGATAGATCAACTTAACGCTGACTGAAATGCTGGAGAAAGCTATTCATTTCCCCTTTGCAACTTACAGTCGTGGCTTTTTCCCCCCATGACCATAAGCAAATTGTAACCATGATGAGGAACACCCCCCCAGTTTAACCCAAACCATAATCTTTCTCTTTACCAATTTCTTTTGTGGATGACACTTAATCCTTTTATTTTAACTTCATGAAACATTTGCTTTTCCATCAGAGATTTCCAACAGCTTTGGAGGAAACAAATTCATTTTGTCATCCTGATGATAGTGGCACCTGATCAGAAAACACTTATGCCCGTCTTTCTAGAGGGCATGGATTAGAGCTACCATCTGACAGCTGAAGATTTGAATCATAAGTCGGAGACCCGTCAGTAGACTGAGTCAAACTGATGTCATTACAGTGTTTCCAGATTAATTCAAAAAATTTGTTCTGACATGAATATAAATTATAAATACTCTAAGTGACACAAAACACACACACACACAGTGACGGAAGATAATATACCTGAATTCATTTGACTGTTCTCGTAAAATTAGCTATTATTTTTTGGCGCTCCAGTCATGTGACAAGCCGCCCGTTCCGCAGCAAAGTCCAAACCGCCCGCTCCCGCACAGTGAGGACACAGTAGAGGACTGCATTGGGACCCGGCGGGACCCAATGCAGTCCTCTACTGTGCGCTCTACTGCTCTATGAATGAACATTGGAAGCGGTTCAGCCGCAGTCCAGCGGCTGGCGCGGTCACTGTTGAGATTGTTTTTTTTTTATTAACAAAATGTTTTTTTTTATTGACCGTATGAATGGTTTTGTTTTTAAATAAATATTTGGAAATGATATGTATGCTTTGGTGTACTTTTACAGAGTTTTGCAATATGTATAGCCACCTGTAGAGCCTATGTATCAAAATGTATAACTTTCAGCAGCGGCCTGCCGTGGTCAGAGGTATAAATGCTCAGAAGTGTAGTGTGTTTCATTTTTGTAACTTAAAGGCTTCAGAAAACATACAAGACAAATTTTTAGGAAAAGTCATAGGAAGAGAAGCTTGTAGGTTTTATCTCAACAGTTATTTGCAATGTCCGGTATATACATACACACACACACACACACTAGGGCATTAACAGAAAAGTCGATTTGTCGACGCGTCGACGTCAGTGGCACAAGTCGACGCCCCCCGGGAGGAGTCGACCTGTCGTGTGTTTTTTCCCTCACTCTCTCTCTCTCTCTCTGTATGCTTACGCTGATACTTTATCCTTGACTAAGTGAACATACTCGGGCGTACTATAAGCGGAGCAGACTCCGCGAGGAATGTCTGCAGTCATTCGGGCTTTCATAGTCGAGTGCACTTCCGCGTTGTAGTTTCCAGTAAAAATGTCCGTGAAAAATCCCCTGATGTGAAAAATACATGCCGAGCAGTCATATGTGCGTGGAGCGGAGTCCGCGGAGGTCCGCGCGGACTCAAAGCAGACGTCCGCAAGCCCTGTGCACGCAAAACTGAGATTTTACGACCGTGCGGACTCCGCTCCGCGCACCAGTGACTGCTCGGCATGTTTTTTCGGGGGACTTCAAGGCCATTTTTACATGAAACTACGACGCGGAAGTGCGCTCGACTTCGGAAGCCCGAATGACTGCGGACATTCCTCGCGGAGTCTGCTTCGCTTATAGTACACCCGAGTATGTTCGGGCCTTGAGCTTTGTGCACACAGGGCTTGTGGATGTCCGCAGAGTCCGTTCCGCCTGAGTATGTTCACAGACACACATCAAATGTGTGGAGATACTTCACTTTCCTCTGCTGTGTCAATGTGATGACGTCATCAAATGACGTGTCGACTCGACTTCGACTTTATTGACAGATAAGTCGACGTGAAAAAAATCAAAGTCGTTAATGCAGAGGCTAGCACACAGAGGCTAGCCTATACATATATATATGTATGTATACACATACAGTATATCTACACATATACAGGCCTATATAGCTATTGTGACGAGTCCACGACCAGGGTGACGAGTTGCGATATGATTGGTTGCCTGGAAAAAGCGCCAGTGACGACACCAGCGCCTCTCTGAAAAGTTCAGAGATTTTCAACTCAAAACGCTTGGAGAAGCTGCACAAAAAAGGAAGAGCGGCCGGAAAAAAAGATGCTGGGCGCAGCGCCTTTTCCCTAGGTGGCTGCATACGGCCGCAGACGCTCTCTCCTCATTGGGAACAATTGAAAAAAGACGCTGGCCTTCTTCTGGCGCTCAGAAAAGGTGCTATGTGGACACAGGGTCTAACACTGTAACAACGAACACCCACAATGATGGGCCCACAAACTTGCAGCCAACCTCGAGCAGCTCTGGAGTAGCTCCAGCGAACGTCCACTCTACTGAAGAGCTAGTAGGTAACACAGATGATCTAGCGCTGTATCCGCCACTTACTTCTCTTAAGAGAGAAGTTTTTGAGCTCTACAGAGAATTTGGAACTGGTTGTGATTAGCTATGTCCCTATACATTGAGAGCGACATCACAGCGCAGCTGTCACCTGAGACCATAGTGGATGCAGACGCAGGGCACAAACAAAGATGTTTACTTCTCCACTAGGACATTTTGCAATGAAAGTTAACATGTGCTTTGCAGTTTAATGTCTATGGTGTTTATATAGCATTTATGAGTCGTAATGCACTGTTGTATGTAAAATTGTTATGCTTCACCCGGTGTGGTGGGGTCAGATCTCGAAACTGTCTGGGCCTATAGTCTGATTTTTTGTGCCCCCCTGGCACGAATCTCAAACTCCGCCTATGGTCTGGTAGAGTTGAAGCAGGGATAAACAGCATGTTTGTTAATTAAATGACTTCTTATCTGTAGCATTTCTGACCTCTATACAGGAAACCAGAATTAATTTCCAATCCAGCCAAACAATTAGCATTCCCCTTTTACCTAAAAGTAACCCCTACCTTTTGCTTACCAAAACCAAATTTTTTAGTTTAGTTTTAGTTTAGTTGCTTAGCCCTGACCATACCTAGCCATACTTTTATTATTGATCACCAAAATCATAGCCTGTCTAGATTGATGTTAATGGACCTCTTATCTTGACACCAGATGTAGCAGACTTCATGTTTTTCCTGGTGTGTGGTTTTTTTTTTTTTTATAACTTTGGTTAATTTAAACTATAAGAACCTGACACAGAAAATTCTCAAACCTCAAATTTTAAAGACCTTCATTCTTATATCTGATGCAACTGAAGAGACTTTTTTTAAATGGATACCTTACCAATTTTCAACCAGCTTTGTATCATAACAATGTGGGTAGTCTATGTAAATGAACTGTGCCTAGATCTCTCTGCTCCTCTCCCAGCGAAGCTCTGCCAAATGATGTATTTTGCGTCACCCAAATGAGTTTTGCTGGCTCTCCCAGGCTGTTGCTAGAACTACAAGCTCTACTTCTGCATTTTAATATTGCCCGCCATCAGGGGCGTAGCCATCATTTCAGAAGTGAGGAGGACAAATTCTTCAGAGGTCTATTGAGTGATTTATCATCCTCTCGCATTCAGTTGCACCTCTCCTTAGTGGCTAAAGAGCCACATAAAACACAAAAAAACATTTTAGAGTATAAATAAGAGTAGTTCTGAAATAGCTGTGAAAATTAATCTTAGAGTCACTTTTATCCTATAGACATTTCCTTAGCCAGTTATAATTTATCCTTACTTGTGAAGCCTTGGGCTGAAAATTGGTGCTGCTGTCAGGTCCCTGTCCTGATACCTGCCTGGTTTCTCCCTGTCCGTCTTCTATCTACTGCAACAATATAGATAATAAATGTGCAAAGCAAAATTTATAATAGGATTAAGAATAGTAGAGGTGACACAGCTGTGGAAATTGATCGCAAAATCACTTTTATGCTATAGATATTTCTCTTAGCCAGTTATATTCTCTTCTCACCTGTGAAGACCCTGCATGATCATCCTTGCTGGCCTCTGGTCCACTGTCTCCTCCCTAACTCTGCTCTTTATATTGTGGCAATAAAGATTAAAAAAATATGTGGAAAGCAAAATTCATAAATAGAATTAACAATAGTAGTAGTGAAATTGCTGTGGAAATTAACCTCAAAGTCACTTTTATGCTGTGGATATTTTCTCTCAGCCAGTTATAATCTCTCCTCACCTGTGAAGACCCCGCATGATCATCCTTGCTGGCCTATGGTCCACTGTCTCCTCCCTGACCCTGCTCTTTCTATTGTGGCAATAAAGATTAAAAACATATGTGCAAAGCAATAGTGAGCACAAGTTCTGCACAGAAATTGAGGAGGAGTGGTTTTATTCCTAGCATGAAACTAGCTAGCAAGTGATTTAATATAGGTAACAATAACATTAGTATTCTTGTTAACTAGCTTAACTTGATATATTGGCATCTATTAATTAGTCATAATTTAGCTAACATTGTCTACATGCAACAGCATTACTCAACTTGCACGGTTTGTTTGGAAGAAACTGTGCAAGGTTTTTTGCTTCTTGCTGGCTGGTTTGCTGTAGTTCACACACAGATCACAACACGACAGCATGTGTTTGCACCTGGCGCCATCTACTCCTGGTGCATTTAAAGACAGCTCGGAAAAACACGTTACCACATGTTAAAAACAAATTGAATGTTGGTAACAGCTGTAAAAAGTGTGGGGTACGGAGGGCACAGATACAGTAAGTGTGGGGGACATGTCCCACACACCACCACAGACATAAAAAAGTATAGTAGTGTTAATTTCGTTTGATGAAAACTATGACGAAAATTTTTCCAACCTTTTTTTCCATGACGAAAATAAGATAATGGCAAGCTCAAAATAGATGTTACTAATGAAAATTGAGACGGAATCTGTTCCATTTTAGATGATGAGACATGACAAAAATGTCCATAGTGGACTATCGGACAGCGAAAGCTGCTAAGCTGCCAACAGCCATGCTTGCAATTACCTTTAAATGCTGCATGAGCAACAGGCTGGCTAACTCCAGTAAATAGACAGCATCAAGATGTTTCGCCAGCTGCTGAATGGCAGTGGAGCAAGAAGCCACCAGTCGCTGCACATGACCGCTGATGCCCGCAGGACTCCACTCAGTCTGGACTCAAGAAGGTTTATGGAATTATTGTAGACAGGCAGGTAGGAGGCTCAGTTGTCTGTGAGTGTAGCTGTGTTGAAACAGTATGAACTCCGATCAGTTTTCTCTGACAGAGGTGAAAGTTAAGTTTTAATCACCAACTCTGTGAGAGGACACATTTTTAAACCTCCAGACTAACATGTTATGGATTAAGAAAGAATTCAGGCTTTAATTATTTTCATCTTAACAGTGAGATCGATAAGTCAGAGTTTACAATGAACCTAGGTACAAATCCTAGTTGTCTGGGATTTGTTGTTTGTGGTGATGTCAAAGTTTTTGAGAGCATAAATAGAGAGATGTTGAGCTTTTTTGAAATGAGTCAGTAAGTGTGTGCTTGTAAATCACAGCACCTTTAAACCTGTCAAACACTGCTTGTGAAATGATAGTTTGTAAGTTTGAAGAACTAATTTGTAGATTTAGAAAAAAATGTCTAAATGAATTTTTTTTTTTACAACCTGTCACCTTGATTCTAATTTCTGATACATGAATTAGCCTAACTGGATTAGTTTAAAGATTAAAAAAAAAAGAGAGAGAAAAATGTCAGTTTTCCCCGACTAAACATTTTGAAATTCTGTAAGAATTAGACTAAAACTATGAAGTTTTGACAGCTAAATCCAAGATAGCTGTCAAAATATAGTTAGAAGTATAGAAACAAATAAGGGACAGACCCGCCACTATCTCTTTCTCAAACTTGGACTGAAATCTCATCAAACGGTAAAACTCAAGATTGCCGATCAAATATAAACCAATGTTGTTTGTTGGTGTCCACTGTATCGTGTGCCGAAAATGATGACAAAATGGTAGTATATATCGTGTTAAAAGCATACAATAAACATTAGGTTAATGCTTTTTTTTTGCATTTAAATAACAAAAGATAAACAAGAAACAAAACAGGACCGAAAAGGTGTTGGCTGAAACCTTAGCTTATTACACCTACCCTTTTAACAGTAATTATCTTATACAGAGCAGTAAAATTAAGTAAGAGAAACTATGTATATATACATTACATCGGCCTATTTTCTACCCAAATGTCCCAAACACATTTCTCTCTAAATCTATTGTGTTTATTACACGCTTTCATTTTGGTTTCTAAACCATTCCACACATTTACTCCATACACTGAAACACATATTTGTTATACCTTTGCCTGGTTTTTGTTTGTGTGAAGGTACAGTTTGCTGTCAGTTCATACTGACATTCTCTTATTTAAAACAACCTCTGGGCACAGTCTGCTAACATGCTATTGTATGCTTTGTACATCAGTGATGCTATTTTAAAACCTACAAGTTAGCTAAATACAAGTGCCTGTGAATTTATGAATAATTTTGGATTTGTGAAGTTTCCCCCCAAATCTGCACAGAATAAGTAATGCATGGAAGTATGGAAGAACGAAACCAAAATTCTGTTACTAAGTTGCTAATATCTCGCTTCAAATGTTTTCAGAGACATGTTTAAGCTTTTTTTTAACTGTAATATGAGATTGTTTGTTACCAGCTGGCTGCCTTTTTGTCTAACAAATGATTTTGCAACATGTCACATACCAGCAGGAGTGGTATAGTGCATTCTGGCAGTGGCAATGGTATGTTTTCTACCTCTTTAGCAAAAGCAAATGTCACAATTCTTTTTTTCTGTTTTCTCTGGTCTTGTTGCACCAATATCAAGTATTTGTGTCTTTCTACTGCATTGACAGCTTTGTTTTATTTTAGACTGAAGCTGATTACAGACCTCTGTTTTTATGAACCAGAACCAAACTAATTGAGCACAATTCTTTAACCCACAACCATATTGCAGACTCTGGTTTTTGTAGAAGCATTATGTTTAGCTGAAATGATTCAAAAGCAGCTTGCAGACCTCAGGTACTGTGTCTCAAAGGTACGTTACAGTTTTGTTTTGTTTTTTCATATCAGACCTTGGTTTAACGACCTCAGCAGCTTGCAGAGCAAGGCTCACTGTGCCTCAGTTTTGGTAAATTGCTGGCAGATTTATGCATGGCCCTGGAGAGAGTCCAACTTTACTGCATTTCAGAACCGTTTGTTACCAAGCTTGGTTTACCTTGCTCCACTGCATCTGATGTAATGGTGTGTTGTTCAGATTGACAGTCATGTTGGGCAGGTAGCCAGGAGGATGAGTGATCAAAGTCTCACTGCGGCTGCACTGTGGGCCAACTGAGCCGTTTCATCATATTAATATCCTGCTGCACTGTGACCGAACATTTGATCTGCACGCGCTGATATTCAACAAGTCGTTTTACATCTATATTGTGCCAGCACAATACACACGAGCTATTTCTGTGGTATAGGCCCCCATTATGGAACATGACTTAATTCTCCTTGACACAAAGCCAATTCAGGGAGTGATTGTTTCACAGGTTCGTCCTCTCTCCCCACGCAGTGTGAGGGTGACAGGGTGGTGGTGGAGATGATGATGGTGGTGGGGTATTAGGAGTGGAAAGCCCATGGCTGAGGGGGAAATAGCTGTCAGCCCATGTGGAGGGAGGAAGAGGACACAGTATTGCCCATCACTTGTACTCCCTGAGAGACTTATTACAGAGGCAGGCCAGGGCGAGAGCTGGTAATTAATTTGGAGAGAGCTGATATTGGTTTTGATGCACCAGAGACGAACAACACTGGCTGTCTGGTGCATGTTCCTGAACGCATGGCTCTGTGTGTGTTTGTGTGTGTGTGTGTGTGTGTGTGTGTGTGTGTGTGTGTGTGTGTGTGCAGGGAAAGGTTGAAGAGGAAGAGCAGGGAGAGAGAGATGAGACAAGGAGCTGAAGGAAAAGGAAGGGGGAATGACAGGAGCACCTTAGCTCTAGCTCGCAGCTAACGTCAAAGCTCCTTTACAAAGATAGCCCATGGCGATGCATATTTATGCCTCTCTCTTGTCCCCGGCCTCCCTGCTCCTCTGCAACTCATATTCTCATCTCTCATCTCTTGCTCCCCTCTCTTTCTCTTTCACACCTATCCATCTCTGCAGCCGTCTTGCTCCCTCCCTCTCCCCTCTGTGGTTCATCTCTTCCTCTGTCATGAGTGTGTGTCATTCAAGGCAGCTTTTTTTTTTTAATAATAATGACACTCTTCTTTGCGTGGCAAATTATTAATGTTGCAGGATGGAAATAGGCCTGTTTTCCATCAGTTCATCCATTTAGAAAGCTCCCGGACTGCATCGTAGTGGCACAATTACAGCGCTCAGCAATTGCAGAGATTGACAGAATGTGTGCTCTTACCCATGCAAATCCACTGTTGGGTCACAACTGAGGACAAATTCAAGATTGTTTTGTTATGACTGAAGAAGTATGAGAAAATAAATTGGAAAAGACAAGATACAAATGGATTTATAATATTAGCTGGTGTTACTGAAGGCTTTTTATGATGTTCCTGACATAGGTAGCAAATCTTTAATGATTTTCTAATTAGACTTCAGCTTTTTTAGAGTTTCTGGGGTGTCATGCTTGACGTTTTAAAAGGCTAATGATATATTTAGATTGCTTATATTTTAACCAGTGTTAAGAAGATAATACATTTCAATATTAGTAGCAGGAAATTATTGGCCTGATCATTGTACAAATCAATATCCTGGATCCCATCCACATCATTCATGTCATTCTATTACCACTGCAGTCAAGTTAGTTATGTTCACGCTCTATGGGTTCAGTCTACAATAAGAGAAGATTAGAGTCTGTCTAATCCCAAATCACCTGCACTGAATATCAAATAGACGTGTACTGTGTCTTTATTTCATGTTAGAAGGTTAAGAGAACACAGATGGATTTCATCATACAGTAATTTGGGTTTAGATCTTTAATGAAAAAAAGGTGATTTTTGCCTCAAACAACATTGTGTTGGACAGAGGGCCCTTTTAGATATGCACTTTGTTACATAAATATGATGCAGTTTTACATGCCTGGGTGCCGTTTAAATAAGTTCATTTTCCATAAAAGTCACAATGAAAGCACTACCAGATCCGACCATAAACCGTACATAGAGATGGACTTTATGTCTCCACTTCCTGTCACTGTGCGAAAATGAGGCCAATATATCCAGAATACGACCGCTGCCATCATTTGGGCCAAAGTCTGCACAGTTGCGATCTCCACCTGTATCAAGTTGCTGCCCATACACCCATCTGACAAATCACAAGCAACACCATTTATAGTGAGCATGCCAGTTGACACACACAGCTGACAGTCACAATGTCAACATCAAATCACTAGGCATAACTAAAGTTATCAGAGCAGCACTTGAACAAACATGATCTAAAATGACAGACATTAAATCTGGGAAAAATAATTTGACGTGCACTTGAAGTTTTTGGTTTGGCCAATGTCCCATCCGCTGGGATGGAGGGGGTGATATTTATGACCTATACTGCAGCCAGCCACTAGGGGGTAAGATATTTTGGCTTCATTTTTGGGGAGTCACCATGTCATCCTTCTTTATATAAAGTTTATGGGTCAGATGTAATGATATTTCCATAACACTTCAATCACAGCATGAGTTTGAATTGAATGTCATCACTTCAAAGGGACAGTTTACCCAAAAATCAAAAATACTTATGTTGCCTCTTATCTGTAGTGCGATGTATCACTCTTAACAGTTTTGGACTGATTTCCTGAGGAGGTATCTGCTGTAGAGATGTGTCCTTCTCTCTAATATAATGGAACTAGATGGCACTTTGCTTGTGGTGTTCAAAGAACCAAAAAACTCAACAGCAATGTCTCTGTTTCCAAAACTCATGACTCAGTTACTCAAGATAATCCATAGACCTTGCTGTGAGCAGTTTCATGAAGAAACTATTTTCATTCTACCAAAGAAGTGTACATAACATAACCAGCACATTTTCATTCCAATCCATCAAATATGGCTGCCTTGTCAGTGGACCTTTACATCAAAATATTGTATGTCACGCGCAGTATCCTCCTGCATCAGTTTTGTATGTTCATGTATCAGTTTACGCTTCTAACATGCATGGTGTCTTTTCAAAATACACTTCTGTTTTACAGGAAATGTTCAGTTTCTGCACGTAACATATACACAGTCTTCTTCAAAATAAACTTACAACATACAAAAAACACCTTGTTCTTAAGGATTACTTTCTGAGGCTTAGGCAACAAAAGCATGTGGTGAGAACGCTGTTTTACTAACATCATGTAATGTCCCATAATGTATGTCATGTGACAGATGCCAGTGGCGTAGCATGCTGCACATACTAGCATACTAGATTGTTATTGAAATAACTTCATTGACTTTACCCATCTGACCCACCCCTCTCCCCTCCTGCCTATCCTATATAGACTTTCTTGCTCTTTATACTGACTCTGTGAAGGGTGCATCTGTGTCTGACACCAACATCCACTGACAAAGAGGTGGCATATGATGAGTTGGGTTGGTGTCCACTGTATCAGAAACAGCTGCAGACCGGTTTGATCATACAGTATGACCGCAAAGGGTGCCTCTGTGTGTTGGTGTTTGACGCTCAAATTGATGACAAAATGGCAGTATATAACATGTTGAAAGTTTAGTTTAGTTTTGTCATATTCCAACTAATACAATTATGCACGGGTAAATAGACAATAAATAAACATGAAGTTAATGCTTTGGGGTTTTTTTTTCATCTTTTGTCATCTATGTAAAAAAAAGAGACAGGACCGAAAAGGTGTAGGCTGAAACCTTAGCTTATTACACCCACCCTTTTAAACAAGCTCTGGGAACAGTCTGCTAACATGCTATTGTATGCTTTGTACATCAGTGATGCTATTTTAAAACCTACAAGTTAGCTAAATTCAAGTGTTTTATAAAGCAAGAAAATTGGATTTGTGATTGCTTTAGTAAGTAAGTAATGTATGGAAGACCGATACAATATATGAAACAAATTTAAGTATATCTTTTGTTTTGTTCAATATTGTAATGGACTGTGATATTTTGGTTTTAATATGTTTAACATGTAGTTTCCAGCATAGTTTGTGACTGGTGACAACTCCTAAAAATGTGTTTTCATATACTCTTTCTATTCCAATTTTATCTGTCAAAATTTGTACTTGATTTTTTTTTTTTTTTTTTTTTTTTTGCTTCGTTCAAATATTACATATTTAGTTTAATTTACAGTTCACTAATGACTTGTTTAACTTGGACCATTGTCATTTCAACAAGTGAAAATGGGCTGACATTGCTGCTATCTCTCTTAGCATTACTGAGCTTGCTAATGTTACAGCCAAGATGGACGTCATTGATGTTTACATCTCGCACTGGCACCAGCATGAACCTCTCGTCCATGTGTAGACGTTTCCTTTTGCATGGTGATACGGTTAACAGGTGTAGTTCGCTAAAAAGAAAATAGTTCTTACATGAAACTGCTCACAAGGTCTGTGGATTATCTTGAGTAACCAGGCCATGATTTCTGGAAAGATACATTGCTTTTGAGCTTCTTAAATGTGTTTTTTATTTTTATTTTTTTTTTTTGGCGCTTTGAGCACCACAAGCCGAGTTCCATCTCGCTCCATTATATTGGAGAAGACAGAAATCTCTATGGCAGATATCACCAACACTCTGCAGCTCACTTCAAAACAATCTAGATTGATAAACAGCACTACAGGTAAGAGGAAAATATGTATTTTTTTATGTTAGGGTGAACTGTCCCTTTTACCCTAAAATATCAACTGGATGTAGCTGTCTGGTTGCCATTCTGGCCAGTATGTGAAACTACATCGGGCACAAGTAGAGCATCTCCCTAACAGCTTTGTTCTCCTCCTTGTCATCTTTACACGCTGGTTCTGTTTTCTTTGGAGCAACTTGTGTCCAAACTTCACATGTGAATGTATGACGGCCTGTATGTATTGAGAGCTGACAAGAATTTATTATTTCATGATTCATTTGTTTATGTGCACCAAAACTATCATCTTCACAGTTCCTAACTCACACCACTCTCTCACCCACACAGATCAATTAGTGGTTGAGCTGATCAGGAATCATATAAACGCTGCAGCAGCGTGTCTTGTTGCATAATGAGACAGAGAATGACAGCTTATTTCAGTGTAACTTCAGCTGCTGTCATAGACTACAGGTGAGACAGTGCCTGTGGAGGATGTTCCCACAGAATGCTTACTGACGCATACAGTAATTAGGTTTGGGAGAGGTAAACATTACTTATGCATCTCGGAGAGACAGATGCATTTACAACATTTCAACATCTGGGACTTTTTTTAGATTGGTTATATATCAGATCCACCCAACACACCTGAAGTTTACAGACCCCTGAGTGAGTCATAAAATAAGTTTGTAATACCCCATGAAATAGGCTAGACACTTTGAAGTTGTTAGATTCCTCAACTCAAATTAGCCCCAAAAATGTGTTGTGATTGAAAGTTTTTGTTTTGAGGTTTGTTACAGTGCAAAGGAAGAACACAAAAATGACTGTCTCCCTCTCGCTTTACATACAACAGGAGCCCCCCCAAAGGGCCCAATCCAACCTACTGGACAACTTGGCACACCTTATGTTGATACACTTGTGAAGGCTAGGAGGTTCAAGGTTTAGGGAGCAAGTTAAACAGAGAGTAGTGGTGATGTGCGGGTCAGGGTTTTTTAAAACCTGTACCGACCCAGCCACTATGAGAACCAACCCACCTTGCCAGACCGATAACATATGTATGGTAATTAATCAGTGACCCAAACCCATAGTGGCAAACCTGAACTGAACGTTTCTGGTAGTAACCTACCTACAGTTGGCTATACTGGATGTTATTTCCAGTAAATATCACAGTATATAAATAAGGGATTTTTTAACTTTTAAAAAGTACAAATGACAGAAAGCAAGTATTTACTGTGATCCCAAGAGCACAGCTAATAACTTACATGGCTTGTTTACATGAGTGCACAGTTGATTGGTACAGTGTGTTGTTTGCATGACGTTAAGTGCATATTAACATGGTGTTTGGCCTACATATTTGCAAAGGGAAATGTTTTTACTTCAGAGAGATTTAACTATGTCGGATTTTTTCCTGGTTAAAAGTTGAAATCACAGAAACCTGAGCTCATCGATTATGATGAAGCTACCTGCTGTGTGAGAGAGACAGAGAGAGGAAGAGAAGATGTAAGTTGAATCATTATATAATGTTTCTGTAAGTTATTAATGACTTACTCAGAATGCTGCCTTGTAACTTTATCATCTGCCTGCCCCAAAACCTGCAATATTTTCTAACAAGCTTACCCAAACAGCTGGACCCTGCGGTCAATCCATGTGACCTGCAGGCTGTGGGCTGAGTCAAACATCACTAGTGAGTAGCCTACTTAAAGTAAAATGCTGTGTCAGAGGCTTTTCCAGTCTGACATTACAGGTCTCTGAAAAAACAATGAATACTTATCATGGTCATATTTAACGATATGGGACATGCAGACACTTTGATTTGTAAATGGTTTGTAAGGCAGGGGATACCTAAGCCTGCTTCCTCAAAAACTTCCACTTTGGTTTGGTAATGCCAACATTACTACACAGGATTGGACGTGTATGGAAAAAAGCAAATGTAATGACAGTGAGTAGTAGACTGACTGAATGTGAAAAAACTGACATACAATTGAAATTGCGCTTTTTTTTTTAAGACATCACAGGCTGTTCATCATCTGTTTTGTAAAAGGAAGAACCTTTTTTTCAGATTGTTAAAGACAGAAAAATTTGAAGGTTAGGTTATAATGTAATGCTTCAGATGAAATAGGAAGGTATGTGGCCCATGAATATGAGAGTCATGGCATACAGCCTCTGAGAGCATAGGAATTGAAGAATCTCAAGCTAATACTTTGTCAGTTTTATCTGTGCTAAGGTGCTGTCAGACATCATATCATAGGCAGGAGAATTCTGTTATAGTAGTCGTCAATTAATGTTTTTATCTCAGCAGTGAGATTAGAGAAGGCTGTTTTTTTCTTTCATATTTTGACTGAGCAATGTTCTCCAGTGTGCCACCACTTTCCCTGTGTATACAATACCAAATAACACACAAGCAGCACAATCTTTAATGGGCCTGTCATGTTTAAATAAGCTGTATGTGACATCAAGAGCATATCTGTGATTCAGAGTCAGGGGCTGGATTGTATGCATATGGTTCTCAACATGGAGGTGGCTGAGTTGACAGCTAGTAGCTAACGGTGCTAATTTAATAAACAGCGCTAACAATGGCAACAGTGCTGAGCAGTTACCTGGAGATAAACCAGGGACTGACATGCACACACTGCAGCAACAAACGGAGAAGCTTGGTTAAAGAAGCAGGTTAACTCCATTCTTTGCTTAGGACACCATTACTCAACAATAGCTTTACATAGCAAATCATTGTATGCTGCTGTGTCTGTAAATAGACTACAGTTAAAGATATCATCATTCATCCATCCATTCATAATCTTACTTCCTTCTGGGATGAAATAGGAGTGGAGTTGCAGTCCAGCGTGCATCGGGGGGAAAAACAGACGCCCAGAACAGGTCAACAACCCATCACATGGTTAACCTCTGTTTCTTTAATGCCTTCAATCGAATAACAGAGGCTTTCCTGTCAGATTTGATTGACCTGATTTCAGTTAATTTGATGTGGAGCGTTCCAGGGGGGTACTTCCTCAAACTGTACTTTGCACAATTAAAATTCAGTCACAAACCTCTCCTCTATCTCTTCCCTTATTCTCCCAACATTTCATTCTTTTCTTTTATAAATTGTGCATCTAAGACAGGGCCCATGGTAGCTGTGAAACTAGGTCCTGGGCTTCAAATAGCAGCCCATTGTATCCCAGGGGCCCACAGCCGAGAAAAGGCCAAGAGAAACAGAAAGACACACACACAGACGGCAAGAGAGTGAGAGATAGAGGGCGAACTGTTTGATGAAAATTAATATTTGTCATTTGGTGCGGCTGACAATACCCTGTGGACACATACAGTACAACGGGCATTGTTTGAATCCATTTTCTTTTGAAGATATCACAGTGTACCTGTGTCTCCAGTGCAGTCAGGAGGGGTGTGTGTGTGTGTGTGTGTGTGTGTGTGTGTGTGTGTGTGTGTGTGTGTGTGTGCATGTGCAGTCCCTGTACATTTTCTTTGATGTGCTCTGGGACCGCTGGCTATTTCCCACTTTGTTTGAATCCTTTACCAGGACCTTATTGTTCAGCAAGCTGTGTGTTGTCATGTGTGGCAGCTTTTGAGAGAGTGTGTGATTTAATGACCTTGACAAAGCAAATGCAGAAGAAACTGCCTCATTCCCTTCTCATTGTCCTTTCTTTCACTGCCATAGGACTTGACGTCCCTTCGTCCTTTCTCGTTCTGCCACAAAACTAAAACAATCTTATTTTGCCACAAGATCTCTGCAATAAATTCAGGAATTCTGTTTGTGAATTTGAAAATGCATCCAATAGCTGTGAAGGTTGCAAGTACTGTTGATGTCAGCATGTGATTTTAGGGTCATTCTGACAAACACAACAAAAGTACAGCAAAACAGTACAAAATATTTTGTGGTAAATCATGAGCTTTTATAGGAAAAAAACTCAAAATACTGTGCGATACATACAAACAGATAATACTATGTGAAAGTAAGGATATATTAAAGTTGTCCTTTTGTGTTTTGTGTTTTTCAAGTTGTAACGTTTCTATAATTCTGTCAGATAACCATCCAGTGCTTAAACCAACCCATGTGCCCAGAAATTATGTTTATAACTAAATCATTTTTAGAATTACATTGTGGTGAATTATGTTCAGAGACAACATTCTTTGAGTTAAATAAAGACTACCTTTATGTATTGAGCTGTATTCACAGGGAGGTGGTTGGAGTCGATGTTGGAGATACACAAATTGCAGGACTGTGACACCAGAACCACAGATTCATGTCCAGACTCCTGTCTGTGGTTGGGTTTAGGTAACAGAAGCACTTTGGTTAAGGTTAGGAAAAGATTGTTATATCAGTGAAATGCTAATAAAAAAGGTAATAGTAAAAAAAAAACTATGCTGTGGTAACTATGAGGAGATAGTGTTTTGCAAGATTGGCTATTTGGCGGAAAACAAAATTGAACACGTCAGTGAATATTTTGCTGATATGTTCAGTATCAACCTATTTGCAGCTGGCCAGGTACGTTAATTGGCAGCAGTTCCTCATTATGTTAATAGAAATTAAAGCCACTCGGTTTTATATTTGCTTAATTTAACCCTTGAACTGGTCTGCCAGTGCCTATGTTGGTATTTGCGCTTACTGTGATGTCATTTGTTGGAATATTTTTAAATGGTTTATATCCCTAGAATCTGGACAATGTAAGCTAAAAGGTTATGTAAGCCAGTAAAGCATAATAATTGATTAAAGGATTAAAATTATGTCATAAATTAAAAACGTACAAAAATCAGACATTGTTTTTTAAATGAAAATTAAAAAAACACACAAAACATATTTATCCCAAAAGATTTTTTAATGTGGAAACATAATCAAAATATTTCTTAACACTCTGTAAGTTATTTGAATTATGCACAATATTTATTTTTTGAGGTATGTTCATTTTTATGAGCAAAGTGCAAGGCCATTTTGATAGTCAGTAAACCCTAATAATTGATAAAAGTATTATTGTTGTGTATAATGACACAAGTAAATTGTGTCATAAACTTTTAAAACACTTAAAAATGAATTAAAAATGTAATTAAAAAAATACAAAATACATTCCTATTGACCTACTTCTCTGCTCCTTTGGTGCACATTTATGTTTTCGTCTTTTGGACCTCTTGTCACGTAACATAATGTTGTCATTGCAAGATAGACAGGAATCTTACCTCTCTGCTGCTATTGCTGCTGCTAAAAAAAAAGAAGGAAAAATGTTCCGTCATAGTCTTAGCTTTCTGTTGTAAAGGGAATTAATGTTCTAGCTCTTATAGTTTTGTTTTTTGTCTATTGATTTTTTAACAGGATCATGAAGACTATGGCCGCCTGCAAGAGGCCCATCTTCAGAGGGTTAAATTTCTTGTATGCAAGCATAATTTCTAGGAGACAGACTTGATTTTTAAAAAAAAAAAAATGGGATAAGAATGGCATGTGGTCTCCTACTGAGCCCCAACCCTAACACATTTTGGGATTAAATTCAATGTTACAACAATAAGGCCTTAAAAGGCATTTAAGTGTTCTGTATATTTGAATTGAAATGCTTACCTGTGATGCTTAAATTGTCCAAAGATCTGTCCTAAATTTGGTCAAAAGGTGTCCCAAACAGGTCTTAAAAAAGCATTAAATTCAACTGTCTGATACCTGTAGACACCTTGTTTATTCATCTTACTTATTTTCATAATGTAGGGTAACATTTCCAAATGCCTCTCTAAGTTATATGTCTTCTAAAACTATTTTCTTAGTTTCAAAATGAATAAAAACTACTTTTGCAAAATATACTTAAACTTTTAACTTTTTGTTTCCTGTGTGATTGTAAAGCCAAATCCTGTTCTTTTGTCCTAAACCCAGTCACATGCTTTTGTTGTCTAAACCCTGCCATGCATATGTTGCAAAATGTAACCAATTAACTATGTAAGCACTTGCATTTGTTGTTGAAGGGGGAAAAAAAGTTAATTGGACTGACATACTGCATTTATTTTGAAAGAGACTGTATGCAAACTGTATATTTCCTGTGAAAATGGAAGTGTATTTTGAAAGACAGACAGTGCATGTAACAGGCTGAAGTTGAAACGGCATCCTAGAATGTAAACAATCAATGCACCCAGGGTACCTTGCACGTCATATTTCAACGTGGAAAGTCCATGACCAAAGTCAGTGAGTGACGAGGTCGCAGTGAGAATGTGTTCATGATGATAAGATGAGTTCACAACGAAAAAAATCCGGTTGGATGTAGAAAATGTTTGAAATGTACCTGTAGAAATATAATTTCTCCATTAATTACTGCTGGATTAAGATTACTATTCTACTGAATTCACCAAATGTAGCTGTCTCACATTGGACATTTTATCTTGACATGGCGGGAAAAGCACAGGTAGAACTCATGAACTTACCAGGATAGCTTCTTATGGAATGGTGCCATCATTAATGTCATGTCAGTCAGCCAGCATGCACAAAACCAAAGCTCTGGAGTAGCTACACTGAAAGCTAATTACACTTGTAAGGAAAGGCTCTTAAAATGATTTACAGCTGTGTTCGTGTTGTATTTGAGCAATAAGAAAAATCACACCTAAAGAGAGAATTACAGATAACAAACCAACAAGGCAGCTTCCAATATAGATGGAATAAAAAACGCATTGCAGTCTGTGTGTGTGTGTGTGTGTGTGTGTGTGTGTGTGTGTGTGTGTGTGTGTGTGTGTGTGTGTGTGTGTGTGTGTGTGCGCGTGTGTGTGTGAGCCTGTGTGTGAGCCTGTATGTGAGCCTGTGTAAATGTTATGGATGGCAGAAACTCTTTATGTTAAAGGAGAAAAGGGACAGTATGTAAAGCTATGTTAAGATGTGCGAATACTCTACCTGTTTCCTATCTTTTTTCTGTTCTGTAGTGCATTTGTGGAGCTCAACATCCCATAATGCCAACCTGCCTCAGTGTCTCCTTAAGGCTGTCCATAGCAGCCTTTAAACAGGGGTTGCCGTGGAGACCACAGCGGTGCCACTAGCAGAGGCAGCAGCAGCCACTCGCTCGTTCCGGCTGACATTCAGACAAGCCCCTCCAGCACACACACACACACTAGAGAACTGACTCATGGGTGCAAAACCACACACTAGCTCCCACATGTGCTGTAGTACATGCTTCCTTGAATATATACACAGCCTGAGACACATGCACATACAGCCGGATCAATGACACTGTCTGACCCGGTCCTGCAATATTAATGATGTGGCTGCAGCTTTTTAAGACAGCACACTCAGCAGGAGGCGAACACTGGTGCCCAGCAGAGCGATTACAGCACATTCATGCAATCTTTCCACAAAGAATACCCAGTTTTTACATACCAAAAATCTCATTTCCATAGCAATATTCATTGTGTCACATGTCATCTAGTTGTCACTTCAATGTGAGATCCATTTTGTCATTTGAAGAGATGAATGTGGGCTTTTCATAACGAAGCGTTGGAGGAAGAGTGTGACAGCACTGTCAACAGCACCGTTATGTGGACGCATATCCAATTTGATGCAAATTCTTTTTTATATGCTGCTCTGTGTCATGTTCAATGCATCTTATTGTTGGTCAGAAAATTGGATCATAGAATAATAATAATCTATGCAGCGGCAGTGAGGAAATACTACAAGATGCTTCACAAATAAGTATGAATTGAGAAAATGGATAAAAAATGAGCAGACACAGAATAGCATTAGCTGGGAGATGAGAACCAGTGGTAAATCACAGAGACAATTGCTGTACTACTCTTTAGCCTTCATTTACAGTAATGATACACCTCCCAACTGCAGCGGTTTGGCAACAACATATCACTGAATTTTTTCTGGATTCATTGCCAACTCATTTTCTTTTTTCAATCCTACCTTTAAAATTAGTTGGCTAGACTTGCTTTACATGCTGATGATCACAGACAGAGTTCATCCCATTTACCCAAATGTATTATGTTATTGTGTTTTGTTGAGCGTGTCACGTTCAACATAACAGACAGGTCAGAAAATAGTTAAAAGTAGAAAGCAGCATGTAGCCCTTTGAAAATGTTGCAGTGGTTACTTCTTTTATACCATAAAACTTAGTAGCCCGGCCTTTTATTTGCTTAAAACACTGAACTCAACAGGCTTATATTTAGGACAGCAGCTATATGGGACAGGTGTTTAATTCCTTTTACACTAACCTTGTTCAGTAAAGATGGGAAATATAATCAGATTGTTTATTTAAACAGGTATGAATATTACATGTATAAATATTAGTCTTCAAATAACATATAAATTGTATGTTTTGTTATGTACTGCCACAACACCACTTTCTCCTGTTAAAACAATATTTATAACTTGGATTCCATTTTAAGATATTTTTGGGGCATGTTGGCCTTTAGGTGATAGGACAGACAAGCCTGAAAGGGGGAGAGAGAGAGAGGGGATGACATGCAGCAAAGGGCCACAGGCTGGAGTTGAACCTGGGCAGCTGTGGCAACAGCCTTGTACATGGGGCGCCTGCTCTACCACTAAGCCACCAATGGAAAAGGGGCTCAACACAGCTGACATAGCTAGGCTTCTTGTACTGTAAGTTGCGTAATTGTAGCATCTCTACTTTATAGAAAGAGGGAAATGCTAGTAAAAAAAACAACAACACTATTATGGAAATTAATTTCAAAGTATTTTTTTTTTCTTTTTTTTGCACAAAATTGACAAAGCTGGCGACCAACACAAAATGGAGGTGTGGACCACGCTTTTGAGAACCACTGGCGTAAGCAGTGCAGAATGAGCTGAAGATGGTCCTGTGTAAGCTTCAAAAGTGAAAAAGTTTCAGACTAAGCTGTCCAAAAAAACACAGCTTGGTCAGTATGTAGGCTACGTTGCTAGGTAACAACAGTTAACATCTTTGCAGTTTTTGCATTGGCTGTCTAGAAAATAAATAGATTGCTCAAATAGCCTGGTGGTCTGATTCACTTGAATAATGCAAGGAAAATCTTTCCTTTACATTTAGTCCTAAGACACCTTAAATGTTGCTTTTATGGGATTGCTAGTGTCAGGAATTGTCAAATTCTATACACAGAGGCTTAAAAACATCTTGTTGCTTTTCAGTCAGACTTAATTTTGCCATTTTCAGTGCTCAGAATGCACTTTTGCATGAAAAGAGGACTGGTTTTGTCCCCCATCACTTAAGTTGCACTATTTGTTAATGGACAATCCAGCTGCTGAATGAGGCTTGCTGGTTGTATGAATCTTTGTGTTTACTGTTGCATCACTGAAATCAAGCAAAAGTGAATGGAAAAAAGTGGATACAGGAACACTTTGTAAAAGAGAAAGTATGCCTTTTGGAGATCTTTGACAACCTTTGAAAGTTATTTAACTTCTGGAACTCTGTAATAAACTGCTGGTGGAAAGAGAAGTGCCTTAATTAAATTTTGCTATCATATATTGGAAATATAATAATAGAAAAGGGATTTGGTCATTCAGCTGCATCATGTCGGGGTTTACCAGTGCTAACAGCTTAGTTGTGATTTTGATCACACACACGCACACACACATATTGGAGACAGACACTGAGAAAATCAAGTGCTCCTCTACATTACTATGTGCTTAATTTCATATGAGTCAACTGTTCCACTATGACCGCTTGCTCTCTGTTTCTCTAGTAAGCAGTTAATTTTTGAAGACCATGTCAGCCATATGATATCATTGTGCTAATTGGACATACAACAGCTCAGTAATATCCAGCCAGAGTGCTGAGAGGCAGCACACTGTGCCATGTTTCACAGTGCTGAGATCATGATGACAGGCCACTGACGCCTCCGACCAAGACCTGTCTGACAGCCAGCGCAAATTACCGTCATTGTGATGGTTTAATAGCAAGGTGATTTTCTGCATGTTGTTTGTATTATATGTAAAAGCATGACTGGGGGAGCTGGGTGGCTGGTTAAGGACACTGTCATTGTCTGGTTCATTGCTGATATTTATGATCTGATGGCATGAATGAATGTATGGATGGATAGATAATACACAGTGTTTTTCCTCGGTTGTCTGCTTTGGAGTGGTGAATGGGCTGTTTGAGGCTAGTCCAAACAACAACTGGGTGTTAGTACAATAATAGTTATTTTTATTATATTGTTATTATTGTGTCAGTGTACACAATTTTATTTACTTTTGCACCCAACTAACTAATATCAGTCTTGTAAAGCCGGGAGGAGTATTTCTTCTCTGACAGCCTGTCTTTCTGTACCTGTCAGGGTTAGAGGTGCAGCAGAGCCACTAGCATCCTCGCCACTGTCGCCAGATTTTTAAAAAATGGCATTACTTTTACTTTAGCAATTGAGCCCATGCAATTACCTGCACTTTAAAGTTGCACCAGGCCTGCGTGTATGTGAAAAGGACGATTTGTAGTGACAAACCCAGAGAATTATCAGGCAGCTGAAAAAGCTGTAACCCATTGACTGCACCTGCCCAGAACTGAGTGGCAGACAGACATAGTTAGCCACTAGCTACTGAAGATAGTGGAGCATTTAGCAGCTAAAGATCACATAGTTTTCTCAACTTCCATTTGTAAGGTGGCCAAAAACATGGCTCTAAATTGATGCTAATATAACTTCTTCTGCCCTGATCACACAGAACGTGTTTTGTTTAGGGTTAGCCTAAAAACCCTAAACAAAACCTATTGTTTAAACAGGAGAAAGTGGTGAGGTGGCGGAACATAACATATAATTGATATGTTATTTGAAGACTAATATTTATACATGTAATTTCCATACCTGTTTAAATCAGCAATTTGATTGTATTTCCTTTGATTGTATTTACTTTTCCTGAGCAAGTTTGGTGCAAAAGGAATTAAACACCTGTCCCATATAGCTGCTGTCCTAAATATAAGCCTGTTGAGTTCAGTGTTTCAAGCTAATAAAAAGCCAGGCCACTAGGTTTTATGATATAAAAGAAGTAACCACTGCAACGTTTTCACAGGGCAACATGCTGCTTTCTATTTTTAACTAATTATTTTCTGACCTGTCTGTTATTTTGAATGTGACACGCTTGACAAAACACAAAAAACTATAATCTATTTTTTTTATCTTTTACTGTATGTGGTAGTATACACATATTTAAAAAGGCAGGAAACAAGGGCAGATGGAGAGATGACTTAAAGCATAACTGGCTGGCTAGTGGCACCGCTCATTAAGCGATTACTGCTGACCCAACAGTGTTGCTGTGAAAAACTGTGCCTACCCTCAGTTTCCCCCAGCTCACCCTCGGTGAGTAAACAGCTCACCAAATTGAGCAGTAAAATCCCTTAAGCATTGTTGACTAAGTTATCACTGTTAGCTCTGTTATCACCATTAGCATTGTCAGCAAGGCTAGTGGTGATAACAAAGATCATGTCTTGAATTGTATATTCCCGTTAGCACACTTCTATGTAGTACACTATGGCTCAAAATGAAACTGCTTGCTCAACGAGGTAACCTGGGGGGGAGGTTTGGAGGGTGGGCCCCATGTTTCACAACAAGGCGTTCCGCAATTGGGATGGTGTTATCAGCTGTAATCACTGAATGAGCGGCACCACTAGCTAGCGAACATGAGCTGCCACCTGACCTGTGTGACGCAGCCAAGGAACCAGTGTAGACTGGATTGTGGGCATGTTTTGACGGAGCAACGTGGGTGCCTGATTGTCAGCAAAGCCAATAGAAAATTAAATAAAAGCCAAGACATTTACAACACAAAGTATTAAAATTTCACTACCTCTAATCGGATAGCTTTTCGAAATGCAGCATTAAACCTCACTGAGTCAATAAAGCACTTGACTTTTTTTTCATAGAAATGAATTGGTTACTCACCAGTTACTGGGTGTTTGCCTGTTGAAAGCAATATAAACCAACATACACTCAGATTTAAAGTTGGGACATTGCAGTAATGTAAAGGTGGTGTCCTAGACCACCAATAGTTTAAATGAAAATATACTGGTGTGATCAAGTATGGTCAAAGTTTTTCATCTGGAGTTTTAGTGTGTACATTAGTATGGGGGCTGACCATATAGCAAAATCACTGGGGGGTACATTCTACCTTAAAAAGAAAAGTTGTACGTGTTCAACCAGATCTTACGTAGAACAAGGGAGAGGTACTTTTCTGAAATTATTGGAAACTGCGGTAACAACTCGTGTGTCTTATTTGCAACAGTGAACAGATTAACAAACCCTCCAGCTCAACTGCCGTTGGAACTGATCTCCACATCTAAGTGTAATGAGTTTGCAGTATTCTTTTGCGACAAGGTTCAGACGATTAGAAATGCCATCATTTCCACAACACCAATAACAACCCTGCAGCCACCTAGACACTTAGAGCTGACTCATTTTGCACCTGTAACTGACAAAACTGTCCAAGAGATCATCACCAGTCTGAGTTCATCTACATGCTGCCTTGATGTGTTACCCACTAGATTTCTAAAGTCTGTGCTGAGCAGTTTGTTACCACCACTCGCTCACATAGTTAACATGTCACTACAGTCTGGAACATTCCCAAAGGCCTTGAAAACTGCAGTCATAAAGCCTCTCCTAAAGAAGAGCAGTCTTGATGCCACAGTACTGAACAACTACCGGCCCATTTCAAATCTGCCGTTTTTAGGCAAAGTCCTTGAGAAAGTTGTTTACCAACAGCTGACTGACTTTCTCCTAATGAACAACTCCTTTGATGTTTTCCAGTCAGGTTTTAGACCCCATCACAGCACTGAGACCGCTCTTATTAAGGTGACAAATGACATCCGCCTGAACACTGACGCAGGCAAAGTCTCAGTTTTAGTCCTGCTAGATCTGAGTGCTGCTTTTGACACTGTCGATCATGAGATCCTGTTACAGAGATTAGAGGACTGGGTGGGCATCTCTGGCAATGCCCTAAATTGGTTGAAGTCCTATCTAGAAGACAGGAGGTACTTTGTTGAAATTGGTAACTGTGTCTCAGACCACATGGCCTTGACCTGTGGGGTGCCCCAAGGGTCAATCCTGGGACCCCTTCTGTTCAATCTATACATGCTGCCTTTAGGCCAGTTAATACAAAGTAATAATGTGTCCTACCACAATTATGCAGACGACACTCAGATCTATGTCTCACTGACAGCAGGTGAATATGGACCAGTAGATTCACTCTGTCACTGCATCCAACAGGTCAGTGTGTGGATGCAAAACAACTTTCTCCAGCTAAATTCAGACAAGACTGAAGTCATCGTATTTGGTCCACAGAAACAAAGAGAAAGTGTCAGCAGTCACCTCCAGTCTCTCTCTCTAAAACCTACAAATCAGGTTAGAAATCTCGGGGTAATAATGGACTCAGACTTGAACTTTGACAGCCACATCAAATCAATAACATCAGCAGCCTTTTACCATCTAAAAAACATCGCCAAAATCAAAGGTATAGTGTCTAAACCTGACCTCCATGCATTTGTCTCTAGTAGGTTAGACTACTGTAACGGCCTGCTCACTGGCCTCTCCAAACGGGCCGTAAGACAGCTGCAGTACATCCAGAATGCTGCTGCTCGGGTCCTGACCAGAACCAAGAAGTACGAGCACACGTACGTGCTCAGGTCTCTACACTGGCTTCCTGTGGCTCAGAGAATAGACTTTAAAGCAGCTCTGCTTGTGTACAAGTCTCTCCACGGCCTAGCACCAAAGTACATCTCTGACATGTTAGTGCCATATGAACCATCTCGGACTCTGAGGACCTCGGGGACCGGCCTCCTGCTGGTGCCCAGAGTCAGGACTAAACATGGGGAATCAGGGTTCCAGTTTTATGCAGCTAAAATCTGGAACAGTCTTTCTGAAGATGTGAGACAGGCCTCTACTCTGACAATGTTCAAATCTAGGCTCAAAACAGCTCTATTTCACTGTGCATATGTCTGAAAGGATCTTATCTGCACTCTTCTCTTTGAAAGTTCATTTTATAATGATTATTTATGTTTTTATTTTGTATTGTGATTTTAATGCATTTTCTTCTTCTGTAAAGCACTTTGAATTACTTTGTGTACGAATTGTGCTCTACAAATAAACTTGCCTTGCCTTGCCTACCTTGAGGATAACGAAGAAACCACTAGAAGACTAGCAAGCCAGTAATGTACTTACCTCTTACCTTTCGGCATGAGGACTCTTGAGTCAGCCTGAGTCATATCTACAGTGAAATGAGTCATGCAGTGCATATAAGATTCATTAACAGCTTTAATGCTTTGACCTCATTGGATTGTCATCATGACTCCAGAAGGCCTTGTTCTGACCTTGCGGGTTTGAATTGATTTCGAAGCTGATAAATTCATCATTGGGCATTCAGTGTTCTAATGTATTTTCTGTCATATTTGCTCCCAAATTGTGTTTTTATTATTATTCTCAGCTCCTTGGTTTAAGAAAGACAAAGCCTTCATTTTTGCCCATTGGATGTAGTAGCTCCTCTTCTCACCGTGACTTTTTTAGCTTTTTTTTTCTCCTTCACCTTTTCCTGCTGCAAGACATTTTGTGAAATGACCCGGATGTCTTTAAATGCAAATACCTGCTCCATGCACTAAAGTTAGAGATGCCCTGCCAGGAGAAGATTAGGTAGAGCAGACTCAGCTGGAAATAGTCTGAAATTAAGATTGTGCCGTGAACAGTGAAGGTGTGGAGGATATGGGGGGGGGGGGCTGTCTACTATTTTTAACAATTACAAAAACACACTTGCTTTAGTCTTGCTTTATGCCACCAAAAACTAACACAGGGCGTTTAAGCTGTCAAGGGGGAGGTTATGTTTTTGGTTCAGTTCGTCAGCAGGATTACAGAAAGCTACTGGCCCAATTTAAATGAAACTTTGTTGGAAAGGTGTAGCATGGGCCACTGAAGAACCTATTATATCTTGGAGTGGATCTGAATCAGGAGGTGGATACACTTATTATTTTTTGTTTTATTAACCATTGCCAGATAGGGCATTTAGCCTTGGTGGAGGTCTCCGCTCCCTGCCACTGGTTAGAGTTGACTCATTGTATTGAACACCCATGAATCATTTTGATCAACACTCTTTATTGAGGTTTGCTTTTGGTCTCATGATTAAGATATCTCACTTTTGCCAGTTTTTAGAATCTTGAGAAGAACTAAGGGTTATTTTTGGAATATTATATTTCTCAATACACACTATTGCTCGATTCAACACCACTCTGATATACCATCTGTGTACAAGTCCAGTTTCTTGGCTGTTCTCTGGTTGTCTTGCTCCCACTTAGAAGGTCATGTCAGAAAAGATGAATCATGCTTGTGCCACTGCTGCTGACATTCTGCTACCATTGCCCTGCTGAAAACAAAACTGAAAGGAAGAGGAGTCGAGGTTGGACACATTTGGCTTCAACGGCTTTTCATCATGTTCTGACCTCACTCACTCAAACATATATTCATAGTGAAGCCCTAGGGACTTTCTTTTGCTTTTAAAGTGTGGTAATACCTCAGCCCAGTAGCCCTTGGAATTATATTCATATTGCAAAATTCCTTACCTCACAATTTACTTTCAAACTCAATGCTCAGTGCCGATGCAGGAAGTAGTGTGCCCTTAACATGGCATGATGAAGGGTAAAGACGGGGAGAGTTTGAGTTCATGTCTCCTGTCAGACTTGCTGCTAATGCTTGTCTTTTCCATTACCCATGCCCACAATATTACCCTAATCATTACCAAGTGTTGTAGTTGCCTTAACCACAAGCTTTTCCTCGTGGTGCAAACTTTAAAATATATTAACATTTGCAAAATAACATAGTCTGCAGTTTTAAATAATTGTCCAATATTGACGCCGCTTCTGCCACAGGCTTCAATGACTTAGTGTCACCACTGAATACACCTATAAAGCCTGCTTTCCTGGCAGAAGCCCTTTTAACACCCATTTTGCTACTCTGCCTAAGATTGGCATACTGATTTGATGGATAATATACTGATTGGTTTGCAAGTCTAAAAAGGAAAATGGCATTTTATGAAATAAATGAATAAAAAAGAGGTCATAAAGCATTTTATGGTATTAATTAATAACAATAATGCATTTTATGTATAGTCACTTTTCAAAGCGATCAAGGACACCTTATAAGACACATAAAAAAAAAGAAAATTAACAAGCAACATAGCATAGATCATAAAGTCACACAATTTAGTAATATACAATATGTTAATAAAATAACTAGACCGAAATCGTAATGATAAAAATTAAGTATAAAATCATTAAACTCAACATCATTGCAAGTATTGATATGTGTGTCACCATTAAATCAGACCACATATGCCAGCTTGAAAAGGTGTGTTTTCAGACAGGATTTGAAAGTGGAAAGGGAGTCAACATTGTGAATGTCAGGGCAAGTAAACTCTATTTTTGGGCAAGTATTATGTCAGCTATGCAATAAGGCAAGTAAAAATATATGTGATGTTAAAATGTAACATTATCTCCAAATAAACTGCATACTGTATTGCTGAGGCAGAGATTTTCCAGCTGAGCTGCGTGTGTGAGTCTGTCTCACCAAAAAGCGATGAACAGGACTGATGAAAAAATGGGACACACATACTGGACACTGAAAGTTAAATGTGGGGTCGACAATGTCATACATAACATAACGTTATTGGCATTAAGACTCTCCAGAAGGCTAGATGCAAGAGAGACTTACTTTTTTTTTTTAACATTTAGTTTGTTACTATAGTGACTGTCAGCAGTTTAGAACATTACCAGTAAGTATCTGAGACCCCTAATGTAGCTAAAAGCTTGCAGTGTAGACTTTAGTTGTCCTTCTTGATTGAATATAAGTTAACTTAACAAAAAAAACTTTCTCTATTGTCAACTAAGTCTCTGATGTAAAAGTCCTGCAGCCTTATACACTCAACCATCCACCACCCTATGACTTCTTAGTATGATGATGTTGCCAGTGTAAGTAATCCATGCAGCAATTGTATTTCCTCCTAGATGTATTTTACAAAGCTTAATGTTGAGCATGTCTTGATTTAGAAAACTCTGAATAATATCTCAAATATTTTGTCACTATATTTACACAGGTTTCCACATTGCTGCAGGCTGTTGTATCAACATCTATTCCATGTCAAATTGTTGCTAAGCTGTTACTTAGTCTCTCATATGTGCATTTTTGCCATCTAATCCATGTCTGAGTTACTCCAAAAGCTGCAGGCATACAAAGGCTTGTGAGCTGCACTAGGGAAGATTGCCGACATTTGAGAGATCTGGTTGTAATATTTTGTCATTTCACATTAAATGCTGTGCTCGGGGATCATGGTTGCAGTCAAGTCAAATTAATGGCAGGCAGCTCAAGAAGCAATATGATCTTTCCACATCATACGACTGATATTTTCTGTTCAAATTGAACACAATGGCTGCTGTTATTCCGGGACAGCTTTTGAATATTGAATTTCAAAGCACAGCCGTCTCCCACTGAGGCTGAGCTGCTAGAATTAAATCAACGGTGTTTCAGCGTTCACATTCCTTTCTGTGCTCTCTGATAACGCTCCTAATTTAGCACCAGTCAATGTGTTTTATCTTTAGTGACCAATCAAGCGTCATCTGTTTTAATTTTCAGCCTCTTTGTGATGGTGTAAGATCCATTTCACAGAGCTGAACATTTAGAGATGGAGGGATGAGAGGAGGAGAGCAAGGAAGAGAGGGAAGAACACATAAATACCTTCTGTGTTAGAAGCAGTATCTTATGAGTGCCACCTACTGAGCACCATTAACTTTCTACTGTGGTCAGGTGTATTTGTGTGGTCTGTGCTGGATATAGTAAGTTGTGTGTGCACAAGATGTATTGCAATGTTTGCATATGTGTGTGTGAGGTGGAATTACATGTTTACTGAGGAAGATTTCAAATTAGATCAGACTGTTATTAGCAGACTTCAGATTTCTAAATGTAGAAACCTGATCAAAACATTCCTTAATGGTCCATAAGTTATTTGAATTATATGCTCATTTTTATGAGCTGAGTGCAAAACCATTTTGATAGTTTGATCTGCAATAGAAATATTTCCCCAGTGTCTACATTGATATTTTTTGCTATTTCATATCCTTATAATGTTTTCAACCTAGAAGTTAAAAGGTTATGTTAAGCCCAATATACACTGTGTGATTTCTGCGTTCCCAGATGAAAGATGACCATCATGAAAGAAATGTGGTGATATCTTTGGTTATGGCTCCTACGTTGCACAGTGTGAGAGGTTCAAGGATAGCCGTTAACATGGTCTTGCGATCAAAGACAGCGTGGGATCAATTTATCACAGTGTCAGAAATTTGGGATGACCATCTCAATGTTTGACAGCTGTAACGACCTAAGTCTACTAAACAGCCAATAGAAATGCAACATGAAATGGTGCATTGGCGCTAAACCCAAACAAGCAGAGGGAGAGCAGCTTGCCATGGAGGCAAAACGTGGTAAAAGAAATGTTTGGGATTCCAGCCAAGAGAAAACCTTGTGGAGTTGTGGCAGCAGAAGCCTTGCCTGTATGATGTGTCCTCCAGCTCCTACCATGATCACACAAACAAGGACGAAGCATGGAAATAAATAGTAGCTGAGTTGCAGCTGCCAGGTGAGCAGCCAAGCAGCTAGCACACACACACACACACACACACACACACACACACACACACACACACACACACACTGCAGTATATGGTGCCCAAAAAATCTTTAGGTTTAATAATAATGTGACCCTCTGTGTTATGCATCCCAGTTGGAGAAGTAATATCCCGTGTAACATCCTTATGCACTCGGTACGGGAAGCTATTGCATCGTACATCATAGCCTGCAATTCAGTAGGCGCTGTAATCGTACAGTCGGCATACATCAAACTTGATGTTGTACCCAAATTTATTAGATCCATATAAAATGTATCTTGCACTAAACTTATGAAATTGCTAAAATCGCACAGTTTGTAGGCAATACACCATAAATAAGTATTGAAATTGTGTCATAAATTTAAAAAAAAAAAAACATCACCATCTTTTGGACCACTTGTATCGTAACATAAGGACATCATTACAAGCACACAATGTGATGTTGCAAAAGAAGTCTTTGCTGTTGCTTAAAAAAAAAACAAGAATGTTCCAGCTATTATACTTTTTATCACTGCACGTTTTCACCATCTTATGGTACCCTTGTAGTATTAACGTGATGACACCATCGCATATGGACAACATGATGGCAGAAGAGACAGAAGCCTTAGCTTTCTGTTGCTAAAGGAATGAATGCTCTAGGTCTTATGTTTTTTTTGTTTTGTTTTTTCATTTTAGATCGATTTTAAATAGGATCAGGAAAACAACATTGCCCCACAGCCACCCACGAAAGGTCCATTTTCAGAGGATTAATAATCACATGTAACTCTGCAAGGCAACATCCTGCTCTAGATGACCTGTCTGCCTCATGCATGCCTGTGGTTGCCAGTACACATTGCTTTATAAAAATCCCAAAAGGTTAAGAGCTGCTGATTTATAGCATGAAAATCACCACCCAGGGGGGACTTCCATTTCCGGTATGCCCGAGGCAGACGCCTGATTTCAGTGCTCCGTCCGACCCAAGAATAAAAGTTCCTGAAATAAAGGTAAACTTGACAGAAGAACACATGACTGAGTGATAAACGGTGCACCAAAATGAGCGCCAGCCAGAAACAGAATAAGAAGGACAATAAAAGTGGAAAACATGACGAAACCAAGTCCAACCAGAAACAGCTAACGCTAGATGCTAGCATGGCTAGCGGAGATAACAACGGGGAATCGGAACTGCTAGCAGAGTTAAAGAAACTTCGGCAAGAGAATGGTGACGCCTTTCGAGACACCAAACAGTCCTTAAACAGACTCGAAACATCCGTTGAGGAAATTAAACAGCAAATGGAGAAGTTAGATGAAAGATTAACCACGGTAGAGCACAGAGTGAGCACCGCCGAAGACAGAGGTATATAACAGGAGAGGGCTCTCGGCTACCTGCTAAAGAGGGAGGCTAAGCTAACGGCTAAACAGGAGGACATGGAGAACTGATTACGGCGTAATAACATCAGGGTGTACAGGATCCCTGAAGAAGCAGAGGGAAAATAAATGGTGCCATTCATAATTGAGTTTTTCAGGAAAATGCTGGAGCTTCAGGAGGGTGTGGATATTAAACTGGAACGAGCACACAGAGCCATTGCACTGAAACCGAAGACGTCGGCACCGCCGAGGTCCATAATAGTAAGATTTTTGGACTTTAGTATGAAACAAGCGGTGCTGCAGCAAGCCTGGAAGCAGTGGGATGTCACATTCCAGGGCCAGAAGGTGTATTTTGACCAAGATTACTCGCCAGAGGTGCAAAGAAAGAGGAAACAAGTGCGGGAGGTGATTAAAAAGCTGAGGGAGATAAATATCAAAGCACAATCTCCTTATCCAGCCCAACTCAAACTTTTTTTGAACACAGGAGTTAAAGTGTTCCCCTCCCTACTGGAGGCGCAGCCGTGTTTGAAAAAGCTTGGGGTTGAAGCTGGGATGGAGGAGAGAGATGTCCTGGAGAGAGAGCTGACCCAGGACATGTGGATGACACAGGACAGTTGATGGAGGAAGAGACAGCTGCTGTCTCCCACGGAAATCAGAGCAATTATTGACAGAGCGGACAAACACATGTGAGGATCGTGAGTACAGTCAGTCCTGCTGGATATGAGTCGGCCGATATGCTAATTACACAGACATTTTCATTATCAGATAATCTTCTGTGAAGTGACATTGTAATTTTATGGACATGAGAATTTCGGGTCATACACTACTACAAAAGGACAATGAACATTGCTGGGTCGGGGAAGGAGGGGGAATAAAATGTGAAAGTCACGTATGGTGATAAGACGGCATTCAAGGCAACATAACCCCCAAATTAGGGCGATTTGGGAGATTGTTGAAATTACACTTTGTGTTTTTCACGCAGAGAGTCTCATCTCTCTGCCAATTTTGGATCGGGAGTGGACTACCTGTAGAATTTTTACTTTGCAGACTACTGGCCTTTCAACTACGCAAGGCACAGGCGTTCACAATTGTACAATGAAAACTATGGGAAACTGATTACTCAAGTAAGAGCAGATTTAGACAGATGGAAGATACTCCTACTGTCCCTGTTTGGCAGGGTTGAAACAGTTAGGATGAATATCCTTCCTAGGCTGCTCTACCTCCTTCAGTCGCTTCCTGTTTGGATTTCTACTTCTGTATTCAAAATGCTAGATAGGCTTAATTTCCACATGTATTTGGCAACAGAGAAAACCCAGAATTAGACTGAAACAATTAACCTGGCCCAAGAGACTGGGGGGTCTGGATCTGCTTAACCTGAAAATATACTTTTGGGCAGCTCAACTTAGAGCAATGGTAGAATGGTTTTTGCAAAATGAAGAAACAAATTGGCTTGAGCTAGAAAAAGGCTCATGTGCAGCAGTATCTCTTGAGACACTACCCTTCTTGGATAAGAAAACTCAAAACAAACTTAAGATTAAAAATGAATGGATTAAGTGTACCCAAAGAGTTTGGAATGTGATTAGGAAAAATATTGGAGCCCCCATGGAGATTTCAAGGTTAATGAAAATTTCTGGACTGGTTAATTTTGTACCAAACACACTGGATGTTGGGTTTAAAGAATGGGGGAAAAAGGGGCTTACAATGATAAACCAGATGTTTGAAGGGGAAGTCTTGCGGTCTTTTAGACAACTGCAAGATAGATTTGGACTTTCATAGGTATCTGCAACTGAGAAGCTACTTGATGTCACACAAAGAATGGGGTATACTTAAGAAACAACCCACTCCCATAGAAGACTTGTTTATAAATATTATAAAAGAAAAGAAAGGTACTAAGGTTGTCTCACGAATTTACAAATGTTTAAATTTGCTGATGTCGGGGAGTGCTCTTGATATAAAAGAGAAGTGGGAGTTAGAAATGAATGTTATTATTGAAGATACATGCTGGGAAGATGTGTGTGAAGAGGGGCATAAAATAACCAGTAGTCCAATGTGGAAAGAATTCAACTGGAAATTAAATTTGAGGTATTTTAGAACTCCCTCCATAACTTCCAAATTTGATAGTAGTAAAATGAATTTGTGCTGGAGGGACTGTCATCAGATAGGTGACCACACACATATTTTGGGACTGCCCAAAGTTAAAAAATTATTGGGAGGGGATTCGGAAAGAATTATTTCCTATATTGAACATTGATTTACCTCTGACTCCACAATTCTGTATCATTGGAGCACTCCCTAAGGGAAGATTCGAAAAAAGGAAGCTGTATCTATTACATGTCTTACTATTAGTAACCAGGAAGATGATAACTCTATCATGGCTTAAACCACTTCCTCCTATTATACTTCAGTGGCATGAGAGGGTGAAGAAGGTATATGTAATGGAGAAGATAACGGAACACCTTCATCTTAAGATGGACATTTTTCAGAACTAGATGGGCTCCCATAAGTGCATACTTAAATTAGCCAATGTGAAACACTGTTAAACTGTGCTGTTTTAGGAGAACTTTCCGAGTGCATTTGTGATTTGTGCAGAGGAATATCAGAAACAATCCAACAAGACTGAGTGGTTTGCCGAACTGTTACTGGTTCAACTGTGTAGTTTATACATTTCTTGTATAACTTCAGTTTTTTGTATGTATGTAACAATGAAGAATCAAATGGAAGCAAAATATGTATGTAAGTACATATGAATGCCAATAAATTCTTGGTTCAAAAAAAAAAGAAAATCACCACCCAGGAAAACTAAAATGTCAAGTACATTAGAAAAAGTTAGAGTACCTACTGTTCTGTACTGTTTGACTGACAGGAGGAATGCAGTGCAAAAACACCTCTTATGTATTTGAGCTACTTGTGTAGCGTGAAGGAAGATTTGACCTTTGTGTAAGTTTAATTTACACTACAACAGAGTTACTGAGCTGTCTCAGTAAAAAGGAACACAATTTATGTTGCAACAAAGACCATAAAATGGGACCAGGATCAATAGATAGTGTAATAAAGTGACTGCACATGTAATTTACTCTAAAACTAAGTGTGACAGTACAGACAATCCACACTTAACAAAATAGGAAATAGAGAGTATTGCTACCTATCAGCTGAGTTTTTTTACTGCTGAATTTGTTGAACCACTTGAGACTGTAAGCTGGAGCAAACCTGTAAATTCACATGGCCCCTCCCTTACTCTCACTCCTAAAGGTCCAGTTTGTAGGATTTAGGGGGATATATTCAATTCAATCAATCAATCAATTTTATTTATAAAGCCCAATATCACAAATACAATTTGCCTCACAGGGCTTTACAGCATACGACATCCCTCTGTCCTTTAGACCCTCACAGCGGATAAGGAAAAACTCCCCAAAAAAACCCCTTTACCGGGGGAAAAAAATGGAAGAAACCTCAGGAAGAGCAACTGAGGAGGGATCCCTCTTCCAGGACGGACAGACGTGCAGTAGATGTCGTACAGAACAGATCAGCATAACAAATTAACAGTAATCTCTATGACACAATACAGTAATCTGTATGACATCCTCGGTAATGACAGTAGCTTATAACAACATTCATGAAAGTAATAATACTGTCGTTATAGTTCTGGCTACTGTGGTACAATATGTTGAAAGTATATATTAGTATCAGGCAGTATACATGTATGATAATATCATATGTCTATAATAGCAGTAGAAGTATGACTAATGATTAATGATGGCAGCAGCAGCAGCAGACATCTGGCAGGACCACGGCAGCAGCACAACCACACACGTCACACTAACCAGGCACCGCTGCAATACGAGTTAACCTGAGAGACAGTGGAGCACAAAGGCTCCGGAGAAGAAACCGAGTTAGTGACATCCAGAATGGCCGAGTAAAATAGATACAGTAATAGGATACGAGAGAGAGAGAGCGAGAGCGAGAGAGAGAGAGAGAGAGCGAGAGCGAGAGAGAGAGAAGGTGCCCGGTGCATTAAAGGTGGTCCTCCGGTTGACTAGGCCTAAGTCAGCCTAACTAGGGGCTGGTACAAGGCAAGCCCGAGCCAGCCCTAACTATAAGCTTTATCAAAGAGGAAAGTCTTAAGTCTAGCCTTAAATGTGGAGACGGTGTCTGCCTCCCGGGCCGTAACAGGAAGATGATTCCACAGGAGAGGAGCCTGATAGCTGAAGGCTCTGGCTCCTGATCTACTTTTGGAGACTTTAGGGACCACGAGTAACCCTGCGTTCTCAGAGCGCAGAGTTCTGGTGGGATAATATGGCACTATGAGCTCTTTAAGATATGACGGAGCTTGACCATTTAGAGCTTTATAAGTTAACAGTAGGATTTTAAATTCAATTCTGGATTTTACAAGGAGCCAGTGCAGAGAAGCTAAAACAGGAGAA
The DNA here is from genome assembly GCA_035609425.1 of Epinephelus awoara. Taxonomy (NCBI): domain Eukaryota; kingdom Metazoa; phylum Chordata; class Actinopteri; order Perciformes; family Serranidae; genus Epinephelus; species Epinephelus awoara. The sequence goes on from CM069303.1 coordinate 5,028,613, forward strand.
ATATGATCTTGTTTCTTAGTTCCTGTTAGTACACGTGCTGCTGCATTCTGAATTAGCTGAAGAGTTTTTAATGATTTACTAGAGCTACCTGATAGTAGAGAGTTACAGTAATCCAGCCTCGAGGTAACAAAAGCGTGGACCAATTTTTCTGCATCTTTTTGGGTCAAGATAGGCCTAATTTTTGCAATATTACGCAGATGAAAAAATGCAGTCCGTGAGGTTTGTTTTAAATGAGAATTGAAAGACAGATCTTGATCAAATGTTACTCCGAGGTTTCTTACGGTAGTGGTAGAGGCCAGAGCAATGCCATCGAGAGAAACTATGTCATCAGATAAAGAGTCTCTGAGTTGTTTGGGGCCAAGAACAATAACTTCAGTTTTGTTTGAATTTAACATCAGGAAATTGGTGCTCATCCAGGTTTTTATGTCTTTAAGACAATTATGAAGTTTAGTTAATTGATCCCTTTCTTCTGGCTTCATCGATAAATACAACTGTGTATCATCCGCATAACAATGGAAATTTATAGAGTGATTTCTAATGATGTTACCTAAAGGAAGCATATATAGAATAAATAGGATTGGTCCGAGCACAGAACCTTGCGGAACTCCAAAACAAACTTTAGTACGTACGGATGATTCATTATGAACGTCAACAAATTGAAAACGATCAGATAAATATGATTTAAACCAGCTTAGTGCAGAACCTTTTAGGCCAATTAAGTGTTCCAGTCTCTGTAACAGAATTTCATGGTCAACAGTGTCAAACGCTGCACTAAGATCTAATAAAACAAGTACAGAGACGAGTCCTTTGTCTGAAGCAATCAGAAGGTCATTTGTAATTTTAACTAGAGCTGTCTCAGTGCTATGATGCGCTCTAAATCCTGACTGTAATTCCTCAAATAAATTATTATCCTGGAGAAAATCACACAGCTGGTCTGCGACTACTTTCTCAAGGATCTTTGACATAAAGGTAAGATTAGATATTGGTCTATAGTTGGCTAACACCTCTGGATCCAGGGTAGGCTTTTTTAGTAGAGGTTTAAGTACAGCTACCTTAAAAGACTGTGGTACATATCCTGTTAATAAGGATATATTGATCATATCTAATACTATATGGGTGTTAACTAAAGGTAAGACCTCCTTGAGTAGCCTAGTTGGGATGGGGTCTAAGAGACACGTTGATGATTTAGATGAAGAAATCACTGCGGTCAATTCTTGAAGAGAAATTGGGGAGAAGGAATCTAAATAAATATTAGGTGTTACAGCTGTGTTTGAGGTTAGATAGGTACTATCTGAGGGCAGGAGGTCATGAATTTTGCCTCTAATAGCTAGGATTTTGTCATTAAAGAAGCTCATAAAATCATTACTGCTAAGGGTTAAAGGAATACAAGGCTCAATAGAGCTTTGACTCTCAGTCAGCCTGGCTACAGTGCTGAAAAGAAACCTGGGGTTATTTTTGTTTTCTTCTATTAAAGCTGAGTAATAGTTTGCTCTGGCATTGCGGAGGCCCCTCTTATAAGTTTTGAGACTGTCTGCCCAGATTACACGAGATTCTTCCAGTTTGGTTAATCGCCAATTCCTTTCAAACTTTCGCGATATTTGCTTTAATTTACGGGTTTCAGAGTTATACCAAGGAGCGAACTTTCTTTGTTTTGTTAACTTCTTTTTAAGAGGAGCTACAGAGTCAAGTGTTGTTCGCAGCGAGCTTACGGCGCTATCAACAAATTGATCAATTCGGGAGAGGTTAAAGTCGGTACGGGAAACCTCTGTTACTAAAGGACTTGGGATTGAATTTAACGACGGAGTAATCATTTCCTTAAATTTTGCGACAGCACTATCTGATAAACATCTGGTATAGTAACTGTTGCTAAGTGGCGTGTAGTCGAGTAAAAAGAAATCAAAAGTAATCAAATAATGATCCGATAGCGAGGGATTCTGTGGAAAGACTGTTAGGTTATCAATTTCAATTCCATACGTCAGAACTAGATCGAGGGTATGGTTAAAACAGTGAGTGGGTTCATGTACACCCTGACTGAAGCCAATGGAGTCTAATAATGAGATAAACGCGGTAGCCAGGGAGTCATTATCAACGTCGACATGAATGTTAAAGTCGCCTACAATAATAACTTTATCTGATTTTATTGGAAGAAATGGTATATAATATTGATACCTATGTTTTCATCACTGTAAAATCACCTGAAATTAAGAACTATTTTGTTTTCGTTACCTTAGAATGTGCCATTTATTTCCACATATGGAGTGGGTCCTCTTCTGAAGAGTCTGCCATGTTGTTTCTACAGTAGCCCAGAATGGACAACCCAAACGCTGGCTCTAGACAAGGCTATTTGCGTTTTCACATCAGCCACTGTAGTTCTTCTACACACTCTGCACATGGGAGAAGTTTAAGCATTGAGGTGACAATCTGCCAAGATGCCACACACACAACTTTAAAGCAACATTGTCCAAAGAAAATTGCGATATGACGCCCTTACATTTTTTAGGTGGTACACAACTGACATAAATACAAGGATGAAAGGCTTACCAACAGACCTAAGCTATAGTAATCCGTTTCAGGCAGTGGTGTAGGCTACGTGATATGCAGGTATACGCCATACACCCACTAGGTGAAAATCAGCAAGTGAATTGACCCTTTGCAAAGCCTCTCCTTTAAACAGTCACTGTCCAATCCTGCATTAGCAACCGTGTGTAGCAACCGAGAGGTCTGTCAAGCTTTCAGCAGAAGCTAATATGCCGAAGTGGTGAGCATACTGTACCTCCGACACCTGATACCCAAAAAGTGTCAAATTTTTTGGCCATATTTGGGTCTTGGGCTGCCAAATATCTCTGGAATATCTCTCACTGATATTGCTGAAAACTCCATATTTCTTATAGCAGGAGCGAAAGCTTGATGGACATAGCAACAGTAACTAAGGGGGGGGCGGGGCTTAGCAAAGTGTCAGTTACAAAGAAATGAAGGAAAAATAACGTCAAACAACACTTTTTCAGTGTTTTCCGAAGCGTGCCACTGAACCCACAGCCGCTTTGGGTGACGCTGCAGCTGCAGCAGATGAGATTGATAAAAGAACACAAAAACACAGCACAGCAGGGGATTGTTGGTATCAGTGGTGCCATATATGGGGGAAAATTTAGGACAATTCCAAGGGTCCCTGACTGACAGGGGCCCCAAAAATAGGTGAAAATTAATATAAAATTATTAAACCATCATCATTAATAAAATATATTTTTTCAAATATAGAAAAAAAATAATGATCGCTTTGTTTTTTCTTGTTTTTGGCAGTAGAAGTTAAATATCCCCATTGACCAAACAGTAACCATCCATATTGACTGACCACCCCCCTACATGAAGTGGTTTGGTCCTGCCTTAGCTCACTGACAGTGATGATGCCGAGTAGCTGTTGCGCTAGAATGCTACAGTCATCATCGTGCTACCTAGTAGCTACTAAAAGAAAATCCGGTTATCAAAAAGGAAAGATAGAAAGGAGAGAGAGCAGAGGCAAAAGACAGGGTGTCAATATGTGATCCAGTTTTTTTCCAAGGAAGGTGGGTAGCCAATAGTCTGTGAGTGGTAGAAATGAACCTGTTAGCTTAATGTCCTCAGTGAAATAAGCTAGCTACAGACTGGTATTAGCCTACATTTTACTCCTTTTTAACCTACATTTAATCAGCGCAGGTAAATGTTTAGCAAGATATTCATATTAAATCAGTTGTCCCTGCCCCTTTTACCAGACTCAACAACAGATGAGTCAGAAGCAGCAGCCCTGTCTCCCTATAACTTTACCCCTCCCTGACCCAATTAAGAAGGAGAGCAACATTACGTGCGTTTACATGGAGCCATGTATTCCTTTTGCATTCGGGTTGGAAGCCCTACCCGAATAGAAATGCTTCTTGTAAACACCTCAACCCCAATGAAAACAGCCAACCGGAAAGAAAATCTAATCGAGTGCACAGGGGTGGAATATTCCCTTTCAGAACCCGAATGGAAGAATTTTTCTGTCTTGTATACACCTCCTACCTGATTCCAGCCATTCTGTTCTTTCTGCGCATGCTCACTACTGTTTCGATGTAATGTGTCATGACACGCTCTCGTGAAGTTCAGTTTGTTGGTGTAGTGTTACTGTCGGGGCTCACAGTTTGCAGAACGTAGCCGGATTTAATAGTGACACACACGGCTAGCAGCACATCACATTTTCCAGTATAAGTAAGGGTTAATGCCTGACGAGGTGTCCATTATCAGGAATTAATGGACAACGCGTCGGACGGTTGCTTCCGCGAAGTCCATTCATTCCTGATAGTGGACACCTCGTCGGGAATCAACCCGCTTATACCATGGTCATCAAAATGATCAAATTCACCAAATAAATTAAATGAAACAATAAAATCACTCATGATTCCCATTGTAATCCGTTGCCTCTGCTCTGAGTCTCCGTTGCTATGGTTACAAACTAGCAGTTGAGCCAGTGCAATAACTTACTGTCATCAGGCAATTTGACCTGAACGTCTTTTTAGCTGTCCTATAGTACCTTTCAACCTGCAGCCAATCAGAATTGAGTATTCACCCAGACCATGGTATAACCTGGATCATCCGCCAGTTAAGGTAGGGGCAGACTGAAAGCAGCACAACAATCAACTGTACCCCCATGTTACAGCGCGATGGTCATGTATCTGTGTCCGCTATGCGACATGTCCACACCCCCTCCTAATCCAATCAGAAGCCTTCCTACAGTTAAATACCTCCCAAACCGATTACATACGCTGGCGCATGTAAACACCCATTCCAATAGAACACATCCCATGTAAACAGGTTGGCCAATCGGAATGACTTCAATCGGGTTCACCCAACCCGACTGAAAAGTCCTCATGTAACCACACCTAGTGTGTTGAATGACATGCCAGTTAGCATCATTGCAGGGAGATTTCTCTCTTTCTTCCTCTTTTTTTACCATTACTGTCAGGGACCAAGCAAACAGGCAAAAGGGCAAAGGTGTTAAAAGGAGAAATGTTTTTAATTTGTTTAGAAAAAATGCCATAAATACAGAGATCCCAAATAACTCAAGTAACTAGAAAAAAATAAGCTACAAAAACTAGGGCCCAAAATCAAAAGGAGGTCAACTAAGCAATAAAGAACTAAAGCTTCAACCTAACACAACATAACTAAACACCAAACTGACCTGACTTTAAATGACACACGAGGGGTTATATAGACCTAAGCTGTATCCAAAACCGCATACTATACTAGAAGTATGTATGATATTGCCAAAATGTAGTATATAGTATGTAGTATGCAAACAAAAGCAAAATCTGCAGTATGCAAAAAATACCCAGATGTCGTACTGATTTGGAAAAATTCCACAGTATGCATCACACCAGTTGACCTCGCCTACTGTTTCCCACAATGCAATGCGCACTTGACCGGGACCAGTCAACTGTCGTAATGGCGGACAAGAGTGATCAAGCCGGGAATACCGCGGAAATGTTATTATTTTATTAAGCGACATCCCGTACTGTACTGTGCGTGTGATATTATTTTATTTAGCATCATGCCAAATCTTTGATCTTTGATAGATGCACTAAATCATGTTTGTAATGTAGCTATAATAAAAACCCAAACTTGTGAAGCTTAATAAGATAAAACGAAATTCAATATAGACTGATCTGTTCATTTTAATACATTTATATTTATTGGAATTGTGATGTCTGTACATGAGAGCCCCAAAGGCAGCGCTGCTGTTCTCTTCAGTAAAAACATGAAGCTTCACTTTATATTCAGACAAACTAATGTGGCAACTACAATTGTTAGATTTCATCTATGAAACCTACCTTTATCTTCCACAAGGATTTACATCAGTCAGCGGTAAATCTCCAAAGAGCAGCAGGTCAGTTCATCAGATTGCTTTCTCCCCGGGATGACGACGGAGGTTGACTGGCGATCATCTCGGTAAGAGATTTTTGGAGAATTTCAAATTGAGTCCCCCCTTCTTCAGTCTCCATCCTGGCTCCATCCACTTCCTGTGGGCTGTCCTTAAAAGGCCCTCTTGCTCAGGCCTCCAGCCTTTTGCCCGTGGAGCTCGGAGAAAAAAACCCAGTAAGTATTAATTGCAACTTAAAGACCATGTGACAGAATGTTAACCAAATTGTGTGCACCCAAATTAGAAAACAAACAGTCAAAGTGAATAAAGTGTGTGGTATGAACAAAAGATGATGTGTAATGTCATTATTTGATCAAATGTCTGAGTGTAGAAGGTGCAAAAGTGTAAAAGACTACTAACACTGGTGGGCAGCAACTGATGTGCCGCCACAATTACAAAAAAGAAAACGAAGTTAAAAAAATCTGCTGTTTTCATTATTTTGAGAAGATGATATTAAATTTATTTTGATTGAAAAGTTAATGTATATTTAAGTTATTTTTTTAAGTCTTTCATTAATGTTAAGAGAATTTTCCATTTTGGGATATATTTAAATGTATTGTAGTGTCCCTCGGTACATAAACCACTACCATCAGCTGGTTTCTTGATGCTTTATTCGAGAACAATCAGGCTACTGTGGGCCATAGCCAACACCAAAACATGCAAACGAAATTCTGTCATAGTCAGTAGCTGACCAATCTGGAAATCCATCGGTTAGAAAAAAAAAAAAAAAAAAAAAAATTTCTTCCTTTACCTCTGGAGGCACAGCCCAGAGTTTTTCGACTAACGGAAGTGCAGGGGCCTTGGTGATTGCTCACGCCCTTCACTTTCGGCGGTGCCCCCAGAGAATCACCGTGTTGTTTACAAATACTTCGGGTAGAAAACCATAGTTTAGCTATATATCACATTTTTCACGTCACTTTATCACCATGTAGACTAATCTGATGTTTGTTAAGTCTGTAAACACAATGATTGAACGAACGTTATTATTTCTATGTGAACGTTTTGTAATTAATAACATGGTTATCGTAGATTAGCTGGGCTAACCGTTAGCGGTTAACATTAGCCGTTAGCAGTGTCTGTAATAACCACAGACTGTATAAAAATAAGGTAATAACTATCTTAGTTACAACATGACTGAGCTAGCAAAGCAGTTTTGTGTTGCTATGGTGTCTAGAAAGCCTCAGTGGCTGCAGCTGACAGGGACAGCTAACTGCAGCAGCAAAGCTAACATCAGGACGTCATCTGTTAAAAGCCTCCCGTTGTTGGATACGACATGAAACTACTCCAGTTAGCTCAATCATGGTGTAACTAAGACATCCGCTGGAAAAAACTTTTTTTTTCACGTTGACGAGACAGCGTTTTGGGTGGAGCGGTCACTATGGACGCAGGGCGTGCTGTTTCTGTAGGTACACATTTCCAGGGGACACCTGCATGTCTCGGCCACACCCCCTCCATTGTGATTGGCTAAAGCGCAGCATTGTTCAAACTCAAACTGTGTGTGTGTGTGTGTGTGTGTGTGTGTGTGTGTGTGTGGTCATTAACGGAACAATGTTTATATCCCCTTGTTTCAGATGATGAGACAGATGAGAGTTTCATGTAAGCACATGCAAGGCGGATCTGAACAACTGATATTCATTCATTAGTGAATGTGATTCAGATTCAGATGTTTTCTTAATACATGAATTAAAAAAAAAAAAACGTCTGAATCTGAATCACATTCACTAATTCACAGCCTACAGTATACATCTTGAGTGACTGGTTATGTTATCAACATGTTAGGAGGCAGCATCAGACACAAGGTGATGTTGCTCCAAGATGGTTGTTGTTGTGAGACGCATTGCTCTGGGACGGGTGAATACGAGTATAGCCAGTATACCCACGACAAAAAAACTAGACTACATCACTGGTTTCAGGGCTAACAGAAAAACAATGCCAATGCAACAGCATATGGGCCTTTTGGCCACTGAGTCAAGCCATGCCATACCGATTTGCATTTTCATTATCAATTTAGACGTGCCATGCCACGACGAGCTGCGCCAGAGATGAACCTTCTCCAGAGTAGGTCCAAAAGCCAGGCCACCTGCCCTCAAGCTGGTTGTGCAGCCAACCCCTGACGACCTCCCTTCTCCCCCTCAAACAAGCTGTGTGTGTTGCAAGACTCTACTCACCTCTGTCTCCAGGAGACCAGAGAGAAAGGTGTTTATAAAAGTCTCTGGGCCCTATTTAGATGGTCTAAAATGCAAAGCGCCAGGCGTGCGGCGCATGGGTGTGTCCCAGTCACTTGCTAGTTAGACAGCGCATTTTTAGACTGTATGCCATGGCAGAGAGTCTGAAAGGGTTGGACTTACTCTGTGAATTAGTCATGGGTGTGTTTTGGACTTATCATTCAGTAAGCCAATCAGAGTGTCACCTCTCATTCCCTTTAAAAGAGGCGCACGGCGGAGAGCTAGTTAGATGGCAGACCTACCAACTAGAAAGAGTGAGCGTTTTACAGCTGAGGAGAGGAGACGATAAATGTATCTCTATATCGACTGTCCCGTCACATGATGTCAGATCAAAGGGGAATGGCACCGTTTGGTATGTTTGGCACATGTAATGGAAACCCAACCTGATTTGATTAACACGGCTGCAATCTAACAAGTTCACATCCCTCTCAGCCAACCACAAACAGCCACAGCATCAGATATGGAGTATATATTCAGCATCTGTCATCTTAGAAAAGTCAAAAGAAAAGAAACAGAGTGAGACTGCGAAAGAGAAAGAGAGAGCGCACACAAGAGAAATGCTGTCAACAATTTGTAAATTATTCAATTTATTTTATTCTAACTCGGGAGGTAAGAGAGCCCAGCTCCCTCTCCAGCATCCTGAGAAAGACGAGTTCATTTTACAGGCTATGTATCATCAGCCTATGGAGGTCTGCTTGCAGTGCTGTATATTCGGACACTGCGAGGAGACCTCCCGGATTATGATGATCATTATTACTGTGATTAGATCATTCTGCTTAATGACTGACCATTAAGATGTGTTTCTGATAAATATTTTAATGTGCACAATAATAACCTTTCACATTGTAATCATATTTTTATTTGTTATCTTTTGCATATGTGTGGCTGCTCCGTGTGTGTCTGAGCAGAGTGCAAGCGTGTTGTGCACCCGCCTAGAGACACATATTACTAACTTGTTTGACAGCAAAATACTGCGCTGTTGATTTTAGACCAAGTTTTTGTTGGTCACTGGCGCATTTGCTTTTTGCGTCATCTAACTAGCAACGCGCCATGACTGCGCCTGACCACTCCTCATTTTTAGACCAACACACCCAGAGAAGCGCAAGTTCATTTGCTAGTTAGACGACGAGGGCGCAGGGCATGAAAATGACAACTGCGCCTGCATCGAAATAGCAATGACACTTGCGACATGGACTATGCGCCCTCCGCCGTCCGCTTTAGACCATCTAAATAGGGCCCTCTGTGTGTTCAGCTTTCAGTAGGTTTGTAGCTTCTAACTGAATTTCTGTGGTTTGGAGTTTAGTTTTTCTCCTGCATCCTGTGTTTTCTTTAGAGATATCTGCTTTATTTTACAGTTTCATGTTCATTATCAGCTGCATTAGAAGTTGCGTGACGAGTATAATACAAAATAACAGGGGACTTTTATTGTGAAGAAACAATAGGAAATTAAAAGGAAAACGAAATAAGTTTCGTTAGCAGCTTTGGAAAACACACGTTTTCCATAGAATCCTGTATGTTTTGTAAGAATCCCGTCTGAAAACACACTTTATTCAAGCTGGCATATTCAGTCTGATTTGATAACACACATATCAAGACTTCAATCAATCAATCAATCAATCAGTTTTATTTATAAAGCCCCATATCACAAATACAATTTGCCTCACAGGGCTTTACAGCATACGACATCCCTCTGTCCTTTAGACCCTCACAGCGGATAAGGAAAAACTCCCCAAAAAACCCCTTTACCGGGGACAAAAAAATGGTAGAAACCTCAGGAAGAGCAACTGAGGAGGGATCCCTCTTCCAGGATGGACAGACATGCAATAGATGTCGTACAGAACAGATCAGCATAATAAATTAACAGTAATCTGTATGACACAATGAGAGAGAGAGAGAGAGCGAGAGAGAGAGAGACAGAGAGAGAGAGAGAGATGCAGGACAGACGGCAATGACAGTAACTTACAACAACATTCATGAAAGTAATAATATTGTTGTTATAGTTCTGGCTACTGTGGTACAATATGTTGAAAGTATATATTAGTATCTGGCAGTATACATGTATGATAATAGTCATATGTGTATAATAACAGTAGAAGTATGACTAATGACTAATGATGGCAGCAGCAGCAGGAGGCATCTGGCAGGACCACGGCAGCAGCACAACCACTGCTTGCACTGATGATGACTTTCTGATCATGATTTTATACCTCATTTTTCTAATTATGATTTTTTTCTAATTATTTTATTATATTATTATTATATGTTACGTAATTGTTTGACTTTATGATCTATGTATACATTGTTACTTTAACTGTGTCTCGTAAGGTGTCCTTGAGTTCTTTGAAAGGCACCTATGAATACAACACAATATTAGATGTTACACAGTTTCATATTCTGGTTTTGTAGTGCATGCTGAAAAGATTTGTCATCAAATACCCAACAGGAAAGAAATCACTCTGTTTTATTGCATCTTGCGTGAAAGCAGAGGTGGATTTTCATAGAAACCTCTTGCCTTGTGCAGATTTAAAACATGTCCGCCTGCTCTCTGCTGCTGTAGTCTCGGCTCTTTCTTGCTGACCAACACTGGAACAGATGCCCTATTGTAACTCTGTCCTATTGTTGGCCTCCCTCCTTCTTTTTCTTCCTGTCTTTCTTTCCCACCCTCCCTCTCCTTCTCTCGTCCTGTACCTCTACTTCTCTCTTGTAAGCCTTTAATGGTGATTAGCTGTGCCGCGCTGAATGTGTCCCTGTGTCTCCTCTCTCACTGGGAGTACAAGTGCTGTCACTGAACTCAGTCCTGCACTGTTAACTGAGGTATTGATTTACCTCAGATGAATGCTTGGGATACAGTATGGGAATGTGGTTTAGGGATACAAGGCGGTGGTGTGTGTTAGTGTGCGCGGGTAAGGATGCCTGAGTGGACTCCTGTTACCGATGACAGAGCTGTATTTGACAGGGCTCTGGCTCCAACACACTGGTTGTTTCTTAATGTAGAGATAGGTTTGACAATGCACACACACACACACACACACACACACACACACACATATTCACACACAAAGACACCATGTATTCACCCTCTTAGATCCCCATCAAGAAGCCAGAACAAAGGTTTCCAGTACAATAGGGTGTGGAGCTCCTTGAAGCCACTTGAATACACCAAGACTTTACCCACTCAAATGCGCTGGTTCATCACTTTGACTGCATTGTGTAGCTGAGAACAGAATGCTAAATGTACGGTTGTCTTTGCATCTGAATGAATTCTTTTCTTATTGTCCATTACCTTTCCACTGCAGACACCTGTTCATCTGACATCAACACACCAAATCACAAATGCGAGTCTGGAATCTGTTGTTTATTCATTTTTTATTTCAAAGGGGCATTGTCAACAGCTATACACCAAAATGCCTCTGGATGCCATTGGACAGACCTCCAACCAGTCAGAGCAACAAAACGTAGTGCTTGGCAACAGACAATTGTTAACAGACTACAGTGTGCAGAAATGAGCTGTGATGGTGTAGTTTCATTATTTTTGTGAATGAATGTTGCTGGTATTGTCATCAGAACTTAAAAGTAATACTTCAATAGAAGGTTTTACATCAGCTGCAGCCATCTGGGTTGTTACTGAAAACGCCTCAACAGCGTTATAAATGCCAAATGCAAATAAATGCCAAAACTATCATATATTTGGCCTTTTTTAAAAGTATTTATCGTATATCGTATAGGCCCTTAAACTATTGTATAAATCAATAATTATCGTATATCTGGCAACACTGGGTGGGAATCTGTCTGAACAGGAGGGGGACCAGATGCATCTACCAGAGCACATAAAACATGAGCTTGCAGATATGTCTGGTTCCCATGGTAGACACTGGGATGGAAATTGCTAGAGGACCCACAAGACGATATTATCACGATACTTAGGTTGTGATACAATATTACGGCAGTATTGCGATATGCTGAGTATTGCAATAAAATATATTGTGATTTATTAAGTTTTTCCTCCAACTGCAAATTATTTCCTGCAAGATCCTTTGAGCTGCACTGGTTAGGTAGTAGGGGGCAGACAAGGCAGCGCTGCATTGTATGGGCCTCTTCTCCACATACACAGGTGGTTTGGCCAGTTTCATAGCTCCATCTGGCCACGGCAGCTTTTGATTGCCCTGTTCCTGTTCTCAGGCAATTGGGTGTCTTCCACTGGACCCATGGTGCTTCTGAGCCCAGGGGGAGGGCTTCAAAAGGAGGGATACCCATGTCAATAGGAGGGGAGTCATCCTCAAGCCTTTTTGTCCATAGTTGGAGTCTGGTTTCTTCCTGTGATGCTATTAGGGGCTGGACATGGCTGAGAAAGCTTCTCCTGGACTTCAACCGTTGGGCCGGGGGTACACGTCCGTAGAGGAGGTGGCGTTCATCACTGGTGGCCTTGGTCATCTCTACTCAGCTGGCGGCTCCCCGTCTCACATCAGCAGGGGCAATGCCAGTGAGGAGGTGCAGGTTGTTTTTGTTGGTGGGCTTCAAGCAGCCAGTGATTGAGCGGCAGGTGTTATTCAACGCTGGGTCTAGTTTCTCGGCATGGGAAGATCTCTCCCAAACAGGATACGCATACTCCGCAGAGGAGTAGCACAAGGCCAAAGCAGTAGATCTTAATGTATGTGCTGTGGCTCCCCATTTGGAGTTGGTCAGCTTCCAGAGGATGCTATATTTCGGGAGTTAACTTTCAGTTTGGTGTTTTTGACGTGTTTGACGTAGGACAGAGTACGATCCAGTGTTAACTAAGGTAGACAGGGTTGGTGCAGTGCTCAAGAGGTGTTCCAGACCATGTGATGTTAAGGGGTCTGTTTACTTCCCGGTTCCTGAGATGGAACGAGCAGGCTTGGGTCTTCGCAGGGTTTGCGTGTAGGTGGTTGTACTCGTAGTAGAGGTGTAGCTCATCTAGGGCTGAGATGAGATTTGCTTCTACAGCTTTGAACGTACTCTCTTGGGATGGTACACAGAGGTCGTCAGCGTAGATGAACCGCTCAGTGTTCTGGTCCATTGTCTGGTCATTGGTGTAGACGTTACATAGTAGTGGTGCTGGCTCCACTACTTGACGCAAACCTTCCGTTGTCGTCGCCAGCAACTTTGCTTGGTGTTAAGGACAACATAGAAGCGCCTCTCTTTCTTTTCTCTTTCTTTTTGCTGTTTTTTGCCATATCAGTTGTCTCCAGTAGAGTTTGCCATTTCCGCTGGTGGCATTCTGATAGGGAGGTCACGAGTCTCTCACCTACTTCGATGGTTCTTTCAGAAAAGGGGTCAGATTCCTAGAGCTGTTGGTATTGCTCATATAGTTCGCTGCTTGAAGCGTCAAGCAAGTCAGAGGATGTATTGAGTGCGGCAGCCTCTTGGGATGTTCTTCCGGGCTGCCTGGTGCACTAGCTTGGTGAAGATTTCATAGTTTTTGGGGTCCGCTGGAAGGTGGGCGAATTTCCATTCAAGATCTTCTTGGAAGCCAGGCCAGTTCACTTTCCAAAAGTTGAATCTTCTCCAGAAAGGAACTGTGGCTGGGTTAACTGCAGCATTGACTGTAAGGCCAATGGGGCAGTGTTGGGTTTTTGGCAGTGGCTCCAGTACCAGTTTCTTGCTCAATCCACAGATGCTATGGCTGACAAACACGATATCAGGGTTGTTGCCTGCTTTCCATTGCCCGCTATTAAAGGACTTGGTTGTTTGGCATCATGGATCAGGTAGAGCTGGTTGGTTTCGGCCCATGCTTCCACTGCATTTCCATTGGCGTTGTTTCCCACGTATCCCCATTGTGAGCTGTGGCAGTCTCCAATCATTATCCTTGGTTTCCCAGATGATGGTATTTCTGGCATCAGGAAAGGTGTGGGAGGTGGTTTGTAGACAGAGGTGATGGTAATTCCTCTGAGCTCAGCGGTTAGGATCTCAATGTTGTTTTCATCGCTCTTTGATGTTGATTCAATGATTGTCCCATTTTTTGCAAGCATGATGCTTCCATGTTTTTCATGTGGTGTTTCTATAAGGGTTGTCATGCCCTCACTCGAGGGCGGGGTTGTTTGGGTCCGCAGTGGGTTTCTTGAAGGCAGAGAATATCACAGTCATGCTCTCTGCAGACTTTGGCAACAAGTTCTTCTTTGGTTGCAGACAGTCCTTCAACATTTAGAGATATGATGGTCAAAGCTGGCCTTGGGGCGGGTGTTGACCTCTCTTCCTGTTCTGGGCTGATGGGCTACTGCCATTTGTTGGGCTTCTGGACATCATTTGTCTTTCGGCTTGGCTTCAAAGTGTTTGGTAGAATTCGCAAGTAATATTGGTGAAATTACTTGACAGGGGTCGCGACGTGAACGCTTTTACCTTGATCCCTTTATTTTTTTTTTTTGGTCGATAATCCCCCTTTCTTGTGCTGCATTTGCAGGAGGTCTGCAATGTTTGCTCGGGTATGACTTTCATGTACTGCTCTAGTTTGGAGAAGGTGAGACAGCAGTCACCAGTTCTCTGTGAGATGATGTGCCATTATAGTCACATATGAATCCACTGACCTTGAAGTCCAGGCGTCACAAGTTAATTCCACCCTTCCTGCTGTACTCAAAGGTTCCTCAATTTTATACTTCACTTCCCTGTAGAGCTTGGATACAGCTGTGTCGGCGAAAAAAATAGTGGGACGGAGTCACATGCCTGTGTGCCAGAGTTTTTAGCATGTGACAGAAGCCTTCATTTTAAACAACACTGTATGGATGCAGATCTTTGCACATGAAGTAGGTGATGGACTGTGTTATTTTCTCAGATCTCTCACAGTTGGATGGTAGTTTTGTCAAGTTAAGTATGTCCAGTGCTGGTTGATTTTTTGGCATAGCAGGTTTAGCATTTGTTTGGCTTACAGCGTCTAACACTGTCTCTGGATGGTGGAGTGTGAGGTGAGCCCTCATGTTTGTAGTATTCCCAAAGTATTTTATTCCCATATGACACCGCTTGCAGATCGCATGTGTCATATCCAAGTCCTTCTTTATCATTGTAAAAAATCCAAAATAAGTCTAGATGTTTGATTTAAACACTGATGGCATGTTTCTGATTTCTTTGTCTGGTGCCTCCATTTTTATTTTGATGAACTTCCTGCCAAATGCAGCTGACTGAGACCACTGCTGACCTCACCAGGAAAAAAAAAATAACCATCGCCACCATCTAGTGGACCGAAAAAAGCAATTGATTTTATTATTTTAGTACCAGAAGTTGTATCAAAATGTGTATTTGCAAAAATAATAATAAAAGACTAATACTTGGCGTCCATGTATTGATACTATATCGCCATGCAAACTTTCACAATACAATGCTGTATCTATTTTTTCCCCCATCCCTAGTGGTCACAAAAGCAAAAAATATCTGCTAAAAAGTGAGCTAAGAGCAGTTCCTTAATGTGGTTAAAGGAAAAAGATGCCATTCCATACCCCTAACTGTAGACATGAAAGGCATGGTAATGGAAATACACATACTAAAAGGTTGCATTTAAGTAAAAATTGGAGGCACTTGTACCTTACTAAAGTCTTTCCTTGACATCTTTGTTGGCTACCCAGGGTCAGTTCATTACACTCGCATCATGAAGAACAGTAGCTTCTACAGGGCAAGACGGTACCCTCCCGTAGGTTACATCCTTCTGGGTGTTAGTGGCTATTCTTGTTTGGACACACCGATCTGCCTCATCACACCTTACAAGGAGCCTGTTAATGGACACATGCAGGGGCGCTTCAATTATTATCATTCCAGGGGGCGCAGCATTATTGAAAGAGCTTTTGGAATGATGAAGGCCAGATGGAGATCCACCCTGTTCAGAGTGTGGAGGTTAAACCCACATTTGCACCTCTGGTTGTTGCGTCATGTGCCTTCCTACACAATGTGTGTCTGGATAATGGGGACATGCTGGAGCCAGATGCAGAGGTCGACCAGGACATCCTTAACCCCCAACCTCCCCGTGAGCCCCTAGCAGATAACGAGAGCTCTGAGAATGCTACAAGGGATGGACTGGCTGCCTTGGTCTCGGGCCGTGTGCAAGCCCCATTAATGTATATAGTTTGTACTTTAGCTTTTTTGGAAACTGTTGTTGTTGAAACTGTTTAAAACCATTTGCCTTGTTATATCTTGTTATATCTTACCCCTTGTTATATTGCCATGCTGTCTGTGATCCAGGAATGGATAAATGTATATAGTTTGTATTTTAGCTTTGTTGGAAACTTGTTGTTGAATGTTTTAAACCATTTGCCATGTTACAATTTTGCTTGGATGCACACAGAGGATTTATAAGTATTTTTTTTTACTCAAATAACACTTTTTTGTAATAAATCTTTTCATATTTAACTATCTGTCTGTATGGTCTGTCTGTTTCTGTCTCAGAAATGTTAACTACTAACCAGGTGGAAGAGTGTGTTATAATTACATAAGAAAAAGTGTTATTCATGCTCACATTCTGTTAGAAACAAAAATTGCATTTTATTATGCCATTGACATCAACATTAACATAAATATATACAGTATATTATGAACAGTAAAGAAGTAAATGCTATGAACAGTATAAAACTAATTATGAACAGTATAAAAGTAAACATTATGAACAGTATAAAAGTAAATATGAACTGTGTAAAACTAATTATGTACAGTATTAAAGTGAATATTATGAACAGTATAAAAATATATATTAACAGTGCAGTTAAATTATAAACAAATCAACCATCACACAAACAGGAATCTGTGTGATGAAAATATTGCACATGACAGCCAAGCCAACGTGAACTTAATTGTCTGGCATTTTTTCGATAAGGCCCTCAAACAGGTTTAGGAATCGCTCTGTTTTTGCCTCATTCTCCTCATGGCGCTTCTGCTCCTTTGCCCTTTCTGCCATAAAAACACTATAGGATATGTCTTCCTCTTCTCCTTTTAGGAGAAGGGGTTGGAGGGCTTGGGGAGCTTGGGGTAGCTAAGGGAGAGGCTGAGGTACAGGATGCCTCAGACGATGTGCCTGAGGTGGATGGGCTGGCCTCTGTGGCACAAATTGTGGGCTCGACGATCTCCTAAAAGAAAATAACAGAAATTAGAAGAAATTTTATTTATTTTAACTGGGTGATATGACTATTTGTTGCATATAATATATATATATATTGTTCACAATATATTTCTTTTATTTATTTAAATGTAAATGTATGTATTTATGTAAATGTGATTGTAGCTAATCTTAAAACCTTACCAAAACAATTGTTGTGGGATCAGAATCAGGACCAAAAGATGCGACCACAACAGGAGGGTCCATTGAAGGCCTGGCACCCAACACCTCATGCATGTCCCCAAAGAACTGCCAGGTGACAGCTGTGACTTCACCACCATCAGTTCCTGATCCTGTTTTGGGGGTTTTAAGCTCCTGCAATAAACATAAACACACACACACACACACACACACATAGTAATAACTCAATATTACAAATAATGACAAGAATTACAAATGATGCTTTAAGGCTTTTTATTTTTTACAGTAGACCTTGAGTAATTGTGATGGAAAATAGGTTAAAGAATACATGGACACATGAACTGTCATGCAACTCTGTAAGTTCGAAATAAATTTCTCTATTGCCTTGCATTTTTTTCTTTAAATTTTCCTACTTCTTGGAAACCTGCCGTGGGGTAATATTTCCCTCCAGACCAATTTCTTTGATCAGTGTTCTGTATCATAACAAAAATGAATAGTAATGAATAGTAAATGAATAGTAAAAACAATAACAAAACACAGATGTTTGTATGCGATCAAGCAACTTTGAAATATGACTCACTCCCAAAGTGGTTTGGCAGCACTTCTAGATCTTTGGAAATGCTGCTCATTATCTGCTCTATACCGATTAAGCTGTCTGGTTTTCTGAGGAGTCCCTGCGATGATGGAACATAGGGGTATTATTTTAACACTGGTCAGATTTCAAAGAAACCAATGCTATTGCTTGCAATTACTATAAACTATAAGGGTGACAGACCGAGATTATCAGAATGACAGATATGTTGATTGAACAGGTCAATCATACATAAAATGGACAGGAAAATTTTTCAGGTGGTGTTTTTGTTCTTTGCCTCTCTACTATGACAATGACAATAATGGTATTATCACATTGACATTTGCCATTTATCTGATTGAGATAGATGGACGCTTCGCTCACAACTTATAGTTTCACGATACAATTTGATCAAACAAGTCATCAATTAGAAATGAACACTACCAGGCGACTTCATGACAGGATAGCCGAGCTCTGTACTAGCAACCCATGCTCCTACCCTGCCAGTCTTTACTGATATTAGAGGAGTGGTAACGTGCAGCAACTTCGCTGCTGGATTTTCGGGTGTCATATGCCATCAAAGGAGGGAAATACTACATGTAAATGCACTGTCGTGCACAAATCAGCCTGAAAACAAAGTATAACGTTAGCTATTTAGCTAACTTAGAGACAGCATGAAACACATGCCCACAACTAGCATTTTTTTGTTTGGTTTTTTTTGTTATGTTTGTTATAACAAATGTATATAATACATTGAAACGGCATTTCCAACCGTTATCATATAGTTAAAGAAAATACTTACATTTATTATTTTCTTTCATTGCCTGTGAAGTGTTCCCTGCCATCTTGCTGGTGATTCGCAAGGCATTCTGGGAGATTTCTCGTAGCACTCGCTTTGTGCTACTCTGAAAAAAGTCCATTTGGAGGGCCATATAGCCCTAGCACTCCGCCCTTTCCCTCTGTCTCAAGAAGAATCGGGACATCCCTACCCCTATGTGTGAACGTGGAAAATGGAGGGGTAGGGGCAAGTGGTAGGGTTAAGGGGTGTATTGGGATTGGGCCTAAGTTTCCAATGCTGTTTCGGACTGCAGCCTGCTAGAGGTGCTCTTTGTCGTCTTGTGTCTTTTATTACCTTTTTCAGTTATTGTGAAAAACATCAAGTTAAATATGCCTTTACAATATCATGATCACCAGTCAATGTAATACAATATACTTTTCTCAAAACATGTTCAATACTACTTCTCATCGGTGTATAATATGCAATATAACATTGATATTATTAGTTTCTGCCATTTTAGTTCATTTTTATTAACTCCTAAAAGTGGGCCCAGTGAGTGTCCCTGATCCAGGAAACCCACTGGTTGTTCTAGTTGTTACTGGTTGTGAGTGTTAAATTGTTACTGTACTTAGTGTTACTGTAATTTGAAGCATTCTCTGGCACAACAATTCCTTCGGGATAAATAAAACTACTGAATTTAATTAAGTTTAAATTTTATGTAAAAACTATGATGGTCTTGGTGCTTCTAGTATGCACTCTGACTTAAGTAATGTGTATTTTTATGTCAATCAATCAATCGATCAATCAATCAATCAATCAATCAGTTTTATTTATAAAGTCTATGTGATTTTTTTTTTTTTCTACATTTAAGCCGAAAATCTTGTTTTTGCATACATTGCTGCAGTGATGTGGACGTGTACTTTAGAGCATACTGTGACATAACTGGTGGGTGTGGTCAGAGGTGCTGTGTATATTATTGGCACAAGTGCTTTCAGTTTTTATTTCATGAAGTTTAAAATTGTATTTGTAACTCCTGGTACCTAGAAAAGGGGGAATCTTTGACTTGGGAATCAATATCAGCAATCTAGATCTAAGACTGTATCTAGAGTTCTCTATACAAAATAATAAACTCGATCTGGGTATGGGGTTTCTTGATCCACTGTATTCTCTAGGTTGTTAAGGAGATTGGTAGTAGCAGACTCTAGAAGAAGTAGTAAGACCTCCAGCCCACACACAAACACACATGCAACCAATGTTAATGAAAGGTAGAAAATTATTATTTCAAAAGGTTCATTTTAGTTTTATCCACAGTGCACATTTCCCTTAATGAATGTATTCTTAAAATTAAAAAGTCTTCTTCAACAAAAGACTGTGAGGGTCCATTAAATGTTCAGAAATGTCCATACAAAGAAAATAACGTTATACACTCTGAAATGTCTGTATTAAAATTATTTGTCCCTTTAAAGGTTGTTTTTTCCAGTTGTATTCCTTTAATGTGAAAAGTTACCTTAACCTCACACCTCACACCCCTTTAAGTTGCTTCACATTAGTTTGGGTTCCTTAAAAAAGAGTTCTTGTGTTAATTTTGGAAAAAGAAAAAAAAAACAGACACTGAGATTTTTGAGGAAAAAAATAAAATGAAATAAATTTCCTCAGTTTCATTCCATGTGACGTTCTCCCTCCCACCCCTCAAAACTGCATAGTCCACGAAGCAGTATTCAGATGACACAGCATCCACGGCACAAAAGGAGATCCTGATGGCAATCAGTTCACAGATCATGAGTAGTTATTCATGCATAAATGGCATTTGTGATACATTATCCATTGGTAAAGACAATAAGTACAACTCCATTTACAGTGGGCACCTTTTAGTGAAGTGGTATAAATTTATGGTTTCCTAGCTTCAAGGCAACTACTGGTTCACATTAATTTTAAAAAAATCAATTTAATTTAGGAAAATCAACTTGCTTAAGTCAGGCAGTCTCTCACAGTCAACATCATGTTTACATTTATTCTCATTGACATTGTGAGAATGTTGGTTTGTGGTACTGAGTTTTCAATTCAGTCTTTACTGACAACCCTGTCGTCATTAACAGCTTTCAGCTGGTTCTACAGGAAAATGTTTAATTAGCTTGTTAATTAGTTTCGGCTCAGATCCTAATGGGACTCTTAGTGTGTATTAAAGTCAGGTGCACTGGAAAGGTCAACCAGTTTTGCATATACCTTTACAGTTTAGACAGCTGCTTAATTAGAGCTATCAAGATATGAGTCACTCACATTAGACCCAAGTCATTTCTAATACAATGAAAGGTCACTTCAATTTACACATACCTACACTTGCTCTTTGGTCGTTTTAGGATATTTATAATGTAATTAAAGCTACATTGCTCACAGTTTAACAAAAAATGCTAAAAGACAGGGCATCCGATAACTTGTGACTGTATGGTACGTTGTTAAACCATTCCAAATGACAGTAAAATGTAATTTGTGCCAGTAAGACCACAGTGACATGGGAGTTTACAGACTAATTTGGTTACTTGTCCTTCATGCCTCTGGATGGATGAGGCAGAAAGAAGGCAGCCTCCTCCACTGTTGGCCCATTATGTAGTCTTATACTTAGAAAATGATCATCTTCATGCGTAATGGCATATAAAGGACAGACAAGCCTCCTCCACTGTTGGCGATCTCTGGCTGACTTGGCAGCGTGAGCGCAACTCATCATCACTTCCTTTCAGCTTTGCTTTTTATGGGCATAGCATCCCATGCCTTTTCTTTTTTAATTTATGATGATTTTTGGACTTTACGCTGACATTTCATTTGAAAATGTTGACATCGTCAGACACTGCAGGTCGAAGATTGAGGCAGATCTGTTGAATGTGCCCAGCGGTTCAACTCAAAGTATGAGTATATGCCTGCACTCATGCCTCATGGCATAAAAATGAGAAACCAGACTCATCCAATGCTGGCAGTCCACTGTCTGCTTGGCAGCCTGACCACAGCACATCATCCCTCCCTCAGCTTTTGCAGCTCTTCTCCAAATTATTTTTCTTCTTCTCGTTTTAGGTTATTTGCGTTTACATTTGTGTTTATACTTTGCCCCGGGGGCCCTCTACATTATTTTTCCTGAAATCCTCTGGTTTGGCCAAATGTGGGTTTAAACAGATTAGATTAATTGTGTTTTTTTATGATTATGCAAAAAGGCAAAAAAGATGATGTACCGGATTTTACCCCTTAGTCTGTGTCTGTGCCGCTACTTAATATTCCAGTCAGTTGGGAATGGTACTTTGCCATCAGTACCTTTTGCTTATTAGGGCTGCAGGAATCTCTGCAAGGTGATCACTGGATAGTACGGCTGGAACCCTTGTTTAAGGAATACATTGACATTCGCACATTTAAGATGCAATATCTCGTCAGGGTGCCCAAATAGCTTGCAGCACAAAAGTGAAATGGCATGTTGACATTGTTGCATTTGTCACTGAAACCTTCAGGTGCCCCTAACCACATGCTAGCTCATTATCCTACAGCTCTCAGCACCAACTGGTTGAAATGAGGAATGTTGACTGGGGATTCTGAAGGACATATGATGATACTTTTTATCCAGCACATGGCAAAAGAAAAATGACCGCCTAAAATTTCAAATGTCAAAATGTCACTTAAAATATATTTTAGTCAGCCTGATAAGGAGGCTGCCAGATGATGAGAAATCCTAATCATGCACAGTGTTCAGACTTCCAAGCTCTCAGCCAGACTCTCATCTCTTTCTCTCTGTTCATATTCAATGGCTTACTGCACCAAAGCTACAAACCAAGCTTAACAGTAGGCAAATTGGTATCCCCCTTTCATGTAAAATCTCATTAAATTAGTTATCCGGCTTCTGTGTTTCTTACCACCCATTTGCCAGATGTTTTTAATGTATTATCATTACCTCATTTTGACCCTCTAAACTTTCCTTCTGCCAAAACATTGTGGGAGCTGGGCATCGAGTGGCTGTCCTTTTCTGGGAGGTTATTGATGAGTTGCTAATGAAAGGCCTATTAAAGGCGAGCATATTGATCCACTGAGGACCTGATGACAGTATCATTGCAACAGGGACACAATTGAAAAAGACGTACACTGCCAAGAGGCTGAAGAGCAAGGATAGAATAATCATTTTATATACTGCTCCATCCCTGGTCTCACTATTTATGTTTTTAGTTAATATCTGTGTTACATTTCTCTCTGTCCCTCTTTGTAATCTCACATTTGAATGCAAATGATGGCCATTACATGTAAAGTGAGTAACACTAAGTCAATATCAAACTAATAATGTCATAGATAAAAGTGATTTATGCTTACTTTATTCCTGTCTGTAGCATAATCTGTCATAGCCTTTAGTGCTATGGAGGACCCTCTGCTTCTACCCTGTTCCTCCATTTCCCACCAAACAGATAAAATGACTGCAAACCAATATGTATGAGCTAATCATGCAGTCACTGAGATTGTTGAGATATGATGGATAAAAAACTGTGAAAGCTGCTCCCCTGCCTTTGACAAAGACATTGAAGCTGAAAAAGTTAATAAAAGACAGGTGATTATTGAGCATAAAAAAACAAGACATACAGAAGTTTACTTACACCCCAACAAAGAAATCTGCACTACAAATAAAAATAACTGAACTGTTTTAAAGTAATTCATTCCTTCATTACACTACCTATGAATGAGCAGAAATTCAGTCATACACATGAAACTCTAATATAACATCACAGGAAAAATATCTCTTAAAAAAATCTAAAGCCTTCAAGAGCCTTTTTACTATCTTTTCTTCTTTCTGCTGTTCCCTTTAGGGGTTGCCACAGCGAATCATATGCCTCCATCTAAACTCTATCCTCTGCATCCTCTTCTCTCACACCAGCTGACTTTATGTCCTCTTTCACTACATTCATAAATCTCCTCTTCGGTCTTCCTCTAACCCTCTTGCATGGTAGTTCCAACCTCAGCATCCTTCTACCGCTATATTCATGATCCCTCAGCTGAACATGTTCAAACCATCTCAGTTTGGCCTCTCTGACTTTATCTTCAAAACATCTAACGTGAGCTGTTCCTCTGATGTACTCATTCCTGATCCTATCCATCCTCGTTACTCCCAAGGAGAACCTCAACATCTTCATCTCTACTACCTCCAGCTCTGCCTGTCTTTTCCTCAGTGCCACTGTCTCTAAACCAAACATTGCTGATCTCACCACTGTCTTGTACACCTTACATTTTAATCTTGCTGGTACTCTTGTATCACACATCACACCTGACGCTTTTCTCTACCCGTTCCAACCGGCTTGAGCACATTTCTTTACCTCTTTTCCACCCTCTCCGTTGCTCTGGGCTGTTGACCTGAGGTACTTAAAATCCACCATCTTCTTTATTCTACTCCCTGTAACCTCACCATTACACTTGGGTCCTTCTCATTCACATACATATATTCTGTCTTGCTACAACTAACCTTCATTCCTTTTCTTTCCAGGGCATACCTCCACCTCTCTAGATTTTCCTCCACCTTCTCCCTGCTCTCACTACAAATCACAATGTCATCTGCAAACATCATAGTCCATGTAGATTTTATGTCTAACCTCATCTGTCAACATGTCCATCACCATAGCAAACAAAAAGGGGCTCAGAGCTGATCCTTGATGCAGTCCGACTTCCACCTGAAACTCCTCTGTCACACCTACAGCACACCTCGCCACTGTCCAACAGCTGTCATACATGTGCTGCACCACTCTAACATACTTCTCTGCCACTCCAGACTTCCTCATACAATACCATAGCTCCTCTCTTGGCACCCTGTCATATGCTTTCTCTAGATCTACAAAGACACAATGCAGTTCTCTCTGACCTTCTCTGTACTTCTCCATCAGCATCCTCAAAGCAAATACTGCATCTGTAGTACTTTTTTTTCTTGGCATGAAACCATACTTCTGCTCACAGAAGTTCACTTCTGCTCTTAGTCTAGCTTTCACTACTCTTTCCCATAGCTTCATTGTATGGCTCATCAACTTTATCCCTCTGTAGTCTCCCTTGTTCTTGGCACCAGTACACTTCTCCTCCATTCCTCAGGCATCCTCTCACTCTGTAAGACCTTGTTGAAAAACCTAGTAAAAAACTCAAATGCCACCTCTCCTAGACAACTCAGTACCTCCACAGGTATAAAGTGGCAAGAAAAAAGTATGTGGACCTTTTGGAATTTCATGTTTTTCTGAATAAATTTGTCATAAAACGCGATCTGATATTCATCCAAGTCAAGGGTATTGACAAATATAATGTGTCTAAAATAATACCCCAAAAATTGATCTTTCATGTCTTTATTGAGAATAACCAAAAAAACCTCAGAGTGCTTGTGGAAAAAGTATGTGAACCCTTGAGTTATTGACCTCAAAAAAGCTGATTGGAGTCAGGTTTTAGCACACCTGGAGTCTCGTTCAAACAATGAGTTTGGGGGTGTGGACTACAGCTACTTTGATTTATAACAACCCCTCAAACTTTTGGAGTTTGTTCTGTGCAAGAAGAACACGCTTATGTAAGCCATGCCTCACCAAAAAGAGCTTTCAGAGGATCTATGATCAAAAATTGTTGATTTACATAAAGCTGGCAAGGGTTCCTAAGTGATTTCAAAGACTAGAAATTCACCAGTCTACAGTTAGGCAATCTACAAATGGAGACACTTTGGGACTGTTGCTGCTCTACCAAGAAGTGGACGCCCAGTCAAAATGACACCAAGAGCACAACGAAGACTCATCAGTGAGGTAAGGAAACAACCCCGAATGACAGCCAAAGATTTGAAGGCATCATTGGAACTGGCTAACATCTCTGTTCACGAGTCTACAATACGTAAAACATTGAACAAGCAGGGTATCTATGGCAGGACACCACGAAGGAAGCCACTGCTTACTAAAAATAACATTGCTGCACACCTGAAGTTTGCAAAAGAGAACATTGACACTCCACAGCGGTATTGGCAAAATGTTTTTTGGAGTGATGAAACTAAGATTGAACTATTTGGAAAAAAACTCAGCACTACATCTGGCGTAGAAGGGGCACGGCATATCATCATGAAAACATCATCCCAACTGTAAAGTATGGTGGAGGAAACATCATGATTTGGGCCTGCTTTGCTGCATCAAGGCCTGGCCAGCTTGCAATCATTGAGGGGAAGATGAATTCCCAAGTTTATCAAACAATTCTTCAGGATAATCTGAGAATGTCTGTACGTCAGCTGAAACTGTGTAGAAGGTGGGTGATGCAACAGGACAACGACCCAAAACACCGGAGCAAGTCCACAACAGAATGGCTTCAGAAAAACAAAATTCACCTTTTGGAGTGGCCAAGTCAGAGGCCAGACCTAAACCCAATAGAGATGCTATGGAATGACTTGAAGAGAGCCATACACATGAGACGTACAAGGAATTTGACAGAGCTAGAGCAGTGGGATAAAATTCCTCCTCAACGATGTGCAGGTCTGATCCACAGCTACAGGAAGCACCTGGTTAAAGTTATTGCTGCCAAGGGGGGGTCAACCAGTTATTAATTCTAAGGGTTCACTTACTTTTTCCAATGCCATTTTGAATGTTGAATGAGTGTGTTCAATAAACACATGAAAGATCAGGGTTTTTTTGGGTTATTATTTTAGACACATTATATTTGTCAATACCCTTGACTTAGATAAAGATCAGATCACGTTTTATGACAAATTTATTCAGAAAACCACGACATTCCAAAAGGTTCACATACTTTTTCTTGCCACTGTATCATCAATGCCAACTGCCTTTCCACTCTTCATCCTCTTCAATGCCCTTCTTACTTCATCCTTACTAATCTTTGCTAATTCCTGCTCCACAATGGTCACCTCTTCTGCTCTTTGTTCTCTTTTATTTCCCTCATTCATCAACTCAAATTTCCATCTCCCCATCACACTTGTGGCATCTGTCAATACATTCACATCTCTATCCTTAATCACCCTAACCAACTGCACATCCTTCCCATCTCTGTCTCTCTGCCTAGCCAACCTGTATAAATCAGTCTCTCCCTCCTTACTGTCCAACCTATCATACAAGTCGTCATACACCTGTTGTTTGGCCTTTGCCACCTCTACTTTCACCTTACGCTGAATCAACCTGTATTCCTGT
This sequence comes from Epinephelus awoara, assembly GCA_035609425.1. Taxonomy (NCBI): domain Eukaryota; kingdom Metazoa; phylum Chordata; class Actinopteri; order Perciformes; family Serranidae; genus Epinephelus; species Epinephelus awoara. The sequence continues at coordinate 5,055,492 of CM069303.1, forward strand.
CTACTCTCTTCACTCCTCTCAGTGTCCCACTTCTTCTTAGCTAACCTCTTTCTCTGTATACACTCCTGCATTACCTCATTCCACCACCAGGTCTCATTATCTCCCTTCCTTCTAAAATGACAAGATGACACACCAAGTACTCTCCTACCTATCTCTCTGATAACATTAGCTGTAGTTGTCCAGTCATTTGGGAGCACTTCCTGGCCACCCAAAGCCTGTCTCAACTCCTCCCTGAAAACCACACAACTCTCTTCCTTTTTCAGCTTCCATTACTTCATCCTCTTCTCTGCCTTTGTCCTCTTTGTCTTCCTCACGACCAGAGTCATCCTACACACCACCATCCTATGCTGTCTGGCTACACTCTCACCTACCAGGACTTTGCAGTCACTAATCCCCGTCAGATTACATCATCTACACAAGATGTAGTCCACCTGTGTGCTCCTACCTCTTCTCTTAAAAGTCACCCTATGTTCCTGCCTCTTCTGGAAGAAAGTATTCACTACAGCCATTTTCATCCTTTTTTTGCAAAGTCTACCACCAACTGTCCTTCTGCGTTCCTATCCTGGATACCAAACCTGCCCATGACTTCCTCATCACCTCCGTTCCCTGCCCCTACATGTCCATTGAAGTCTGCACCTCATCTCTAGGGATGTTCTGCATCACGTCATCTAACTCACTCCAGAATTTCTCCTTCTCTTCTAACTCACATCCTACCTGTGGGGCATAACCACTAACAACATTGAACATCACAACTTTAATTTCTAGCTTCAGACTCATCATCCTGTCTGGCACTCGTTTCGCCTCCAGAACATTCCCAACAAACTCCTCCTTAAGGATAACTCCCACTCCATTTCTCTTCCCATCCACACCGTGATAAAAACAGTGTGAACCCTGCTCCTAATCTTCTGTCCTTGCTACCTTTCCACCTGGTCTCCTGAACACATAGTATATCCACCTTCGTCCTCTGCATCATGTCAGCCAACTCTCAAGTTTTCCCTGTCATATTCATTCAAAGTCCCTGCTCTTAGTTCTTGACTCTTGCCTTTCCTCTTCTCTCTCTGCCTATGGACATGCCTTCCCCCTCTCCTTTTTCGACTAACAGTAGTCCAATTTCCACCAGCTCCCTGTAGGTCAACAGCACCAGTGGCGAGTGTGGTTAACCCAGGCCTCGACTGATCTGCTATGGAAGTCATATCCGTGAGTCGCATGTTTGATTTGGTATAGGTTTTACGCCAGATGCCCTTCCTGACACAACCCTCTGCATTTATCCCGGCTTGGGACCACCCCAATGAGAACACTGGCTTGTGCCCCTTGGTTCTGCATTCAAAAGCCTTTTTACTAAATATATTATAATCCCGTCTCCAATATCTATTTTATATTGCTATATTCAATCAACTAATCAATCAACTTTATTTATAAAGCCCAATATCACAAATACAATTTGCCTCACAGGGCTTTACAGCATACGACATCCCTCTGTCCTTTAGACCCTCACAGCGGATAAGGAAAAACTCCCCAAAAAAACCCCTTTACCGGGGGAAAAAAATGGTAGAAACCTCAGGAAGAGCAACTGAGGAGGGATCCCTCTTCCAGGACGGACAGACGTGCAGTAGATGTCGTACAGAACAGATCAGCATAACAAATTAACAGTAATCTGTATGACACAATACAGTAATCTGTATGACATCCTCGGTAATGACAGTAGCTTACAACAACATTCATGAAAGTAATAATACTGTCGTTATAGTTCTGGCTACTGTGGTACAATATGTTGAAAGTGTATATTAGTATCAGGCAGTATACATGTATGATAATATCATATGTCTATAATAGCAGTAGAAGTATGACTAATGATTAATGATGACAGCAGCAGCAGCAGGAGGCATCTGGCAGGACCACGGCAGCAGCACAACCACACACGTCACACTATCCAGGCACTGCTGCAATACGAGTTAACCTGAGAGACAGTGGCGCACAAAGGCTCCGGAGAAGAAACCGAGTTAGTGACATCCAGAATGGCCGAGTAAAATAGATACAGTAATAGGATACGAGAGAGAGAGGGAGAGAGAGAGAGAGAGCGAGAGCGAGAGAGAGAGAAGGTGCCCGGTGCATTAAAGGTGGTCCTCCGGTAGACTAGGCCTAAGTCAGCCTAACTAGGGGCTGGTACAAGGCAAGCCCGAGCCAGCCCTAACTATAAGCTTTATCAAAGAGAAGGTTTTAAGTCTAGTCTTAAATGTGGAGACGGTGTCTGCCTCCCGGACCGTAACAGGAAGATGATTCCACAGGAGAGGAGCCTGATAGCTGAAGGCTCTGGCTCCTGATCTACTTTTGGAGACTTTAGGGACCACGAGTAACCCTGCGTTCTCAGAGCGCAGAGTTCTGGTGGGATAATAAGGCACTATGAGCTCTCTAAGATATGATGGAGCTTGACCATTTAGAGCTTTATAAGTTAACAGTAGGATTTTAAATTCAATTCTGGATTTTACAGGGAGCCAGTGCAGAGAAGCTAAAACAGGAGAAATATGATCTCGTTTCTTAGTTCCTGTTAGTACACGTGCTGCTGCATTCTGAATTAGCTGAAGAGTTTTTAATGATTTACTAGAGCTACCTGATAGTAGAGAGTTACAGTAATCCAGCCTCGAGGTAACAAAAGCGTGGACCAATTTTTCTGCATCTTTTTGGGTCAAGATAGGCCTAATTTTTGCAATATTACGCAGATGAAAAAATGCAGTCCGTGAGGTTTGTTTTAAATGAGAATTGAAAGACAGATCTTGATCAAATGTTACTCCGAGGTTTCTTACGGTAGTGGTAGAGGCCAGAGCAATGCCATCGAGAGAAACTATGTCATCAGATAAAGAGTCTCTGAGTTGTTTGGGGCCAAGAACAATAACTTCAGTTTTGTTTGAGTTTAACATCAGGAAATTGGTGCTCATCCAGGTTTTTATGTCTTTAAGACAATTATGAAGTTTAGTTAATTGATCCCTTTCTTCTGGCTTCATCGATAAATACAACTGTGTATCATCCGCATAACAATGGAAATTTATAGAGTGATTTCTAATGATGTTACCTAAAGGAAGCATATATAGAATAAATAGGATTGGTCCAAGCACAGAACCTTGCGGAACTCCAAAACAAACTTTAGTACGTACGGATGATTCATTATGAACGTCAACAAATTGAAATCGATCAGATAAATAAGATTTAAACCAGCTTAGTGCAGAACCTTTTAGGCCAATTAAGTGTTCCAGTCTCTGTAACAGAATTTCATGGTCAACAGTGTCAAACGCTGCACTAAAATCTAATAAAACAAGTACAGAGACGAGTCCTTTGTCTGAAGCAATCAGAAGGTCATTTGTAATTTTAACTAGAGCTGTCTCAGTGCTATGATGCGCTCTAAATCCTGACTGTAATTCCTCAAATAAATTATTATCCTGGAGAAAATCACACAGCTGGTCTGCGACTACTTTCTCAAGGATCTTTGACATAAAGGTAAGATTAGATATTGGTCTATAGTTGGCTAACACCTCTGGATCCAGGGTGGGCTTTTTTAGTAGAGGTTTAATTACAGCTACCTTAAAAGACTGTGGTACATAGCCTGTTAATAAGGATATATTGATCATATCTAATATATGGGTGTTAACTAAAGGTAAGACCTCCTTGAGTAGCCTAGTTGGGATGGGGTCTAAGAGACACGTTGATGATTTAGATGATATTGCATTGAACAAGTCATGAAACTTAATGAAAATTAATTTATCTCTCCCCAGTGCTCTTTTTCTCCTTAATAGAACTTGAATGCATCATAATGTAACTCACTGCAATGTCTGTGATCTGTTCTTTTGGGCATTGGCTGCTTATAGCTAACTTTAATTAGCCCTCGATTTTAATACAGATTTGTTGTTGTTCAAAATGTAGCATTATCAGGGAAACAGTGGGGTGCATCCTCTGAAGCAAAAATAGTGACTTTACTGGTTCCTGTGTCCAGAGGAAGATCTCTGTTTGTCCAAAATGTGTTTTCTCTGGATGGCCAAGTGCTGGTCTCACTCTGAAGTCGTCGAAGAGTAGCGCTTGGTCACTGACTTCTGTTATCAAACACATGAACAAAAAGCTGTCTTTTCACGTTGGCATGATATGCACTCCCAGTGGCATCAGGGGAAACGTGGCATGACAACAACATAAGTTTAGGGGGTGAAAGTCCAGGAAGGGTGGGCGCGAGTGCTGGTGGATGGGTGTAACAACCATGGACTACCACCCAGGAGGCTGATGTTTGCTTCCCACAAGAACTTAAGCCATTTTTTTTTTCAAAACCCAAACACGCACTTTTGTTGCCTAAACCTAGCCATGTGTGTGTTGGCAAAATGTAACCTGAAGTTCACATGGCGTCCCAGAATGTTAACAACCAATACCAACCTAAATACCTTGCAGTCATATGTCAATGTGGAAAGTCCACAACCAAACGTCAATATGTGACGAGGTCAAAGTGATGATGTCGGGATGACAGCTGCTACTCACCATCATGTCACACAACAGTGGGGTCACAGAGCTCATTTGCTAAACAGTCATTGTACCCATGAATTGAAGTTAATGGCCAATAGTCTCAAGCTTGTCTTTTTAGCCTGCATAAAACTGATATGAAATAACAGAAAAACATCAGCCACTGCCACTGGTAAACATCATCTTATTTTGCGACTGGCCGATGGCAGTCAACAAGCAAAAAGCCGATGAATTGGTGTATCCCTACCTTTATTGCCTTTATTGCACTGGAAATAGGGAGTTACAGCAAGCGTGGAAAGAGGTAGATTTGAAAAGAATTTTTAAAAAAAAAGGTAGAGTCTTCTTAATCGTGGGGGTTGCCAAACAATCAGGGTAGGCTCCAGGAAACTACAGCTACCAATCAAAGAATTGTCCAGCAATTGTCGATAAAACCACAATTTAACAGTGCCAGCATTTTCACAGTTCAGTATTTTGATTTATCATTGTAAATTCTGAGCTTTAGAGGTTCTGGGAGGCTTTTTTTAACCTCTGGACAATGTTTCCCCTACTTCCAGCCTTTGGGCTGAGTTAAGCAAAATGCCTGCTGGCTTGAGCTTCATGTTTACTCCACAGACATGAGAACAGTATAAATCTTTTCGATGAACACTCGTCAAAAACACGTTTTTTTTTCCAAAATGTCAAATTAGGTCCACTTACTAGCTTTTTCCAGGGCTTTTAACTGCTTCTCATCACCTTCCTCAGTAGATGCAGTATGCTCAGCTCCAGAAAAAGGTATTATTATTATTATTGTTATTATTTATTATTTTTTCTTTTGTCTTTAATGAACAGGACAGAGTGAAGTGGGGTGAGAGAGAGAGTGGGGGGTGACATGCAGCAAAGGGTTGCAAGCTGGAGTCGAGCCTGCGGCCGCTGCAGTGAGGCATTGCCTCCGTACATTGGGTGCCAGCACTATCCACTACGCTACCGACGACCCTATTTGTTGGTTTTTAATGTCAAAAATGAACTGCTATGCTTAAAAGACACTGCCAAACAAACCTTATTTAATAGGACTAAGAAACAACAAAATATGTAATCGTGTTCTTCCCCCTGTTGCTTGTACCACCTCAACACTGCAACTTTTACCCATTTGACTTGCGGACTATGACTTGGCGACACAAGACATTACTTTTGGATTTATGTTTGGAGTCATTGTCTTGCAGGATGATAAAGAATCATTTATGTGTAACATGTAGACTGCAGAAAAAGTGGACATAACTACTGTGACATCACCTTTTGGTTTTTTTGCCATCAGGGATGTAATGATTACCGGTAAAATGATAAACCACGGTAAAATTCCCCACGGATAGTATTACTGTTTCAAATTTTAATTATCATTAAAACCGTGTTTGATTACCGCACTTTGAAAAACTTACTGTGATATTGCTCATTGCCTGGAAAAGCAGCAGCAGTCCCTCAGATGCAGGCGCGCATGCGCAGTTTGCAATGTTTGGCCTCTGAAAACATGGCGGAAGGCACTGAAGGCACCCGCACAGACAGTGCTCCAGAGATTTTTTCCCTCCTCTAAAAGACCAAAGTCTGGACATATTTTGGATTTTATAAGGATGCTGCAGAGAAACTAATTGAAGATAGTCACCCTGTATGCAGAAAATGCAGAAAAAAGTCTCCGCGAAGGGGGGTAACACAAATTTGATGAACTGTTACCACCGCCCACAACTATACAGCGAGTCCGTTATGAAAGTTACTATGTCACATTACATGATTGTGGAGTCATAAAATCATGCCGTGACTTGGCCGACAGACATGTCACACTAAACAATGGTATACACCAATTATCCCTGGCAGGGCCGCAACCAGACAGGCAAACTAGGCAATTGCCTAGGGCCCGGAGCTGGAAGGGGCCCCCAGAGACGGCTGACATTGGTCCATATCAATGACAATATGAATGGAACCCCTATAGACACTGCAGCAACGACAACACATCGGAATCCCCCCTAATGGGCCCCCCCCCCTACTTGCTGCTGCTTGCAAGTGTCTAGAGGGGGCCTCCAGGGACTGCTGACATTTGGTCTGTAATCAACGACACAACTTGAAACCCCCTTAGAGACACTGCAACGACGACAGTCGGAGACCTCCCTAATGGAGCCCCCTACAGCTGCCGGTGCCGTGCTGCTGCAAAATGAAGCGAACGTATGCCTCAGGACAGCTAAAAGGAAAAAAAAGCAAGAGGAGGATGAAAAGAAAAAACAAGACAGTGGTAAGTGAGAATGTGTTACAAGTAGTTATTGCTACATTGCACAACATGACAACAACAGCTAGCTAACATTAGTAAGACAGCGAGTGGACCAGCTTGAAGCTTCTAAACTCTTGAGACATATCTGTTTGTTTGTTTGAACAGAAAAGGCGTATTATATGACATTAGCTGTGTTGCCATGGTTGTGTACACAGAACACTGTACCTGCAATAAGTTAGTGCCAACGACAATGTTAATTTCTCCCATTAGTAATGCATTGTTGTCAAATGCTAACATTAATGAAACCAACATCAATTCTGCTGTCAGTAGAACATCTTATTCTGTCCAAACTGTAACTAATTTGTATTTAGAAGAGGAAGATATTATGTTAACATGAAGCATTGAGGTTGTTACTGTTGTTCATTAATTATTTCATACAGATCTTAAATGTTGAGTGTTTGTGAAGCACATACACACAGTTCTGTACTTGCATGAAAATATTAAAGCAAACTCACCAAATATAATTGAGCTCTTTTCTTTTTCTCAGGTTGCTTTGTTGAAATATTTTGGTCCACAACAACAGCATACCTCTACAGTTGCCTCAATAGATGAAGGTAGGAGGAAGTTATTCTAAGTTCACAGTGACTTAAAAAATAAGAATAACTAAGAATAACAACAACTTCATTGAGCCTCAGAGGGATCTGATCTCCAGTTTAAATCTGTCATGAGATTATTTAATTTAAAATGACTTCACAAATATTTGTCTTACACAATGACTTCTTATACTTTTTAATTTTATACTCATTTATGCATTTTATTTTTTCCCAGTAATATCAACCTCAGCTCATGACGAGGAGGAGGACCTTGATGAAGATGATGAGCAAGAGGACATGAAAGCTTCATGCAGCATGGCACCTCCTTCACAAATTGAGGCCACGCCACTTCTTTCCGCCATCTCCTCTTCATCACCCCCTGACACCATCTCCTCTTCACCACCCCCTGACATCATCTCCTCTTCACCACCCCCTGACACCATCTCCTCTTCACCACCCCCTGACACCATCTCCTCTTCACCACCCCCTGACACCACATCAACACAAGGTAGACTGACACCTCACATAATATCAGATGATCCTGCGCAGTGGCCAAAATCCATCAACGATAATGCTGGTTGTCAAATTATTACAAAAGGACCAGTCCAAATTACAGGCATGGACTTCCCTCAAAATTCTGAAAACCCTCCCAGGAGATTCACGAAAGAACATTACAACATATCAATGAAAAATGGTGAGAAGATCCAATGTTCATGGTTAGTGTACTCTTTTAGCACAGATGCAGTATTCTGTTTCCCTTGCACTCTTTTTGGAAAGTGTGACAACGCTTTAAGCAGTAGTGGCTACTGTGGATGGAAGAACCTAGCCAAACATCTGAAAGACCATGAATATACACAGACACATTGTGAGAATATGAGAAGCCGGCATGATCTGCAGAAAAGATTGCAAACAAAGACAGCCATAGATGAAACTAATCAGAGTTTGATGCAGATTGAGATTGAGCATGGGAAAGGTGTCATCAGAAGAGTGATCTCTATAATCTGCCATCTGGCTGAGCACAATCAAGCCTTGAGGGGGTTTTCAAATGTGCTATATGATGATCACAATGGGAATTTCCTCGGCTTAGTGGAACTGATGGCACACTTTGATCCGGTGCTGACTGAACATGTCAGAAGGATTCAAAACAAAGAAACCAAAGCACACTACTTCAGTGCGGTCATTCAAAAATGAAATAATAACACTAGTTGGAGACAAAATCCTTGAAGATATAGTGAGAAGAGTGACCAAAGCCAAGTACTTCTCTGTCATCATGGATTGTACCCTTGACATCAGTCACAAAGAACAACTTTCCATTGTTCTGAGAATTGTGAATTGTGAATCATAAGTTGGTGTCTCTATTGCAGCATTTCTTTGGATTTTTGGATGTTGAGGACACAACTGGTAAAGGTCTGACTGAAACTCTGCTGGGACATCTTCGGAAACACAGCCTAAACATTTCTGACTGTTGTGGCCAGTCATATGACAATGGCAGCAACATGATGGGACAAAAACAGGGTGTTCAGGCAAAAATATTGCAACATAACAGCAAAGCATTGTGTGTCCCCTGCAGCAATCACACACAATCTAGTTGTGCCAGATGCTGCGAAGTCTTAAGTCCTGTCTACCTCCTTTTTTTGGTGTGCTGCAAAGGCTCTACACTCTATTCAGTTCATCTGTGCAACGCTGGGCAATTCTGAAGGAGCATGTTAAGCAACTTATTCTCAAACCTTTGTCAACAACAAGATGGGGGGCTCGGATTAAAAGTGTGAAGGTGGTGCGATACCAGCTACCACTGATTTTGCAAGCATTGGTTGCTCTTCAGACATTTGCAGTGGAGAAGAGGGATTCAGAAACAATGTCCACTGCCAACGGTTTGCATGATGAGCTTAACTCCTGGCGTTTTCTGTTGTGCACCATGATCTGGTACAATGTTTTGTACCAGGTTAACCATGTGAGCAAGCTGCTGCAAAGTCCAGATGTGTCTCTGGAAACACTTAGAGCAGAAACAGAGGGAGTGAGACAGTGACTTAAAAAATTGAGGGAGAACCCCAGAGGGTCTTGAAACAGCCCTGATCCACGGTCATCTTTCACAACGTGTGTGATTTCATCAGGTTATTCTTATCCTATTTTTATTAATTCTACTATTATTTCAGTGACTGTGTCTGTTCATGTGCCAGCCGAAATGTTGTAGTCACCTAAAAAGGGCCAGCAGATGGCAGGAGCTACATTTGAAGTACCGTAGACAAACATACAAGTCACCGAATCCTCCACAACCAAGTTCCTACAAATGTTTCACAATAAAAGCCTATTTAAAAATGGAGGGATTCTCTCAGCTGAGGTTACAAGGGGCTTTTAATTTGAAACTAATTCAGGAAGTGTTGAGTTTGAAATGATGCTGCGATGCATTAACTTTATCAAGACAATGGGAGCAGATAAAAAGTAAAAATATAAAGAGACAGAGGGATTAACAAATAACGGTCCTTTTATAATGTAGTCTGTTTCAAATGAAGCTGGTAGCTTCTGCAGTTGTGGTGAGTAAAAGCCCCGCCACTATTTGTTAATGTTATTACTTTCTGTCAGTCTCCATTATGAGGACGTAACATTGTTTGTTAGCTTGATGCTAATGGCAGTACTCAGCGGGTTGACAAAGTGCCTCTGCTGTTTATTTTTACTCTGTGTGGTAACCGCCCTAGAGGAAATATTAAAAAGGCTGGGATGTTGTTGCTGTACAGTTATCTATGGCAGCAGCTAACTGTGTTTCTATTGGTCAAAGTGACGGCTGTGATGGGGGTAATCGTGAACAACAAAAAGAGAATTAAACTTGGTTAAATGATTTCATTGTGTGTATAAGTACTTTTTGAACATTTTGAGCACATTTCAACAATACTGCGATAATAATGATAACCGTGATAATTCTGGTCACAGTTACCATGATATGAAATTTTCATACCGTTACATCTCTAGATGCCATTGCCATCTTGCTTGCTGTGGAGGAGCAACAGGATGGATCTGACTGGGAACCCAAGCACACCGCCATGATAGTTACTTGTAAATCATAAGGTAGCCATGCCTTAAAGTATAGCCTGGTTTACAATCTATTAAACTCCAGATTGAAGCTTTATTTACAAAATGATAATTATGATGTATTAAAGATACATTGAAACTAGTGATGCAGACCATAAACTCGTGAAAAAGATGGTATTAAATCAAGTGAGAAGTAGGGTAATTTTTTCATAAGCCTCTTTTACACTGCCAGATTTTCTGCGAATGTTGGGCCGATTTGCTGGCAAGCTGGAAGCGTTTATACACACAGAGGCGGAAAGGCGAGTTGATCCGAGGCGCCCAATTTTCCGCCTCATGGGGTAGTCATATTGGCAGAAAACTTTAAGTTTAAACAGACCGATGTGGCCTTCTGCAACGGGAGGGGCTGTGGATGACTTGTGGGAGGAGCTGTTGATGAAGCCGCACATGCGAGCCACTGTTGGTGGATAAACAGGAAACAGCTGATAGCAGGAATTAGCGAGCAGCTAGTAGCAAGAGGGAATCGCAAACTTGACAGACACTGTAAAGATGAGCAACTGAGGAGACAAGGAATAGCACGCCCTCCTTGTCCTCGCAAATGACGAGGCCATTAAACGTCAGATGACGGGGACGGTAAATAATGGGCTGATTTACAAGACAATTGGCGTCTGACTACCGCCGCCTGACTAACCGCGGCTTCTCTCCCGCGTCACTGTTTACATCACATGCTGAGCTACACTTTTTGTTACTTGCTCACGCCTCCCATTGCCCCGATAAAGGCGCATTCTGTATAAACAAAAATAGGTAGGCGGCAATATTCTGCCCTCACCAATTTTGTTTTTACACTGGCAATGCTGAAAAAAGACTGATTGGGCTTTCATGCAAATTTGCACAATTCCTATCTAAAAAAGGCTATAAACTGGTAAACAATCTCACCTGTTGTTTTCTCATAGTGAAGATGCCCCCTGCTGGCCTGTAGAAAGAATGCAGATTTAAGACACTTCCAATTAGTTTCATTTTTCAGAGCTGGAGATACCCTCTCAGTATGAGCCACATATCTGGTAGGTTATTTTTGCAACATCAATAGAAAAGGGCTGGCCAGCTTGGGCCCCTCTGTTCGGAGTTTACATGTTCTCTGGATCAATACATCAATTCAGTGATCCAATATAATTGATGCAGCCATCGATATACGTATATATATATTTTTTTCTTCAAGATATGTCTGGCAATAGCAATGTTTTAAGTGTTTAGGAAGGAGATGTGTTTGGGCAAAAATGGTGACACGCAGGTGCCATGGGAATTTCAAAGTATACAGTGACGACATCTTATATCGATTGCAGGTCCCTGGATTCAATTGAATCAAAATTGTATCGTGGTGGACTTTGTAATATCACAAAATATTGTATTGCTGTCCAGAAAATCGATAATATGTCATATCATGATGAAACTTATTATTTCTATCCTAGTTAAAATCTTGTCTCAAAGTACTATGAACCACTTTGCGGTATTTTTGCATCCAATAGGCCTTCCAACCTCTTTCTCAAATTGTAGGTCTTGGACTATATAAAACACAGCCCCTCATGCCATTTTAACACAGGGCAGGTTTTGATCTAAACCTGCTTACAGACTGCAGTAGTCTGGGTAATTTGCTGCATTCATATTGCCCCTTGCAGTCTTTCCAGGGCTTGCTGCAGAGAATCATCCTCACAGCATAATTCTGTCACCATTGGAGATGGTTAAAATGGGAAGATGCTGTGGATACAAATGGCAGCCCAGTAGCACAGAACCACATGCCCATATATGTTTTTATGGCTGTATTCAGCACATGAAATTATGCACATGGATGTTTTATGGGTGAACATTTAGTAAAATGTAATAAAACGGACCTGTAGTAGGGGCTGTAAATGAACTTGTGTTATACAGACTGGGCCATGGATGTCTTAATACACTGCCTCTCACATGAGCAGCACCTGTGTCAATGAATGTGTTATCTGGCATGGAACAACTTCTCAATTTCTACCCAAGCTTTGCATTTGAACAGATTACTCTGAGATGGCTCAAAAGTGCAATTTAAGACTTGATCTTCTCTCCTTTCTCCTTTCAGAAATAACGACATCGCCCTGTCTCTGCACTCCGAAACATAAAAAGAAATTAATGACAACATCTTGTAGTTTTTCTCACATCAAAAAGAGAATGAGGTTTTCTCCACTATAAGAGTCAGAGAGAAACTGATTGAAGAACAGCACCAAGCAATCAGATATAACCATACATGTGAACAAATATATAGGATATATATCCAGTTTATTCATATTGGCATGAATGTATACATGCATATGAGAAATGGCTATAGATGTAAAAGTCACATTGTTGTGGGACTACAGTCAGTTTCTTTCAGACACTGCCCATATCCAGTGTTCAACGTTTAAAGAGGAGCTGTGAGCTTACTGTGTGTGACTCACTCTTCACACCTCGACATAGAATGCTGTTCCAGAACCAGATTACTGTGATGTTGTTACATGAAGTCTCTTATTTCAAACCTGCTCTTGTCCCATGGAAAAACTAAATGAAATTTAAGAAATTTCAAAATTAAAGTTTGTACATTTAAAAAAAAAAAAAAATATATATATATATATATAACACACACATATATATAACACACACACACACACACACATATATATATATATATATATATATATATATATATATATATATACATATACATATATATATATATATACTATGTATGTGACAAGCATCATAACTACGAATCTGAAAACAAAATGGTTCTATGGTATAGATATGAATTTTAGCTAGATTCATAAACCCATACCAACCTATTCAGCCCCATCAGAGAGACACCAGCAGACTGGGGTGAAAGGTGTGTATTTAAACGCCTGATGACATTACACTATAATTAAACATAATGTAGTCCTTATGTGGAGGAGGCTTATTTAAGTCCATCAGCATTCCCTGCCAGATGAAAACTGGTGTGTTCAAAAAAGCCAGGGTAATCAGGGAAACTGATGATCTAACTGAAAACTGTACATTTAATATCGTTTAATATCCAGTATGATAAATGAGATGAAGATGTCAAGAAGCATGCCATAGCACTCTGTTTTTAAGTGATTGTGTTTGTAGTTGACATTAACAAGCATAAGTTCAGTTGTAACACTAAAACATGACCTTGGTTTAAACTTCTTAAACCTTTGAAATGTATCATAAGAGATCAAGATGGCATATGATCAAGAGGTGTCTCCAGTTCTGAAACGTGAAGCAAATGCGTTAGTGCCTTATACCTGCATTCTTTTTTTATAAAGCCAGCAGGGGGCGACTCCACTGGTTGCAAAAAAGAAGTTCTATGTATGTCTGTGAGAAAATGGCCCCACTTCTCACTTTAACTATCACCTCAGTAAACATTTGCTCAATGAGTTTATGGTTTTAAGACAGCATGATATTCATTTGGTAAATTATGGTCCCATTTAGACAGTAACGCAGGATATGCTTTAGGGCCTGGCTACTCTGTGATTGACAAGTTGCTACCATGGCGTTGCACTCGGGTTTGGGTCAGAGCCACCCCTCGCTCCTTCACAGCTCCACTCCCCTGTCCAGATATGGTCATTTGTGGCTCCAAATAACCAAGATGATGATGACCAAATTTTCAAACCAGGCTTCAAAACGGTCATGGTGGCTTCATCCACTTGGTTTATACAATTTATTCAGACCATGTACAAGAATTATTAATATTATTCAGCAACCAAATTATGTTCAGTTACAATTAAAATAGAATATTAAATTAATTAAAAATATTTTACTTTCTACTTTTTGAAAAAAACATATTGTCACAAGGATGGCAGCTGCTTGTCACTGTACAACAACCACTACTGCAACTACCACCATTTTTACTACTACTACTACTGCTACTGCTACTACTACTACTACTACTAATAATAATAATAATAATAATAGGTACCTCCACATCATCCGAGTACAAATCCTGTGAAATTGTGGATTCTAACCTTTCATGTATCCCTTCATTTGAAGATGTAGATATCCAGATAGATTCCCATGGGGCCACATTTCATCATATCCTTCAAAGCTTAAGAGAGGTTCAGCAGGTAACTGAAGTGAGGGAGGTCATTCTTTCAGTGGGTTTAAATCATTTCCTGAAGTGTTATCTTCCTAGCATGACAGAGAAACAACTGACTTATCTGGTGGCTGTAGTTAAAAAAACTTTTCCCAATGCGATCATCCAGGTACCTACAATTAAATGTTCGGACTGACTAGAGGAGACCCAGCAACACCTGCTTGACCTACTGAACCAAAACATAACTAGGAAATATACTTTTCTCAGTTAAATCAACAAACTCTGCTTCCATACGGAGCCGAAAGATCCAGTGCATTGGACCCCCAATACAGTTTACTTTGGAGCATTGGCTTGATCAGTTAAACTTGTAAGAGGGGATAAGGCTTCGCCCCATCTCCTGTCCACAAACATAATGGCTCTTTGCTCCTCTTATAATTTGAATACAGCAGAGTGGGAAATATTAGAAAAGGGACTCAATTTCATCCCTACGCCCAATTATTTTAATAAATTACAACTGTGAAAAAATTTATACGAATACCACTGAAGGTTGAAAATTTTAGTTCACTTTAACTATGAGCAGCACTATACCTATTTACCATTCAAGAAACCTCCTACGTGGGAGCCGAAGCGCCAGGTCAGCCGTGTGTGTGTGTGTGTGTGTGTGTGTGTGAGTGTGAGTGTGTGTATTATGAGGGGTCAAACGTTTCACCCACTCACACTACAACGTGTCACTTGCGCCTACTTAGGACACGTCAGATCTGATCAAACCGCGTGAGCGCACGCCTTCATTTTACATAGGTTTACTATGGAGACATGAGTGTTACACACACACCCGCTACGTGACGCGCACGCGTTGTTCGCTCCACTCACATGACTATGAGGGGACGCGCTCACACGACTTATCAGTACGCGTGCACAGCGCGTGACAAACGCTACACATACACTACACTTACGGGTGCGTCGCTATGCTAACTAGCTTGCTATGCTAATCAGACGTGAGTGTGTTTACACGTCATGTGAGCGCAGGGGTCAAAAGTGTCAGCTGTGAAGCAACAGCGCCTCGTCTTACGGGCTGACCTGGCGCTTCGACTCCCATGTAGGAGGTTTCTTGAATGGTAAATAGGTCTGATTAGCATAGCAAGCTAGTTAGCATAGCGATGCTATGTGTCACACATTTGTAAGACGAGGCGCTGTTGCTTCACAGCTGACACTTTTGACCCCTGCGCTCACATGACGTGTTAACGCACGCACGTCTGATTAGCATAGCGATGCTAAGTGTCACACGTCCGTAAGACGAGGCGCTGTTGCTTCACAGCTGACACTTTTGACCCCTGCGCTCACATGACGTGTAAACGCACGCACGTCTGATTAGCATAGCAAGCTAGTTAGCATAGCGATGATACGTGTCACACATCTGTAAGACAACGCGTTGTTGCTTCACAGCTGACACTTTTGACCCCTGCGCTCACATGACGTGTATAGGCACGCACGTCTGATTAGCATAGCGATGCTACGTGTCACATGTCCGTAAAATGAGGCGCTGTTGCTTCACAAGCTGACACTTTTGACCCCTGCACCCACATGACATGTATACGCACGCACTTCTAATAACCACACGTCTAGGTGTGTACAGGCATTGCACGCGAATTGCATGTGTAACAAGTACACGGTGATGGTTGCACAGGTAATATACATGTATCAAGTACGCGGTGAATGCAGTGTGTGCATGTTCGCTGATACGTTTCACCCCTCATAGTGTGTGTGTGTGTGTGTGTGTGTGTGTGCGCGCACGTGCATGCGTACGTACATGTGTGTGGTAGCTGGCTGTCTGGCCTATATTAGCGAAAACACAAGAGCTACTAAATAGGCATTTTGATGTTGTACATAATCCCTAGTTGATACCATGCAGCAACTCCTAAGGTAACAGCTGTGTATAATTTAAGTAAACCATGAGTTCATAATGTAATAACAGCTTTGTGCATAATGTAGTAAGAGAAATTAAAAGGCAGTGAATAATGTAATAGATTAGTACAAAAATTATGTGTATGGGAACCGGTCTAACGTTGTAGTGAATACATGATGCAATGAACATATTTACTTGTATATTTCTGTATATTTGTAATGTGTGCAACTCAATTTTACAACCACAAACAGCTGAAATACAAGAACACAAAGACACATCATAACAGCTGTGAAACTCAAGCTCAGTGAATATGAGCACGTAAAGGAACATAATATAATGAGAAATAAAGTAAGAATAATCAATAAACTAAATTCATAAAAAGACAATAATAAAATAGGAAAGAAAAAAATGTATCAATAGTTTCTCAGTGTATCATGTATCTACTTTGCCTCAAAGCATAATCCATGCCCTCATTTGTATAACCCAGAACACAGTGCAAACAACCAGGAAGATCAACCAAACTCAAACTCAGTGAATGCTTGTCAATTTCTGTGGAATTCTAGGTTTAAAACTTTGTTTCAAATCCTTTACAGAATATTTAGAGGAAAAGAAAACAGTTTTCCAAAATATGTCTTCTATTTGGAAGAAGATCAATCCATGCCCTCATCCAATGGGAATCTTGGCCTGAAATCTGCATGATTCAGAAGGACTAGTTAACACCTTCTTGTTTGAAAATCACCAGATCATGATCTTCTGCCATAGCACAACTTTACCCTTGCTCAAAGGATGGAATGGAGAGCTCTGAATAACTTTGACCTCAAGAGATTCCATCAGCTTCTGGACTGTGCCTTTGAATTCTTTGCCTTGGTTATGTGGCAAAATGTTGGCTGGGCCGAATTCAGAATGTACCAATACTGAGTGCTTTTTCCATACCTAACAGTCCATTTCCCCACGTCAAAGACGTCAACTAATGACATTCTGCAACTGTTTTAGCTCAAATAGGTTTGGGAATGAGTTGGTTTCCAGAAGCAGCCCTTTATGGCAAGCCGTTTGAGCATTTATTCCATATCCTTGATATCAGGTGTCAGTGTCGTTCACTGGCTTGATCATTGTCAGCACTAGCTGGACATCTGGTCACACTAGTTAGACATTTTGTCCAACTAGTTGAACACAGAGTCTTACTAGTCACTCTTTTTCAGCAACTAGTGACACTTTTGTCAAACTAGTAACAACTTAAGCCTGACTAGTGAAGCCACAGAGCCATACTAGTGGCACCAAAATCCAAACTAGTCAGCTTTTTGACAGACTTGTGGCCCACTGAGCTGAACTAGTAATGCTTAAAGTCTTACTAGTGAACTAGTGAGCTGCAAAAGCTCTGACTTGTTAACTAGTAGCAGCTATTCACCTCACTAGTTTGCTAGTAACCTCAAGTTTTTTACACTAGTTACACATGGAAGAGCCAACATCATCACTAGTGTGACTAGTGAGGATTTACACCTTACTAGTTAAACTAGGAAAAGTCTCATTGATCTTACTAGTTAACTAGTGGGGCTTAAAATGTTTACTAGTTGAACTAGTGGAAGCTGAAATACTCACTAGTTATACTAGTAACACCTTATTGAGCTCACTAGTTAACTAGTGAGATCTAAAATGTTTACTAGTTGAACTAGTGATGCTGACATGCTTACTAGTTGAAGTGTATTTTGACTTTTCTAGTTAACTAGTGAGGCAAAACACGTTACTAGTTGTACTAGTGGAAGCCAAAATGTGCACTAGTCACACTAGTGACACCAAATGCTAATGAGGAGGTGGGTAAAAACATAAATCGAGGCTTCCTATTTGCTCTGCAATTCAAAATAAAAGATACCTACGAATCAGGACACAGGATTTTGTCGTTACTCCACCCACTTCTTTTAACTAGTTAACATGTTGACCTGAGGAATGCAACTAGTTAACTAGTGGCAGCATGCTTCATCTTACATGTTAACTTGTCAAGGCAAAACTGTGACTAGTCAACTAGCTGAGGTCTTGTTAGACTCTACTAGCAAACTAGTGATGCTAAAAGTGCTCACTAGGTGACTAGTAGAATCCAAAACGTTTTCTAGTTACACAAGTAGAAGACAATTTGACCTTACTAGTCGACTAGTGAGGTTCAAGACCTGCCACTAGTCAACTAGTAAGACCCAAATTGGGCACTAGTAACACTAGTTTGTCTTTTCGACTTCACTAGTCAACTAGTTACACATGTCCTCTAACTAGTTTACAAGTTAGGTCCAAAAAGATTCACTAGTAAACTAGTGACACTCTTTCCGTGGCTCACTAGTTAACTAGTGGATGCTATTTGTTGTCACTAGTCAGATTCTGCACAGAACATGTAAAGGCTTTGACCAAACATGTTGGACATTCTTCTTAGATGTGATGCCTTTCCTTGAACTAGTAAAGCCTTGCTCAGTACTAGTGAACAACTGCGCACAGCAAGTGAGACATTTTTTTAACATGTTGGACTTTTTGTCACACTAGTTGACATCTTCATCACACTCGTTGGCATGTTCATATTACTAGTTCAACAAAGCTGCTTACTAGTCATCATGTTCATCCTACTAGTACAACTAGTACTGTGATAAAATTTCACTTGTTTAACATGTATGGCAGTAGCAGCATTCACTAGTTAACTAGTGACATGCACATGTTAACTAGTAAGTAGCTTTGTTGTACTAGTAAGATGAGGATATCTACTTGTGTGGTGAAGATGTCAACTAGTGCGACAAAAAGTCTCACATGTAAAAGAAATGTATCACTTGCTGTGCACAGTTGCCCACTAGTGCTGAGGAAGTCGTTACTAGTTCAAGGAATAGCCTTACATGTCCAACAGGTTTGGTCAAAGTCTTTACATGTTCAGTGCAGAATCTGACTAGTGACAACAAATAGCATCCACTAGTTAACTAGTGAGCCACGGAAGTAGCTAGTAGCACGAGTGTCACTTACTGCAACTGGTAAACTAGTGTCACTAGTGCACTAGTGCCACTAGTAGTGCCACTAGTGTCACTAGTAGCACTAGTGTCACTTACTGCAACTGGTAAACTAGTGTCTAATAGCTGCTACTAGTTAACAAGTCAGAGCTTTTGCAGCTCACTAGTTCACTAGTAAGACTTTAAGCATTACTAGTTCAGCCCAGTGGGCCACTAGTCTGTCAAAAAGCTGACTAGTTTGGATTTTGGTGCCACTAGTATGGCTCTGTGGCTTCACTAGTCAGGCTTAAGTTGTTACTAGTTTGACAAAAGTGTCACTAGTTGCTGAAAAAGAGTGACTAGTAAGACTCTGTGTTCAACTAGTTGGACAAAATGTCTAACTAGTGTGACCAGATGTCCAGCTAGTGCTGACAATGATCAAACTAGTGAACGACACTGACACCTGATATCAAGGATATGGAATAAATGCTCAAACGGCTTGCCATAGCCCTTTGACGTTGATAACAACCAGATACATCCAATACTTTTTGCACATTTTGTGGACTGATGCCAGAATACTGCTCCTTTAAATACACATTTGGTTTCCTTGCACCACAGCCTTGGTCTCAACAACCCCCCTCTTCACAATAGCTTGAAGGCTTGTCTTCTTTGCCACCAATTTCCCATCATCAGTCAATGCCTGACCACAGGTGCCTGTGCCTCCACAGACAAACTAGGGTAGAGTAGGGAGGTGTTAAGAACGAAAAATAGAATGAAAAACAAAAACAAAAACAACAACGTAAGCTTGGTTTGAAAAGTAAAATTTTCTCAATTTTATTGTTTTCATGAATATTTCTTGGTGACAGCATCCAATGCTGTCTGTGAGATTTGCTGTAGCAGGCTGATGCGTGCATCTTATACTTTTAAAGACAATCCTGAATATTCCAGTCTCTCAAGTTTTGATTGCCAACATGCCTCTGAGAACTGATAAAGCATCACATTTCAGCCTGACTGACACTGCTTGCTCCCTGCTGTGGAACACTTAGTGTTACAGTAAATAATCGGTGTGGGAATTTTTACACAAGCACTTCCACTGCTGATGAGATGTGTCTCTCCATTAAAATTTGTTTCTGAATTCATAATCAGACAAGTTAGAATTACTATTTCCCCCAATTCTGCCAAATAAAAAAATCACACTGAGTAGGTGCGTGCACGTCAAGCAAGTGTGTCATGTTTGTGAGCTCTAGGTTATACTGATAAAAAAGGCCACACTGAAAACTGAATTGAGATGAGAAACAATGAGATCATTAGAAAACATTATTTCTTCCAAACCACAAAGTCAACTTCACATAACAGTGTCACTGATAACAATATCGTTTTTTGGCAAACATAGGTGCTAGCCTGATTGTTACATCTAATTGCTGTTGCCAGTCTGTTTTGCGAGGTTGACAAGCTAGCTTAAGGTGGCTTACACATGGTTATGGCTTGCTATTTAAAACAAAAGCAAAACAGACAGAATGGCATATAAAACTCATACATTCAACACTCACTTGAAGCCATGAATCATTAACTTCAACACACAACCTCTGAACATGTTATAGTTTGATCTTTGGCACATATGTTCACTTGGACTTGAGGATGGACTGATTCGTTTTTGATGGTCATAGGTCAAAGGTCAAGGTCACTCTGACCTTGTCTGTCTCATTTTCCTAAACACAATATCTCATGAACAAGGTAAGGAAATTGCTTCACATTTGGCACAAATGTTCAGTTGGGATGAACTGATTAGATTTTAGTGGTCAAAGGTTATGGTCACTGTGACCTTGCGTCCATCTTATTCTCGAGAATAGCATACCTCAAAAACAACTTAGAGGATTTTTTTTTTTTTTTTTTTAAATTGGCTCAAACATTCACTTGGGTTTGAGGATGAACTGATTTGATATTGGTGGTCAGAGGTCAAGGTCAGTATGACCTTGTCTGTCTCAATCAAGACACAAATGTCCACTTGGACTGAAGAATAAACTGAAAGAAGAAAAGGAATTTTGTGGTCAAAGGTCAAGATTAGTGTGACCTCACAAAATATGTTTTTGGCCATAACACAAAAAATCATATGCTAATTATGACAAAACTTCACACAGTTGCCTCTTAGAATACAATATTGGAGCGATGACATTTTATGTCCCAAAGGTCAGCTTCACTGTAACATCATAATGCTCTGCAAAAACACTTTTCTGGCCATTACTCAACATCATAACTCAGGTACAGAAGGGGAGACATTTGGGGAAAGTAATCTTGAAACTGTTCTGATTCTACAGATTTGTGCTGCCAGGGGAGAGGAGCACAGACATGCATGTAAACTATAAGATAAACTTGACTGGTGCACAGAGGCATACAGCTGTGGGGTGGTAATTCTAGTGTTTGCTTAGTTTATACTTTTATAATTCTCTTCTAATGTAGTAACTTCTTACATCATGTACAAAACTGTTACACTATTCACTTACAGTTTTCTTACATTATGAACAGATTTTTGCATTATGAGCTTTTTGACATTTAAAATATCGGCCTTACAATATGCATCAACATCACATTATGAGTTGCCAAAATCCCTTTTGAAAATAATTCAACATATTTCCCTTCCATTACACCCCCTACTTTTCTACATATCCAGCATGATATTAGTAACAAAGCAGAGGAAGGACATACGGTACTGTATATGCATATCTTAAACCTCTCGCATGCTTATGATATGTCTTTCCCAAAGTTCCAGAAGGCTTTTCTGACAATTATAATGGTTGACTAGAAAACAAAAACGTAAACAAGTATTAATCCAAAAGAATATATTTTCACAATGGCATACTCAGTCACACATTAACTGAGAGCACAATGGCATTTTAATTCATTTCCTCAATGAATAAACATGTGCTTACAATAGCGTGGCGACAGGGAGCCGAGTATTAGCTCTGTGTGTGTGTCTGTGTGTGTATCTGGTTACAGTGTGTAAAACCTAACCACTGTGAATTACAGCAGAAGACCAGTGCCAATCACAAACACACAAATACACCGGCACACACACACACAGGCAACACAGTGCGAAACAGGTTAGATGAGTACAGGTTAGAGAGGAGGAAGGGCTATGCTAATGTCAGTACACAGGGAGTGAGAGAGACAGAGAAGCTAGCATTCATGCAGGCAGACAGTGCTACTAAAACACAGCCAGGGCAGACTAACAGGTGTAAAGGTGAGCACTGAGGACAGGCAGGCAGTTACTGTAGACAGGTGAGCAGTCAGAAAGGTGTAGTTAAACAGTCATACAAGTAACCAAGCAGTGTGTTTTGTAGGCAGGCACAGTGTCAGGTAAACAAGCAGGCAGTTCTCTCTGTCTGCTCCAGTGTATTAGCTGGAGAAACACAGGCAGCAGCAGTATAGAATAAAAGCTATTAGAGCGGCCTTTATCCTCTGCTGCCCCCTCTTTGAGACACAGACCGAGGCAACCACTGGGGCACTCAACCAGCTCAGCTTTGCAAGGTAAATGTATAGATTCAGTTTGCTAACGGCTCAAGCACTTGAGGCCGGTGTGTGACTGTGTATGCATGTGCTTGTTTTTCCTAAATTGACATAATTAATTTCTTCCTTTCATCCATCACTGGCTGTGTTTACAAGCTGCTGGTCCTTTAAAGAGTCATTCAGGTTAATCACTTTACACAAGCATTTGCTGCTTTGAGTTTGAGTCCAGTAAACAACCTGCTGTCATGTTTGACATCAAAATCTACCCATAATTCAGTGCGAGTGTGATGGTGGAAGGCAAAAGAGAAAGAAGGGACAGCAACCAAGTTTCACAGTTATTGCAGCTCAGTTTCATTTGCTCCCTGACCAGCCAATAGGGGCTGATAATGAGTGTGTAGGTGCACTGGTTACCATGCAACACACCTCACCAGGCCAGCCCAGTTACTATGTGCTGCATGTATTTGTATCCTGTCCTCTAGAGGATCCTCCTCAGTAACATTCTCAAACAGAGGGCCAGAGGGAGAGTAAAGGGACCTGCAGTACAAGTTGCCTACCTGCTGTGGTTTTGTCTTACTGTGTTCTGCATGTGTCAGGGGTAGTATGTACACACACGTACACACAGTGCTGGAGGTTGGTATTTAACAGGTGTTGTGGCTGCAGGCATCAGGTAGCGCTGCATCTCTCTGTGACTGTGTGTGTGAGAGAGAGAGAGATGGAGGAAGAAGGTAGAGAGACTGTTTTTATAATCTAAAATATTACACCTATCTAAATGAAAGGAGCACAGAGGACCAACTTAATAGAAATGAGCAGCAAAAGCAATTGTTGTGAGAATGATGAGCGTGATAGAATGCAGCCACAGTCTACTCATGAACTGTACTTAGTAGGTCAAATTTGAATGCTATTTTATACTTTTATTTTACCGCTTTTCAGAGGAAAATACTGTTTTATTTATTTCACAAAGGTAACTATTTTGCAGATTCAGAATACACAATAAACATGTGATCAAATAAAAACATGATATGCTAATCTAGATTATTCTACTTCAATTAAAAGCCTGGTCTGCACCCAGTCTCTTTTACTAGCCTGGTGTAGCTACACATTTTGACAATAAAGGTCTGTCTCAATTAGATGCCTGGTCTGGTTGCCAAGCAGCTCATTTTTTAAGTTCTTTGGATGTAATTCTTTTGTTGATTTAATTTTACTGAAGCCATGAGCACTGGAGAAGACCCCAAGTCATTCAGATTTATGGGCATCACAAAAGGTGGTGACTCCTTTCCTCTGTAGTTGTCATAAAGTCAGAATATGCGTCCTTTCTTTGATTACCTGGTAATGTTTATATTCCTTTAGTCCGGAAGGCTCAACTGATCAAAAGAATCAAACATTTTTGTTTTTGTTTTGTTTTTCATAAACATTGATAAAGTGGTATTGTGTTGTTATGCCTGGTGCCATCGTCCTCAGGTGCGGTGAAACAAGTGTCATAACGTAACACATAATTGAAATGTTATTCAACACCTAATTTTTTATACAAGTAATATTCATACTGGTTCAAATAAACAACTTGACTTAAGCAACAGTTTGGTGTGAAAGGAATTAAAGGCCTGTCCCAAATATAGGCCTGTTGAGAATTTATTTATGCAAATGGCATAAATGGCACCTATTAGCATGGTTCACAAATTAACGGTTCAGTTCAGTACATTTTCAATACAGCAAGAAAAAAGAAGTCCTTTTATTTTTAATATTTTTAATTTTTGTTTTTTTTTATGTTGTTCTAATGATTTATTTAAACTAACATCATAAAGTATTATATTTTTTTTTTTTACTTTTAACAATAATGGAGCTATTCCTGACCTATCTTCTGGGATGTCTTCTTAGCAGCATACAAAAGAAAACAGCTCCATACAAAATATTAAATATAATATTGTAGTTATAAACAAATACAAACGAAATAACCCATTCTGTTTTTGAACTAGCTTTTTTTCTTTTTTCTTTTTTACAAAGCAGGAATTAAGGTCTTACTGAAATGGGCTTGTTAATAAGTCTGGGTCAAGTAAAATCAGTGTTTTCTTTCTAAACACATTATACATGTTAGAAAATACTTGCTGGAGATTAACCAGCTTGTACCAAAAAGAAATACGGTGTCCATTGATTGGATGCATTTTTACTTTTGTGAAGACGACACCAAACAGAAAAAAATCAAATGCTGACAGTGTGAGAAAACCATTTCAGTGACCAGAGGCAAGGCCACCAATCTGTTTCAGCACTTGGAGCACAAACATGTTACCGAATAACAATAGTACATGGCTCAAAAAAAGAAAAAGACTGACAAGCCTCTAGCAACAAGTGCCGCCACAAAGCAGCTCTCAGTAACACAAGCATTTACAAAGGCTACACAATATGAGACATTATAAGATTCAAGAAAATTGTGTTTCCTCTAGTTATTTTAAAATCACTCTTTCATAAGAAAAATATCCCAGCTTTAATAGTTGAGCATATTTACTTTACAAACCTTGTCACTGAACTATGAGGGCAAAAAAACAAAAAACAAAATAATCTGTTTTTAATCAAGATGTCAAATTAATCATGATATTGATTTGAGGTTGTATGGCCCAGCCAACAGTTCCTGCTCTCTGCTGTGGGTGTGTGCTTTGTATGTTAGCTGAACCTGTTGATGCACAGTGGGTCTCATTCCCTGGTTAAGGGTGTGTGTGTGTGTGTGTGTGTGTGTGTGTGTGCTGTGCAACCACAGACTGTGTGTTCTTCTGAGTTAGCTGCGAACAAGAATCTGACACAAGGCGGCATTAGTTTGTTAGTTAGGAGCGTGTGTGCTGCGAGCTTAGCCACTAGGGACACTGTAGCTGTGCTGTGGCTTGTGTTTAGGCTCAGAGGTCGTGTTGTTGTGCTTTTGGGTTAGCTGCAAAACTGAGTCTGCACTTGTGTGGTGGCTCATTCTTTGGCTCGGTGTATTTTTATCCACTACTCTCTCTTGCCATCACCTTCATAATTCACAGTGAAACCAACATGGCTCCAAACACCAGACCTGTAGGTTATTGGAGGCATTACCAACCAATGAGCAACTTGCTAGCTTTGCGTAGCTGCCTCCCTGTGTGTCTCACTGGAGTAGAGTGTTGTGGTATGGGGCTGGAAGGGACAGACAGCATGTTGCCTGTTTCGTCCTGTGGGCTACCTTGTTGAGCGCAGTGGCACTGAGAACATTATATTAAACACAGTTTAAGCTGTATATTTTATTTTCCAAATGTAATTGGAAAGTTTAACATGTTCAGTTTCTAATGCGTACTGAACTGAAAGCCTAGTAACAAACAGTTCAGTATAGTACCTGTCTTGTTACACCCCTATGAGTCGGTATTGATAAATTGGTTGGTTGAATGGCTGGACGGATAGTAATAGAACATTCTGAAAGGAGACACTCTGCATAATACTTTTGAAAGTACTTTTGCTGATTACACCTCTGTACTTTAACTTAAGGGTCTCTCCAGTGATTTAATATTGCACAACTATAAAGCTGCAGACACTTGCAATGCATATATATATATTTTTATAGAATGGTCACCTGCAGCAGAGGCTGTGATATGTTGACTTTCAGTCCCAGGTATAGGTCAAGCTTTGCAATTGCTGGATTTTAAATTTCTTTTTGTGCACCAGTAGTGTCTCTTCACTAGAGACACTCTGCTAGCAAATACCTTTCCATGTCTTTTATGTTCTACACATCCAGTATGTAATGCAGACTTGCTCTTACATTTTTGTAACCTCTAAGCCTAGCTGATGCTGTCATCAGGAATATCTTTTCTGACTCAAACAACTGAGGAGTAGGGATGTGTGCAGTAGTGGACTAGTTGATTAAATGTTGCTAACCTGTTAGCACCAGAAATACCAGTGTGTCAAACATGTTGTTAAAATTTTTTTTTTTAATTCAAATATTGTACACATTTAAGTTACATATCAATACATTCTGTTTTGTTTTGTTTTTAAGGCTGTTTAATATGCGATTGCGTCCACCTGATGAAAATGCATTTCCAATCATATGAGATAATTCCTAAGGACTTATATTCCTAAAGAACATTGTTTTCAATAAATGTCATCTGTAAACCTTTAGTGAGATGTTGTCATGTTTTGTAGGATATTGTTCAGGCGAGCTCTCCAAAATTGCACCATGTTTGCATGTGATTTTTGTCATGTACAATCTTCAATTTCAATCAATCAATTTTATTTATAAAGCCCAATATCACAAATACAATTTGCCTCACAGGGCTTTAGAGCATACGACATCCCTCTGTCCTTTAGACCCTCACAGCGGATAAGGAAAAACTCCCCAAAAAAACCCCTTTACCGGGGGAAAAAAATGGTAGAAACCTCAGGAAGAGCAACTGAGGAGGGATCCCTCTTCCAGGACGGACAGACGTGCAGTAGATGTCGTACAGAACAGATCAGCATAACAAATTAACAGTAATCTGTATGACACAATACAGTAATCTGTATGACATCCTCGGTAATGACAGTAGCTTACAACAACATTCATGAAAGTAATAATACTGTCGTTATAGTTCTGGCTACTGTGGTACAATATGTTGAAAGTATATATTAGTATCAGGCAGTATACATGTATGATAATATCATATGTCTATAATAGCAGTAGAAGTATGACTAATGATTAATGATGGCAGCAGCAGCAGCAGGAGGCATCTGGCAGGACCACGGCAGCAGCACAACCACACACGTCACACTATCCAGGCACCGCTGCAATACGAGTTAACCTGAGAGACAGTGGAGCACAAAGGCTCCGGAGAAGAAACCGAGTTAGTGACATCCAGAATGGCCGAGTAAAATAGATGTGAGAGAGAGAGAGAGAGAGAGAGAAGGTGCCCGGTGCATTATAGGTGGTCCTCCGGTAGACTAGGCCTAAGTCAGCCTAACTAGGGGCTGGTACAAGGCAAGCCCGAGCCAGCCCTAACTATAAGCTTTATCAAAGAGGAAAGTCTTAAGTCTAGCCTTAAATGTGGAGACGGTGTCTGCCTCCCGGACCGTAACAGGAAGATGATTCCACAGGAGAGGAGCCTGATAGCTGAAGGCTCTGGCTCCTGATCTACTTTTGGAGACTTTAGGGACCACGAGTAACCCTGCGTTCTCAGAGCGCAGAGTTCTGGTGGGATAATATGGCACTATGAGCTCTCTAAGATATGACGGAGCTTGACCATTTAGAGCTTTATAAGTTAACAGTAGGATTTTAAATTCAATTCTGGATTTTACAGGGAGCCAGTGCAGAGAAGCTAAAACAGGAGAAATATGATCTCGTTTCTTAGTTCCTGTTAGTACACGTGCTGCTGCATTCTGAATTAGCTGAAGAGTTTTTAATGATTTACTAGAGCTACCTGATAGTAGAGAGTTACAGTAATCCAGCCTCGAGGTAACAAAAGCGTGGACCAATTTTTCTGCATCTTTTTGGGTCAAGATAGGCCTAATTTTTGCAATATTATGCAGATGAAAAAATGCAGTCCGTGAGGTTTGTTTTAAATGAGAATTGAAAGACAGATCTTGATCAAATGTTACTCCGAGGTTATAAGAGGTTATATCTTTCATTTTTTGTTTCTGTAAATCCCTACTGATGTTTAGGGTATACACATACAACTGTCTGTTTCCTTTTTTAACTGTTTCCCACTCCAAA
This sequence comes from Epinephelus awoara, assembly GCA_035609425.1. Classification (NCBI taxonomy): domain Eukaryota; kingdom Metazoa; phylum Chordata; class Actinopteri; order Perciformes; family Serranidae; genus Epinephelus; species Epinephelus awoara. The sequence continues at coordinate 5,083,946 of CM069303.1, forward strand.
CTGACCAATACACACCTACTACATTAGAAACTAAGTTTCTATTCTGAGCTTTGGAGGCCCGTACCTCTATGACGGCTTGTCCGATTGGAGTGATTGACACCTCGTTTGATTCGTCAGAGCAAATAGAATGCCGCTATACCCACCACGCCAATCAGAGTCAGCAGAACATGTTATGGGGCAATATCCGCTGCTGTGAGTGGTCATTGTTGTGCCCCCGGAACAAGTTTTTCCACCCAGATTCATTTGAATGATGGACAACGTCACAGTAAACGGGAATGAAGCGTGATTTAACAGCAGAATGAGCTTTTCACGGCAAAAACAACAAGGTAAGAGAGATATTACAAATATATTTTGGCGAAAAGATTTCTGTTGTTGTTCTTTGTCTAGCGTCTAGCTCTCTGATGCTTTGGCTGAGTGCTGTGGCGCATATGTGTGGAGACAGCAGAGTCTCAGCTTTCACTTGAGATGAACGGCGTGTGTTTTGCATAACGTGTGGTCGAGTTAGAGCCTGAAATATACCAAGTGGGTCGGGATATCGGCGCTGTATGGAGTTAGACTTGTTGTTTATTTAGTTGTTGTTTGAGCTGTGTTTGGGGCATGTAAAAAGGATTTTTACAGCCTTGTAGCCCAGGCTCTGCTGTTTAATTTGATGTGCAACATCACTATATTCTTCGTGATCAGTGCATTGTTTCACACTGTGCTTGCAAAGTCGCTCTCAAAGTCCAATTGGGGGACTTTCAGGCTTAACAGGTTTTTAACAAAAGTATCAAATTCAGCTCAGTATTAACTGTCAAGGTTAATGAACAAAACAGTTGTTTTTTGCTAGTGACTCATTCAGTATTAGCTTAAACTAAAAATGTTTAGATTGCATAAATTAGCCTAGCAGCTAGCAGACTTTTTTCCACTTCTTAATAACGCTTAACAGTTAAATGTATTATTTTTTTTTTTCTTACTCACTGTTTGTTTAGGTCACTGTATCTCCCAACAGAACAGCTTGTTGAATTTCAACCTGCATGCATGTTTTTTGTTTTTTTTTCTCAGCCTAACACTGAAACAGAGCAGCTAATGTTGCAGTAGTATGAAATTAACAGGGTGTGGGTACGTCCTGTTTTATCTCTTAATGGCATCGTTCACATACGGCATATGTTTTGTCTGTTGACCCCTATTTTCTCCATATTCAAAAATATTTCCACACTGCTGATTTTTTTTTGGAGTTAACAACATTATCCTCCTCATCCTTCTCTCGGGTGCTGGTCATCTGCTGCTGTTTGAAGGTGACACAGAATTTCAAAATAAAGGTGTAACCTAAAAATGATAATATGGATGTTATGGTCTTCGGACCTTCGTACATTGGATTTTCTGTTTTCCGAATGTGTTTTGCTTGTCAGGGAAGTCATAGAGTGGACAGGTAGAGTTGTTTTTGTTTTATTTATCTGGGTGGCCTTCCACTGAAGTTAGATAGCTGGGGTGCTTTTGGTGACAGGTCAGAGGTTTCCGGTGGTACTACTTTGTTTCATCCATATCCATAAACTTCCAGAAAATCTGCACAAATACAGACAAAATGCAAAGTATGGACAGAGTACTCAGCAAATCGTATCAATTGTATACACATCAAATGTTAAGCATAAATGAACCCTTAAGCCTGAATTATGGTTGTGCATTGAATCGACGACGTCGCTACGTGGTTGCCGTGACGCCGTCGTGAACCCTTCGAACTTCTCCGTCACTCCGTTTCGTCGCGGTGCAATTCACCGCCAGAGCGGTAGGAGGCTTCGTTCCTTTCCTGAGTGGTTATCGTCGTCTCTAGTTGATTCTTCGTTTAGCTTCCGGCTTTTCCGGTCACAGAGAAATATCCTTATTGAACGTTGTGCATAATTGCATATATATTATGAGCCTTAACAACATCTACATCGCAATAGAAGATGTTTAAAGTTGGTGGGGATGGCGGAATCTGGAAATACGGAACTGGAAATGCGTTGCTACCAAGCAAACCAATCACAGCCGTGCCGGTCTGCGCTGGGTCTGCGTCGCCTCGACGCGTAGTTACATTTTTGGGGAGGTGCACGTCAGGCTACGCCGGGGGCTACTGCGAGCCTTCTGCGTAGCCCCGTACCCTACAACGTAGCGACGTAGTCGATTCAACGCACGACCATAAATCAGGCTTTAGTTGTTAGGAACATCCCCTCTGAGATGCAGTCCCCATAGCCTGTAAACTGAATTGTAGACCCGCTTGTGTAAGAGATTCCTTTTAAATAAAATTTCAGTAAATGCATTTAATGCTAGAGAAGTGGCATTCAGTTGCTTTACACTGCATTATTCCAATTTTAGCTTAAGTTAAGGATCTGAATACTTTCTCCACCACTTAATAAGGCATGTCTGACAATGATGCAAATGATTCTTTTCATACTTTTGACTGTAATCTGATTCACTCTCTTTTTAACCATTTATTCATTTCATTTGTTCCTAGCCTGGGTGTTAGATACATTTTTATTAGTATGTGTCCACAGCCAATGTCTCCAGGGAGCCCCCATGTCACCAGCTGAGGTTGCTGGGAGTTTTGTGATGTGACACTGAAGCTTGAGAAAGTGCAAGAGTGAGATTAAGACACAGGTAGAGAGAGAGACAAAACATGTTGCGGGTAGTCTGAAGGGAAAGGCACAGAGAGAAAGGCCTTCCACAGAGCCCAGCTTACCTCATATGCACTTTAAGGCTAGCAGCTTTTCCTGAGAATCAGTTTGAATACTGGGATTTGTGTGTAGCTTCATGACAAGGTAGCTGCACATATACAGTAGGTCGCCTTTGTATGAAGTCTCACTAAATCCTAAACAGCTCAGTGCAAATGAATCCTGAATCCACAAAGCCTCTTGGAGGACTGAATGAAGACAGGAAATTACATTTTGACATTTACAATAAAAAAATTAAGCTTTACAGTTGTGTCAGAAATCTAAAATGCAGCATCTCAGTTATTAGATTGCCATGGCATTTATGTACAAACAGCATGAGTCATTTTTCAACCAAGGCAAGCATGCTCTGAAAAACCAAGTGTGCTTAAAATTACAGTAATTAAGTAGAAATGATTAGACTTTAGTATTGTCATTGTCTCGTTAAATTTTGTACAGACATCCATGGTCCCCAGAAGATGAATCCTGTTGACTCTACTGATCTCCCTAACTTTTCCTCTAGCGCCATCATGAGGTTTTTTGAGTGAATGATCTTGACTAGGACTGAGTAATATGAAGAAAAAAACAAACATATTGACGATATTTTAGGTTTGACAACTGGTGCTCAAATATTTACACAGTTAGTTTCATCAATCATGTGAATATAATGTGGACATATTTTCTAAGTGGGTAAAGGTAAAAATATACACTGCTCAAAAAAATAAAGGGAACACTTAAACAACCCAATGTAACTCCAAGTCAATCACACTTCTGTGAAATCAAACTGTCCACTTAAGAAGCAACACTGATTGACAATCAATTTCACATGCTGTTGTGCAAATGGAATAGACAACAGGTGGAAATTATAGGCAATTAGCAAGACACCCCCAATAAAGGAGTGGTTCTGCAGGTGGTGACCGCAGACCACTTCTTAGTTCCTATGCTTTCTTGCTGATGTTTTGGTCACTCTTGAATGCTGGCGGTGCTTTCACTCTAGTGGTAGCATGAGACGAAGTCTACAACCCACACAAGTGGCTCAGGTAGTGCAGCTCATCCAGGATGGCACATCAATGCAAGCTGTGGCAAGAAGGTTTGCTGTGTCTGTCAGCGTAGTGTCCAGAGCATGGAGGCGCTACCAGGAGACAGGCCAGTACATCAGGAGACGTGGAGGAGGCCGTAGGAGGGCAACAACCCAGCAGCAGGACCGCTACCTCCGCCTTTGTGCAAGGAGGAACAGGAGGAGCACTGCCGGAGCCCTGCAAAATGACCTCCAGCAGGCCACAAATGTGCATGTGTCTGCTCAAACGGTCAGAAACAGACTCCATGAGGGTGGTATGAGAGCCCAACGTCCACAGGTGGGAGTTGTGCTTACAGCCCAACACCATGCAGGACGTTTGGCATTTGCCAGAGAACACCAAGATTGGCAAATTCGCCACTGGCGCCCTGTGCTCTTTACAGATGAAAGCAGGTTCACACTGAGCACATGTGACAGATGTGACAGAGTCTGGAGACGCCACGGAGAACGTTCTGCTGCCTGCAACATCCTTCAGCATGACCGGTTTGGCAGTGGGTCAGTAATGGTGTGGGGTTGCATTTCTTTTGGGGGCCGCACAGCCCTCCATGTGCTCGCCAGAGGTAGCCTGACTGCCATTAGGTACCGAGATGAGATCCTCAGACCCATTGTGAGACCATATGCTGGTGCGGTTGGCCCTGGGTTCCTCCTAATGCAAGACAATGCTAGACCTCATGTGGCTGGAGTGTGTCAGCAGTTCCTGCAAGACGAAGGCATTGATGCTATGGACTGGCCCGCCCGTTCCCCAGACCTGAATCCAATTGAGCACATCTGGGACATAATGTCTCGCTCCATCCACCAATGCCACGTTGCACCACAGACTGTCCAGGAGTTGGCGGATGCTTTAGTCCAGGTCTGGGAGGAGATCCCTCAGGAGACCATCCGCCACCTCATCAGGAGCATGCCCAGGCGTTGTAGGGAGGTCATACAGGCACGTGGAGGCCACATACACTACTGAGCCTCATTTTGACTTGTTTTAAGGACATTACATCAAAGTTGGATCAGCATGTAGTGTGTTTTTCCATTTTAATTTTGAGTGTGACTCCAAATCCAGACCTCCATGGGTTAATAAATTTGATTTCCATTGATAATTTTTGTGTGATTTTGTTGTCAGCACATTCAACTATGTAAAGAACAAAGTATTTAATAAGAATTTTTCATTCATTCAGATCTGGGATGTGTTATTTTAGTGTTCCCTTTATTTTTTTGAGCAGTGTATAACCGCTAGAACAGCCTGCTAAATTCAGAAAATTACATTACCTTATTATAATACAGCCTTCAAAACCAGGAAAAGACAACAGTTATGATATGGATTATCCAAAATCTAAGACAACATCTAGTCCCATATAGAGATGAGCATGAATACTCACGTACGCCATTTGGCCATCAGTATTCATTCAGAATATAGAGTAATCATCGCCTCCACATGTGAGCAGGACTTTTATTTCCATCCATCCATTTCCAACTACTTAACCGAAGCCAGGTCATGGGGGCAGCGGGCTGAGCAAAGTATTCCAGACATCCCTCTGCCCAGCAACGTTTTCCAGCTCCTCCTCAGGGACCCTGAGGCGTTCCCAGGCCAGACGAGATATGTAATCCCTCCAGCATGTTCTAGGTCTGCCTGGGGCCTCCAACCCGTGGGTTCAGGAATATCCTGATGAAACGGCGCATTACTGTAAGAGAGAGAGAGTGTGCCTTGCCTGGTATGGGGACACCAGGGCCCCCATCTAGAGCCAGACATCGGGGGGAGCTCGCCAGCGAGCATTTGGTGGCTGGGCCTTGGGCCATGGGGCCCAGTTTGACTCAGCCCGAATTAATGAATGGAGCTGCCACCCTGTGGGCCTGGCATCAGGGCGGAGTACATTATGTGGTACCTGGATGGGCTGACCCCTGTTGTTGCAGGACTTAAATATATATTACTTATTTCAAATGGTTAAAATCTTATGTCATTGTACAGCTGCATAAGCTCTTTTCATTCGCTGTTGATATGTTTTCCGACACAAAGTGCGACACCAAATTTTGTACGTATCCCGCATCATGAGCTACCAATGTGTGCCTCTTTGCCCCGGTGCTCGCTCTGTTTATCATGCGACTACTGCTACAGTAGGGTGAGCTTTGCACAGTTGGTGAGAGTCTGCCTGCATACAAACGCACACACATTAGGGCTGGGCGATATGTACAACAATTCATATTGCAGTATTTTCAGGCTGAATACACGGTATATATGTCTAGGTATTTTCTACAAAATGACTACATGTTCCACATGTTCAGGTCAAAGTCACATTTGAGGTGTCACAAGCACTTTTATAAAAACAGATCAAAATAATATGCAAAGATGTTGACTTTTTCCCCCTGTTTTATAAAACAGCTGCACAATGTTTAATTGAAAATAAATAAATAAATGAAATAAACAGCAGAGCTGTACGTTAACTTTTTGCACATTGCACTGGAGTTACTGAGGTTTAAAAGTTTGCAGGCCACAAAACTATAACTTCAGTTTAAAGTATCAAGTAGGTTTGAAACAATTAAAAAGTTGTTTTCCATGGACTTTCAAATTAATCTTGTGCTGGAAAATTTAAACATTTGTATTCATTTAGGCTATTTATCTTATCTAAGCACACGGCATCAACAGAGAGGCCGAGGGAGGGAGGGAGCAAGAGACACTTACTTAAAATGCCTATCACTAGTCTAATATCACAATATTGATATAATGCCAATAGATTCTCATGCCTGAGTCTCAGCATCAATTGGGTGGACTTCTCTGAAATGTTATGGTCTTCAAGGCCTCAAGAGCATCTCAGTTTTTTCTTATCTTGAGCCATCATGAGGTCCAACTTTTTAACCTATGTAGTAAAATATCTCAACTGCTCAGTGGATTAGAAATATCAAATACTAATGCTCTTACAATCTAAGGCATAAACTACCCTTATTTAAGATGATACACAGGATTTATTATACGCCAGAGAAGTTACATAAAATGAACAGTGAGATGTCATTTCTTTGCTGGCGCTGTAAGAAACAAAAAGGAACATTTTTTCATATGTTTTGGTCATGTGACGCACTTTCCTTTTTTTTGGAATTCTGTTACAAAGTTGATATCTCAATGTCTACATGTATCTGTCTCTCTTTCACCTCGTTTATGCCTTTTGGGAACTAGTATGTCTGATAAGTGGAACAAATATCAAGGCAGATATATAGATCTTGCTATGTTGGCAGCCAGGAAATGGTCTGTTTGTTTGGTCAGGTTTTTGGTTTTGTTGTTTTGTTTCTGTTTGTTTTGAGGGTATATGTTTGAATATCATTGTGAGGGAAACTGAGATGTGAGGGAAACTGAGATGTGGGGTAGTGTGCTATGTATGTATATCCCTCATGCTGTGATCAAAATATAATAAAAGAAAAATAAAAGAAATATCAAATACTTTTGGATTGATTGCTATGGAACTTGGTGCATATATTCAAGGTTACCAACTTTAAAAAAAAAAGCACAGCTGAACATGTTTGTGTTTGCCTCCATGCAATATGTATTTTAAGTAGTTTCTGTTTAGAGGTGAAACATATGGGAGGAGGAAATGGCAATTTAAAGATGGCGAGTGACTACAGCGAGGTCGAACAGCCCGGCATCTTGAGCAGCTGGGCTCATTTACATCATTTAGTCATATGCATAGCCATGGGGGTCTGTGAGTGTCCACATGACGTAAATTTCATCATCTGCTTATATCGGCATGGGTCCGCATGGATGTCTGCAGCCCAGAATTTAAAGTTCGCCCGCACATTTGTAGAACATGTCCACACACGCAAACACTAATGAAGTTTAAACAAAATCACCACCATTTCTAAGTACTTCAGGGCCTGAAGTAAAAACACTGCTAAACAGAAAAAAATGCAGCCATACAAGCTGTACCCCAAAAGTCTTCTCAGGTTGCAGCTTGGCAAGAGTCAGCACAACACCTAAACCTGAACAGCTGGACGCTCATTATAACACATAGTGATGTCATGGCAAAAAAGCCTAAACATCAAGGTTTTTTTTATCTGTTTTTCACTCAATGGCAGTGAAACATGACAAACTTCAGTTGTGAAAATACATAAATTTGCCAGTGGTCCTGAGGTCAACGTGTCCCCTAGGTTTACAGGGGGGGAATGTTGCTGTGTTGTGCTATGGCCTACTCAAGTGCTGGAATTTGTAATTTACGTGACAATACCTGAACGCAACACAGGCTCCGCTCCAGTTGTGTGTGTACAGTGCCGTGTTGCGTGGCGCTGCTGTGCGGGCGACGTGTTTGACTGTCGGGTTCGGGCCGGGCTTTGTTATAATTGTCTCATACTCTCTAATATAATGGTAGGGGGATCACTGGATGTGTGTGTGTGGACAGTTATTTTTAAAGCTTGACCTTATTGGCCCTGTCTTCCAGTCTCTTCAAGTCCTACTGACCTGTTGTGAGTTAAAGAACATATCATATCTTCAAAAACCATTTGACCGTTTTTTACTCTTAATTTCTTTTCATGCGATTCTTGTACATCTGTTTCCAGTGCCTTTCTGAAAAGCACTTTATTGATGCTCTTTTTCTGAAAATGGTACATTAATATTTCTAGATTCCTGACATTGTGTTGCACCTGCGGCTCTTTGGTTTTCCCCAGCTCTCTTTTCTCTCGCATCTTTTTTTCTCCTCTTAATACCATCTGACATTCTTTACCTGCAAGCAGACGCAGTATCACCTGTCGTCTATTCGCTTTTTCTTCTGCAACACGATCTGATGTGTCTCTCAAACAACAAAAGGGAACAGAGGAAAATAAGGGGAGGGCGGCGGGTGAGAATGAGGGAGGGGAGGATGGAGAGGATGGGAGGCTGGTCTGCGGCACAGTATCTCAGACAGTCCAGCACTTTCTTTGTTATCTGCTCTCCATGTGGGAGAAAAGCATCCTACCTTCTTTATTATCATCAAGCAATGATAAGGACAGGCCCGACTACTCATCTCTGCACAAAGGCAAGCTGATACCTCAAGGCCGTGTGTGTGTGTGTGTGTGTGTGTGTGTGTGTGTGTGTGTGTGTGTGTGCGTGCGTGTACATGCATGTCTGAGACCATGTCTTGATGCCCAAAAACACCAGGGGATATATTTTCTCTTTATTCTCATATGAGATATCTGCTACAGCTCACCTCAGCACAATGGAGCTCAGTAGCATTCGGATGATGGCATTCACAGCGCCAAAAAAACTAATAAATTAAAGGGTCTACAGCAATTGCTTTTTCCAAATACAATGACATCATTTTTTTTTAAGATAAACAGCAGACCTTGTTCAGTTACAACCTTCAGTGTGGAAAGAAACAGTCTGCTTCAAAATAAAGGAGTTCACCTCAAAAAGATTCACAGCAAGATTTGTACATCAGGATCTCCATTAGCTGGGCTCTCATGAAGCAGCAACAATTTGTAACATAAAGACAGACATGAATAAACAAACACATGAATAAACAGACAAGAATTTAAAAGTGGTTGAACATTTATAATCACGAATTTAGCTTAAAAGGTGGTCAATCATAATGTATGTATGTATGTATGTATTTACTTCTCAATTGGCAGAGAAAGAGATCTGTGGAATATTGTGTGAAAGTCACAATATTTAGAAAGAAAACTGTGACTTTAGAGAAAGGATCAGCGCTCAGTGAATAACCTCCTAAGCCTATGATAAGCTATTATGGCAATTACAGACCAGTGAGCAGTGACAACTAACACGTCTTTGGGGTCATCGGGTGGGAACCTCCTTTCACCAGTGTTTCATCTAGTTGGTCCCACGACACCTCCAGGAGGCTAGACAGTGATCTCTGGCGTCCCAGAGACACTCCCCTAATGCCAGGTCTCACTGCTCCCCACACCAACACAACCTCCTTTACCTTACACATGGCTTTCTCAGCCCAAACAGCACTGCCACTTTACCCAACCCAGGCTATGTTTATGCAAGCTCCAGGTTGTGACCGTGCTGATACTACCTTTCCTGGCACATTCACCATACTCTGTTTCACACACTACATAGCATAACTCCAATATAAGCTAAAGTTAAAGGAAATAGAGAAGATAAACTTACAGGATCAGCAAACACACTCACCTTGCAGCATGGTCTCAAACAGAAGGGATTCAAATAGGCCACTCCCACACTTTAATAACGTTCCTCATCCTGGATTTCCTTCTGAGAGGACTGACTGGTGGATCTCTCCACTTGATCTCAAGGAGTTATGTAAAGTTATAGACAGATTCAGGACTGGATGAGGTTAAGTGAGGGACATATTCAGGGCTGGATGAGGTAAACTAAGGGACAGGTGAAGTGCTCCATTAGGTTGAGTAAGTGACAGATTCAGGGCTGGAAGAGGTTAAGTGAGGGACAGATTAAGAGCCAGTTTGTCACTGTGTGGGTTCTGGTAGAGTTAGCATTGTTGTTGGTTGATAAGAAGCAGGTGGTGACTCCATGTATGAAAAAGACTTGTTTACCCCAAGCCAGTTCTGGGGCAAAAGCTGATATAATGTTAAAAAAAAAAGAGAATAAAAAAAAAAAAAAAAAAGTTCAACATAGTGGAAATTTTCTCACCATGAGTAAATGAGAATATTGTTACTACTCTGGTGTCTGTATGATAAGTACAGATTGGCAGCCAGAAGGGGATAAGCTTAGTTTACCATAATGACTGGAGTAGGGGGAAACAGCTAGCCTGGTAAAACCTACCGACAATTCTTGTTTGTTTGACTTGCACACAGACAAGACATATAATTATTGTAAGTACTCTAGAAAGTCACTGTGCCAGGCATAACCAGTGTCAAGGTATACTATACTATACGACATTGATTTAAAATTTTGAGGGGCGTTTATAAGAGGGGCGTGTATATATTTGATTTAAAGGTATCAACCTGGTGAATTTGAGTTATGGTAGCGTAGTGGATAGTGCCGGCACCCCATGTATAGAGACAATGCTTCGCTGCAGCGGTCGCAGGTTCAATTCCGGCTTGCGACCCTTTGTTGCATGTCATCCCCCCATTCTCTCTCTCTCCCCATTTCACACTGTCCTGTCAATTAAAGACAAAAAGCCCAAAAATAATATTTAAAAAAAATATGGCTAAGGATTAGTGGTTAAACATTTCAGTAATGAAAAAAAAAAGACTAACATAGTGATCTGCCTCTGGAGAGCCAGTGTTTCCTCTATGCAACTACCAGTGGCACACCGCCACATTTTATGGGGGGCAAATTAGACTATTGCGGGCCACCGTAGTCTCATCAATGTGTGGGAAACACTGCTCAGGGCAAAAGTATAGCATGCCCAGGACAAAAAGAGGCATTACATCAGTTTCCCAAGAAGCATTCAGCTGCTTAAAAGGAACCCCGACTAGTTAGACATGTAGGCCACAATAAGCCACAATTTTTCTATTGTACTAAAATATGTTGTTAGAAAGACATGAAATGTTGTCATTGCTTTAAAATTCTTCAATGTTTAGAACGTATTTTTACCATAGGAGGCCACCATTATTTTACTCGCGCAATGCATGCTGGGGTGATGACATAGAATGGTTGCTCTATTTGAGGTAGTGAGTTGTTTACCTGCCAGCTGCTGCTACCTGACGCTACCACCAGAGAAAATGCCACACTGCGCTGCATTCGGATGTAATTTCCAGTCGAAAGGCAACAAGGGACTGATGTAAGTTTACAGCCATGCATCCACCACATAAACTGACGATATGCAGCATATCTACAAGACCTGCAAACAGAAATTCCACATTCATTTACTCTCTTCACAACATATGAAAATAGTTTGTGGTGTTTGATGTTTGGATTTAATGTTACCTATTGGTGACCCAGTTCCAATACGGTAGTCCAGCACTCTCCCGGTCATGGAGACTAACGAGGGCAGCCCACAGCACGTCTCGGTTAAGACAAACTTCCCCAAAGTTGTCGTGTGCTGTGATGCACGGGATATCTTCAGCAATGATCGAACTCGTAAGGATTTTGTCAGTGTGTTTTACTGCGTATCACAACATATAAAGCATACGACAGTGTTGGATGCTAATCTCTGAGATCATTGATATTGGATGACGTTTTACGGTACCTTGAACAGCTGCTGACAAAAATTGAAGCTCCTGACAACACACGCTCTCTTGCTTGGTTGTCATGGAGATGCAGTTTCCGCACTGACACCAGCTGTTTTGTCCCACTCGCACCTCATGTCTCTGTTCCTCTACTACTTCTTCGTGTATATTTTCTGTGTTGTCCTCCTCGCTAGCTTGTCGCTCAGGTTCAAATTGAAATGGTTGAATAGCTGACATTTTTCGTGCAGTTACCAAGAAGTTGTCAGAAACAGCGGATGCAACCATTTGACGTCACTACAACGATGGCGACCTACGAGTGAAATTATATTTTCTTTTTTTGTAAAAAACAAAGACTTCTACAATGTTATTTATATCAAATTAATATAACGGACACTAATATTGATGATATAGGGCCTACAAGTCTTTATGGTCGGGGTTCCTTTTAAGAAGCTCTGATCACATGGTCTCGAATTGCACTTCTTAAACAAGGTGTCTTTTATCAATTTCCCAGTGATGCTTTAATTATGTTTATGATGTTTTTATGATACTTGTGTATTATGTTATGTGCTGTTCTTGCTGATGTTTTTGACATTAATTAATGCTCAGCTGTACTAAGCAAATTCCCCTCAGGGCATTTTTTATTCATCCATCATGTTGACAAATTGGAAGCAACAAAGAATTGTGGCAGAAAACATTATGAATTGACTGTAATGTTTTTCAAATTAACACATGAAACAATCAAATAACATATTTCCATGATCTTAATTACATGGTTTGCTAACAAGTAAAGTTGAACTAGTTCCCTTTTTTAAACAATGCCATCTTGTTTCGTCCTCTTCTTCTAAAATGGTTTATTGGAACCAAGACTGCAATTTATTTCCAGGAAGTTACAATATGTAACTGTAATATTTTACAAAAATTACTATTCAAAAATTATTATTATTATTATTATTATTATTATTATCTTGCATAAATGGTGAAGTTACAGTTCAGTAATTTAAAGAAATGTACTGTTATACCACAATAATGTAATGTGCTTTAACTGTGAGGTTACAGTTAGAGTTAGTTATATAGTAATTAGTAAAGAGCACACTGCTTAACCACAGTAATATGCAGGCTACTTATACTGTATACTCTATTATACTGTAAATATAATATGATGTATAAAGTTGTCATTTCATTTACTGTAAAAATTACACAGTAATTTACTTAGAAAGCAATGCAACTATTACAGTTAGATATTTTACAGTGTACAAACCCAACCAGAGAATTAGCACCACCACGTGCCCATCACCTAATATTTCCATAAGAGTAGATGGAGACACACATTAATACACATTTACTTTGAAGGTTTTCTGGAAATTAGGTTTAAATTTGTGTAAAATTGCATGGAAATTTAAGATGATTTTTAATATTTACTCAGATTTGATGGAACCATGTTACAGTACAGATGAAAAGCACATGTCATGTAAAATTCCCAAGAAATAATTATTGTATTGTAACAGATAATGATACATAAGGAACTGTTCACACAACTGTAGAAAGTGTAAGAATTCATTTCCTTTGACGAGCTGTTGGGAGTGTCTGAGTTTGTCTCTGGGGTGATGTCAGTGGAGGACAGCTGATCCTTTGTTGTGCTAATTAAAAGTCAATGTAACACTGTAGATTGGGAGGAAAAAAATAAAAACACACACAACAAATGCGTGGCCAAAATCCTTAGTGATACCTCTGGGAAAATAGGGTTTTCAAGTTATTTGTTCTAGGCACACAAAAGCATGACTTTTAAAGCAAAAATCCAATTAAGACAAAGTAGAAATTGGTTGTTGTACTAATTTTAAATGTGTGGTATCGTGTCTGAGGAAGAGGCATTATTGTATTATGACATTGTTGCATGTGATAGAACTCCATTCTACAGTGTTGTGAAGCCCTGACCTTAACTCTCCTCATTAATTCCTAACGCTGCCTGGTGTCCTCTGCATGCTAATTTAGAGAAAGTGCCTCATCAAATGGGTTAAACACAGAACATTAAAGGATATACTGTGAGTAGGAACCATATAGATGATTGAAGCTGCTCTTTTGTTCACCAATGTGAAGTGGAAACCAAACAGAACTCAAGAAATGTCAGCTCTGTTTTCCTCCTGTGATAGTTTGCTTTCAGAATACATTATTGTCACTGCTTTTGCTGGAGTTGAGATGATCTCTCTCTTCTCATCGTCTCTTCCTTTACAATCCCCAGGTCACAGAAAGGCTGTCTTGTCTATGAAGATACTCTGTCCTTCATGCCGTCACATTCCTTATATGTCATGTACCCTATGGTATGTATGTAGACATATTATTACAGTCAAATGTAGATGAAATGTTGCAGGGCAGTTTAATTGAATAAATTGCTATCCTGTCCTATGGACCCTACTTGCACTTGTCAGTTAAAATGTTTCCTCTCTTTTGTTCTTGGCCACACATACAAGTCTCCGTCAACCAGACGACAAATCTGACAATTATATAGTGATAAACAAGCCAGCTGGCCAACATTTTAAACAAAAAGACAATTCGACATGCTTTAGATAATCTCTGAAAGACAATGGATTGCCATAAACCATGAAAAACATAAAGATTTAGGGTGCTATCACACCTACCTCGTTTGGTCCGGACTTAGGGACTTTTCCGTTTGATCTGCACCAAATTCACAGGTGTGAAAGCTCCCCCGGACCATGGTCCGGACCAAAGACCCGAAATTTGGTCCGACCAAAATCGGTGTTCTCGGTCCGGACCAAACTAAATCATGGTTCAGACTTTTGCAGTGTGAAAGCTTATTTTTCGATAGTTCAGACTTTAAAACCTTTAACCCTATGGGCCCGAACGATGCATAGTGCGTCAAAATTCACACCTGTTGTCTGTGGATTTTCTCCGCGACTGTGTGTCATAGCAAGAAGAATGTGCATATCACGTGAAACAGCGGAACATTAGCTTTCCGCCTTTGCGCACCCAGACAAGTGTAGCCTAATTATGCATGCATGACAGGGCAGTTGTCACCATATACTCTGAGGGAGACAAACACCACTATTCAATGCAACTATCTGCAATGTATCTCTATATCGACTGTCCTGTCACATCTGATGTCAGATCAAAGGGGATTGGCACCGTTTGGCACGCGTGATGGAGCTGCTTCCGGCTGTGCCCCTGGCTGTGTGGCCGGCTCTCCCGGCTCATCCTCGTCCTCCTCCTCCTGCTGCTGCAGCGTGGCACCGTTTGGCACACGCAATGGAAACCCCACCTTATTTGATTAACACAGCTGCAAACTAATGAGTTCACACCCCTCTGAGCCAACCACAAACAGCCACAACATCAGATAGGGAGTATATATTCAGCATCTGTCATCTTAGAAAAGTCAAAAGAAAAGAAACAGAGTGAGACTGCGAGAGAGAAAGAGAGAGCGCGTGCACGAGAGAAACGCTGTCAACAAATTGTAAGTTATGTTCGGTGTCGTAAGGGTTTACGTGCTTCATGTGATTGCCTATACAAATGTTAAAATGTTCTTGCGTAACGTGATCTACAAAGATGGAGTGCATTATTGCAAGGAGGAGGACACTGCTGCTCTCTTCTGCCATGGCGAATTGAGTAAACTCTCATTATGCCTTTGCGTGGTGCATTTAAGGGTGAGGAGAGGGGCTCATTTGATTGGTGTGATGTGAATCGGCTGTGTAAAACCCACTCCACGTCTTCTCTCCTCCCTCTTTTCGACTTTCGCAGGTAGAAGAGACGGAGGTGGGAAAGAGGAGTAGCTGCGCCAGAGCGCACGGTGTGCCAAACTTGCAAAACACCTAGTTGGCAAAGTGCAGGTGTGCTGCGCCTCCCCCTCGTCCGGTCTGCGAAACTAGAGGCCATGTAGTTAATGTCAATATGTCATTTGGTCCGGTCGCCTTAATGTAGTGTGAAACCAAACCAGCCGGACCAAATGTGTACAATGTAGCAAAAACACAGACCGTGGTCCAGACTTTCAGGTGTGAAAGCCCCCTTAGAGGCATTTAAAAGGTATCAACAGAAAAATAGAAGACGACTATGCAATATGTGGTAAATGGACTGCATTTATATAGTGCTTTATAACACAAGCACCATTCATCCGTTCATACACTGGTGGCCAAGGTTACCATACAATATGAAGGGTAAATGGACTTATATAGCACATTTCTAGTCCTCTGACCACTTGAAGTGCTTTTACACTACATGTGACATTCACCCATTCTCCCGCACATTCATACACAGGTGCCCAAGGCTAACATTCACTTGAACTCTAACACGCACGCATGCACACATTAGGGCTGTCACTTTTTATTCGAATTTCGAACATTCGTTCGATGGAGGGGTGAAAAGTTCATATTCGAGCTGTAATTACCTGTTCGAAATGCAAGCTGCAGTCTCTATAGGCGCATCAGCCCGTTTGATGTAGTTGGCCGTGTGATCCAACAGAGATGGACCGCAACGGACACGCATCCGTCCGTCAATACCCACCGGCAGCCTTTGCTGTGCGGAGCGGTGCAGCTCCGCCGGAAGACATCTCGGTGTACTGCCATGATGGATATCTCCTCGTCCATGGTGTCAACGGGGTGAAATGACGTCTGAAAACCTCTGACCTGTTGACTTCAGGCCTGCCTCTGCCCATTATGTAGTTTTCAAGGTGTAGTGCAGGGAAATATGATCCGTCGTGAACACTGTGTATCTTATTTTGAAATTTTAATTTGAATGTTTTATTGTATTTCTCTGCACAACTTCCTGCCCCGCACGATCTGCTCTGTGCTGAATTGCTGCGTTGTGCTCCGGCGTCCGGCAAAAATAGAAGTGCTGCGTATCTTTTGTTGTTGTAATTCGAATTTATCCGAACGAATTACAGGTCATTTCAAATTCGTTCGAACTTGAGTTTTTGAAAAAGTGACAGCCCTAGCACACACTGACACAACCATCAGGGAGCAATGGGAGCAATTCGGAGGATACGTATTTTGCCCACAGATACTTAAACATGCTGGGGATTGTACTGCCGATCTTCCAATTAGTGGACCTCCTAAGCCACTGTCCATTGCTCATCAGTATTCACACACTAGCAATTAAGAGCAAGTAAGGCTTTGGTGTGTTTCCCAATGACACTTTGACATGTGGACTGCAAGAGCCAGGGATCGAACCACGGATTGGTGGCCATAGCCATAAACACCCCAAATATTAGATGATAATTTGAGTTCTTCAGATTCAGGCAAAAGCACTACCAGACTCCTACGAAAAATGCTAAGACAGTTCACATAGACTAGTTTGAATAAAGTCAGTTGAAAGTAGAGGTTGGGGTATATTGACATACTTGATGTATTGTGGTTTGTTCTACACAGAATATATAATGACTATATCACGAACATTGAGTATAAATTGTCATGACATTTTTTTAAGCCACCAGCATGAGATTTGCTTCCGCATTTGAGCACTCTCTCTCTTTCTCCCTCCCCCTCACACAGACACACACATACACATATACGCACATACATAAAGAAAGACTCAATATCATGATGCACCATGCACTCTTCTGACCATCCAGACCATCCATCCCTTACTATTTAGTTGCATTTTGCAACCATGGAGCACCAGTGCAACTTACAAAAACTAATCATTTATGAATGAAATGATATGAAAATATATGTGAAAATATGAATATATATGAAAAGAAAAGCAGCTTTCATTCCGCTTTGATTTGTTTAAGTATAGCAAGACTTCATTTAATATTATTATAACAGTACTTTTCTAACTTTATCATGAAATAATTTTATTTAACTGTATTAACAACATTTACATTTGACAGTAGCTACTTTATTTAAAATCATTGTAACTGTAGTTCATTGAATAATTTAGTATTTTTGTAGTATACAGTAGTTTGGAAAGATTTCAAAATATCAAGATACATATTGTGTATCACGATACAGCCCAAAAATATTGTGATATTATTTTAAAGCCATGTCGGTCCATGTTGAGGTGTTGAAGCTTTGCATGAAATAAAACATTCCATTAGGATTGTGTCTTTTATTTAGTACATGTGAAGTTGCTAAAAGTGAAGGCAGGTCAGGTTTTAGACCCCATCACAGCACTGAGACCGCTCTTATTAAGGTGACAAATGACATCACAACACTGACGTAGGCAAAGTCTCAGTTTTAGTCCTGCTAGATCTGAGTGCTGCTTTTGACACTGTCGATCATGAGATCCTGTTACAGAGATTAGAGGACTGGGTGGGCATCTCTGGCACTGCCCTAAATTGGTTGAAGTCCTATCTAAAAGACAGGAAGTACTTTGTTGAAATTGGTAACTGTGTCTCAGACCACATGGCCTTGACCTGTGGGGTGCCCCAAGGGTCAATCCTGGGACCCCTTCTGTTCAATCTATACATGCTGCCTCTAGGCCAGTTAATACAAAGTAATAATGTGTCCTACCACAATTATGCAGATGACACTCAGATCTATGTGTCACTGACAGCAGGTGAATATGGACCAGTAGATTCACTCTGTCACTGCATCCAACAGGTCAGTGTGTGGATGCAAAACAACTTTCTCCAGCTAAATTCAGACAAGACTGAAGTCATCGTATTTGGTCCACAGAAACAAAGAGAAAGTGTCAGCAGTCACCTCCAGTCTCTCTCTCTAAAACCTACAAATCAGGTTAGAAATCTCGGGGTAATAATGGACTCAGACTTGAACTTTAACAGCCACATCAAATCAATAACATCAGCAGCCTTTTACCATCTAAAAAACATTGCCAAAATCAAAGGTATAGTGTCTAAACCTGACTTGGAGAGACTTATCCATGCATTTGTCTCTAGTAGGTTAGACCACTGTAACGGCCTGCTCACTGGCCTCTCCAAACGGGCCGTAAGACAGCTACAGTACATCCAGAATGCTGCTGCTCGGGTCCTGACCAGAACCAGGAAGTACGAGCACATTAGTCCTGTGCTCAGGTCTCTACACTGGCTTCCTGTGGCTCAGAGAATAGACTTTTAAGCAGCTCTGCTTGTGTACAAGTATCTCCACGGCCTAGCACCAAAGTACATCTCTGACATGTTAGTGCCATATGAACCATCTCGGACTCTGAGGACCTCAGGGACCGGCCTCCTGCTGGTGCCCAGAGTCAGGACTAAACATGGGGAATCAGGGTTCCAGTTTTATGCAGCTAAAATCTGGAACAGTCTTTCTGAAGATGTGAGACAGGCCTCTACTCTGACAATGTTCAAATCTAGGCTCAAAACAGCTCTGTTTCACTGTGCATATGACTGAAAGGATCTTATCTGCACTCTTCTCTTTTAAAGTTCATTTTATAATTATTATTTATGTTTTTATTTTGTATTGTGATTTTAATGCATTTTCTTCTTCTGTAAAGCACTTTGAATTACTTTGTGTACGAATTGTGCTCTACAAATAAACTTGCCTTGCCTTGCCTTACACCTGCTGTCATGACTGGTTGCAGAATAGTTTCAAAAGGTACATTTAGACTTTTTTGTAGTTTATCTTCAGTGGGGCTAATTTGCTCGTATGCTTGTATTTTTGCTTAAACAAGATTAATTGTACACAACATGGGACTTACTGTCGGTCATGCTCAGGTGGAACCAACTCTGGACTTCAGTTTGAATACTGCCAGATTAGCTTGTTTAATTTCTAACTCGTGAACACAATATATTTTTGCTCAACAACAACATTCAATACAAATGTACAATGATTTAAAGACACTTTCAAGTGTCTGATTTAGACCTCAGCTCAACCCCGAGCTGACTGCATGATGTACTTTACCCTTCGAGTTTCTATAGTTGGTATGAAATTGGCTTGGCAGTTGGATGGAAACATAACTTAAATCTTTCTCGCTGCTTTTTTCTGTCTGTCTGTAAATTGCTGCTTTCAACACTGTGAGCTGTAGGCAAGAAGAAAAGGGGAGCAAATGAGCTCTGAAATACCGACTCCCCGGTAAAACACACTCGGCATGACCTTTAGTTAACGGACAAATTGAGCTGCAGCCGGAGCACCCTTCCGACTCTTGAGTGAACACTGTTGGGCAATGTGAGGGAGTGTGTATGTGTGTGTGAGTGTATAGAAGTGTTAGAGTTGATAGGTGTGTGGGATAGAGATGGGGATGTTTGGGGCAAATTTACTAATTTATTTGTTTATTGCAATTTCTTTGAAATGTGAGAGTCTTCTGTGTTTGCCGGAACCAAACAGAATGAGTTGTTCGTTTCATTATCTTGGAGCGACTTGCAGACAATTTCAGTCAGCCGGTGACCTTTGCTTCTGATTCAGTTAGAGTGCGTGCTTGTGTGTCCGTGTGTATGTGTGTGAATTTGGGAGAGGCAGATTACAAGAATAGCATACAATGTTAAAAGTTTAAAGATGATTCAATCTTACTGTTGTTTCGTCTTTACTCCCAGGTATATACCAGTGAATAATAAGCTGTGTTAAATGTCTTTAATATGTAGTGTATGTGTGTATGTGTGCATACACAAGATGTATTTTGTACGTGTGTATGAATGGTTGCAGATGTCATGTTGGCAGGTAAGATCACTTTCTTTAATCGTCAGTTAGGCTAATTTTAGCCTTAAGTGACATAACTAAGACTGAAATTTAAATTTTATCATAAGAAATTGAATAAAAACACTTAAAGACTACCTACACCCTAAAACCATTTTTTCTGCTGATAATCATTGTTTCTGGTAGTGAAGTAATGTTACTGACTGATCCTGCTCAAAATCAGTTTAGTGCAAACTGTTGAAAAGCTACATTTTATTTTAAAAATGTGGTATGGAGTGCCCTCTACAGCTTGAAACCTGGTTACTACATTTGAATTACATTACATTACATTGGAGGCGAATGACTCTTTAGAGGCGAATGACGTCACTAACCATCGACGCTAAAACCTGCCCTCCTCCCTGTACTCCTTACTCCCTTACTATAAAACCATTCTGCTGCAGTTATCAAACTGATAGTGAGTAGGTTGGATCAGAGCAGAGAGAGTAGTAGAGCAGAGAGAATAGCTAGTGATTTGTCAAATTGTATTGTTAGCATAGTGTCGTTTAGTGTAGGTTTACAGTTAGTAGTGTGTTTATAGTATTTAGGTTAGTTGGTCAAGGAGAGGCGCCAAGGCTCGGGAGTGTATGTGCGGGGCAGCGAGGGAGGGATGTGGAGGGCCGCTGCGCCGTGACAGAGAGCCGAGCCTCGGGGCTATATGTGGGGGGGGGGGGTGGATGGATGGATGGATGGATGCGGTGGGCTGCTGCGCCGTGAGCCCAGGCTCCCAGAGAGGGAGAAATAGAACCAAGTAGGATAAAATAAGTCAAAGTGTGGAGAAGGGGACCGGCTGAGCTCCGGCCGCCTTCACTTCTGCCCGTGTGACACAGTTAGGGGGGCTTTCCAAGCCACCATTGGCACAATGAAAAGCCCTTTCTCCTCTCCCCGCAGTGAGGGACAATCTTCACTCCACCCCCTTCCTCAGCTGCTCGCCATGGGAAAACCTCAAACTGTTATGAAGCCTGTGTAGACAGATTGAAAGTTCAAAATAGAAATGTATCTGTTCTACCAGACATCGTGAAGATGAGCAACTGAATAACGTTGCTCTATGCCACGCAGTAACTCGAAACACAGCCACAAGCTTCAGGCTTGGGAGGGATAACACGGAGCATTCTACTGAGTCAGTATGTGAACAGGCCTATACTGTTAGGTAAGAGGAAATAGCTGGTGACACTATGTTTTACACATTTATACAAACAGTGCGTTTGCAGGCCAACAATGGAGTTAGTTAGTTGCGACATAGGAAATTGTCAATGTGATATTCACTGTAATCGTAGGAAAAGAATCCAAAAATAAGGAATTAAATATAGAGTGGTCTTAATGCCAGAAACATTTCTGTGCACTGACACCCTACCACAGTTGGTGCCCTTTGATTTTTTTCTTGCCCCTGCCCTTCAGACAATTCACCACTAGCACCACTTTGTGCTATCTTGCAAACCAGCCTGCGCTTCCACCAATTTTGAGAAGATCCATTGTAAGCATGGATGCACAGCCAGTTAGCCTCCGCTAGCTTCTCAGCTAGCCCCGGCTCTCCGTTTGGATCCAACCGGAGCACTGAGCCCCGGTTGGTTATTCAGGTTAAAGTGGGAAGAAGCTGCGTGTTTGTCAGGCAGCTGAGTGAAGTGGAGCCTGAGGAGGAAACACCGGGACCATCTGGATGTAATAGTCTGTGGAGGTGCTGCGGTGTTCGGCTACACAGATAGAAAACCCCTTGGCTGACAGAATGTACCACTCTCTCATTCCGCTCTCCGCAGGTGCAGAATTTCGGTCGGTTTGGTGTGTCAGCACCTTTAGGTGACATTAAGGAAAATCGAGTTACTATAGTAGTCCGACTAAAACTGGACTTTCAAAATGCATGTAAACATGTTAGTACGATTTCAGTCGGATGGATCGGAGTCAAACTGGCCGAGGTGCTCTGCGCCTTGGGCTCTGACCCAAAGTCAGATAGCATTAAATACATAACAGAAGAAGAGGTTGGTACCAATATGGCAAAATCTACATCCAGAGCCGTGCATTTTTGGACAGACGAGGAGATGCAGTTTATGCTGTGTCAGCTTAAGGATTTAAATATTTAAAAATACATGGATAGAAAAACATGGAATAGCGATTGTTTGGTCTGTGACAGAATAGGTAAACAATACTAACAAGCTGAAAGGGGGCATATCACCACCCATTGTAGTGGAGTCATACATACCTTGGTCAATAAATCAATCCCCCTCCTGTCCTTGTATACTGGCACAAGGACGGTGGTCAAATTAAATGGCCTAGTCGAGCTATAACTGTAGTTCAACTCAACGGTGCATGTAAACATACTAAGTAATTAAGCAAGCTTTTGCAATTGAGAACGTGGTGGTTTTGGTTAAGGAAGCAAACAAACAGCTAGTCTATGACAGGATGTTGACTTACCTCCCCCATGTAAAAGTCTGGTGGATATCGTAAGTACATGTAAATCAGGAGCTGTGGTATTAAATATGAGTAGTTGGTCATGTGGTCTAATTAAGCATAATTCAGAGGAATATTATGGCTGTTGTAGACACTGTTGTACAAGATGTAAAGTTTATCATCAATTGCACTGATGGTTTGAAGGGATTCTTGTGAAAAACAAACCCAAAGAGGTGACTCCCTCTGCCAGCCAAGTGACAAAACAAACTTTCATTGGGATTCAGATCTAAAATTGTGCTATCTTAACCCCCCTAAAATAAAGCATAGAGTGGCTTAGATGTTCCTGGTTATGTTGAAGCGACGAATCTTTCTTTTTTTTTAAGAGGGTTGGTGGTTTAGAATATTCACTTTTTAGACAGGTATATTAAAAATTTCTTAATTGTTTCCTAGCACAGCAATCCCCCCCCCCCCCAAAAAAAAAAAAAAAAAAAGTTAAGGGCATTCTACCTCGTGGCTTGTAGCTTCAGACCTGGTGATATAAAAGCCTCCCACTTCAGACAAGATTAGGAATGAACCCTCACATAAAATCATATAAAAAGTGAACTTGGAAATGTTTAAAAAAGTAATCCTCATGAAGAAATCAGCAAACCTGAGTCATGGGTTCAAACAGGATGTTGGTTCCTGTCACAACAGGCCTTTTAGGTGATTTGACAAGGCTGTTATGAATGTGTCATAAAAGGGAGAAGACCAGGATAAAAGGAACATCAACTCTTTGAAATTCATATTGGTGTTCTAAAGAGCTGAAGGTCAGCTGTTTGATAGTTGCAGCAAAATTGTCTTCTTTATTTTGCATGACAACCAAACCCTCTTAATTATGACATTAGGATGTGATTGTAATGCTTTAATAGTTGTCTTCTCCAAAACACTGATGTCTTTGACTATTTTACCAAAGGAAGCTACTGTTGATTGAGATGTGTAGGGGGGCAAGTAATTGTGCCAGTCTACTTAAGGTTATTTTGGATGTTGGGGCAAATGACAGGATGTGATTCAACATGCTTTCATTACATGTGTAAAAACTGTTGAAGCCCATTGTTGGTTGTCAATGTTACAGAGTGATGCTCACCTCTTACCTGTATTATTTTCTTTTGCCTTGAGCTGGTCAATTATAAAAACCATTAACAGCTGATAACTTGCTGCTGTGACCAGAATACTTCTTACTGCCTATGTGGAATTTACAGTATTTTTTCGCCACTACAAAAACAGCTATCCATAGTCTTCTCTTTGTCTTGTTCAATAAATTATCATTTTTTATGCCTCCATGTAGGTGATAGCCATGGCAAGAGGCATTATATTGTGAGGTTGCCCGTCTGTCTGTCCCATCCTTGTAAACATAATATCTTCTATTGTATCTCTAATATTGCTTTTTTACTCTGTGTGATAGTCCCTAGAGGAAATACCAAAAAGGCTGGGGTGTTGTTGACACACAGTTGCCCATGCAGCAGATTGCTTGTGTTCCTATTGGTCAAAGTGACGGCCGTGACAGAAAGAGTCGTGGAAGACAAAAACAAAAATCAAACATGCCAGATTTTCTGTCCGGACATTGTGAAGCAACCCCGATACTGCATCAGTTGTTGTCTACTATAACACACTACATCTGATAAAACGATGGATTATCGTGCACAACACTCACTGTCATTCATGATTCGGGCTAACACCGTAGGATGGCTGTGTCAGGCTATAATTGAGCTGATATTATGTTGTCTGAACCCAGCATTTAGGTTGGGGGATAGTCTGGTTAGGGTTACCTGGTTTGGTCCCTACAAATACAGCTGGCCATGCACCAAACTCTTGTTAGGATCATGTGTTAGTAGGAGTCAGTGTTGCATTCTTTTTTTAAATGTTTGACATGATGCTGGGTGTCAGTTGCTGAGAAGCATGTGATTTTACTTCAAAGGAAATGGAGCTGAGCTTGCAAATACAGCACACTTGAGTATGTGACAGCACACACTGACATGTGTGACAACATGTCCTGACACGAAGCAACTTGTCACAGGATGTAAAGCGGTCTTTCATCTGTAATAACTTTAAATTCAGCTAAATTATTAAGTCCTCATAAATGCCATTTTAAGAGAAACCCTAATCTCTCTCTCTCTCTCTCTCTCTCTCTCTCTCTCTCTCTCTCTCTCTCTCTCTCTCTCTCTCTCCTTCTCTCTTAAAGGTATGTCAGTATTAATGCTGACAAACTGCTGCAAAATATACCAAATGGAGAGTGAAAATGAGTTTCATCCTCCCCAGTGTTTCCATGTATTTGTGTAGGAAACTGCTCAGGATTGCTGCTGACAAATTAACACATGGCATATGCCTTAGTATGCATGACATTGAGACTGAGTCAAACAGACCAGGGCCTGGTGTTCATACAAACAAATGTTACACACACATGCTCTTACACACATACACTGATCAAAGACCACTTTATGTCCATTTCCCACCCTCCGCGCAGCTCCTCTCCTCCCCAGTCAATTTGACAAATCCATTAGGGATCCATTACAGAGACTTTATGAAAAGCAGCTACATATTTTTTTTTTCTCCCACTGAGCACTGAGAGAAGCACCATAAATAAACCCAGTGATGGTAATGATAGTCCTGCAGGGGTTTAAACAGGATATGAGTGGGTATACAGTATGTGAATGTGTGTGTACAATTGTGCCTGGATATGTCAGTTTACCTGTCTGTTGTGTTTGCTTTATTTCAATCAATCAATCAATTTTATTTATAAAGCCCAATATCACAAATACAATTTGCCTCACAGGGCTTTACAGCATACGACATCCCTCTGTCCTTTAGACGCTCACAGCGGATAAGGAAAAACTCCCCAAAAAAAACCTTTACCGGGGGAAAAAAAATGGTAGAAACCTCAGGAAGAGCAGCTGAGGAGGGATCCCTCTTCCAGGACGGACAGACGTGCAGTAGATGTCGTACAGAACCGATCAACATAACAAATTAACAGTAATCTGTATGACACAATACAGTAATCTGTATGACATCCTCGGTAATGACAGTAGCTTACAACAACATTCATGAAAGTAATAATACTGTCGTTATAGTTCTGGCTACTGTGGTACAATATGTTGAAAGTATATATTAGTATCTGGCAGTACACATGTATGATAATATCATATGTCTATAATAGCAGTAGAAGTATGACTAATGATTAATGATGGCAGCAGCAGGCATCTTGCAGGACCACGGCAGCAGCACAACCACACACGTCACACTATCCAGGCACCGCTGCAATATGAGTTAACCTGAGAGACAGTGGAGCACAAAGGCTCCGGAGAAGAAGCCGAGTTAGTGACATCCAGAATGGCCGAGTAAACAAGATACAGTAATAGGATACGAGAGAGAGAGAGAGAGAGAGAAGGTGCCCGGTGTATTATAGGTGGTCCTCCGGTAGACTAGGCCTAAGTCAGCCTAACTAGGGGCTGGTACAAGGCAAGTCTTAAGTCTAGCCTTAAATGTGGAGACGGTGTCTGCCTCCCGGACCGCAATAGGAAGATGATTCCACAGGAGAGGAGCCTGATAGCTGAAGGCTCTGGCTCCTGATCTACTTTTGGAGACTTTAGGGACCACGAGTAACCCTGCGTTCTCAGAGCGCAGAGTTCTGGTGGGATAATATGGCACTATGAGCTCTCTGAGATATGACGGAGCTTGACCATTTAGAGCTTTATAAGTTAACAGTAGGATTTTAAATTCAATTCTGGATTTTACAGGGAGCCAGTGCAGAGAAGCTAAAACAGGAGAAATATGATCTCGTTTCTTAGTTCCTGTTAGTACACGTGCTGCTGCATTCTGAATTAGCTGAAGAGTTTTTAATGATTTACTAGAGCTACCTGATAGTAGAGAGTTACAGTAATCCAGCCTCGAGGTAACAAAAGCGTGGACCAATTTTTCTGCATCTTGTTGGGTCAAGATAGGCCTAATTTTTGCAATATTACGCAGATGAAAAAATGCAAAAAATGCAGTCCGTGAGGTTTATTTGTATTCGTTAGTCATTTCTACTCTTCATATTTGGAACCATTTTTAACATCAATCTATTAAATATCTCCAGTCTACCACATTTGTATATGTTTGGTGCTTGTCTGTCAGAAATTCTCTCCTGTAGCATTGCATGTATGTTAAAGGTGAGGTTTGTAGGATTTAAGCAGGGAATATTGGCAGAAATGGATTTTAATTGGATGAGTATGTTTTCTTCAGTATATAATCACCTGAAAATAAGAAACATTGTGTTTTTATTACCTTAGAATGAGATATTTATATCCACATAAGGAGCAGGTTCTCCCAACTCTTAAAAAACGGTGTTTTGTCAGCGATCTTGACGTCACCCTTTGCAGTGGTGTGATACGCACTCAGTGGCAGCTGTTTCAGATGTAGCAGGCAACAACCTTACTCTTCAAATACCACCACTTTGTCAATTGATTTGTTGTCAGACACCAATGCACAGGGACACCCTTCGCAGCAGTATGATAAACACCAGGCAGTTGCAGTTTGTAACATCGCCGGCCACTACGTTAGTATTAAAGGAAATGGCCACTTTAGAATGAAAATACAGACAGTACTTACTCATGCTGTGCTGTGCTCCAGTGTAGCTTTTTAATCCACAAAACTCGTTTGGGGTATTGGAGGATAACAGCTTTACGGAATATCAGCTACACTTGAAGTGCATGGAACCCACATTTTGAAAATGTAATAAAACTCTGAATGCATTTCAAAAACATCAGAACGGCTCGTCCGTCCTAATCCAAGTGCCCTGAAGCTGCGGCATGCAAAATTGACTTGAAAAGACGGAATTTACTCCACTTTTATTGCATTATTTCTCACCATGGTCAGTTAGCCTGCCATTCATTCTACCTTTGTAGCCCCATTGGCAGCAAGGGCTATAGTAGATTTGGCTGGTAAGTGTCTTCGCCTGTCCAGCAGCACTTTGGTTCAGAGCAAGTCATTACAAGGTACAGATTTTGGTGAAATTCAATATAAAAATCACAGCCTCTAGAGGCCTCTAGCAAGGTGTTGGTGTTTAGTCGAGAACAAATAATTTGGCTTTTAATATTGCTGCAGAGGAATAATACTCCCAACAAATAATGATATTAGTGGTTCCTGCAGAACTTCAGTTTACATTTTGTGCAAACTGTGACAAAACTGTTTTCAGTGGATGATTTTCAGTTAATTATTCCTAAAATACCCATCTGTAACTGTCATGACAAACCTACTTGATACTGTTTCTTAGGGCCAGCACTCCTCTATGCCTTCCAGAGCTTTGCTGCCGTACATTTATTACTAGAAAGTGAGCGTTCAGCTGCCAGTAAAGGTAAGTGATGTGGGCCTACCTGTAGCCTTGCTGTCCCAGCACTGATCGGACAACCACTCGGTCAGTTTGCTCTCCGTGGTCCAACACTGCTTAGCATCGGTACTCCATTGACAGTTCATTTGTAGACATTAAACAAGCAGATAACTTCAAATAAAACTTGACAGGGAAAAGGAGGATACTTCAGTGTGTCTGTCTTGTGGCACTTAGACACATCTCTCATCCACTGCAGCCCCCCACCTACTCCGAATCATCTCTCTTAATTACTTAGACATGCCCCCTTTCAAATTAAATATTAGACATGGATGCGGAAACAGAGATGGATGGAACCTTCTGTCTGTACTCTGTGTTAATTTCATCCATATGGTATATGGACCTGCATTAATGTAGCACCTTTCTAGTCATCACACCACTCAAAGCGCCTTTTACACTACGAGTCACATTCACCCATTCACACACACACACACATTCATACACTGGTGACAGAGGCTACCATACAAGATGCCACCTGCTAATCATTATCAGGATGCTGATTTGAGGTTCAGTATTTTGGGGGTATCAAGGGTACGTTGACATGTAGACTGGAAGAGCTGGGTATCAAACTGCTGATCTTCCAATTGGTGGACGACCTGCTCTACCTCTGAGCCACAGCTGCCCCATACTTGTGCACAATTTTCTGAAAGCTTGTGGGGGCAGTGTAGCATAGTTCAAGTGAGATACAACCATAGGAGATGAAGAAATGTAAATAATGGCGGACCGGAACAAATCTGTAATATAGTGAAAAGAATTCTCCGTTCATATGTCATGATGTGTTACATGACCTAACAGTCAACTGCCATCTACATGGGAATTTCAGGGGAGGTTGGGCTAAAAGAAACAAAGAAGGACCTGAACCAGCAGATGTGAAGGTTGTACCTATAAAGGGGTTTAAAATAAACGAAAAAAGATTGTAATAATGTATAGTCATTGCCAAAAAACAAAACAAATGTATGAACTGGTGAAGTCACTGTTAAGTACATAAGTAAATATGTCCAATATGTCCAAGAGCTTTCTTGAAAAAATAGACATTCACTGTTTGGCTTCACTTTTACTGCTGCTCAGTGTAGCATGAACTCATCTAGTTCAGTTTGATCCCTAGAAATATGACAGGGAAATGCTGTGACAAACTGGGAATTGAGTCTGGGTGGACCATACAGTGAGTGTCTTACAGATACACACACAAAGGCACAGATGGCACCTGCATGTGCTATGTGCTGGGGAAAAAAGAAAGAGAAAAAAAAACAAAACAGGATCCGCGTTGATAAGTGGCATTCTGCAGGAAACCAGAACCGCACTGCCAAGATGGCTCACACACAAACACAGACACAGACACCCCCAAGCCCACACAAGTAGACACAGACACACACACAAACCACCTCTGTGCACGAAAATATGACAAAAATGACACGTCAGAAGTGAATGGATAAATAATAGTCTGGCAGGTGGAAAATTGAGATTCCTCTTAAAACTGAGAAGCAATGCTCTAAAACCAGGCAATCTCACCTTGCTGGTGTTGAAAAGACCTGCCGCAAACAGGAAGTGGATATTAGATAAGCTGACAGGCTGTCACAAAACTCAGCTGAGCTTCACTTAATGTACAAAGAGGAACGGCCTAAAGGTGTGTCTTCTTGCCACATTACTTAAAAAAGGGTTTTCATCTTTATGAAACTACTCCTATCTGAATCCCCCACTATCTGCCCAGCACTCTCCCAGATGTTTTATCAATTTATTTTTTTATTTTTTTTATTTCTCCCTGTCTTGCCCTTCAGCTCCATCAAAGTCTGTGCCTTCCACTCATATGCCACATACTATTACAGTTCCTCCAAAATAATGTCAAATGTACAGCTCCCTGGGGACGTTCTTGCTGCTTTTACTTAACTTGACAAATAGCTTGAGTCAGATGTTGTGCTACAGTGGGTTAGTCGTGATAGAGCACCAATCAAATGTGTACAAAGTAGGAAAGTAGAAAACTTCACATTGGGGCATAGTGCAGACATGGCTTCAGCAGCTTTCTTACATAATAATGAAATAATGAATAATGAAAATGGAACATAGGGATTTGGCAAGACTCGGAGACACAGTCAAGATCTTTGTAATGCAATTAACCAAGGAATATGAATACCTCCCAAAATTCTAATAACAGAATAAAAAGAGTTCTGAACCTACAGATACCTCGTTTCCACCAAGTTAGTTGGTTCTTGAACTGGTTCCATTCAGGACTCTTGGACTCTTGGTGCAAGCTAGTAAATCAGCCTGTGTTTTCACCAGACTTGATCAGAACCATTGTCATCAAGTATGTGTCATCAATGGATTGCGTTGCACAGTGCAAGTAAACAGTTGTAGCTAGATGGCAGATAACACTGATTACCTTTGTGATTTTGTTCTGTTACTACAGGTTTGCTTTTATCCAAAAAAACAAGCATGGACTATCAGTTAATGAGACCCCTGCACACTTTGTTTTCTGATGTTTTCTCACATAACGTCTCTATTGTTGCTTTTTCCATCCTCTCTTTCCAACCTGTAAAATATGACACACCCACGGATGTCATCATAATTCACAGAAAACCTGATATTTTTTTTATTCCTGTTGTGAACCAACTCTTTAGATTTTAAACCAATTTAATTTTGGCCGCAATTGTCCAAATGGTTCAAAATGATGTGCCGGAACTGTAACAGAACTCTTTGCATGTTGGTGGAGAAGGGGTAAGAGGGTTATCACATATGTTTACATTCACACTATTATTTCCTTATTATTTAAGTATGACAATACTGAATTTGATGTGGGTCATGTAAACAGAATGCACAGGGTGGATTTTCCGAATCCACAAGGTCTATTTCTGAATGGAGCATTTAATGATTTGGGATATGCTGGTATTACTTGGATTTTAGTAGCATTATTTAGGCATACAGTATACAGGGCATTCAGAATATGCATCTCAACTGGGATTTTTACCACAGTTTGTGATACACAGCCTCTTTCCTGTTTATGATTGGTTCTGTGTGTTGTCATGGATACTCACCAACACTTGCTAGGCTGGTATGCCTAAACTAAAAGCCTACATTTCTGGTCAGAAGGAGAAACACATCTGCTGTTAAACATTATGAAAACATCACAACACCAATTTTTCGAGAAGAGAAAAATCCTCTTTTTACGCAAAGAAGCAAAATTACATATATCAGAAGACACTTGAAAGACATATTACTCCTGATCTCTGAATATCTCCCTGAATATCACAAATTAACCTGTTGTGGAAAATAAATGGCAAGTTGTTCATATACATATAAATGTATACATACATATAAATATTGGCATACATTTTCAGCTGCAGATTCCCAAGCCGTTACAAGGAATGCTGGGCTTCTCTTGCAATGCAGTCAACATGCACATGGCAACAACTGACATTAAATTTAATATCATGTCACTAATTATACAATCACGTTAGTTTACTGTGTGCTTATGTCATCTTGCTGATTATGATAAGTGGCATACAATCATAATGTTTGTGTGAAGCAGTTCTACTTAGCACCACTTACACTGGAATATGATTATGGTTAAATGCATTTCTACAGTGTCATGATGATGCCTTGTGATGCTTTAAATAAGACAAGTCAAGAGTCTGTATATGTTTGATAATTTGGTTGTTTTATGGAAAGCCAGCCAGCCATGGTTGAGTTTGGCGCTTATACCACATCTTAGTTTGAAACATTTATGACATAAAGATAGACATAAGACTTATTCTGCTAAAAACAACAGTGTGTTCCTTTCCTGTTGAGGGCTTAAAGTACATTGCTCTTTTACTTTCCCCTTGTTCATTCTTGGTATTCCTCTAGCTTCTCTTTGTCCTGCTGCAGAGTTCAGGACCTCTGACATCAGATTTATTAGACTGTCGGTGGACTCAGCAGTACCTGCTTTGATACTTAGAGCTTACGGTATGTTGTGTGTACATGTGTGTGTGTTTTATTGCACTACGTCAGTGCAGTTGTGTGCGTGTGGATAGAGTATAGTATAATTGCAGGTGTGTCTGCTGCTCACAGCTGGCCACATGGTGTGTAATCAGCACCTGTACCTCCGTGTGGGAGTCACAGGTCAGGGACTGGAGCTTTAAACTGCTCTGCGCTCCCACCATCACCTCAAACACAACTGACACCACCAGTGGATTAAGCCATAGCCCTCTCAAGGAGACAAACTCTTACTTACACTTCATCTGCCTTGGTCTTACCACTAGATCTGCACTGTGTGATCCATGTACACAGAGGGAGTGTGTGCTTTTTTTTCTTTACCCTTTGTTTACCAGTGCTTCTGGGTGCATTGGAGTTTTAGGTCTGCAAACATTTCTTAGTGGCAGAGCTGCTCTGGAAGCATAATCTCATTGGTTGACATAACCCTCAATGATAGCACCAAAGAAGCACATTTATCAGATGAAGAAATGTTACAGTGCTTCCCTGTAATCTACTATAGACTCTGCAGCTGTGTTCACATTGTTGGCACTAAGTTAGGCCTGTTCAGTGTGGGCCCTTGGCTCCTGGGGCCCACACTAAGTCAGGCCTGTTCAGTGTGGGCCCTTGGCTCCTGGGGTACCTGGGAACCCCTGGGAGCAGCTGGATTAGGTTGTTGGGGAAGATAATGTTGGACTGCAGTGATGACCTTATTGCCACTGTGGCCAAAACCAGGAAAAACAGATGAAGTTACTTATAAAGTTTGTTGCCTGGTTGGCAAAAAAGAAAATCACAAGGTGACATTCTGTGTTCCTTCCTTCCAAGGCATCCCACCCAGAAAAGGAGGATATTGATTTCCACCACTTCCATATCTAATCATTAAATGTCTGATACATTTTTTGATATATCACAGTAAGAAACATACAGGTGCAAGTAATCACATTTGTGATGGCTACTGGCATTGTTCATGCAGGCTCACTGTCACTCATGACTTACTGGGACAGTTGAAGTGTATGCATTTATTTTATTTTGATGATGATGTTTTGGCCTTTGGGCCTTCTTCAAGATCAACAATCACACTGAGACACAGGTACACTGTTATATTATACTGGCCACACTTTTGTCACACAGCTGACAGTGGTTAGATGATCATGTTACATCATTAGGTTGAGCAAAAAACAATTTAGAGGCCCTCAACAAATCAAGACCTTCAAACCAATCAGTGTCAGGAGCAACAGCCAATCACATACCATCAAAACAAATGACAACAGCCACTATTTATTCTACCACATTTCACTTTAACATACATTTTTTAGTTCAACATAGTCTAAAATTTTAAAATAGAGAAGTATTGAGTGGATTGTGAATAGATTATTTGCAAAAGTGTAGACATCAGCTCTCAATGAAGGTAATCAACAACTTTAACTGTATATCAAATAAAGGGAGGGTTACCTTCTCAATCCCAACATATCTTAAAGGACAACTTCTGTATTTTTCAACCTATTACCAGTATTATTAGATCAGTGATGAGTATTAATAATTGGATACTGGACGACAAGATGGCACCTCTTCATTCCAATGAAGTGGCTTTCCTGATGCATACGCCAAAAAAGTTTCTAGCTTCCTGCTTTACTTCCAGGATATGTGGCCCACTGAATATGTGCAGTGTTGTTTCTCCCTCTGGCCCCGCCTAAAAGTTCCTGCGTGGCTCATAGACTTTACATTGTGATGACATTACAGATTTTAAAAATGCTCTTCCCGGCTCGGAGAAAGTTTTACCATTATAATCTCTCCATGGATCAAAAATTCATAACAGAAAGAGTCATATTTGACCTTGTTTGCAGTTCGAGGTGTCCTGTCAACGGTTTTACAGAAGTCTCCCAATGGTGGTCTAGTCCTAAATGCTTTTTTGTGCCGCAGGTCACTGCAATACCACAAGTGGCCACCGGTAAAAATTGGAAACAAGGATGAGCTACCTTCCAGGGGGCCTGTATCAGTTACATAGCAACCTCTATGTAAAGTTTGCTGATGTTAGCCACCATGAGCTATATGTAATACCAGGCCAAGTAAAGAGTGTACTGAATTGATAACTTATACATTCAACTTTATTTGTGAAAAAACAACAACAATGTCTTACTTTTTTCAAAAGTTACATGGTCTTAGTTTAAGATTTAGCAGATTAAGTCAGACCTGTGGACTTGAATCACATGACTTGGATTTGAGTCAGAAGTGACAAATTTGTGATTTTTATACTCGGCACGGCAAATTTTAAAAAGACTTGCAACTTCATTGGACATACACACCAGTGGCTCGTGACTTCACTTGGACTTGAGGCTCTTGACTTGAAAATACTTGATACCTTCTTGAATAAACAAAAACAAAAACATAATGTTATCATTCCCAACAAGTCTAAGTCCCCAGATCCAATTTGCTCGAACTGATCTGAAAGTATCCAATCAAACTGCACAACCATGAAGAACTTACATACAAAACAAAAACTTGCATACAAAAACTATGCGTTGGTCAACTACAAACTTGCAGTATGCAAAATGTGGGGGTCCAAAATTGCAGAACAAGACACAACAAACTCTAACAATTTTAAAAGCATTCATTATTATTGTAAATTATTACTTTGTCTTTAAAATGGCATTAGAATTAGTGAAGGGCGCATTATGACTTGTTTAAAGCCACTACAAGGAACTTTTAACCGGATATGCAAAAGTCTCTTGTTTCTGCTGATGTCTGTGCGTGACCTACAACAGCAAATGAGACCATCGGTGTGAAGACTTGATACTTACTTGTACCTTGCAATACAATGACTTGGTCCCACCTTTAGATGAGGTACTTTCTTCCCATTTACAGGCAGTCAGTGGCTGGTGTAGCCTGAATTTGCACCAATACTGGCACTACCTGCCATTTCTCTTTGTAACTCTAACTATTACGCTTGCTAATTTGCAAGCGTAATAGTTGTGTACTGTACAGTATGAGTACGATTGAGCTTCCTCTCTAGCCTGCAACACCCACTGGGCTTTAAGTCAACCAATCGGATTAATTCTGCTTGAAGAACAGTACTGCCTCTGAGACATTTTTTTTGCAGAAGTAAAACTCCAAATCTGCTGCTTCTCAGCCTTTCACCTTACATGCCCCCCTTTAGCATCTAAAAAAGAGAGAATACAGCTCAGGCCACTCATTTCACTCCAGCATGCTGCAATTTCAGCTTACAGTAATATTATATGGCTGCTGGTGTTTGTTTAGCCGCAGTGAAATACAACAGCTTTTAGTTTTTTCAACAAGTTCGTTATGTTTGAGTTCTCTTGACTGAAGTGTCTAATACCCACTTAAACTCTCTAGAGCCTCCACTAGTGGACAAACCCTGCTGGATAGAAGCACTGAAACTCTCTATGTCTTTTTGTTTTATTTTACCATCCCAGCCACATGGCTCTGAAGAGCAGTGACAGCCGCTCCACTTTGGTCCAGACTGAAGTATCTCAACAACTGTTGGATGGATAACCATGGAATTTTGTCCAGATATCTATTGTCCCTAGACTGTAAATTCTTTTTTTTTTTAAGATTTTTTTGGGGCATTTTGCCTTTAATGGACAGGACAGGTAAGTGTGAAAGGGGGAGAGAGAGAAGGGGGCATGACATGCAGCAAAGGGCCACAGGCTGGATTCCAACCCGGGCCGCTGCGGCAACAGCCTTGTACATGGGGCGCCTGCTCTACCACTAAGCCACCGACGCCCCCGCAGACTGTAAATTCTACTGATATTGCTGATCTTGTAGCATTTCCTCCAGTACCCCCTGCAGGTTGACATTTGTTCTGGGTTGCATAAAATCTCTTGACAACTGTATTACCATGCAACAGTGTTCATTGTGTTAACAAAAACTGACACAAAATGTTATTTTATGACCTTTATTTTCAGGTATAAACAATAATATTGGCACATCAGTATTGGCAGATACGGCCTTTAATATTAACTATTAGAATTGTGTGACATGCTTTTTCTTATTTTGCACAGAGAATAAATATTACATACATTGTTAAATAATATAAGTCGTGTCTCCATTTGCTGGTGGGCCATCACAATAAGAGTGCATTCATAATATGTTGCTTTCACTACAGAAGAGACTTGATCACTGGAATTAGGAGGGTAAAAAGTGAATATATCGATATATCAGTATTGGTTATCGGCCAAATCAGTTGTTATATATTGACATGGTGAATATCGGCAAAAAATCCAATATTGTGCATCCCTAGTTTTTTCCGTGACTCAAACACATTTTCTGATGCCGTTTGAGCAATATGTGGTCAGAACAGCATGTCAGTAAACTCTGGTAAATACTCGGTGCTTTGATGTTTTACTCACTTGCAAAACACTCACACCGGAGCAACATCAGCTGGTAGAGTGAGTTGTGAGCTGTAATTTAGCAGTCAATAAGCAGCCGTGTATGGATGTTGGAGCTGTTAAATACATTTGTGGAGTTTGTTGGTTGCAGTGATGGTTGTTAGCAGCAAACAAAAGCTGTCTCAGTTGTTAGCCACTAAACCACGGCAAAGCAAGCAGCTACCAGACTTGGCATGTAGGAGGTTCGATTATGTGTGTTGTTGCTGTAAATAGTCAGTCTGAACTCAGCCTCTTTATGACCGTGATAAAAGTGCATTTTTATTCACCAACTGTGAGAGTGTACATGAGTTTAAACCTCCAGACTAACATGTTGTGTAGAAATTATTTGTCGTAAAAAAAAAAAAAAAAGTCTAAATGAAATTTTAACAGTTGATATAACCTGTTACATCAATTACAATTTCAGTGACCTGTATTAACCTAACTGAATGAGGAGAAAAACATTCTGACTTAAAGTAATGACTAGCCTTAAATTGACTAAAATGTCATGGCATTCGTTTTATTCAGATAAAAATGACTTAAATGTGACTTAAACTACTAAGAATTTTGGTCTTAAGAGTAAGACTAAATCTAAAGTACCTTCCAAAATTTACCCTGCCATGCAATTTGATGGTCATTCATGGTCTTTTTGGACCTTGTTGATTCCCTGACTTTTTGCCAGAGCCATCATCAGCAAAAATTTCAGAAGCTGTTCTGTTCTTCTGTTCTGTTGATCTTTTTGAGAAAATGAAGTGTGTTCTGGGGTTTACTCTTGGTGATAAAATGGTATCTATGAAAGACCTTATAATACTGAATACATTATAATAATAATAATTTACATTGTATTAGCGCAGAAACCTGAAACAGGTTGTTGTAGTGGGAGATAGCAACACAGGGTATCGATTTTAAGTGTAAAACCAATGGACTACCAGTTATGTGGAAAAAGGTAGTTTAATCTAGTAGGTCAGACAAAAAGATGGGTCAATCTATACATGCTGCCTCTAGGCCAGTTAATACAAAGTAATAATGTGTCCTACCACAATTATGCAGACGACACTCAGATCTATGTGTCACTGACAGCAGGTGAATATGGACCAGTAGATTCACTCTGTCACTGCATCCAACAGGTCAGTGTGTGGATGCAAAACAACTTTCTCCAGATACATTCAGACAAGACTGAAGTCATCGTATTTGGTCCACAGAAACAAAGAGAAAGTGTCAGCAGTCACCTCCAGTCTCTCTCTCTAAAACCTACAAATCAGGTTAGAAATCTCGGGGTAATAATGGACTCAGACTTGAACTTTAACAGCCACATCAAATCAATAACATCAGCAGCCTTTTGCCATCTAAAAAACATTGCCAAAATCAAAGGCATAGTGTCTAAACCTGACTTGGAGAGACTTATCCATGCATTTGTCTCTAGTAGGTTAGACTACTGTAACGGCCTGCTCACTGGCCTCTCCAAACGGGCCGTAAGACAGCTACAGTACATCCAG
This sequence comes from Epinephelus awoara, assembly GCA_035609425.1. Lineage (NCBI taxonomy): Eukaryota > Metazoa > Chordata > Actinopteri > Perciformes > Serranidae > Epinephelus > Epinephelus awoara. Next base: position 5,121,900 of record CM069303.1, read on the forward strand.
AATGCTGCTGCACGGGTCCTGACCAGAACCAGGAAGTACGAGCACATTAGTCCTGTGCTCAGGTCTCTACACAGGCTTCCTGTGGCTCAGAGAATAGACTTTAAAGCAGCTCTGCTTGTGTACAAGTCTCTCCACGGCCTAGCACCAAAGTGTTAGTGCCATATGAACCATCTCGGACTCTGAGGACCTCAGGGACCGGCCTCCTGCTGGTGCCCAGAGTCAGGACTAAACATGGGGAATCAGGGTTCCAGTTTTATGCAGCTAAAATCTGGAACAGTCTTTCTGAAGATGTGAGACAGGCCTCTACTCTGACAATGTTCAAATCTAGGCTCAAAACAGCTCTATTTCACTGTGCATATGACTGAAAGGATCTTATCTGCACTCTTCTCTTTTAAAGTTCATTTTATAATGATTATTTATGTTTTTATTTTGTATTGTGATTTTAATGCATTTTCTTCTTCTGTAAAGCACTTTGAATTACCTTGTGTATGAATTGTGCTCTACAAATACACTTGCCTTGCCTTGCCTTGCCTTGCCTTTAAGAATGTGTTATGACTTGTGGTTACACCTACCAGTGCAGTATTAAGTGACTGAGGTTGCTCTGTTGTCCCAGCCAGCCTAATATACAGACATTCATTGTCCCGAGATGATGAATATTAATCACTTTGGTTATTAATCAGAGTCTTGTAATTTATTACATTTGCTTTCCTTTTGATTACTTTTTTTAACAAATGTTTTAAACTAGCCAGTAAAGTTGGAAGTCCTTAAAATATAAGTGCATTTCAGTCAGGACCACGTTAGAAAGAAAACCTTATTTCTATTTGAAGTTTGATAGGGCTCTGTTCTGGGGCCTCTCCGCCCTTCCACCAGCCTATGTGGAAAGCCAAAGGTGGGTGAGCACACCTCTCCACCCTTCCAGACGTCATAGAAAGCCTAAGCTGGAGAGAGCGCACCTCTCTGCCATTCCACACATAGACGAGAACAGCCCGAGGCACAGAGTGCAAACCTCCCTGCCCTTCCATGTGCCTTCATGAAAGCCTAAGGCAGACATAGCATGAAAGGAGGAGCTGGAGTGGAGGCGAGTTGCAAAGCAGCTTGCAGAGGGGGCAGCGACAGTGGGCAGGCTAAAGCAATTTAAATAGAGCACCCTGAATGAGATTTGCCAATTGGTTGCATAGAAAGGAATCATGTGATCTATCAGCTGACTCCCTTCCATCAAGCAGTTGATCCATAGCTGGGATCTGTGCTGAGCTTGACATCGTGTCCTCCCTAAACTAATGCTATGCTCATTATGTGTTGCAAATTTGTTTACAGAGAAGACTATCTTATGATGTAAACCCTTTGTTATCAACAACATATTGATTAGTAACTGTAATGTTAATGTTCAAAATGTTTTGATGAATTTTGGGTACACTACTGGTGCAACATGAAATGACAGCTGATGGTCTCCTGCTGACTTTTCCTGTAGTGCCTCCAACAAGTTGAAATTTGTGGTTTTGAGTAAAATATCTCAACTAGCCGTCCATTAGGATTGCCATGACATTTTAGATTAATTTCCCCACAGGATGAATTGAAACAGCTTCCCTACAACTAAAAGCTATTAAGTCAGAATGTGTATTTGTCCAATACCTTGTTTTATGACCAAATACCTGCAATGTAATGACATTCTCATCAGCTTCAGCTTAGCTGGCAACAACACATTCCAGTTAAACGCAGTGAGACAGCCAGGTGCCCCTTTGCCCATAATACGACTACTGGTACTACCATTATTACAATAATAGCACTATGACTCTATTTGGTGCTGGCACTGTGGTCACGGTCCCTTTATTCTCCATGATAATAGATTGATTAATTCACCATTAGCTCCAGTGTTCAAAGTCCATCTTTGTCTTCCTCTAGCAGTGAGGAACATCTGTTTCTCACACACAAGCACACCCACACACGCACATACACATGCAACACATAGACACAAACTGAAGCTCAAACACATGCACCCATGCCGAGTTATACCCATAGACAAATCGAGGCACACAAGACATGTACACACACACATGCACACACACACAGAGTCTTTGTTAGGGGGTGAGACATCTGCTGTTTGTTGTCCACAAATTATTGATAGCAGTAAACAGAAAGTTGAGGGGAAAACAGGCATTTCTCATGCTGATGAAATTTTCACGACCTGTCAGCCCATTCAAACCAACGCTTTGTTACCGAGCAGGACGGCACGACAACAAGAGACGCATCTCCGCCACATATTTCCCACAGCGAGGAGAGCAGCACAGAGAGGAGGGGAATGACAGGGACAAAGAAAATACACAGTGAGGAGAACAGGGACAGATGGAACACTTTCTTTTTTTTTTTTCAATTTCTTCAAGAGCCGAAAAACTGAAAAAACACTTTCACTGGATCCTTATTATGCTTTTTATGTTGTAAATATAAGTGTAATGGAAATTAAATACTAACTGATATATTTGGATTCTTTTGACATATACGCATGTCCTAATTTATTCTTAAATAACATGAAACATCTTTTTACCAACATTTTACAGAATTAAAGATCAAACAAACACATGAAATGTTACTTTAAAGGGTTTTTTTATGGTTATAAGAAAAAAACATTTACTATTCATCTGCTTGACACATGCTGTAATGTAATTAGCAGGAGGGGTTAAGCATGTAAATGTCAGCCTCTCTCTCACCAGCTGTGCCCCTCCCCTCTCTCTGGCCTATCATGAAGCCAGCTTAGTGGCAGGATATAGCAGCAGCCCACTATCCCATAAATTACATTCATATTTTATTATTCTGCACCTCATGATTCATGTCCAGTGCCAAAATTCAGTGCTAATACACAACGTAATGTCCCCTTTATGTAACACAGTGGAACTTAAATGTGAAGGTTGGGGTGGAGGATGGTCACGTAGCACATGGAACCTTCAAGCAGAAGACCAGACTTTGTGTCTGGTCACAGACCTGCAAGTACAGTGACTACTTTTTGTTGTACCATGGTCTGGATGAATACTTGATTCTGATTGGCTGCAGGGTGTTTGTTAAAAACTGATAATGGACACCTACTAAGTAGTTCTGCTGAAACTGTCTCTTCACCATTCTAAACTAATGCCCTGGCTACATAAGAGTATCAGTGTAATCTGTTTAAAATTAATTGACAACACTGAGTGTAATGTCTGAGTCTAACTTAGATTCCCCCCTTTGTTTTGATACTGAGCAGTTAACAAATCAAAAATTTACTCCACGTGCCAAAATATCCTGGACACTGTCGCTCCCATTAAAATAATGCGCTCCAAATCAAAGTCTGAACCAAGGCTGAATGATACCACTCGTGCTGTCAGACAAGAGTGCAGGAGAGTTGAACGAAGGTGGAAAAAAGACAGGTTACAGGTGTCTTTTGATATTTTAAGAGAAAGCTTGCGCAGATATCAGAATATTGTCAAAACTGAGAGGACAAAATATTTTTCTGACTTCATTTCAATCAACTGTCACGAGCCCCAAGGTCTTTTACACCATCAATTCTGTTCTTAATACCCCTCAATATACCTGTCCTGTTGCTTCTACTGGGATGTGTGAAAAATGTATGCACTTTTTTGTCGACAAGATTGCTTCTATTAGAGCACACATTCTACCAACTACATTTGACCCTTCCTCCTCTGTCATTTGCTCTGCTGTTTTTAATCAGTTTGAGTCTGTGTCCCTCTCCTTTTTGAATAAAATTATTGGCAGTTTGAAACCATCAGCGTGCCCTATGGATGTTGTGGATGGATGTCCCCTCTCGCTTTTTAAAAGAGATCTGTGTCACTACTGGGCCAAACTTCCTAAATATTATTAACAGTAGTTTCACTTCAGTTGTTGTGTCCAAAACTTTTAAACATGCAGCAGTGCAACCTTTGATTAAAACGTCCAATCCAGACAGTCCTCGCCAATTATAGACCTATTTCCAAGTTGCCATTTCTTTCAAAAATTCTAAAAAAAATGTTCTTACACAATTACAGTCCTTTCTAGACATGAATGGCATCCTTGAGGTATTCCAATCTGATTTAAAGCCCTACATAGCACTGAAACTGCACTTTTAAAAATCTTTAATGATCTTTTACTTGCTACTGATTCTGGGGACTCTGCCATTCTCTTGCTTTTAGATCTCACAGCTGCCTTTGATACTGTAGACCACAGTATTCTCATCTCATGCCTGGAACAGTGCGTAGGCATTAGAGGTACTGCTCTGGACTGGTTAAGGTCCTATCTGTCCGACAGAAGTTTTTCCGTTTGTCTTGGTGACACTGTATCCTCCTCAGTGCCTCTCCCATGTGGAGTCCCTCAGGGTTCTATTCTCGGGCCAGCTCTATTCTGCCGCTACCTGCTTCCCTTAGGATCTATTGTAAGCAAGTATGGCATTTCATTCCATTATAATGCAGATGACACTCAAATTTACTTGCCCTTGAATCAGAGAAATTCTAATTCACTAACACCACTATTGAACTGCCTGCAGGATGTTAAAACCTGGATGGCCCTGATTTTTTTAAGCTTCAATGAAGCCAAAACTGAACTCTTGTTATATGGACCCAGTGGTGCCTGTGATGTATCTCATATCGACTTGGGCTCCTTGGAAGCATACATAAAACCTACTGCAAAAAATGTGGGTGTGGTATTTGACAATGATTTTAAATTTGATAAACAGGTAAATTTGGTTGTCAAATCCAGCTTCTTTCAGCTGAGGCTTTTATTTTAAGTCAAGTCCTTCTTATCTTTTAGAGATTTGGAAAACCTTATACATGCTTTTATTTCATCTCGGCTTGACTATTGTAATGGCCTTGTTGTTAGTATTAGCCAGGCCTCCCTCTAGCACCTGAAGCTCGTCCAGAATGCTGCAGCTCGTCTATTAACAGGAGCACGCAAGCGTGAGCATATCACCCCAATATTGGCCTCACTCTACTGGCTTCCTGTTCATTTTAGAATTGATTTTAAAATTTTATTATTTATCTACAAATCTCTAAACGGGCTAGCTCCACCCTATCTCTCTGACCTCTTACAGCAACATGTCCCCTCAAGGTCACTCAGGTCTGCTGACTGGTTGCTTTTGGAGGTCCCACGAGATCAAGGCTGAAGCACAGGGGAGACTGCGCTTTTGCAGTAGCAGCCCCTAAACTCTGGAACGCGCTATCGCTGCATATTAGGCTGGCCCCCTCGTTACCTGTTTTTAAATCACGACTTGAAACACATTTTGATTCCTTGGCTTTTAACTAAGAGCTGCATTCCTCTGCAACACATGGTCTTTGTTGTAGTGTGTCATTTCTTGTGTCTTAGTCTGACTGTAAAGCACTTTGGTCAACTGCTGTTGTTTTTAAATGTGCTCTATAAATAAATTTTGATTTTTGATTGATAATAATGTTCTGCTAAAGGCACATACAGCCAGCAAATGGTGCGGTTTAAACAGGTCCAGTATAGTCAAGTCAAGTATAGTCAGGTTTCACCCCTAGGGCAGCAATTATCAAATGAGGTTTGTCTTTTTTATCACTAAATTATGAGTCACACAGTTACATCACTGTGTGACTATCACTGCTTTTTTGGTGTTTTCTTCTGTGGGGCCATTTTAATGACAAGTTCACTTCTGACTGTAATTTGAAAGAGCATGGTCGCTTCAGGCTGAACAGGCCAAGATGACTCTGATTAACTGAGTTTAACAAAAATTGCCACACTTCAAAATCTTAACACGAAAAATTGTTCCAATCATGCTTTTTTGGGTATTAATTTTACTATTTGACTTTGACTTACAAATAAGTTTGCTCAAAATGGGCTTTTCTTTAAAAACAAGAACTGTTGGAATCTACTGTTGTACACTTGTTGTCAGCCAGACTCTCTAAAATATTGTTCTAACCCATGATAGCCAAACTGACAGCAACATTTTCTTTTCTTTTGGAGAATTAAATGTATTATGGAGTATACACTGTAAAGACAAAAAAAAAAGCCCAGGGGCAAAAGCTGAGGGTCACTTCAGAAATAAGAATGTTTTCAGAATGTGCTGTATACAAAGACCTTTGAAAAGCATGGTTGAGAATTTGAATTAACCCACAAACAGAACAAAACCTACAGAAGCCATGCCAAACAAGATTTGGAAAAAAAGGAAAAAAGAAAATCCCCTTTTCTTCAATTTTTTCTCTTCAGGGTTGTTTACCTCTCTCAGCGATATCGTCCTGCTATTCCTGGCCCCTTTATTGACTCCTGCAGCTGCCTTTGTTATCTCCCCACTGTGCAGTCTGGAAAAGTGGCCACCTTAAGTGTTCTTTAGTGCCACTCCTGTTGTGGAGCTTATTTCTAAAACAACACAGGATAGGCTGCTTACGGCGTGGGGAGATATGGCAAGACTTTACAGAAGAAATCACTTAAGTGCATGTGTGTTTATGTGCGTGAGTGTCTATTGTTTACAGCCAACAAAAGCAGTACATGGAGACATTCAGGGCATGGAGAAAAGAGCTGCATTCGAAAAAAGATTGGTTATTTTATTGAACATTGAACAGATGTTAGAACTAGAGTGAGGGTCAGCATCCCCTATAGAAGACTATACAAGTTACCATTTATCTTGGGAGAACCACGCAGTAAATTTTGTAAATATGAGACACTTTTAACAGATTCTGCCCTACACTTAGTTCCATGACTCTGCGGGATGTAACCAGTTTCTATGCCTTAAGACTCAGAGTGCGCTTTATTTGTCTTTCCCACTGCTTCAATTGCTTACACAAACGATGAAAGTTCTGTCAATGTACACTGCACTCCCTTCCTAAAGGTGTGTTCACACCGGACCTGTTTTTTTTTTTCTCGCTGTCGCTCGGTTCGCCCCTTTGATATCGCTTCATTGCTCAGTTGCAATCGCTCGCCAATGTGGCAGAAATCAACAGACTCGCTTTTCTGCTTTGATGACGATATGTCACGCCACAAAAGGTCCTGCTTGTGAGTTTTCTTGTAGTCATTTATTGTGTGGTCCCACAGATGACACGAGAACAATTAACTTGCCCGCGTCCACTGCCATCAGAACATCTGCTGGACACCGGTGTAGCAACAGATGACCAAAGTAAGACGGACACTTCCAGGATTACGGTAGCCAATCAGCGTTGAGCTGCAAGTGACAGGACCCAGCAAAAAAACGCTCCAGATGAGATTTCTCATCTCAAGCGACGAGCGAAAAACCGTTCTGGCGCTCTGGTGCTCGGAGCCCGAGCAATTTTTCTCCCGCTCAATATATGCTCAATCGCCTGTTTGCATTGACTTTGTATGTAAACTCGTCGCTAGCGAAAAAAAAACAGGTCTGGTGTGAACACACCTTAAACGGACTTTGTTGCTCTTTGCATTCTGTCTTCTAACTTCCTCCTTTGCTCCAATCATAATTACGAATTTTAATTAATGTTAATTGGTGACTCTAAATTGTGAATGTGAGTGTGAATCGTTGTCTGTCTCTACATGTCAGCGATAGTGTGTGTGATAGTGTGGCCACCTGTCCAGGGTGTGCCCCACCTTTTTCCCAGTAACAGCAGGGATAGGCTCCAGCACCCCCTGGGACCACCAGCAGGGTAAGCCGTTATGGAAAATGATTGAATGAAGGAATTTATTTCTTAAAACAAGTTTGCTTAGCTGTTTGGCTAACATTAGCTAAGCATTAGCTCGCTAACTATGTTAATATCTGTTGTGTCAAATGTCAAACAAAGTAGAACAGCTAAGATACTGTAGACAGGAAAGGTGGGAGAGAGAAAGAGAGAGAGAGAGAGAGAGAGAGAGAGAGAGAGAGAGAGAGAGGGGATGACCTGCAACAAAGGGCCGCAAGTCAGCATTGACCCCAGTCCACTGCAAAGAACTCAGCCTACATGGGACACACATGCTACCACGTGAACTAGAGGTCACCCCGATACACACATTGTCAGTACTGCAATTTGTGTTTTTTTGTTGACCACTGCATAGTTTTTGGAGGTGAATGAAATTATCTTAGCTATTATTTTTCCAACTGCTGCTCAGTGGGTAATATTAGTTTTTCATGGTTCTCTCCTGCACTTTGTTTGAACCAATCAGAGAGCATCCAGTCAAAGTGGATCTGGGGAATTGAGTGTTGACTTGCTGGGAATAAATAGTAGTGGTGTTAGTTCAATTGGGAAATAAAGGGAAATAAATTGATTAATGGCATACTTTTTAAATAACATACTCATTAATCTTTAGGCTTGAGTAAAAGTATTACTTATTTTCAACTCCAAAGGCTCAAGTCCAAGTGAAGTCACAAGTCATTGGTGTTAATCTTGAAGTTGAGTTGCAAAGCTTCATTGGTTTTTTGAGTACACAGTTATAGTTATAGTTATAGTTATAGTTAAGAATAACTCGAATCCACACTTCTAAAAAAAGCATTAAACCCCAGCAGGAATTAGAAGTAGATGTCAGAATTACTCAGTGTAAAATTGAAAACTTGTTCCTGAAATCGCCCTCTTGTATTTCCTCAAACAAGCTTACTCGAGGGACACCCCCCACACTGTCTAATGAAGTGAAGTCTGTGAGGTGGTTCAGCCACCAGACTCCAGTCTGCTGCTGGACTCATATGGCACACTCTTATCACCACATCATAGTTAAGCTGTCAGAGCTTTGCTGAGTTTCTTACTGGCATGCCTGCTGCCACACCACTCACCTGAAAGCTATGCTGTTTATATAGCATTTAAGCCAATCTCCATCCCAGCATCCACCTTAAAGTTCTGAGTCTATTTCCCCAAGTGGGAAGATGTTATCGTCACTCCTGACTCAGTGCTGTGCTGAGCCTGGTGTTTCCTTCGGGGGAGCGGCGAGGTCAGAGCCGAGCCACTATATATCAAATCTTTACATATTCTGCATCCACATGATTATCTGAAAGAGAAAAGTAGAGGGGGAAACACTAAAGGGGTCATCAGATTCACCTTTGCTACATGCAGAATAAGGTCAGAGGAGCCCTTTATATGGTCAACCCTTAGGACAGAATCAGCTTATCCTGATTGGCTAATTCACATAGACAGTATTATGCAAATGTCACTAAGCAGCTCTGCTGAGATGTGAGGTCAAGCCTATAGAACCCATATGATGGCTTCACATATTACATAGAACAAAGGTTATAGGATAACTACCATAATTAAAAACTGTACTTAAACACTGACACGCTGTAAGGCATTATAGCAGACTGAGATGACTTTGGTGAAAATCCTTCCATCATGTAGTGGATTAAACACCAAATTATACTCAAAACAAGCTTGAAATAATTAACATTTTTCCAGATTACTCAGTCCAATTAGTTTCCATTTAAGCCCCTTATGATATTCACATAATGATTGTAAGGAATTGCTGTAGAGAGCATCAGGGTATGTAACTTTATAGGGACCAAGGTATATTTGAACTCATTTTATTTTAAACCTTCATGCTTTTAAAGATGAGCACTACTCAGTATATGAACTGTATAATATAATATATGTTGTGTCTCTGGAGGAGATTTGTCAAGTGTGAGTTTGCTAGTGTCCCAAGCTTCGGCTTGGGATTTCGAAATTTATAAAAGAAACCCTTACCTACAACATCAGTGTATGGAGTTTCAAAGATGCAAGTATTTCCATTCAAGGAGATTTAAATGAAAAGAGAAGTTGCATTATGGGAAGTTTTGGTTATGCAGAGCGTTTTTTTTTTTTTTTTTTTTGTGCTATACCTAACCTACCCAAGGCTGCATACAGAATAATAATTGTGATCAGTTGTGATCTTTGTTTTTACTATATTCAAGTGCAATGGAATTCTGCATGGCCACTTTTAATGTGCTGAAATAAAAACAAATAGCCAAAGCAGTACCAGGAAACAGTAGTGGTAGCAGTAAAACAGCAGAAATAGCTGGGCACTCCCTCATTCACTCATTTACTTCTCTCTGTTTAATGGACACTTAGTAAGTGCATGTGGCTCAGGAGGTAAAGCAGATTGTCCAATAATCTGAAGATCAGCAGTTCAGTCCCTGGCTCCACCAGTCTCCGTGTAAATATCTTTAGGTAAGATTCCGAAGCACCAAAATGTGTGTGTATGAATGTGTAACTGAGTGGCAGGTGGTACCTTGTACGGTAGCTTTGGACGCCAGTGTGTGACTGTGTGTGGATGAATAAGTTGTGCAGTGTAAAAGCAAAGAAGACTAGAAAAGTGCTAAACAAGTTCAGGTCCATTTCATTTAGTAGTTAACTCTTTAGAAAGCGCTAAATTGAGATTTTGGTGACTTACTTTTCGTAATTTTGCATCATTACTTAAAAGCATAGAGTTGTACAACTGTGATTTTCATAAATTAGGATAATAGTAGTGTAGTGGCAGTGTGCATACCATTAGCATCCATACATCCTCCATCCATTATTTTACACTTATCCGGGGCCAGGTTGTGGGGGCATCAAGCTAAGCAAAGGCATTCCAAACATCCCTCTCCCCAGCAACGCTTTCCAGTTCTTCCTGGTGGATCCCAGGGTATTCAAAGCCACAGGATACATAATCCCTCCAGTGTGTTCTGGGCCCCCTACCAGTTGGACATGCCCATAAATGGGAGGTGCCCAGGAGGCATCCTGATCAGATGCCCGAACCACCTCAACTGATCCCTTTCAATGGGAGGAGCAGTGGTTATACCCTGAGCTCCCTGCAGATGTCTGAGCTCTTCACACTATCTCTAAGGTTGAGTCCAACCTTCCAGTGCAGGAAACTTATTTTTGCCATTTGTATTCCACAATCTTATTCTTGAGGGTTGTAAAACTAGTGAGAATTAGCCACCTTTAGCACCCCTAGAACCTCTGTAATTATGGCTTTGTTTCCAGTCACAGCACCCACAATGGTCCCTAGTTTGATGGTGAACAAAAGAGAACGTTGGTCACTGGGGTGAAAACACCCAGGTAATGAAGCTGATTCATGCAGTAGGCTATTGCTTAACATTGGCTCCTTTGGCTTAGCTCGTAAGCGATGTTCTTTGATGTTTGAAATGTTGAACATTTAACTACACGGTCCACATTTTGCACGTCCAGGGTCCTGGTCTTTCTTATGCCATGCCTTTTATTCTTACAAGTGAAGCCAGATTATTAAATCTGCAGTTTCCTAGCATTGCACCAGTTTTTGCCTCAACTATGTAGTGTCTGATGTTACCCACACGGAGGACGACATACTGTAATGTCTAGTGACACGATTGATCTGCCCAAAAATTTGCACAGTGTATGCATTATACTCTCATATACATGTATTTATAAAGCAAATTTTTGTGACTTATTCCAAATTTGGATGGGTTGAGGCTGTGGATTTGACCAAGTTTGACCAATTTATCACTATTCCCTCTCACCTCATAGCTGTTTTTTCATTATCTTTTGAATTTAATATGACTTATTGAACCGTTTTTGTTCACATTTGTTTCCCCCGTTTCGTAAAATAAATCATTGAAAATTGTTTTTGAAGTGCGTGACAGAAGTGCGTTTTGAGAATGACTGCAGACTGTCACCTGTTCAGCGCATCAGTATCTTCGGATGCCATTAAAGTAATAATGATTATAATAATAATGTCAAATATTATTTACAGACTGATTTAACAGACGATCACTGGAAAGTCTGGCCGAGAGGCTTCCACAGAGGAGCGCCCAGTTTGCACCAGCTTTTGAAAGACGTTATTTACTTTACTCAAACTGTGTGTGGCTTTTAGCGCTGGTGTTAGTGAATTAGATGTTGTTTATCAATAAGGCTCATTTGCATAGAAAGGGGCAATTTTTGCACTAAATATATGCATATTATCTCATTTAAAGACGTGCAAATAACACCGGAGACACAATCTGCTTGGCAGCGCAGTTAGTGGAGCATTTCACCCTCTGCGCGTGCTTTGTGAATTAGACGATATCTGTTTGCTCCATTTTTTTTACCAGTTTAGCAGTCGCAAAAGCCATGCAATCCTTTTGTGAATTCGGCCCTGAGAGTGACAGCATTGGTAATGTGTTCAAATGTTTAAAATGACCTGACATTTTCCTGACAAATAAAGCCTTTCCTCTCTCAGAAGCGTAGATGGGAGTAGTGTGATGTTGTTATACTGTACTGTACTGTAATGTTTAAACAATGTTCAAGCGCTGCTTAGAGACGGATTGTATCTTGTGGCAGCCTGTCATTGCATCTCACAGGCAAAGGGGCTAAAATTGGTAAATCTACCAGGATGTTGTGTTTCCATCAAGGCTGATTGGAGCTGGAGTGGATAAAATACCTGTGACCACTGTAGAGTCATTTCACCTGAGTGTGAATGCTGATTGTAACCTTTCCCGTTATATTAAAAAGCCAGACGTTGGCCCATTTCTTTTATGCAGATGGAAAGGGGCTATAGTTTTCACTTGCATAAACTCAAACTTAAGCAGTGCCTTATGAATCATTCTTGTAATGGTCATTTGGGTCATTTTGGACAGTGTCAAACACTGTATTTTGCCATTCAGGTATGAGGACTTGTTCAGTGTTGCAGTTGCTGGTTAGACGTTTTAGCAAGTGTTGGGTGCTAGATCCTCCTTTAAATCTGGAAAAGGGGCCATGAATTGAATCAACCAACCTCACACTCTAGATACCCTTTTTCTTCTTAAACACCATTTCGTCTCGCCACTCCTCTCCTTTCCTTTCCATCTCCTTCTCTCTCTTGTGGACCCTGGGATTCTTAGGGATGCGTGTTGTTAATAATTCAGCCTGCAGGATGGATTTTGGTCTTCATTTGGAGCAGGAAATGCCTTGCTCCACTGAACAATGCACTCACGCCCAGGCCCCTGATGTGTCTTCAGAGGCAGAAATAGGAAAAGCCTTTTCCCCTTAGATGGCTGCTTTTAAATGCACAGTGTCTGGAAAAACAGGGGAAAGAAAATGGCCAAAAAGACAGTAGCAGTGATTTTATGTTTCTTTTCTTTGCATGCTCTGAAAACACAGCCCTCAACAAAGAAGTATTACTCTCAGTAGAGGACGTTTTCATTGTACAAGGCACCGGAAGAACATGGACATTTTTAGAAACATCCTTTTTTCCCACTTTAAAGCGCCTCTAATAGATTTTTGAGTCATTTTTGCTCCATTTCCTCTCCCAATCTTTCTATACCTTGGTGTTTCCATTTTTTTTCCTGTTTCATGACACATTTTCATGTGGTGACATATTAGTATCCATCAGTTCTGAAGGGCGATCAGGGAGGCCTGTCGACTGCTGCGTGTCATACATTATAGCACAGAACTCATTTCCTGCCTGAGTTTAACAATGTCTGTGTCCTCTGAGAGGTGAGACTATATGAGGGGACACATCATGAGGTTCTACATTTCAGATATTGTGTGTGCACATGTGGAAAGAAACAAGACCTAATATGGCCAGAAGGAAATGGGAAAAATTCAGGTGTCCTCCACCATGACATTCAGTGTCACTCTGGCAACACACTGTGTGATTAATTAGGCACACGTTGGACTGAATTTAGTCATTGTGTTGTTGATTATAAAAAGCAATATGTAAAGGGGACCTATCATGCTTGTCCTTATTATCTGTCACACATATGTTACAATGTTGGATGATTGTATCATACCTGGCAAGAATTTCATAATGAGGTACATGTATGAAAAAGTAATCCCTGTGAGCAAAAACGTCAGTCTTAATTTCGCTCTGTATACGCTGTTTTCAATGTTTGTTTGTTTTTACTTTTGTTTCAAGCAGATATCAGATAACGATAGATTTCTTTATACATGCTACGTGTTTACATTGTGTAGTGTGTTGGGCGCCCAGACAGGACAGGCAAACCAGGCAGTTACTTGGGGCCCCAAAACTCGAAAAAGGTTTCCGACGGCCACTCATATTATGCACATTTGCAATGACATGAAGTGCAACTGTCTGCACCACTGTCTGCTCCCACCCCCCCTAGTGGGGCCCTTTCTAGCTGACGCGGGAGAAAGGAACTCCGACAGCCACTCATACAAGCACATTTTGCAATGACAAAATGTGTATTATAGTTGGTCCTCTGGCAGACTAGGCCTAAGTCAGCTTGACTAGGGGCTGGTACAAGGCAAGCCTGAGCCAGCCCTAACTATAAGCTTTATCAAATAGGAAAGTCTTAAGTCTAGTCTTAAATGTGGAGAAGGTGTCTGCATCCCGGACCGTAGCAGGAAGATGATTCCACAGGAGAGGAGCCTGATAGCTGAAGGCTCCTCTCCTTTTGGAGACTTTAGGGACCACGAGTAACCCTGCATTCTCCGAGAGTTCTGGTGGGATAATATGGCACTATGAGCTCTCTGAGATATGACGGAGCTTGACCATTTAGAGCTTTATAAGTTAACAGTAGGATTTTAAATTCAATTCTGGATTTTACAGGGAGCCAGTGCAGAGAAGCTAAAACAGGAGAAATATGATCTTGTTTCTTAGTTCCTGTTAGTACACGTGCTGCTGCATTCTGAATTAGCTGGACAGTTTTTAAGGACTTACTAGAGCTAACTGATAATAGAGAGTTACAGTAATCCAGCCTTGAGGTAACAAAAGCATGGACCAATTTTTCTGCATCTTTTCGGGTCAGGATAGGCCTAATTTTCGCAATATTACGCAGATGAAAAAATGCAGTCCGTGAGGTTTGTTTTAAATGAGATTAAAAGACAAATCTTGATCAAATTATGCATTGCTGTAGTGATCCAAGCAGCATGTGCATCAAGTTCTTGTTTTGCACTCGCTTGCAGCAAGGAAAGAGGTTGTAAAGAATTATAATTCCAGATGTAGGCCAATTTATATATTTGTTTCAATATTAATTTTATAAGTTGGAAAGGTGACACATATTATGGCTTGAGTGTACGAGTCCATAAATGTTGCCATGGTTGCCTTTAACAAAGCTGGATCAGTGTTCTGGAAACACTAATATTTAAAATAATTTCAATAAATTAATTTTGTTTTGGGGTTTATCTTTCAAACTGGATCTTAATGAATTGAAGTAAAAGGTGTCCGTGTCTAACAACAGCAAAACTGTATCAAAACATTCTAATTCATATAAAAACAGTCATTTAGAGGTCGAGGTGTTTCTTTAAAATCTTACATGCAACTACTCAGATCACTATTACAAATGCCTGGCTCACTTAACAGAGAGAAAATATCCCTAACATCTACAGTATATTTAAAGCTAACAGAGGAGACTCGCGGCTCAATAAAAAGAACGGTACTTATTATTTGTTGAAGCACTTAAAATGACCTTTCACATTTTGCTGACAAGGACCTTTGGTGGCCATGTGAATGTTCACTGACCAGAACAAAGGCAGAAAAAATGTGACTTTCTACAAGGTAGATCCACAGCAACCTCACAGGGAGGACATCAGGGTGGATGGAAGGGTCAGCCAAGTGTGTGACTTTGAGACAGGTGACTGCTGTTTGTATCTTGCTTCACACTGTCACTCAGCATTTTCTTTTAACCGTTTCCTGACCTGGTTAGGTTTTTGTGCCTTAACCTAACCAAATCTTAACTGTCGCTGAATCAGGTCAGGAAACAGTCATACAAATGACAAGCCCTTAAAGGGATAGTCAGTTTTTTTGAAGTGGAGTTGTGTAAGGGACTTAGTAGTAAGTGTTAGCTACAGGAGTGCTGACATGAAAGCTAAGCAATGTATTGATGCAGACAGGGGCAACTGTACACTATAATTAGTGTATTTTCACAGCTGTACCTTTCTATCAGACAGCCCATCCAAACGAGGAAGCCATTAACGGCTAAATTTCAGCTCAGCCCTTTTAAATGCCTAAGTAACACAAACAAAAGAACTGTTTGAAGTAGCGGTAGACCAGCAGCTTCTGTGTTCAGCAATGTGAAATTGCTGGGTTTTTTTCTCTATGTAGCTTGGCTTTGAAGAGAACAATATAATGTGTAAGGTTGGTCGAGCGGTGAAGGCAAAAGGAAGAGGACTTTAAACTGTTCAACAGTCCAATTTTTTTATTCCCCTTTTTTCAGCAGTGGGTTAGGTGCAGCAATATGTACAGTGCAGCTCAGCTGGCCAAAACTGAAGAAAAACTAAAACAAAAATCAACTCTGCTCCGAGCTATGCCCCCTTTAAGTTTGGGCCCCTGGCAGTAACAGCCGCTGTGGCCGGCTTGCTAGACAGATCTCAGAGACTCGAGAGAAGCTTCCAACTCCTGCATATATAGACAGTAGCTCCTCCTACACATGGGAAATACAATTAATAAATCAATCAACAATCAGCAGTGATTAATTCATACTCTTCAGACTACTTCTATAAGCCAATAGTGAAAAACATTGCTACACACTCCAAAAGAGTAAAAATGTTCTTAAACTGCTCAAAATCAACACTTGCACAAATATCTCTCCAAAACTCCCCCTCATCCATACTACACTTGGCACACTCCCCTGGGAACTTGACTATAAAAGGAATCCAAATGGGCGGGGTTTGATTTGGCAGTTCCTGAGTCCAAACCAGAGGTTGGCCAAGTGCAGTCTAGAGGAGAGGTGAGACACACAAAAGAATTAGTCAAATAAAGAGATTAAAAACCCACAATACTGTCAGACTTTTCTTCCTGACTTCATGTAAATGTGCCTGTGACACTGAAACACCAAAACAACTACAGACCTACAGCTACCCGGTTTCAACCTCAATTGTGCTAATTACCAACTCCAGACACCTGCCGGCTAGATGGTGTGTGTGAAAGTGCCTGGAGGTGGACAAGCATTGTGTGTGTTTGTCTTTTACCATTAGAGGTCACGGGGCATCCCTGTGACATAATGGCTTAATTTTCCCGTCAGAAAGGGAACACCAAGGTAAAGCAGTAAAAATATTCTATATCTAGCATACACTTAAATTGATATACATTTTTTAATGGGACTTTTTTAAGTCACTAAAATAAATTGTGTTGATGACCCCTCCACAGTGTTACACTGTGTAGCTTCTGTATGGACTTCCTTCTGCTTCTCCAAAACTGGGGTTGTGATGACTGATATCTATTGTATGTAATACAGTGTAACAATACACTGACTCTTGATAACTACGTCATACAAACCCACTTAAAAAAACGTAAACCATGCCTTTAATACACACTGAGTCAGTGGCATATTTTTTTACTGGCCAAAATAATAAATTGCCTTGTTCTATCATATTATTTCTGTACATTTGTTTTCAAAACATTTCAACGAGATAATAAAGTATTATGTTGAATACAAACTTAAAAAAGTGGCCAGAGCAAAATTTGAATAAAAATCACTGGAATATATTGAACAACTCGTCACCACAGCCTCAACATGTGAATAAGTTCCCTCTGATAAGCAGTGATGCAGTGAAGTATATGCATAGGGCTTTTATTGTGAAAGGTAAGAACAGAAGACGTAAAGCTAATGTGCTGCTGCTGACAATGTGGGAGGCAGTACAGAGTTTGCCTTCTTGGCTCAAGCCCTGATGCCTTCCTGTTATTATTTCATAACCTTCACAATGCACAACGCTAACAGGTGGCAAGTGATAGTTTAGTGGATCAGCCGATGTCCCCCTTAGTAAACAGTGCCGCAAAACTAGCAGCACTGAAGATGATCAATTTTGCAGCACTGTTCTGACGCGTGCATGTGTGTTTGTGTGTGTGTGTGTGTGTGTGTGTGTGTGTCTGATACAGACAGCGAAGGAGCAGTCTGGAAGCAGCAGAGCAGTGCCACCCTAAATTACACCAAACACAGTAGAGGCTCTCGTCATAGTTTTTTATTACATGACAGTTGTGGTACAAACATTTACCAGCCAGTGTGGCAGATAGTCTGCCAAGATGTACTTGCCAAACAGAAATTCTACCCATATTTGGCACTTGGCAGGTGTTAATTTTGGACCCTGCACTGACTACAGATAGGTACCTCATACAATCCCACTTCAAGACAACTGGACAAAATCTATCTGCTGATGAAAATCATACAATATGAACCAAAGCCCAGAACAGCTATTAATTGAAACTCGTTGTGAATTTTTTAATTCTTTTTTTCTCAGCAGTTTTGGCAACTTGTAACATATATGACGTTTAGTTTGTAGGACTTCTTGAATAAGAGACTTACAGGGGTACATAAATACAAGAGATACAAACACAGAATGTTTGGCCTGTGACTGAAATAATAATTACATTGGAACAAACAAGTTAAAACTTGTTTACGTCATTGGCACCTGCTTATTAAATTATTAACCATCAATGTTTGTTTTCCACTGACCATAAATTCAACAAAGTATACATTTCCTGCATAGTCTATCTGATATTTTTAAATGTGCAATTACTTTTGACTCTGCCGATAGTTAAAACTCCAGAGAAGTAAAACAGCTGTGGTTAGAGACCAACAGAGCCATGTTGTCTTTGTGTGCTCTCTGATTATTCACTGTATCAGAGATAAAATATTCATTCTGTCAGAAATAGAATAAACAATCGCAGCATTTGCAGGCCATTTGCCCCCTCTGGCTATTAAAGACAGCATCAAGAGCATCTATCTTACATCAGACGAATAACGTTATCAATTATAAATGAAATTCGTTGTTGCATATTAGGGTGCATTGAACTTCATTCATAAGATTCATGAAGAGCAAGTGATGCAACAGATTTCCTACAGTGCCCATCACTGTAGCCTTGGGGAACACAAGGCTGATATGTAAATATGAAATCTACATAGGCACAGTGTGATGACAGTTTTGTTAATGAACAGTCTGCCTTTTCACTCTAAACTCAAGAGGAAGCAACAGTGTTGCCGTTCATGATTGTGACACTGATGAAGGCTGGACAGTCAAAAACATGTAGTGTCACACAGGCGACATCTGTTCCCCATTTTCTGATCTACAAATCAGAGTATAGTTTCTCCTAAACCTCCTCAACTCCCTGCTCCATGCCACAGAACTATTTGTGCCTTTTTTAGAGGGGAGATAGCAGGGCAGTGGTATATGCCACAATAATTGCTTATATGAGTGGCAAGGAACATGGCCGGGCATTGCATCTTGCTGGTGAAGGGGCATCATAAACATGTTCTCCCAGGTGTTGTATTTCCATCACTGTGAATTGGAGCTGGAGCCGATAATGTGACTGCTTCAGGGTTATTAGATCCAGGTGTGAATGCTGATTGTAACCTTGCAACCATTAAATACAAAAGCCAGGTGTTAATGGGTTTTCTGTGGAGTGGAAAAGGGGCTAAAGTCACCAAGACCTTAAGGAATGACCCATGAAAAACCCATGCTGTCATATGGTATCAAAAACCTTTGACATTTGGAGATTTCTGTAAGAACTGCATTTTTCATCAATTCTATTCTGGAAACTGCTGAGAAACCCTGTTATTGACAATATACCTTGGAAAGCAGTGTTAAGGTTGTTATGTTTCATGAGGCTCTGAATGTCCCCAAGGTCACTATACATCATTTTATACAGTGATGTCTGTTTATAAAAATGGTCGTAATACAATGAAATGGCTACTGGGGGGGCAAATATCATCAAACCTGAAGGAAACTAGGCTCATTGAATCCACAAGAGTCTCAGCATTCCCAACACATTCTGACCCCGACTTTGTCACACATCCATGTTTGGTCATGGACTGTCCATGTGAAGACTACCAGGAAGTGTTGAGTAAGATTAAATATTTATAGATGAATGTCAATGTGATTATCAAAACACCATTTTCACTGCCTATCTGTTGCTGAATGTGGCCATTAACATCAACTGGAGATCTCATCACCTTTGATTCCTGTTCAATTTAAGGACAAAGAAGCTCTCTTAAACATAGTGATGCTTTCCAAAAACACTGGGTGCTGCAGAAGCCTCTGTTCATTCAAGTGGTGAGTTTAAATGTTAAGTAGTCATTTGACCAAGCAGCGATGACAAAACAATAGCAAACCAGGAGTCCGCCATTGTTTTTGTTGTTTACAGTATTTGCTTATTGCACAAAGCATCAATAGGCATGTGTGATTTAAGAAGATGACATCATTGTTTTCCAAACTCTCTGTTTAATACATACACACACTTGTCATAGTTGACCAAAAATAAATATGGAACTCTAATACTTGATAGACGCTTCAGGGTGGTGTTTCATATGGCAGTTGGATAGATAGCTTCCCACTTCCTCTATTTTCACTTCTATAATGTGTTGCCCCCTCTGTATCACCCTCTATTTTCGACTTATTAATTCTACCTCAATCCTCTTCTCAGTCTCTTTCTGTCTTCATCTCCACTTTGAGATGACAAGTCCTCCCTCCTCCCCTTCCTCCGTCATTCTTTGCGCCAGACACGTCTGTGTCTATATATGAAATGGAGGATGACTGACAGGCCAGCTACTGGAAATACCTATCACCTTCTTTTTTCCTAGCGGCTAAAGCCCTTTAAAAGTGTCAGAACGGGGGGTGCTGTTAGGGAGACGGGGGTCTTATCTTACCCAAACACCTGTACCTGCTCCATAGTGCCATTTAAGGCCTCATCGCTGCATAAATAGGTGACAATGCTGATTTTTGTGTCCCTTTAAGAGATGCTGCAGGCTAACCGATTAGAGAGCCCTGGGGATTGTGAACGCCCTTTCTCTACAACCACATCTTTATTCTTGAGTCTGAGACACTTTAATTCTTGGCCTTCATATTTGCAAAGATGTTTTGCTGTTTTGAAGGGGTTTTATGAGCGAGAGCAAACATTTGAATGTTGAAGATACGCAATGTGGAGGCAACGTAGAACATGTTCTTCATGCTCTGAGTATCTGAGACTTCCAATGTGTTATTTGTAAAGATAAGACTTAGGGTTGGACTAAACGTGTGGAAGAATGTGTTTATATTCACTTTTGTGTGTCACTGTATTCGGTTTACAAAGAGTAAAATCCCTGCACCAACTAGTATTGCATTATGTATTGTCATATATACATATATATGAACACATACATGTATTAGTTCTTTAATACACCTCATGGTGCAACCTGGACACATCATCAGTGATTCTCCTAGGCTCATGGGGTGTTTCTGGTCTTAATATGCAACATATAAATATGTATGTATGTATATAAATGAAACACTTTTCAATATTCTGAAGTACATTGCAGTGAAGCAGCTACTCTTTACAAAGTCTAACTCTGGAGAATTTTTAATTTTTATTATTTTTATTTTCAACATGTGCCTGTGCCAGAGATAGCAGTGGCCAGAGGCATTATGTTTTTGGGTTGCCAGTCCATCAGTCCCATTCTTGTAAATGCGATATCTCAAGAACACCTTGAGGATTGTGTTTTTATTTTTGGGGAGGGATGAACTGATAAGAATTTAGTGGTCCTAGGTCAAAGGTCAAAGTCACTGTGACCTCGTCTTTCTTATTCTCGTGAACGTGATATCTTAAGAACACCTTGAGGGATTTTCTTCACATTTGGTACAAACGCCTACTTGGACTCAAGAATGAACTGATAAAATTTTGCCGGTAAGAGGTCAAGGCCACTGTGGCCTTGCATCTGTCTCATTCTTCTGACCACAATATCTCAAGAAGACCTTCAGGAAAATTTCTTCATACACTATTCTTACTATTATACTATATATACTATTATATTCCTACACTACTAATGACAGAATTTCATAGACATTTTTAATTGGCTAAAATGATGAAATATGACATTATATATCCAAAAGGTCAAAGGTGAACTTCCCTGTGACACCCTTATTGTCTGCAAATGAACACTTTTCTGGCCATTATTCAATATAATATCTCAGGAACCATTTGGTCAGATACTGACATGGTGACAGTAATATTGGGTGTCCACCTTGAAACTGTGCTGCTGGGGGGGGGGAGTATCCATGTGTGTGAAGCATCCATGTTTTCACAGACATGGATGTAAACCGTAACTGCAACTTGATTGGTGTGCGGAGACATACAGTACTACCACAAGGCGGTGATTCTTGTTTTGGATGGTTTCTTCTTGATCATGGGAACCAGAGATAAAGAAAAACATCTGGGTGTCAAATTGACTGAATCATTAATATATAATACCATCATTACTGTTCTGAGGTGTGGAAGTCTTAAGTCCTTTGCACAGCAATATAATACAGTGCGGTACAGTTAAAATGCTGGCAGTGAAAAAAAGAATCAGAAATGATGAAGGGGTTTGATGCAAGCATGCATGCTGAAGTATGGGTTGCCCACTCTTCCAGACCAGTTTCAGTGCTCCTGGTCAGACATTCTTCCATGTGTTTGGAATTCTACAGAAGGGATAAACAGCATTGTTCTTAAACAAACTCCCGCAGTTGGTGTTTTGATGACATGGTAGACAGTGCTCTAACAGTCACTCCAGAATCCTGGTTGGGGTTGGGCTGAGATCTGGGGACTGTGAAGGCCATAACATATAATTCATTAACATGTGATAATTTCCATACTCGACATCGAGCTTTGTCTTGTGCCCTCTACAGAGTTATCTTTATTTCTATACCCATTTATTCAGATTTTTCCTTGACTTTGTCACCCATACAGTTTGGAGGTCATATGTGAAAATCACATTGAAGGAGCAGTGTGACATTTTCCTGCAAAGCTGAAAGCTGAGATTTGGTGTCCTCCACATTATTCTTGTATAAAGACTGAAATGTTAACATCCTATGATTCATATGAATCATTTGTCTAATGCTAATACATTTAGTCAGATTTTAAAAGCAAAGTTTGCTGTGGTTCAGAGTTTGGTGACTTGACATCTTTGAGACTCAACAGCATATCCGCAGACTTTATTCCTCATATTTGCTCCACACAGCTTTACATAGTGTAGCTCTAATATATCATCTCTTATTTAACAGTAATAGCTGTTATTGTGTCATGCATATAACCAGCCCAGCCTAAAACAGCAACAAAAATAGTGTTCCAGTAGTAAAACTGAAAAACGAAAATTGGTCAGAGAACGTAGCGTATTACATTCATTTTATGACAAAGAATTCTCTCTCACAGGCTCCACAAATAATACTCTCATAAAAAAAGATTCTCTTAACAAAACATACCTTTTTATTGGCATAATGTTCTTATTTTTTTATGTGACAATGGGCCTCACGCAGCAACATTTTCTCAACTTTCTCTTATTTTCCTTTCTCAATTTTCTGTTAAGAGAACAAATAATATAAGTCAACTCCAGATACACCAAACATTCTTAGCCATCCAAATCTGCTCTTGAATGATGAATCCCACTCGATCATAGGTCACCAATTAGCAAAGGTAAAGCCCCCTAAACACTATATAAGGGCAAGTGTTGTGCTGTGTGCAAAGACTCTGGAACATGCTCAAGAATTGGAGAGATGCCACCAAAAAAGGCTGTAAGAAAGGTTATTAAAATGATCAAAAAGAAACGCAGCAAGTCTTAATATTTGAGAAGCTGGAACCATGAAATGTCTTTTGCATGACAAAAGACTTAAATGATTATCAAAGCAGTTGCCAATTACTCTTCTTATCAACTGGCTAATGGTTTCAGCTGCACGTGTAGATTTTCATATGGTTGGTGTTAATCTTAATTTGTAAAGTAACTAAAGTTATCAAGTAATTGTACCGGGATAAAAAGTGCAGTATTCCCCTCTGAAGTGTAGTGGAGTTAAAGACGATAGTAGCTTGGAATTAAAATACTCAAGTAAAAAAAGCACCTCAAGTACAGCACCTGTGTGAATATACTTACTAACATTCCACCTCTGGTCAGCAGAGGGATGCACAGTGACTGTAATTACAGTAATTGGGATTATTTGACAAAGTATAGCAGTATTTCTTTAAGATAAGATAAAATATACTTTATTGATCCTCCAGAGGGGACAGTCAAATATCACAGCAGCACAAGACAAAAACAAAAAGAATTAAATAGAATAAGATAAAAGGAAAAAAATAGAAATAAAACAATAAAAAAATAATAAAAAAAATAAAAATTGGTTATAATTATAATTCGTTATAATTAGTGCAAAACACAATCTAAGTTTCATCATATGGAATTTATGCACTTTTTAAATGTTCCTTAAATCTAAATCTCACGTTTCCTCTTGCTGTGAAATGAGATGAGTTGTCGACTGTGAAATGAGATGTTTTTCTCTTATCTTGGTAAGAGTGCTCTCATAAAATGTTCTCTTACCTAAGAGAAGAGCAAAATTAAGAAAATACTGGTGAACCCCAGAAATCAATCAAGGCAAAAATACTACTTGTTTAGTTTTAGAAAAAATATCATGTTTGAGGTTTAAATAAGTACATAACATGCCATAAATATCTCACATGAAGAACTTGAGTATGTCATGGACGAAAGTTACTTACACATAGGGCCTCGTACAAGAAGCAATACATAAACAACTGCTGCTGAACTTCTTCTTTCAGCCTTTTTCAGTGACATCTCTTCAGTTCTTGGGCATGTTCCAGAGTCTTTGCACACAGCACAACAGCTACCCTTATATCATGTTTAGGGGGCATTACCTATGCTAAAAGGAGACTTATTATGAAGAAGGATTCATCATTCAGCACATCTGCATCTGTAGTTGACTCTATTTTTTCTCTTGACAGAAAAGTCAGAAAAAATATATGAGTAATTCAAGAGAATGTTGCTGCATGAGACCCAGTGTTATGTAAAAAACAGCACTGACTTTTGGTTTCACACTGGACATGAGCAGTGGTCTCCTGGCTGAAAGTCTGTGTTTGTTTGACCCGTCTTCCTCCCATTGCTCCTACTGACATGGACTGTGTTGCTCTTTACACTATGTCAGTTGCTCTAAGCGTCAAATATTACAGCAGATGGATTTACATTCATAGACTCCAAAGCGTGCCTTCAGCATTGGCACCGCATGCCAAGGGGTGCGCCAAAGTGTTGGACGACCTGGGAATGAGAGCAGGCTGATACTTATGAGAATTATAAAACAATAACACAGAGGCTCTGTTGTCTGAACCAAGACAACAAACTGTATTACTCCTTTCAACCTTGACAAAAGCAGCACATACCAGATCCACTCCATCCGTTCTTACCTTTCACAATAAAAGCCTTCGACATACACAATGTGTAATTATTTACCAGGGGGACCTTAAATTCACTCAAAGCATTTCTCTGAAAGGAAACTGAATAGAATAGCTTTCAGTAGCTATGACTATGCAATAACTTATTCCAATCAGACTGCCAGGTGCTGCTCTGGAACAATTGGACCCCAGAAGCTGTTGCAAAGTCACACTTCCAGCAAATTTATTCACATAAAAACCTGTAGCAACTGTTGCATATTTGCGTAGCCATCAGTATGAATATTTTAATGTGAAATAAATTGCAGGCAACTATTTTGCATTTTTGTGTTGATTATTCATCATTATTCATCCGCCGTGTAAAGGCCTCATGATGTAGGTTATATCATAAACTGTGTGTAGGATCTGCCAACCGGAGTTGCAACACATTCTCACTCTGACTTTGTCACATATCAATGTTTGGTCATGGACTTTCCACATCAAGATACAACGTGCAAGGTACCCTGGGTGCGTTGGTTGTTGATGTTCTGGGAGGCTGTGTCAACTAAAGTCTGAGAAAAGAACAGAGTTTGGCTTTACAACACCAGCCTCCCAGATGAATGTCGGTGGCTGTTGGACCCTCCCATCCACCCTACTTGGACGTTCACCACGTTAACTTTTGCTCTTTTCCCACTGCATTTCCCACTGTAGCTGTTTAACCATAACTGCGACTAGCCATGTGTCATGCCAACATAAAAGAACGTCTTTTCACATCATGTCTGACATAGCAAGTCACTGACCGAGGGCCGGATTTGGAGTGAGACCGAGCTGGATATGCTCAGAGAACGTAGTGCATAGTACAGAATGAAAAACTGTATGATAAAAACCACTGCCAGACTGAATATTTTTAATCCAGTTGTTACAATATGACATCTTAATGTTGTTTTCCCCTGGAGTATCAGAAACATTTATTTGAATGTAAAATGAGGATTACCTCCAGTCTTACTGTAGCTCTCTGTTGCAGCTTGACTGGGCTCTACACCCAGGGAGCCTGTTAAATCTCTAACACTTAATTAATATGTTGACTTTAATTAGCTGTCACTGGGCTGAGAATAAGGCAGGGGTACTGGAGGTTTGTTCATGGCAGTCGAGGCACAGCTCCGGTAAATATTAACAGCACGCTCACATACAGTACTTAAAATTGCTGTTCCACTGTTTTTATATGGCGTGTGGAGTAGACTTCACCAAAAAAGTTAACTGAACATAAAATTTAAGTTCCTATTGGTTTATGAAGCTATGTGTTATTCTGCAGTGGAAGCAACAAGCTGTCATTACTTACCATATAGTACATCTGGGCTGATAAAGGGGCCAGGCTTTGTCATGCTGTTCTTTACAACAGAAGAGTTTGAAGAGAAGCCAACACCATTAATACATATAAAATAAATATCTTTTAAAAGTCATATGTCCCATCACTTTAATCTTGAAATAAAAACAGATGTGAGACAAAGCTAATTGTTTAGCACCCAGTGGGCCTTTCAGACAGCTCTGATGCCTTCTTTTTAAGGCAGTCATCAAAGTCAGAGACAAGAAAATTAGAGGAAGCCCAATAAACTATATGTTTTTGTCCAATGTCAAAGAAGTGCAATTTCCCGCGAAGAAGCTCAACAGTCTTATGTCGGAGCAACGTGCCTGTTAAATTTTTGTAGTGGGTTAAAATCTCTCTTTTAAAGGGACATAAATGCCTATCACTTCTTCTTTAGCGCTATTATTTCATTAGAGATTAAAGTGAAAGTGAAACTGCTTTGAAGCAATGTCATCAAAGTCGGAGAGTCTGTAGGGAGAGAGCTGATTTAGTGGATGGCAGGGATAAGAGACTCTTAATGGAGAGCAGTGCTTTCTGTTTTGTTAGACGCAGTTAGATGCTGCAGCCTGGTGAGTGACTGCTAATGAATGACCAGACAGGTCACACACACACACACACACACACACACACACACGTACACACTCAGATGTAAAAGCCAACGAACAGTTTCAGTCTCTTTTGGGGTATTCACTTGTTTTATTATCACTTTATTTATTCTGTCTCCCTGAACCAACATTCAGAGGCAGATCCTGAATCTTTAAAGGAGCAATAAGCGAAATTCATCATTTCTAGATTGAAGGAATTAAAAAATTGTTATGTGAAGAACTAGAGGTGTAATTTCATCTGGAGTATAGCATGAGCTCACACCCCCTCCCTCCCTATAAAAGGCTACAGCCAGTGAGCAATGGCAGCGCATATTTTTGAAGCAAAATGGCAGAGTCAAATGTCTGTTTTAATTAGTGTTACAGTAACGGGCACATGTCGCTATGTTGATTCAATTAAATTTAATGTTATAATCGTAGCATGAGTTAATGTCCGGAGCTTGACTTATTAGCGGCTCAGTCCCATCAATGGGTCAGGCGTTGCAGTTGTGTGAGGTGAGTAGCCTGGCAGCCCAGCTAACATTTGCAATTAGCATTTAAAATGTAGCTGTGTTTAGCTATTCCCCTGCCTACTTCAATGATGATGGTACCTGTAATAAATGTAATATATTTGCTGAGATGGAGGCGAGGCTCAGTGACTAGAAGAGCTGGTAGAAACGCTCCATAGTTACTTCAGTAGCTGTAGTAGCTCTAGTGTTAACTCCAGGAGCTAACGCTAACGTCCCTACTCTGCGTGAGCCGGAGCGGCTCATGGGCTCACGGAGGAGAGTAGAAATGTTAGCGTGGCAGCCGACTAGTGCTAATGCTAATGTCCCTACTCTTTTCCGTGAGCCTGGCGGGCTCGCGGGCTCACAGCTCCAGCTCACGGAGAAGAGTAGGGATGTTAGCGTGGCAGCCAATTAGTGCTAACGCTAACAGGAAAGCAGGGAAATAGCTAAACACAACAGAGACAGAGAGTGAGTGAAAGACATCGCTATCTGCTAAACTAAGCCAAACTAAGTTGGCTGTTTAGGTTTTATTTCCTCACCCCTGTGGCAAGTGAATCTGCCTGCAGTGAAAGTGGGGCTAACCGGTGCTTCCTCCTCAGGCTCCACTTCACTCAGCTGCCAGCACAGCCAGTTAGCCTCCGCTAGCTTCCCAGCTAACGTTAGCCCCGGCTCTCCGTTTGGATCCAAACGGAGCACTGAGCCCTGGTTTGTTTTTCAGGTTAATGTGGGAAGAAGCAGCGGGTTTATCGGGCAGCTTAGTGAAGTGGAGCCTGCGGAAGAAACACCGGGACCATCTGGATGTAATAGTCCGTGGAGGTGCTGCGATCCTCGGCTGCACAGACGAGGCGAGTGGGGTGGGGGGTGGAGAGCAGAGGTAGAAGGAGGAGTGGCTCATGACACACTTTGTTTTGGTCTACAGGCAGTGCACAACAGCAAACCTAGCGGTGAAACGATTTCGCTTTTTGCCCCTTTAAGGTTTTAGAATACATTCAGCTTTGTGTAATTGAGCTATTGATATATACCCATGTCGTTTATACTACAATGCTATATAAAACTAATCAAATTAAGTAAATGACTGCATTCACATGAACAAATGTAGCTGTGCATATGCTCATTAATGTGCTCTAACATTTCATTTACCATGTCAAAATATGAAAAAGGGGAATGGCTGGTGCCATTTGTGCCATTTTTCTCAATGTTCCCACTGGTGGTTGACTTATTGGACCTTGTCAACACAGCCAAGTGAAGTGACTGTTTCAAATCACAATTTTCCATCAGAAGTTTGGTTTTAAGTAGTTATTTAATGCTATAAAATTGGGATTTTACAACATGATTGACAACTACCTGAGCCAATTGGGAGGCTCACATTTAGTGGTGCTGCATGTGATTGGTCACATGGGTGTATGGATGGGAAATCTGATACCGTAGAGATCGCTACTGTGCAGACTCTGGCTCCAAATGAAATCACCAGAGCAAGGTGGCAGGGGCCATTTCTGTGATGTTTTAGCTTCACTTTTCTACAGTGGGGGAAAGTTATATACAGTCTCTGGTTGTGACACATGACGGCAAGGCAAATCTCAAACTACAAATAAACACTAGACAATGACATCATCTGAAAAGCTCCTCATGTGTGAACATCTGTCATGTCAATTTTTCGTTATCCAATCAGAAATTTGCCTTCGAGAGCAAATCTATTAAGGGCTCAGGGTTATTTAAGTTGCATTATAACTGGTGCTTTTTGAATCATTACACCTAACAAGGAACACTATATTAATCATAGCCTCTGCCCAGTTATGCTACACTTCACTGCCCCTGCAGAGCAGTTGTAAAACTCATTAACTCATTTTACAGCCTGCCGTGTCATGTCTTACATTTTATACTCATGTTTAAATATCTTTTATCAACATCTTTGGTGTGAAAACATCACATGTGCACACAGTCCTACACACTACAGAGCACTTCTCTCGGGTAGCTGCTAACAGTGCTGTCGATCGAAGCAGTGATAACACTGGATGGAAGTAGGAAGTCGTACCAGCATCTGGTACACACATAGTTTGGCTGACTCTGCCAGCATTAGGCACTGAAGCTGAGCTGCCAGCAGAAACAGGGGTAAAGAAACAGGCCATGCATATTGCTGCACTGTCCTCATTATCCATCATCCAGTTTGGTCATTTTGAGACAAGACAAGGTTCTTCAAAGTTTATAAGCAGTTTCCTGTCATTCCTCTTCATACTAAGACATACACTATTGGCAAAATTGTCTCTGGTAACACTGCATCCAGAGAACTCTGACTGTTCAGTACATCAAGATTATTGTCAATTCTGATGGACATTACTTTTTAAAATAATTTTTGCTCCTTCAGCATCTATAGATTATGCACATGCAAAGTGAAACAAAGTCAAAGCCTAGTTGATTATAATGCTAGACGGTGCATAAAATGCCAAAGGGTTTATAATGTAAAACAGGAAGTGGCAACATTCACTCAGTCACAGACTTTGCCCTGCTGTTGTGGTCCAGCCAAAAGATTCATGTATATACATCTTAAAATGAAGATTATTACACCTAGACACACCTACTTAGCAGAAGGGACCTGATTTCTCTGGAGCTGTGCCCACTCATCATTTAACACAACCCTCCACTCGTGCTCAGTGATGTACACCGTAAACCTCAATCCATCCATGACACAAAAAGTAAAGTCTACATAAATGCCTTGGATTGTCAAAGTGACATACAAACTTTGTTTACTTGACACAAAAAAATTTAATTTTGAGTTAATTTGAATAAAATTTATAAAGCCTATTTCACCCAGTTGGTTTAAGGCCAGGAAGCAAATTGTACACTTTACATATGTGGTGTGTTGGGGCTAAATAGGTGAAGTTTCCCAGCATACTGTGATTTGTTTTTTTTAATGTTTTAAACTTATATACTTTATTAATATTAAATAACCCTGAGCCCTCACTCCATTGAAAGAGAAAGAGAGAGCAAATATTGTGAAGTCTTTAAAAACAACCCCATTTGAGAGGAGGACGTTGCAGAAGAAGCTCAAAGTGAAAGAGCTTGGACCTGATCAGCCATTTATTTAACAAGGTCTGTTGTGATTTTATTTGCATCCCAGAAAGGCTGTTGATGTTAGCTTCTCTTCAAATAAAGTAGGCCCAAATAGGGCTGGGTGGTATTCGCGGTGACGGTAACATACCACAGTAAACATGAGCCGTGGTACTGCTTTTGTGGTTACCTTCATGCTGCAGTACTCTGGCTACGGCGGCAGAACAGGGCCCGGCGGCTGGCATCTCCCTCGCTATGTGATGGAGGTGGCCTGGCCATTGTCCCTCCCTCTTCCCTCTAACATTTATACATACTATATAATGTTTTATACACAATAATAGATGGATTAGCAACTGTTTTTATTTCTGACAATAAATAGTTTCCATCCCAGATTTTTTAATTATCTTTTTTTTAAGTTTAAAAAAAAGAGAGAAGATGATACTGCGATATCATACCATCACCGCATCCCCCCAAATTAATACTGTGATACTGATTTTAGGCCACACCGCCCAGCCCTAGGCCCAAGCCCGAACCTCTTATTAAAGGAGCATTACTCCTTTCCTTTCCTTACCTTTCCTGTCTGTGTGTACAGCGGAAAATTGTGTGTGTATGTGTGTGTGTGTTGTGTGTGTGTGTGAGTGAGAGAGAGAGAGAGAGAGAGCTTTTGGCAGCAGAGCATTTTTGTAGTTAGCCTAATTCTCTAGTTTTGCTGTAGTGCATTGTTGCTGTAACCTGGTACTGTATCTCAGTGTGATGTTACTGTTACTGCAGCTGAACTATTGATCAGTATAGGCCATAGGCCTAATGCGTTAGCCTTCCCACCCAATTTCACCACGAGCCACTACTAATGAGGATACACTGCTTCATTACTCATTCATTCACTTACTCAGTGATGGATAGACTAGAGCTAGTGTCACATACTGTCCAGCCAAAACTGTGTTACGTAATTCCCCAAATTTAAGACAATATTTTTCCCTGTGAAGTATGATTAAAAAAGCTGGGGTTAAATTCAATCGAGGACCAGACAATGATATATTATTCATTACG
Source organism: Epinephelus awoara (assembly GCA_035609425.1). Classification (NCBI taxonomy): domain Eukaryota; kingdom Metazoa; phylum Chordata; class Actinopteri; order Perciformes; family Serranidae; genus Epinephelus; species Epinephelus awoara. Next base: position 5,153,330 of record CM069303.1, read on the forward strand.
AGAAAGGGCTGTTTAAATTTCTTTATTCAGGGTGTCTTTTAGAGTTAGTCAGCCCCAAAAGCGTTTAAGCCCAGGTCAACCTACGGGAATTTCTGAAGGCTTGTGTAACATGTTTTACTGCTACAGAAGAAATAAATTCCTGACAAGTGAAAACGAGTCAAAAGCCTCTCCTGATATCTTTACTGCAAAAAAAGGACCTGAGGCCAAATCAGCTGTCGAACAGCCAAGAATTGCCGCTGTCACAGATGATGAGGAGCTCAAAAGACAGTCTGAAAAAGTGTTAACTGTGAGAGAAAATCATTTCAACCAAGAGCCTGACAGGAAAGTGTGAGTCTGTGACTGATAGACAAGTACACAGATGTGGATTCTAGTGTTTAAAGTATTTCATGTCTTATTTTACATTTATAATATTCAGATCAGAATGGTAGATTTCTTTTGAGTGTGATTACTCGATCTGGATTCGACTACATTTCAGAATAACTACGTCTGTGAAAAAAATGAGTCAAAATCCTCAGAATGCATATCCTCCATCTCTACGCAGCCGTCTGTATGTCAGTTTCACATCATCATCCATAAAATCTTTCTTTGTGTGAAACAAGAACGATTAAATCAGGTTCATCCTGCAGTTCCCCACTTCGTGCTCTTCTTTCATTCGCATGCTCACTCTCTCTCTGATGATACGCGAGTGTTGGGCCCCTTGCCAACAGTCAGATCTCACTGGGGCCCATCCATATGGCCAACATGTTCAGCAATCATTACAGGGCCATTTAACACGTCTAATTGTTCAACGTTTGACACCTTGTCAAGACAATTAGCTCAGATTATTCCTGCTTAAGACATTGTGATGTTGATCTTGTCACAAACTGTTGCAGAATTATGCAAAGCTGTCTGCTGTTTTGAAATCTACATTTCGGCAGACTGATGTTTTTTTGTACTCAGGTTTTTGGCATTCTAAAGCATACTTATAGAAGTATTTTTTTCTCTTTCTCTGCCTATTCATAAGTCTCATTCTGGCACTGGCACTTGATGCCAATTTTATTTATTTTAATGAAGTTTTGAAGGTTGTTTAAAAAGTTTGCATCTTACATAAGTGTGTTAAGTCAAGTTTACACACACTGAGAATAGATACTTCAACGTAGTAGTTGAGGGAGAAGACATCTTGTGTCCAGCAGTTAAAAGGTTGAATGAAAAGTATTTGGATATTCATGTATTCAGAATTTTTAAGGGAGGGAGAAGGAGTAGAGTTTACCTTTTAGCTAGGCCAAGCCCTTTAGATGTGCCAGTGAGCAAGATCTTTATGCTGTAGAGCTGATCAGCAGCCAGCACTCTGCGGTTGTGCTGGGCAGCTCCCAGATGTGAACATGTGTCACTGTCATTGTGAACATGGCTGCAACAGGACATCATTCCAGAGATAAGTGGCAAGTGACAATTGCTCCCGATCAAAGCATTTTTTTTTTCAGTCAGTAGGTTCATTGTTTAGTCTTTAGGGGTTAATGACGATTGGAAGTTCCCAGAGCCCAAGGTGTTCAAACAGTCGAGACCAAGAGATGTCATCCAGCATTAAGCAACAAATTTTCACATTTGTGAAGCTGGAGCCACAGCAGGTTTGGCTATTTGGCCAAATAAATGACACAAGCCCTTTTTAGACAGGAATTGTGCAAATTTGCAGGAAAGTGCAATCAGTCTTCTTTCAGCATTGGCAGTATAAAAACAAAATCGGGAAGTGCAGCACAATGCCACCTACCTACTTTTGCTTTTACAAAATGCACCTTTTTCGGGGCAATGAGGGGCGTGAGCAAGTAACAAAACGTGTAGCTCAGCGTGTGATGTAACAAGTGACGTGGGAGGGAAGCCGCAGCTAGTCAGTCCTTTGGCGATTCTCTCACAAGTTGGCCCGTTCTTCACCGTCCCTGTCATCTGCCGGTTAATGGCCTCTTCATTTACGAAGGCAGGGAGGGTGCACAATTCTTTGCTGCTAATTCCTGCTATCAGCTGTTCCCTGTTTATCCACCACCAGTGGGTTTGCACATGCAGCGTCATCAACATCTCCTCCCACAAGTCATCAACAGCCCCTCCTGTTGCGAAAGGCCACATCGTTCTGTTTAAACTAAAAGGGTTCCACCAATATGACTACCCTACGAGGCGGAAAATTGGGCACCTTAGATCAACTCGCCAATCTGGCTCTGTGCATCTAAACGCTCGCAGCTCGCCGGCAAAACAGCCCAACAGTCAGTGTCAGTGTAAAAGGGGCTATAGACCGCTAATTGATTGTCACATTTTGGTGAGGCATTTTCTGACCATCATCTTCTTGATTGACATTGTTTCTCATTCTACCCAACCTTATTTCTGTGGTTACAACCCAATCACCAAATTAGCATGCTGGCATTGTATGTTTCCGCAAACAACAAATATGTTACATTTGTATGTTTCATACATTTCTAAAGTGACAGTTCAGATTTCCTGTTTGAGGTGAGCTTCTTATCAGGATGAGGGGAGGGTGTATAGTGTGACACTGTGGGGAGACTACTGCCAAGCAGCCAAGCAACAGACCACTGTTCAAGAGCAACAGCACCACCGCGTAGTGTCCCACATTGGGACATTATGGGACCCATAACTGGGTATTTTTAACATGATGTAGGGACATTTCCAGCCGTGTTTGTAGCAACAAAACCAGATGTTTATAATGAAACGTCTGGACATTCCAGCCATGTTTGTGGTTATAAATCCAGATAGTTTTAATGAGATGTGGGGACGTTTCCAGTCGGGTTTGTGGCAACCAAACTGGGTATTTTTTAAAAACATCAGGACAGTTTCAGCAGGGTTTGTGATGACTAAACGGGGTATTTTGTAGATGTCTGGACATTTCAGATGAGATGTTGAGACATTTCCAGCTGTGGTTTTTGATGACCAACAGTATATTTTTAGCTAAACATCGGGACATTTTCAGCTGGGTTTGTGATGACCAAATGGGGTATTTCAAGCCAAACATGTTTTGTTATCCCAAATCAAGTTGGTTTTGTGCTTAAACCTAATCACAGTGTCACAACATAAAACTTAAATATAAAATAACATGAAGATTCAACATATCTGCTAAATATAAAACGGATAGGTTTAACATGTGTGGTTTGCAGAAATGTACAGTGCCAACATTTATCCTGGCAATACAGTCAGTTATACATATCCTTTGAACTAGTGCCGCAATTTACTGTTTTACTAAAGACATGATTCATGTTTCACACTAATACATGACATTTTGTGTTTGTGTGTACACAAATGCAACACTGTGCATTTTCTGAATATGCATAATGTGCATGAGCGTAATATGTGCATGACATACTGTATACGACTGTTTGTGTGAATGTCTCAGCAGTTTTATTGACGTTGCTGTGTCAGGTCATCTGAGCATAAAATAAATGAAAATGTATTTCCTTCATGTTTGATGTCACTGTGTGTGTGTGTGTGTGTGTGTGTGTGTGTGACATATTATGCGAGAGTACATTCCTCCCAGGAGAGAGAATCAGAGTCGGGGGGGGGGGGGGGGGGGGGGGGGGGGGTTACCTCCTGGCATCTGTCTCTCTCTACCTCATCCACATATTTAATCCCATCAACACTCCCATCATCCTCTTTTCCACTAATCTCCTTCCCTGTCTGTTTTATCTCTCTGTCACTCTTACTATCTTTTCATCTTCCTCACAGCTTTCTTTTCCTGATTCCCACAATCATTATAAAACATTGTTTTCATTTATCTGCATCCTTCATATTCCCTCTCTTTTCCCTTTCTCCCTTTGTCTTTGTACCTGCACCCTCCCCCTCCTCTTGTCTTGCAGCTAAAATCTGTTTCTATGTCATTGGGAGTTAACAGGTCAAGCGTAAAGGCTAATCTAAATTTCATTCACTCCGTCGCCAGGGAGTTTAGAATAAAGAGGAGAGGGGGAGATTGCTGTGTTCTTTAAAACACACTCTCTCTTTCTTTCATTGTCTGTTCTTCTCCAGATCTCTTGCCCTTTCCTTGTCTCTGCTCTATCTATTGCTATGGTGTGTAAACCCGAAGCTGTTGCTGTCATGCTACTAAAGGGCACTCTGTCAAAAGGCAGGTAGGCAGGAAAGAAAGCTTGCTTTGACTCTTTGTCCAAATCTGGGACAAGAAATAGGAAATAAACATGTTTTCATAAACAGAGACATAGAAACATCACTTTAATTAAGATTTGTCACATAATCATGATCTCTGTCACTGTCACTGCCTGCCTGTCATGAGCCTCAAGCATACTGTACTGTATTGAAGACTTCTCAAGACTCTCAAAGTGTCTCTGGTAGATACTGTCCATTTTATTATTAATATGTTTAGTTTTATTATTTTATTTTTATATGTGGTCTGGTTTTGAAAACATCAAACTGCTAACAAATGTTGCAGTTGCTGTGTTTTCTAAAACTATCAAAGTCATACAGTAAGCTAGGATAAATTAAAAATTGTCCGTCTTCGGGGTGGCAGTGTATGAGTATGACACACAATAATGAATGACCCGAGAACATTATCTGAAACCCAGAATTTAATGTAGCGATGTTAAATGTTTAATTATTGATCATAATTGATCAATGTCTTTGAACAACATCTAGGTTTTTTTTTAAAAAGTGATGTCCTCATGGTTTATTTTTAATAGTTACATGTGTAATTTGTCACGACCGTAGTATAAAACTGTGATCTCTTAATTTTGTGACTTTGGTTGAATTTTCCTGGCTCCAAACTCCAAGCCAGGAATATTCTTTTAATCTGTAGGAACAGTCTGTCAGACCTAATTGGCCTGTGTGATGTGCTGTGATAATACAGGAATACAGTTCCAATGACCTCAAATGAGTACTTCCTATTTAACAGCACCCTAGCTTGTTGCTATTAATATTGAACCATTGAAATTGGGTAAATTGGTATGCTATATCAAACTGCAAACATTATCAAGGATCACGTAAATAAGTTTCAACTATAAAAATTGATCAGATATTGTATCTTGTCCACGTTTGTGTTGTGATCAGCTGTAAACTGACTTGGCAGAGATGGCTGCCATCTTGTTTTTACATGAATTAGTTTATTGTGCGTTTGCTACCTCCAGAAGGCAAAAAAGTGTCCATGAACAAGGACAACAGGTCTATGTTAAACATAATGAAGTACAAGGTGAAGCAAACCCAAAATGTAATGTCCTCATATGAGGATGCAGGGTCACAGGACATTAAATCTGAGAGTTGATTGACAAGAAAACAAAAGAGCTGGTGGGCTTTAGTTTCAGCCAGTTGTCAGATCCATTCTGATGACACAGATACTGTAAGCTCACTCGTGCACAGCAGTACTATGGATGAATAAATACAGCTAGCTATATCATTATTCTTTTTAATACTGGCTGTAACTAGTATTTCAGGTATTAAGGGAGGTAATGGATCTTCCAGCAGAATTGCATGTCCATAATACATTTTGAATGGGCACCAAAAGAAGTCTGTAATATGCATTTCTTTGTTCAAATGACCATATAGGCTACTCTCTACTCTAAATTTGGAAATCTGTGCTTTTAACCATCATGGGGGATAAGTCTTGTAATTTGAGACACTTAATTTGAGAGTTGGCAACATAGTGGTGTAGTGGTTAGCACTATCGCCTCACAGCAAGAGGGTTCCTGGTTTGAGTCCAGGGTGGAGGATTCGAACCCAGGGTGGGGGAGCCCTTCTGTGTGGAGTTTGCATGTTCAAAGACATGCAGATTAGGTTAATTAGTGACTCTAAATTGTCCGCATGTGTGAATGTGAGTGTGAATGGTTGTCTGTCTCTGTGTGTCAGCCCTGCGATAGTCTGGCAACCTGGTGAGGGTGTACCCTGCCTCTTGCCCAAGAGGAATCATTCAAGAATTAATGAAATTGGAGTTTAAAGCACTTTCCACTGTACACTTGAATCAGTGGTGATTGCTCTAAGACTGCAAGGAAAGCTCAGCTTCCCCTAAAATGTCAGTAAGTGGTCAAATATGTACTGTTGTGTTTACATTTCATTGACTAAATATGCGCTAGAATGCGTTTAACTTTTGTTCAGAATCAGCTACTTATCACAGGTCACTGACGCGACTTTCTTCTCATTCATTCCCGTCACAGTGCATTAAACAGTGTCGAAGCTCAGCGTCCAAAGACTTCAATGGGGAAGCATAGAGTGGGTTGTTCCACTGCAGCGAAACTAGACAGTCATTGGATAAATGCTCGGCTTTGTCCTGCCCATCAGACATTCAGCGTCTCTGGGGGTCTATGGGGCAGTGGTCTGGCCTCGGCTGGCCTGGACGCTGGGCTTCTGCATGATGATTGGATGATCTGTCTGAGGCTGAATCCCTTTTTGATTGACAGCGAAATGAGAATATAAACCACCACAGGAGCGATTGCCTTTTCTATAAATTTTGCCAAGGCAAAAACATTATTTTCAAACAACCAACACAGAATCTCGCCTTCATATTTCCAAAATAGATCAGGATTTTTTAACTGAATTGAGTCAAAAAGAGAATTCCTTAAATCACCATATAAAGGACAATGAAAAACAAAATGAAATTCATCTTCCACAACCTGGAGATCACAAAATTCACACAAACGTAAATCTTCTTGTATGCCTTTAAATCTTCCCACTTCTACTGCCAGAGGTAAGGTACCAGTTCTCAATTGAGCACAGAGGGACCTCTGCCTTCTCTTTAAATTAAGGACAATATAAGGTTCTGTAGCATAGTCATTCTTAAACTGAACATAATTTCTGAGCTTTGGCTTCTGCCATATATCCTGTTTCCATTGATCTTTATACTTGATAAACATTTTTTGTTTAACACAATTTATATTACATTGCAGATTATTTCTGAACATTATATGCATGTCAGACAATATTATTGAGATCTCTCTAGACCAGGGATGATGGTTTGCCCTGTCCCAATTAAAAATTTTCCTAGTTAGCCTTTCCTCTGTCAGACTGACAAGACGGTTCCACAATCTCACCATTTCACATCTTTGTTTTATAATACATGGATCCCATCCTGCATCCAATATGCAGTGCCACAGGAATGAGTCCTAAAACCCAGAAATGAGGTAGCACTTCCGGTTCCCTCGTCTTTAAGTCAGTGGTTTTTTGGTTGATGCCTGAAATAAGGCCTGTGTTTAACACAAACATTAGAGACTTTCACATTTTGTTCTACAACATAAAATATGTCAGTAAATACCCCACTGTGAATTTTGAAGCTTTTATATGTCTTACAAAAGGTGGTTGCTTACAAATTGCTAAATGAGACTACAGGACTTCATCAAGCCTAACACAGCTTCAAAGCATCTTTGTGGTAATGATATTAAATCATGCATCCATAGTGTAGTTCATTTATAGACTGATGTTAGCTTTTTACTGGCGATTGCATTTGTACTTGAAAAATCATAAGAGGTGTTCAATTGTAATGGTAATCTTACTTGACAAAACATGTAAGCATCACCAACATTTATTTCTCACATAACTTATTTTCTGTGGTTATCCAAAATTCAATGAAAAAAAAAAATCCATTGACTTTATAACAAGGGTACTACGGTGACATCCAAGTCAGCCAACAGAAAACGTGATCCCTGGAGCAATATATCGTTTATGTAAACTTCTGTTTCATTTTGTCTCATTAAAAAAACAGTCATACACAATTCTTTCCAACTTCTATCTGTGGATGTGTTGCTATAGTGTTTGTTTATGCAAAATACAATGTAATGTGTTGTTATCAACTGGTATTGCTGACAACTGCTAATAATGGTTAACCTTGCTAGAACTGGTTTGGCCGCTGCTGGTATTGGTATTCCAACTTGTTGAACTGGAACGTGGTCAGTGTGGCATCATTCCCCTTCCAACTACCAAGGTAAATAGAACACAGCAAAAGTCTTGCAGTGGAAATGTGAACAATGTGATGAGTTATCTTGGGCCTCAGTCTGCTCTTGTTCACAAGACATGTTTGCTCTCATACGTATGAGAAATCACATAAATTGAGTATCCTTCGGGCATGGCACCTCATCTAGTGAAAAATCTGGACTTTTGCAAATGCCTGTACCACTCTGACAGTGAAAGCTGCTGATGGAGTGTCATTACAATGTGTTTCAATAAGATCCAACTGCACATCCTCTTGTACACCTTCCTCATCAGCGGAGAAATGCGTTGAGAAAAGACCTGTGTCCTTCTCAATAGCAGTGAAACCTTGAGCGCTGGTCAGATTCTGTGATCTGTGATGTCAGCACAGTCACATATTTCCGCATTTTCACAGAATCGTTGATGTTTGGGAAACTCAAGATAAAGTCACCGATTTATTTAAAAAAATAAATAAAATCAAAGCCTGTGTAACACTGTTACACATGGCACACTGCCAAGGATAGAATTTTAGTGGACAATTTCTAAATTAATCCATTAATTTTTGATTCAGTGAATTCGTCGTCGTCGTCCTCCGCTTATCCCGGTCGCGGGGGCAGCAGCCTCAGCAAAGAAGCCCAGACAGTCCTCTCCCCAGCCACTTCCGTCAGCTCTTCCGCGGGAACCCCGAGGCGTTCCCAGGCCAGCCAGGTGATGTAATCCCTCCAGCGTGTCCTGGGGCGGCCCCGAGGTCTCCTCCCGGTTGGACACGCCCGAAACACCTCCCAAGGGAGGCGTCCGGGTGGCATCCTTACTAGATGCCCAAACCACCTCAACTGGCTCCTCTCGATTTGGAGGAGCAGCGGCTCTACTCCGAGTCCCTCCCAGATGTCCGAGCTCCTCATCCTATCTCTAAGGCTGAGCCCAGCCACCCTGTGGAGGAAACTCATTTCGGCCGCTTGCACTCGCGATCTCATTCTTTCGGTCACTACCCAGAGCTCGTGACCATAGGTGAGGATTGGAACGAAGATAGACTGGTAAATCGAGAGCTTCGCTTTTTGGCTAAGCTCCCTCTTCACCACAACGGACCGGTTAAGCGCCCGAATCACTGCTGACGCCGCCCCAATCCGCCTGTCAATCTCCCGCTCCATCCTACCCTCACTCATGAACAAGACCCCAAGATACTTAAACTCCTCCACCTGAGGAAGGACCACCCCCCCCCGACCCGGAGAGGGCAATCCACCCTTTTCCGGCTGACGACCATGGCTTCAGACTTGGAGGTGCTGATTCTCATCCCAGCCGCTTCACACTCGGCTGCGAACCGTCCCAGCAAGAGCTGGAGGTCACTGTTCGATGGAGCTAGGAGGACCACGTCATCCGCAAAAAGCAGGGACGAGACCCTCCCGTCACCGAACCTCACACCCTCCACCACTCGGCTGCGCCTAGAAATTCTGTCCATAAAAGTTATGAACAGAACCGGTGACAAAGGGCAGCCCTGGCGGAGTCCAACCCTCACCGGGAACAGGTCCGACTTATTGCCGGCCACGCGAACCAGACTCGTGCTCCTTCGGTACAGGGACTGGATGGCCCTTAGCAAGGGGCCACCAACCCCATACTCCCGGAGCACCCCCCACAGGATGCCCCTGGGGACATGGTCATAAGCCTTCTCCAAATCCACAAGATTCAGTGAATTAATTATTATTATTAATAAATGTATTTATTTTGTTGCCCAAAAGCAGCCAAATTTAGTGCAAAAAGTATCACAATCAGCAGTCAAAACCCACCTTTTGTTCTTGTTGTAAATGTGGAATGTTAACTCATCTTCGGACCAGCCGCTTAGGCTGAAAAAGGAAAGCCAATGAAAAAGTGCCAAAAACTGCAGTTCAATGAACAGCCACTGCCAAAGCAGTTTTAGTGCCCAGCAGTGCTGTGGATGAATGTTTTGAATGTGTTGGCTGGGGTCCTTCATAATGGAAAACTTCAGCTTCTGTGCTGCTGAAGAGTTGCTATGTAGCCACAAGGCACGTATAGACTAGGTATAAAAAGTATTACAATGAAGCAGTGAAAGGATGACATATTGCTTGTTTTGAAGTGCTCACAGCTCTTAGACGTATGCAACCTGTTACAAGGGGTTGTGGCAAGCCGCAACATCCAGGTACTACTTTGAAGAAGACCTATTATTGCAAGCTGCTCTGGCCTTGGGCTCTGTAATTGTGTTTTTGAACATCATTTGCACATCCTCACTGTTGGAAAAAACTGCTGGAAAAAAAAAAAACTACCTTGACACTGACGTGGAGTGGCAACATCCAGTAAGTCGTCAGTCAAGCTTTTTATGTGTGCAGGCCTACATTTAACAATTGACACCACAATACAACTGTACATCAGAACCTTGCATCTTCACAATATAACTCAAATCACCTTGAATATTGTCACTTTATATAAATCCTCTATTGATTATATGCGAGGCGGCCTGATTTGTCTCTTGGTGATGACACTTGTCACGTTCACAAATTAACACACTGCACAGTCCAGTTACAAGATTTAGTGTTCTGTTTTTAATAATCAGCACAAGAACTGTATAAGTGAGTGTGTGATCATGTGTAAAGGGCATGTTGAGTACATTGTGCACCTCCACCACAGAATCGCACCCTGAGGAGCATACTTAATCACATGCACTTAAGAGAGCACATGGAGGGCGACTTTAGATTGTGACTGCTACTGCAGGTCACCAAACAGACGTCTTAAAAACGTGTCTCTTCTCCAGGGCAGAAGTGATAACAGTATGCATGAATTCTCAGCACTGACCTCCATGTGCCATGTCACCTGGTCTTAAGATTATCCAGATGGGGCACTTGGACAAGTTTATTAATAGCCCTCAGCCACTTTAAGAGAAGGAGACACCTAAGTTTGTACAAAGAAGGAAAAAATCAAAAGAACTATCATGTTTTTTTTCTTTGGTGTTTAGATGATAAAAATAATTACAATTGTAGCAACCAGGAAATCTGTTTTGAGATTCTGTGAGACATTTACAATATGACATCTCAAATTTCCTGCTAAATGACTGAACACATCAAAAAGCACAGAAAGCAACCTATGCTGTACTAATACAGGTCTAAAGAGTGTGTCTTTCCCATAACTTCTGTGATGTCACACATTGGTTTGTAGACTCAACTGTTTTGAAGCCACGAGTTTGGTATTTTGGCTGTCACCATCTTGGTTTTTTGGAGCAAGAAGTGACCATGTTTGGGCAAGAGGGTGGCGTTGTAGAGGAATGAGGGGTGGATCTGACTGAGAAGCCAAGAGACAGCCTGTCACTGAAAGCTGCCCGCCTCTAATTATACGTAACTTTAGACCTTAATAAATCATACATGGATGAGTTGCATAAACATCCACCCCTCACACAGTTGTCATTAAGGAGATAATTAGCTATAGAGTCCAAAAAGGCTGAAAACATGTATTTCTACTATTCAGTTGGGTATTTTAATATGTGGGTCTTTAAGGGAGTGAGGCTGTTCAAAAAAACGTAGTTTTGGCACTTCTGTGTTTGCTTCATTTTTCAGCCATGGAAGTTGCTGCTTGGTCTGTCCTTGCTAATACCTCCATTGTCACTGCAGCCCATTTGTGTAAGTACATTTTTGAGTAGTATGGTAGCTTCAGCTGCTGAGGCTGGATGTGTAAGCTAAATTGTATCATTGTGTAAAGTAGTGATACACAGGTGAAGGTTTTTTTAAACCCTCACCGACCAGGCGTGTTTTGAGAGCCAATCCACCCTGACCAACCCCTAAACTTGTGCAGTAATGACCCGACCCCTGACCAGAGTTGGGTATAACGCGTTACAAAGTCACAGACTCATCAGTTACTTCCGTTACTTTTAGAACGCTGGTCCTTCAGCTCCGAAACAGCAACAGCTGTCGCTTGGTTCTAATAAAGGAGATAATGTTAAACCTATCAGTCTGAAAGAAGCCACGAAGCTTGTGGCTCGCTACACGGTCGGAGAAATGCTGCTGTTGTCTACGGTGGAATCTAAATAGGTGGAGTAGGACTCGCTGACAGACATATTTCAGACTCAGGACTTGCATTAGCCTGGTACACGCTACACGCTGGTACTCACCAATTATCCCCTGTCGTCTTTCACGGCATGTGTGATGTCACCGGGTTATTCTTGTCCTGTTTTTATTACTTTCACTATTATTTGAGTCACTGCCAGAACTGTGTGTGTTCATGTGCCAGCCGACATGTTGTTGTAGTCACCTAAAAGCGTCAGCAGATGGCAGGAGCTACATTTGAAGCGCCATATGTAAACTATCAAGCTACTGTATCTTCCACAGGAAGTTCTGACAAATGTTTCAGAATAAAAGTCTATTTAGAAAATGGAGGGATTCTCTAGCCGAGGTTATAAGGGGCTTTTAATTTGAAACAAGTGTTGAGTTTGAAATGACGGTGTGATATGTTAACTTTACAAAGACAACGGAGCGGATAAAAAGTAAATATATAAACACACAGAGGGATTAATAAATAACGGACCGTCTATAATGTAGTTTGTTTCAAATGAAGCTGGGAGCAGTTGTGGTGAGTAAAAGCCCCGCCGCTATTTGTTAATGATATTACTTTATGTCCGACCGTGAGGATGTGCCATTGTTTGCTAGCTTGATGCTAATGACAGTAAGGTTAACTCAGTGGGTTGACAAAGTGCCTCTGCTGTTTCACACCATCATTCCCCCCTTTTACTCTGTGTGGTAACATCCCTAGAGGAAATATTAAAAATGCTGGGGTGTTGTTGTCATACAGTTGTCTACGGCAGCAGATCGCTCTGTGTTTCTACTGGTCAAAGTGACGGCTGTGATGGGAGAATTGGATCTCAGTGAAGGGCAAGTGGTCCATAACTTTAATTTTGGAGACAAAAAAATGTAGGCTGAGCGCCCTGTGGTCCATTGTCTAATAGGAAATGTAGAATACTCAAAAGTACTTTAAAAGTGCTTGAGTTACTTTACTCAGGGAGTAATGTTGGAAGTACTTCTAAAGTAATTGAGTTACTTTACTCAGGAAGTAACGCAGTAAAGTAACTGGTTACTTTTTAAAAAAAAAGTAACTTAGTAACGCACTTTGATTACTTTTAAAGTAACCCTTTCCCAACCCTGCCCCTGACCTACAAAAGGGAGCTAAAAGTTTCTGCTAAATGACCATCACTGATAACAACCTTGTCGTTGGCTGTTTTGTGTGTCATTTCCAGTTCATATCATAATAATAGAAAAGAAAAACTTGTGTTTTCTGGTTTAAAAAGTACAGATGTAGGTGAACAGCAAATACTCACTTATCTTTTATGTAGTTTCATCTATGATCTTGAGAGCACACATCCTACGTGATTTGTTTACATGGTCACACAGCTGGTTACGTTAAGAGCATATTAAACATGATTAGTGTGGACAGAGAGGCTCTTGCTGTTAGGACATGGCCTTAGGCCTACATATTTGCAGAGGGAAGTATTTTCACTGGGAATTATAATCAGAGAAGTTTAAATATGTTGAACTTCAACAGATTTTTCCAGTCAAATGCTGATAATGAAAAACGAAGGTGAAGTTGGATTATTGCAAAATGTGTCTAAAAGGTATTAATAAGTTATCCAGGATCCTTATTTGTCAAATGGCAAATGGTTTAAATGTGTACATTCATTTTGAGACCAACAGCTACAGTAAGAAAAAAGTTTGCAGTATAAATGGCTTTGCTTGATCACAAAATATATTTATTTTTGAAAAGCAGAACATTATTGACCCTTTCATCGACTCACTGTATGTTGCCCTTACACATCAACACTGGCTCTGTGATGTATGGAGGAAAAACTGTCCAACAAACTGATCAGTAGCTTTATGTGTATGTTCTGTTGCCTCACTGTAACCTTGTCATGCACAAGTGTAAGTCCAAATTAAGTTTTAAAAGAAGAGAGCTATCAATAAGGACATATTGCAAGCACAATTAAAGTGTTTGCCTTGTGTTAGCTTAGTGTAAGCCAGTCCGATGCAGTTTAATAGTAATCTGACCTACAAGTTTTGAGTATATGGTTTTGGACTAATTTAAACGAGTGCGATATAAGAGCTTTTAGTTAATACAAACAACATGTGGCTATCTGTAGTGCACTCACACTGACTGTACCTACTCCATTAGCATCCTCCCCTAGTCCATGACCTGTGTGACCTTCTCAGTGATTATGTGTCATGATGGATGTGGCCAGGTACCTCTATTTAATCATACTCATCGTCATGATGGAGAATTTACTACCTGGAACTGGCAGCATGGCAGTGACATATGTTCCCACACCCACACACATGAATACAGCCAAAGACATGCGCACACACACACACACACACACACACACACACACACACACACACACACACACACACACACACACACACACACACACACACGTGTGCTCTGCCAATGCCTGAGTCCCCTTGGAAACATAGCTAGTAGTGTTACAGAAAACAAGCCATCTGTATGAGAGAGGGGTGCGTGGGTGTTGGGATAAGTGTGCACTGCTTTTACAGTGCTAACTGTCGGCTAAAAGGAAGTGACAACAGGAGCAAGACCATATCTTACTGCAAACGTTTGAGGAGAAAACAATGACATACACACAGATGCATGCACACACACACATACAAAACAGTAGGACTATACCCGACTCAGACTTATGCCAGTTAATTCAGATTTGGCTTTTCACTATGAATTTCGACTTTTTTTTTTTTCAATGAAGAGTTTAAATGGGGCACAGCGGGACAGTCTGACACTGATGTTCACATAACATCATTAACAAGCTAGCTGCATTAACGATGGATCAGAAGAGTGCATTAAAAAATTGCCACACTAGATAGCAAACAATAGTCAGACTATTGTTTTTGGGTGCTGTGAGTTATAAATTTACCATTTCTAAATAGAAGGCGGAAGATAACTTTATTAACGGAACAATGCCTCTCTTCCTTCGAGTAGCTTCCTCTGTGTCCACGGCTACCTGCACTGAAGAGCAGTGTAAAAGTGGGCTCACTCTGCAACAAAATCTGGGGACCAAAACATCTTCGGAAGTACACCACACGCTGATCGGCACAAAAAAAAACAAAAAAACATAAAGACTCTACTTAAAGAAATCTCATATATATATATATATATATATATATATATATATATATATATATATATTGATTTAATACCTTTGAAATACACTTTTTTATGTCAACCACAGAGTTTCCTTAATGCTCTTAACAAAAATGCAGTGATTAAGAAAAGACTTTGCAGAACTAAAAAAGGGCAACAGAAAAATATTATGAAAGCCTTAAATATCCCTTTACATCTTGCAAAATCATCATTTCTTGTACCTAAAATCCCACGTAGTTTAATAGATTAATCTGTGACATCGTTTGAATAGTCCAAGGCTAAAGGCCAAAAGCCAGGGCATAGCCTTTTCCCAAGGGGAACAGGGTGTTACAAAGCCCCTTTCAGATATGCTCTTCCCTCTGCACATGGCTGTGCTAGCAGTTTTTCATGTCTTTGTCTAATTTGAGAGGGGACCCCAGGTCATTGTTCTGTGAAAGTCACAATCACTGAGTGTGCAATATGCTGTGTGGAGCTACTTTTTACTACAGTATTTGTATTTAGATGTATTGGGAACACAGATAATAATTAAATTCACTAAATGTAGTTTATTAATTGAGTATCTAAATCTCTTTAATTCATACTTCCTACCTTACTGTTTGAGTAAAAATGGTCACGAGTATACAAGGAGAAAATTTCCTGATTGAGGACATTCAAAGAGACCCCTAATTGTGCATGGCTATGGGTGCAACAGGAGCTGAGCCAAGGTCAGTGTGGGCAGGCCTTGGAGTGAAGTTAGGTCCATTTTTAGTGATGGAGGAGACAGAAGAACAGCACAGAATACTGGGAGAACATGGCAGACTAGCAGGAGACCTCAGGACAAAGCCAAAGGGAGGACTGGGTCTAGCATAGAAGATAAAACAGCGTTTATATGAGCCATAAATAAGCTCCTCAGCTGAACTGAACGAACATCACAATATAACATTGAGCCGGTAGGAGTTGACCATCTCATAGAAATGACTGACAAGTTAATCAACAACTCTGGTTATTTGCCTGCAGCAACACAGCAGCCGGGCTCACATGTGTAACATCCATGTGGAGTTTAAACACTGGCCAAGGTTCCACCACTGAAGCTGATCCACCAGAAAACCATACCCAGAAAGCACACAAATATCTTCTTGCCAGTATGTGGCAGATACTGCTGGACAGTCACAATCTCAATTGTTACTTCACCTTGACCTACTATTTTGATAACTTGTTATATGGCCTTAGCAAATTCACACTTGGCCAGAGGAACCAAATGTCAACAGTGCAGTCATCTGCTGGACATACTAGGACCAAGTATCATTATGCATTACCTTGTGTAAAGGTCAGCTGCTCAGTCGTCCAGACTACTTACAACATGGTTCATACGGCAGTGAAACACTGCAGGCATGTCATGACTGTTTGGAAATCGTTCCAGAGGTTGTGATGAAAGCTTCACTCTTATGAGCTTAAACAGACCTGCCACTTTCACCGTAGGTCAGTTTTTGTTCAGAAGTTTTGTAGCATGCAATCTCAGAACTCATCAGCTATCATTTGGCAACGGTATAGCCTCTGGGGGCAAAGACCAAAGACGCTGGTCATTGTTTATAGTTCAGTTAACAACTTGAGACAGTTCCAGGAAGCATTTCAGTTAATATGTATAAAAAGATATCTTCATCAGAGGTTCCGAGATTGCATTTTTGGCCAATGCGTTCTGCCTCTGTTGTTCTCAACACGGATTGTTTAGCTGCGTGCAACCAAAGCCTGCTCAAATGTGATTGGTCAATACTACTTGGGCTACAAATGGAAACATGAATGCTTCCAGTGCCAAAATCTTGTCCCACTGCCTACACAATCTGCATGCATTGTACATATATCTGTTCATTGTTATTCAGAATGTACTGATTTATGCAAACTTGGGCAATGTACAAACAAGTGGCAAACTCTGAAAACCAACATGGAGGTGCCAAAAACTGCAGTTCTATGAATAAAGCCATCCAATCCCCATGGACACCCATGTAAAACGCCCAACTTGGCAGCAGATCCACCCCTCACTCCTCCACATTGCTAGCCTCTTGCCAATATACGATCACTTCTGGCTCCAAAAAACCAAGATGGCCGTGGTTGGAATGGTAATCTTGAGGCTTCAAATTGAGAGTCCACCAACCAATGGGTGATGTCACAGAAGCTACCTCCATTCTTTTTACAGTCTATAGGCCCTAACACATTAAGCTGATGGCTGGCTGTCGTTCAAAGGTGGCTGTTGAAGAGCAACTGGGTTGTCTTGTTTTTGGCAGATTTAACATGTTGAATCGGCTTTGGCACAGCGGAGCCAGCTGGTGCATTAAATCACAGAAGTGAGCAAAGTAAACAATAAGGAGTTAGACCAAAACAAGCTTGTTACATAGGGTACGATTGTTTTTTTTTTAGCCATTGAGCTCTTTAGCAGAAACATTTTGTGACAGTTTGTGTTATTGTTCACTGGCACACAATAATTATGCTCTGTTTTTTTAACCTCGGGTTGTGTTGTTTATGTGCTAACTAGCTAACTAGCATCAAGATGCTCTTCCTGTTTCGCAGAACAAATGCGCTTGTTGGCTGTCAGTTTGGTGTGTTCATGTGAAACTTTTTGGAGACATGAGGTAACAAAGCAGGAAGCCTCAGTAACCACAAGTTCTCTGAAGTCAGTTTGGTGTGGTTTAGCCTTATGGGTAGAACAGGAAGGTTCCCTAGTATTGTGACTCAAATATCTGTTTCTTACGTGCCTGTATTTATGGATTGAGGATCTCTGATGTCAATATTCTGCTTGATTAGTTGTGCACCACATCAGAAAACACTGTATAGCTGCATGCAACCAAAGCCTGGTCAAACGTGAATGGTCAATACTATCTGGACTACAAATGGAAACCTGAACAATTCCAGAATCTTGTCCTTGTCCTAGTGGCAAACTCCAGGGCTGAAAACTGAAGCCAACAAGGGCGTGCCAAAAACTGCAGTTCCTTGACTGGCCACTTAAGGCTGGCTCCAGAAGCCATCCAATCCACATGGATACCCACGTTAAAATGCTCAACTTTGCAGCCAATCCACCCCTCGCTCCTTCACAGTACCAGACTTGCCCAAATATGGCCACTTCTGGCTCCAAAAAATCAAGATGGCCATGAGGCTTAAAAGGAGGAGTGCACAAACCAATGGGTGATATCACCGTAGCAATATCCATTAATTTTACATTCTATGGGTAGAACATGAAGGTTCAGCAGTGTTGTGACTGAAATATCTGATTAAGTGCTTGTATTTATGTTCTGAGGATCTTCAACATCAATATTCTGTACCATGAGAGGTTCACCATATCATAGACCAGCAAGCGATAACTCTCACTGAGATTAATACGCTAAGAAACAATAAGTCACCCAAATGTTATAATCATACAGATTTTCTCAGTCTGAAAATTTTCAAACCAACTTAAAAATCATTACAAACATCCTGCTGAGGTGTGTGGTTGGTATGGCACATGGTTGGCCATCTCTGGTGTGTAATGTAAAAATTAAAATGATTGCCATGTTTACTACTTGCAAGCACTAATGTCAACAGACCTCTCACAATGGTGGTGATTATAGGGTTGGTTATGTGAGGTTTAATTGCTGGGAATGGCAGACTTTGGTTAATGTGAGCTGTGCATATTGGTTAGGTTTTTCAGTTACCTCCATTTTATTAGGCATCTACAGTTTAGAAAATAGTACTTATGATAACTCTGATATGATATGACTGCAGTATCAATAGCTAATTTGCTAATAGCTGTTTAACCATACATGCAAACTGCACCAGCAAACAATTAGAAGAGACAAATGTACGTCAAAACAACTGCCACAAAAAAAGCTCATCAGGTGTGCAAGAGGATAGTAACAATGGATTTCACTCAAATGTACTATGGACTGCAGATGAACTGACCAGCTATTAAAAATAATAATTTGTTCCTCTCCCTTTTGTTCATTTCAAAAAAGGGTTTATAGGTGTGAAACGAACAAAAAAGAAACAAATAGGTAAGCTAGGGAGAGATTGTGGTTAGTGTAGAGGGAGGCACAGGCAGGTGGACCTGGCAGATGGAAGGTTCAGACCTTGCTTGTTTTCCCTGAAATGTCACAACTGTAAAAAAGGTTTTATAAAGCATCAATCACGGTGGAGCTGCACCTCCAGGAATAGTCATGGGGCTTCGGAAATGAGACCCCCGCATTGAACTGCAGAGGCAATCACCACTGCACGGTTCAGGTCACCACACTGCTCGCAGAGCGGAGGAAATGGAGAGGAAAGGACCTGAGAAATAAATGAGTAGGGAAGAGAAGGGAGGGAATAGAGAAAGGTGAGGAGGGTACAGGTAGACATTTTGCCATTAAAGCTTCTAGTGGCCCTTATTTTGTTCTGATAGTTACCTTCAATTTGACTATCCTCTGAAACCAGCTTTTAGAAGATCATGTGGGTTTACACACTGACATCACTGGAGCTGTTAAGTAAAACTCTTACACTACACTTAAAAGAAGTGCCTGGTCAGACGTGATCAGTGACGGTCCAAGAACATTTGGTGCCCTAGGCACAAAAAATCACCAACAATAATAATAATAATAACAACATTAATGTATAAATTAACTTTCTAATTGAATTAGGGATGCACAGATTTTCTAATTCTGGGCCGGTACTGATATCAATGTTTAAAATAACAATTTCTCCAATAGCCAAAACCATTGTTTTTATTTTGGTGTTTCTTTTGATTTTTATTGTTCTTTGTTGTTCTTCTTTTGTGCCAGGGAAACACAGAAACACAGAAATCCATCTATTAAAAAAAGAGAACAGTTTTAAAGTCTTTCAGTCCTTCATTACACTAGCTCTGAATGAGATCACATTCAATAATACACATTCATGAAGCAACCTTTAACATAATATTCTTTCACATGAAAAACATCTTTAATGAAAAAACACACAAACTGCCTTTGTACTATATAATATCTATTTTATAGTGCTGTGAAAACATCAACAAATTTGTCCTTCAAACAGCTGTATTTATTCAAGTTTCTCACTAAAAGCTGCATTTTACAAGATTACAGTGAACACATCATGAGAAAGTTAGAAGTTTGACTTTCACACAATGCTAATTTTTACTGAATAGAGCTTGGACACTTCACAATGTAAATCTATGGAACCTCCATCAACAGGTCATTGCAGCCACCGGTTGCTTAAAGGTAACAATAACTAGCTCTCCTCCTGCTGATTTCAACATGGATTTGCTGTTGTTTTATTTTTATGTTCTTTCCCTTCACATACCCTCCTCTCAGTAGCGTAGAGGTAGGTGAGTAGGCACCAGAGAGCCTTTGTTGTTTTGACATGATAACAATACAGCATGTTTCAGGGTTCATGTGACGTCAGATAACCAGCCCATGTCGCCAGAGAGGCAATTTCTTTTCCTAGGATTGCAAAGATATGGCTTACCCTACCCTAGGCTGACCAAATGTCCTCTTTTGCCTGGACATGTCGACTTTTCACGTCCCATCCGGGGCGTCTGGGGGGTGTTTATAAATTGATGATAATGTCCGGTTTTCTGTGTGTGTGTGTGTGTGTGTTACAGTGCGGCACGGGCCGCATATCTCTGTCCAAACCCGAACCGAGCCCAACATTATTTAATTACCAAAGCACTGAGTTTGTGTCACATACTTGTTATGGTAACAGACTATTTTACAGGCCGGGAGGCGGGAGGTCCGAGGCTTCCAGCGAGTGGAGAGGGAGAAATATAACAACATAAGATAAAATAGGAAAAACTTTTATTTTCAGCATTTAATCAAGGCAGAGGCGGGTGGCGGAAGGTCCGAGGCTTCCAGCGAGGGGAGAGGTAGAAACAAACAGCCAATGTGTGTGTGTTGTGTTCAGGCGTTGTCACGTAAATAACAGTCCCCAAGCAATAAACAGGACAGACAATAGGATTTTATTTATTTTTAAACTACATTTTCACTGAAAGCTGACCAAATCCGACCCGAGCCCGAATACAATTTATACATTTTTGACCAAACCCGGCCCGACCCGTTAGGTAGGCCTACCGTCGGGACCTGCCAGGCTCGGATTGGGTAGCCACACTCTAGTGTGTGTATGTGTCCCCTATCTATAGGGGCCTATCGGAATTTCTGTCTTTGAGAGATATTATTTTGTAATATAACTGAATTTTCTATTCATACATATAAACTTTAAATATATTAAAATTATAAGGCATCTTTGAGTAAAATGCGAATATCATTTAAGTAAGCTATCTCGTGGCTGGGCCGAGTGTCCTTTTTTTTGGAAATCAAAATATGGTCACCCTACCCTACCCTCCCTCTGATTGGCAAATAGTCATTGCTTCTTTTGGCTGGATTGGTTGGGTTTAGGCATGAGGAATGAGATTGGTTAGGGTTAGTGTAAAAATGTCAGGGTAAGTCAGTTGAGTAAGGCAGAGTAGGGCGGGTCTTACCTTTGCCATCCTAGGAAAAAAAAACTTGCTCCTCAGAGAGCAGATAAAGTGTAAGGAGCTGGGGAGGGGTGCCAGAGGGTGGCAGGAAACCACTGAAAAAGGCAGCCTTTGTTATGTACTTATGTATGTTTATGTTTATGTTTATGTGTGACCTTGTGTAATGTTTCAAAAAAACTGTCATGATAGTATTAATAAACCAGAGCACTCAGAGAGCGCAGACCTCCGCCAAGCAGCTCGGATTTCCCGCCATTTTATTATTTTATCCACTTCGCTTCAACCGATCACCACCAAATTATCACCTGTTCCTTGTCCCATTATCAACCTTTCCTGAAAATTTCATCAAAATCTGTTTAGAATTTTTTGAGTTATTTTGCAGACTAATAGACCAACGCCGGCAAAAACATAACCTCCTGGACAGAGGTAAAAAAAAGTGAAAGATAAACATTTCGATTTTTTTTTTCTTTCCCCATTTTGTTCCTTTACTGCCTATGCCATTTGTCGCCACTGGACTTGATATAGAAAGTCTATATTACCTTAATAAGCATTGTTCTGTTTCTTACCTCAAAAATAACCCGTATGACTGTTTCATAAACCATTAATATGCTGCTTTGTGATCTGACACCTGTTTGCCTGTTAAGTTGTGGCACCCAACTCAGGGGGGAAATGCAGCTGGACAAGAACAAAAGTAAAGGTGATGCAAGTCCGGCTAGGAAGGGTGGGAGGGGTGGTGGATAGGTCCAACAACTGCTGACTTTCACCTTGGAGGCTGGTAAAGCGTAACCATGTTCTTTTTCCCTAAACCCAACCATGTGTGTGTTAGCTAAATGTAACCATGTGTGTTTGTTGTTGAAGGAAAAAAGACATTGATTCGCAGTGTTGTACTGATGTAGTGCATTTATTTTGAAAGAGACTGTCTGCAAACTGTACATTTCCTGTGAAACAGAAGTATATTTTGAAAAAATACAATGTATGTAACAGGCATAACTTGACTCACCATTCCAAAATGTCAACAACCAACGCACCCAGGGTACCTTGCAACACATCATTATGTGAAAGTGGAAAGTCCATGACCAAACCTTGATATGTAACGGTTGGTCCATTGGTTCGACCTCCCATTGGTTCGACCTGTCTGATCTGTTCATACTAATGGGAGGTCCCATAAGTCCGACTGTCCGTTCTGACTGTTCACCTCCATTCGGCCACGGGAGTGAAAGGCATGCACCGTATCTACAGGCTGTTACATAGCTATTATTAGCAACCAGCAATCTGATCTATTGAGAGTTTATAGTACTGTAGTGACACATAGCCTAATTCCCGACAGCAAGATTGGTTTTTAAAATAATAAAAAGTCAGTTAAGCCTGAGAACTCAAAGCGGCAGCTTTCATATTTTGCAGAATATCTCTAAAACCAAGCAACGGAACTTAATGGGTTAAATTGTGCTCAGCAGCTTATGTGTTGGTTGTTCAAAGATGAGCTCGGGGCGATTATAACCTTTCCACAAAGTTTTTAATCCAGCCGTGAAGTGCAGCGTTTTTTCGATAACTTCATAAGTAAAGGCACTGCGGTATCGCCGTGACACTGTGATTATTTACAGTGTTGGGCAGTAGCGTCACTACAGTAGCGGACGTTGGTAGTTTAACTACATTTCTCAGTAGCTTGGTGTTGAAAATATGTCACTGCTGTCAGCAGGAGCAGGATTTCAGCACCACGGACAGCGTGCGTACAAAGACTTGACAAGCGTCTCCTTTAAATGTGTTTGCTGCTGGTGAAATTATACATAATAAATGAAGACAGTGACATATTTTCAATAAAAAACAATGAGTTGAATGTTCATTTCAAGCGTTTGTAGTAGCCTACAACGATTTTCAGAATTGTGTGAGTGCGGCCGGAGAGCGGGCGGCAGTGTCTGATGCAGGAAACTGATATGGACTTGAAAATCAATTTCGGAGTGGGGGTCGTTCAGAACATAACAGAAATCCCCGCCTCGTTTAAATGATTTTGGAAATGTAGCTCGTGTAGACGCTACCACGCTAAGTGATCAATAAAAGAGCTTAACTATCAATCAATCAATTCAATCAATTTTATTTATAAAGCCCAATATCACAAATACAATTTGCCTCACAGGGCTTTACAGCATACGACATCCCTCTGTCCTTTAGACCCTCACAGCGGATAAGGAAAAACTCCCCAAAAAAACCCCTTTACCGGGGGAAAAAAATGGTAGAAACCTCAGGAAGAGCAACTGAGGAGGGATCCCTCTTCCAGGACGGACAGACGTGCAGTAGATGTCGTACAGAACAGATCAG
The DNA here is from genome assembly GCA_035609425.1 of Epinephelus awoara. Classification (NCBI taxonomy): domain Eukaryota; kingdom Metazoa; phylum Chordata; class Actinopteri; order Perciformes; family Serranidae; genus Epinephelus; species Epinephelus awoara. The sequence goes on from CM069303.1 coordinate 5,177,088, forward strand.
CATAACAAATTAACAGTAATCTGTATGACACAATACAGTAATCTGTATGACATCCTCGGTAATGACAGTAGCTTACAACAACATTCATGAAAGTAATAATACTGTCGTTATAGTTCTGGCTACTGTGGTACAATATGTTGAAAGTATATATTAGTATCAGGCAGTCTACATGTATGATAATATCATATGTCTATAATAGCAGTAGAAGTATGACTAATGATAAATGATGGCAGCAGCAGCAGCAGCAGCAGGCATCTGGCAGGACCACGGCAGCAGCACAACCACACACGTCACACTATCCAGGCACCGCTGCAATACGAGTTAACCTGAGAGACAGTGGAGCACAAAGGCTCCGGAGAAGAAACCGAGTTAGTGACATCCAGAATGGCCGAGTAAAATAGATACAGTAATAGGATACGAGAGAGAGAGGGAGAGAGAGAGAGCGAGAGCGAGAGAGAGAGAGAGAGAAGGTGCCCGGTGCATTAAAGGTGGTCCTCCGGTTGACTAGGCCTAAGTCAGCCTAACTAGGGGCTGGTACAAGGCAAGCCCGAGCCAGCCCTAACTATAAGCTTTATCAAAGAGGAAAGTCTTAAGTCTAGCCTTAAATGTGGAGACGGTGTCTGCCTCCCGGACCGTAACAGGAAGATGATTCCACAGGAGAGGAGCCTGATAGCTGAAGGCTCTGGCTCCTGATCTACTTTTGGAGACTTTAGGGACCATGAGTAACCCTGCGTTCTCAGAGCGCAGAGTTCTGGTGGGATAATAAGGCACTATGAGCTCTCTAAGATATGATGGAGCTTGACCATTTAGAGCTTTATAAGTTAACAGTAGGATTTTAAATTCAATTCTGGATTTTACAGGGAGCCAGTGCAGAGAAGCTAAAACAGGAGAAATATGATCTCGTTTCTTAGTTCCTGTTAGTACACGTGCTGCTGCATTCTGAATTAGCTGAAGAGTTGAACTACTGAGAAGTTACTTGATTCAGAAAACAGCGACGCTACCACCAAGCTACTGAGAAATGTAGTTAAACTACCAACGTCCTCTACTGTAGTGACGCTACTGCCCAACACTGTGTGTGTGTGTGTGTGTGTGTGTGGGTGTGTGTGTGTGTGTGTGTGTGTGTGTGAGCAAGCATGTATGAATGCGCAAATATGTGCTGCATTTACTAGGGCTGAACGATTTTGGAAAATAATCTAATTGCGATTTTTTTCCCTCAATATTGCGTTTGCGATTTAATATGCAATTATTTTTTCAAGGTCCTCTTCTCATGTATTTTTCAACGAACACAAGCAATAAATCAATCTGTTTCATAATAAACAATATCAGATTTATTTAAAGTGCAGATTACAACAATAAAGCAAACAAATCTGTGGCTTTACCTCTTCAACATGTCTAACTTTTCACGTTTCATGAAACTTGATATGTAAACATGTGGACTGCACTTCTTAAACACTGTCTGAACTTAACAAGACAGTCTATAAATAAATGAATAAAATATACAGTCAGATATAAATATAAAAAAAATAAAGCTTACTGATCTCCAGTCAGTAACATCACACATACTAAAGTGCAGGAAAAGTAAGGAGAACAAATATCTGCTTTAACCAATTGGACATTTTTTAGGTAAATCAAACTCCCAATGAACACAAAATAAACTAGTGAATGTTCTTATTAAAAGAAGGGGAAAAAAACTTTTTGAAGACTAATAGAAATATGATATTCACTCAGTAACAGCAGCACACAACATACTAAAGTGCAAAATGAGTATGGCACTGTCAGCCAGAAAGATTCTTCTGTGTAGTTCTCAGGAGCTCACAGATTTTTTGCAAGGAAAACCAGCATGTCAACTTTTGCTGGTTTTAAAGACGAGCGAGTGCAAGTCACTATATTCCCTCCAGCGCTGAAAAGACGCTCTGAAGGAGCACTTGTCGCAGGGACACAGAGATACTTGCGGGCCATATTGCACAGTCTTGGAAAGTTGATCTTGTGCACCTTCCACCAGGCCAAGGGGTCATCTTCTCCATCAATGGCAGGGGTCATGAGGTAAGTGTTTAACTCTGCCTCAGTGACATCTTCAAGTTGCATGGGAGAAGCAGAAGAGGCCACAGCAGTCTTGAAGAAGCTGCCAAGAGACTTCTTTACCTTTTCGCCAGAGGGCTGTGCACCTTGAGGCCTCGGAGTGGTTTCAGTACGAGACTTCTTCTCCTACCAGATGAAAAAAAAAAAACAGCAATTAGTATTGAAGTTAGATTACAAATAAATAAATATAAAGTGTGTTTGTGATATCATAGATACATAATTATTACTAACCTGGCTATATGCACGCCTTGCTGATTCCAGCATTTCAGTCTTGAGTCGGGTCTTAATGGTAGGAATGTTGTCTGCGGTGATGTATTTGGTTTTGAACCTGGGGTCCAGGAAGGATGCAACATCCAAAAGCTCTTGGATACTGGGGTCACTATACTTATCATTGAGGTATGCCAGGACCTTGGTTTTGATTGACCTAGTCAGGTCAGTGTCCTCTTGATCTTCAGCCAGGACTGATGTGGCCAGAAGGTTAAGAACTGGTTTGAGGTAGGAGATGCTCACATACTCCTCTCCAGAGAGAGCATCTGTAAAGTCCAGGAGAGGATGCAGTGCATTGTGAATAGACTCCAACACCTGAACATCCTGCCAGGATGGGATGAGGGAGCGTGCATATCGGTCACCTGACAATACCTGAGAAATGGCTTTGAGCTGCTCTAGCACCCTGGCAATCATCATTTCTTTGGATCCCCATCTTGTTGGGCATTCAGTGATGAGGCTGTGCTCAGGAAGTTTGAGCTCCCTCTGTGCTTCAGTCATTGCTGCCTTCTTCTTCCAACTGTGAGAGAAGTGCCCCACCACCTTCTTGCACAGCCCTATTGCTCTTGACATCCTGTCATCTTTGAGTGCATGTCCTGTAATACAAAATAATATAAGAACAGTGTAATTTATACAGTTAAATACATACACACATTCACATTCTCTCCCTCCACCTCTTACATTCACACACACACACACACACACACACACACACACACACACACACACACACACACACACACACACACACACACACACGCCCAGCTGGCAAGCCCCTCTCTCAGGGCGGCTGCAATGTTTTCCCCCGTGTGGTCGTCCGGGAAGTAGGATGCTTGAAGGCAGCGAGCTTTGAGATTTAAGTCTTCGTCAATGTAATGCACTGTTAGACTCTGGTATGGCTCCGACGTACGGCTCGACCACAGATCAGTTGTTGTTGCAAAAAACTCCACTGTTTTCAGCTCCGCTGCAACTCTCTGTCTACATTTTTTGTATAGCTCAGGTATGGCAACCTGGCTAAAATGTGTGCGTGAGGGCATTCTGTACCGCTTATCCATTGTGTTTACCAAAGCCATAAACCCAGGATTGGTTACTGCACTAATGGACATCATGTTTTTCGCTATGAACTCCGTTATTGCCTGAGTTATTTCCGCGTGCCGTTTCGAATTCTGTTCATAAGGAGTAATACTTTCAAACAGTTCGGTCAGTGATCCCTGTCGGCTGGTACTTTGCTTACTTGTAGCACTGGTCGTTGGCATTCTAGCCATGCAACTATCGTACATGGCTTTGTGGTTTTTTTTTAAGTGTTGATAAAGGTTCGTAGTGTTACCTCGTGAGGTAGCAACAGTAGCGAGGCACGTTCTGCACAATACCTGACGTTGCGCAGCATCTTCTTTTTTATAGCCAAAATAATTCCACACAACTGACGTGCCGCCCCTCTTTGGTACCAAACTTTCAGCTGTGCGCTCTTCTGACGAGCCTGAGGCCATTGTGCAGCAGGCTAAAGCGCAGCGTTGACTTCTCTCCCTGCCTGCTCTGCTTTGCTCCGCTCCGCTCACTCGCAAGTCACGTGACCAGATCACGTGACCAGTCAAATCGCAGCCTTTGCGGTTAGAAAATCTCGTTTTGTCATATCGCAATATTATCGCAAATGCAATTAATCGTTCAGCCCTAGCATTTACCCTCTGCAACATATTTTATGCAATATCTGTATGTAAATTTCTTTAATATTAAAAGTGTTACTACAGTCAAAACAAAACTGCAGTGATTGTTGATGCATTGCCCATGGTGCTTTAATGCGGGTCTGCTGATGGTTGTAGTGCGCGATCTGACACTGAAAATCAGCGCAGTAGAAAACAGAAGAAGCCTGGAGAGGGTGTGCAGGCGAAGACGGGTCGAACTAACGGGACCTCCCATTGGTTCGACTTCCTATTGGTCCGACCTAGTCGGACTTATGGGAGGTCGAACCAGTGGGAGGTCCCGTTAGTTCAACCTACGGCCCAGTCGAATCAATGGGAGGTCGAACCAATGGGAGGTTGAACCAATGGGCAGTTCCCAAAAAAGCATGCCACTAGTTCACCTCCTTACCCAAACATCCCCATGTCATCAATCTACTGTTTATTTTTTAATTTCACATTTATTAGTAGCTAGTTACTAAAATAGACAGGCAGAGGGTACTTGCTCTAGCTCTGGTTAGGGGTGAGAGGCTGTCAGCAAGGGAAACAGAGATCTGTGTGGGTACATGAGAAAGGGGTGGATTACGGGAAGTACTACCAGTTTCTAGGAGCTTCACCTCTATGATGACCATTTCCAGGCATGTTTTAGGATGACTAAGGGGCAGTTTGACAGCCTGCTGTCTATTGTTGGGCCTAGAAGAACAAAAATAAATACTACCTACAGGGAGTCCATTGGTGCTGACAAGCAGCTGAGCACAACCAGTTTCTCTTTCAATGTTTATCAATTATAAACTTGTTGTCATGACCACCACAAAAGGCCCACCTCTCAAATCATGTAATTGGACAATGGTGAAAAAAGAGTAGATGACGTAGGGTACTTTTTTGCTCTCAGTTATAGTTATTTCAACTCCAGGAGTTTCGAGCGCTCCGGCAAAAACAGCAGGTGCCTAGAGTGCGGAAACACAAGGCATGTAACAATGCCAAAACAGTGTTTTTAAGGAGAATGAAGCTTTTTGCTCAATTACAGAAAGGTGCCTCCAGCAGCAGAAATGCTTTCTGTGTGATCACAGCCTTTGAGAGGATGGTAGTTAGTCTTACAGCCACAAGAGGTGACAAGTGAGGACAATGTAAAAACAGGTTGGATTAGTGTTTTAACAATGCCGTGACTCTTCTTTTGAGGTCTAAGTATGAAAATAATAAAGACGTTAATTTAGTAGCCTGACAAAATTATTAAGGCATACTTCTACTACCCTTTTTTCAGAGCTTTCAACCACATCTCACAGCTTAGTAGAAGTGATGAAGGAGCCTCAAGCATAATAAACCATGTTAACCACAATGCAGACAAACACGCCCGCGTGGTCGCCTGCATTCAGTGGTCAGCATACCTCAGTCCCAGCGTCTCCATTCAAGCTCCGCCAACAAGCTCTCTCTGACTCCGACTCGGACCGCAGGGGTCCGCAGATCTCAGGCCTCCGCTCCTCCTTCAGCGAGGACCAGACACCGCGGGCACGGGCATAGGAGCCAGCTCCAACCCTCTCCTCATCAGCAGCTGACCCCATCGCCTAAGCTTCCAGCTCCCGGCTCTTCACCACAGCGCACCCATGGCCCTCATCTGCGAGCCGGCAGTCTCCCCATCCTCAGACTGAGCCCAGTATCAGAGACTGGACCATCACTAGCCTCCAACGTTTCCTGCGGAGCGAGGGCATCCCATTTCACCGCAACGGCAACAAAGTCAAACTTCTTCGATTGTACTCAGCCTCTAAAAACGCAGCAACAGACTCCATACCTCCCACTCTTCCGGCTTCCTCACCCGTACCACCAACTGCCGGTGTCGTCAGGCGTGACGTCACAGGGCCGTTGCTGCCTCAGCCACAGCCTGCATCATCAGCCCCCTCTGGTGGGGGCCAGGTTGTATGTCCCCCTGTGCCTGCTCCCTCTGTTCCTGAATTCTCTCAGATGATTTCAGCTTGCTTTTCATCCCTGTCTTTGCAGGCTTCACAAAATCCCTGTGCACATACATCCTTTCATCCCATCATCCCTTCCTCTACCCTTCCTTCAGCCATTCCCAGCAACACGGCTTCTGCTCATCTTCCTCCAATAGCCAACGCAGCAGCAGGAGAGTCTCAGTCAGCAACTCAAGGGGTCCCACCACAGGCTAACCAACTCGATGATCTCCAGCCTCCTTCTTCACTTCCAACTGGTCTATCGTTTGGGGGGACAGGGTTTTACAATTACCACGTGCACTTCGCTAACCAAGCAGCTGGCTGCATACAGCAATTTAACCACAGAACGTACTGGGGCACCCTTGACTTTGAACTCTACTGCCGCATATTCGCAGTCCGCACGTCCCTCTCCTGTGAGCTATGTGGAGCCCCTTCTCACCCTGCCAAAGCATGCACTGTCACTGCTCCGCTACCTCGCTCACGTCCATCTTCCTCGTGCAACACCAGATTCTTTAATCGCCTGTCAGACCAACTTGTACAGCACCTCAGCACCCCTGTTCAGGTAAACATCCTTGCCACTGCTCTACAAAACCATCATGACAGACAGCTTGTTCATTTTCTCATAGATGGCTTCACACATGGTTTTCATCCCGGTATGGCAGTTCTCCCTGACATTTCCCACGTCTGTCACAACCTCCAGTCTGCTCTTGCAGAACCTCACACTGTCGACACCCTGTCGGCTAAAAAGGTCAAAGAAGGATTCATGATAGGCCCATTTGATATTCCTCTTTTTCCACTTTTCTGCATTAGCCCAATAGGTGTTGCCACTCGCAAATACTCTGTAAAAAAGAGGCTAATTATGGACCGGTCTTCCCCACACGACTCACATTCCAAGCATCAACAGCGTCATTCCCAGTCCAGATTTCTCCATGCAATACGCAACCATCGACCATGCCATCATCCTCATTCCGCTAGCAGGACGTGGAGCTTGGCTTTCTAAAGCAGACATCACCAGCGCCCATTCATCCTGACCTCTGGTGTTTTTTCTGCATTTGCTGGAAGGGGGCCTTTGCTGAACTCAGCATCCCTCTTTCCGAGGAGAAAACATCAGGACCTGGCACTTCCATCGAGTTCCTTGGCATCACCCTGGACTCAATTTCCTTCCAAGCATCTCTGCCCTTGGAGAAAATACAGCGCATCTCTCTGCTTCTGTCAAACTACTACTCGTCACTGGCTTCCATTGTCCTTCAACCTCCCATTCTCACGTTACTATGTTAATAAAAGGCTTGCGTAAACAGGAGCCGGCTCTCCCAGCTAAGCACTTGCCACTCACTTCAGACCTTATCAGCCTCTGCATTTGCACTCTTCGTTGGACCAAACCATTCAGGTCCTAGGCCGCTGGTCATCCCAAGCATATTGCTCCTACATCCGCGACAATCTTGATGATCTCCGTCAAGCTCATTTTCAAATCAGTTCAATTTAAATCTGACTCTTTTGGGGGCCAGTGATCAGCTCAGGTGGATATATACGCCTTAGTCGGAACTCCCACACTGAGTCTCCCTCTGCCTGGTCTTCAATACATCCTCCCAGACCAGCCTAACAGATGACATCTTCCCTCTACCTCACCCACATCCATTCATCTATTTTCAACATTCATTATCTCCTGTATTTCATTACACCTTTCAACGACATATTGTTGTGGTGTGGTTCTTGCTAGTGAACATACTTTTAAGATCTGCAGACACTTCTGGATTCACTTGTCAACTCTACATGTATTTGTAAAATAAAGAAAATACTAAATACAGTGAGGCAACCAGATTTCACAACTGACTGTTTTTGTGTATTTTTCTTTCAGCTACCACTGACTGAAAAAAAAAAAAAAAAGCTTGACACACTTTATATTTATCCAGCATCAATCCATGTGAACTATTGTGGAACACAGTGTTCCGTTGTGATTGAATGAGGCTTTTTATGGCCTCTGTTACACTGATTTTAGGCAGCGTATGAAATTTTATATGACATGCAAAGTGCCTCAGGTCCCCAGGCATTTATGGACCAAATATTTTAGTCTGACTTTGCAGGAGTGTGAGAAGCAAGTCTTTTATTGGAGGTGTGTGTGTGTGTGTGTGTGTGTGTGTGTGTGTGTGTGTGTGTGCGCGCGCGCGCGCGCGCGCGCGTGTGTGTGTGTGTATACCACCTATGTGTAGAAACTGAGCTTGTGTGTTTTCAGCCTGATTAACAAGGAGATGCTCGGAGGTAATTTATGTTGGGTAAACAAGACAACAAGGTTGTGTTGCTGATTTTACATTCACTTGCAGTAGTGACGGCTGATAAAATGTAAGGAGAGTGTTATTTGTTGTCCTTTTATCTGTACATCTTAAAAGGAGAGGTTTAGGGTTTTGGAAATCTTGTTTCAAACAGCCAGATAGTAACTCTACTTTATTTTCTTGGTAAAAAAGGGAACGCTTGTGATTTTTAAGGTACTGTGTTTTGAATTTGTTTTAGAAATTAGATGCAACCTCCTACTGCTATTACAAACATAGCCCACTACCTACAGTCAATGGACAGGAATTGTTTCAAAGTCAAGTGTTCACTTAAACTTCTTAAACTAGGATGAAGTGACAACTTTAATTTGCTATACCTCAACATTTTTTTTCAATTCTCATAATAGAAATTGATCTTTACAGCTGCACTAATCAATGTTTAATATTAACAATTGATAAAATGTTCAATGTGAAAAGGGTTCCCTGTTTAGATGAACACACAAAAAGTGATCATCCATCTTCAAATCAAATCAGCATCCACAAATGTCATAAACACTGTACTGGGTATGACATACATGTGACAATAAAACCTAAGTTCCCAAATAAATCCAACAATTGGATAAATTGAGTAAAAAATGAATCAATAAACAATAACAATAAATTAAACAGACAGATATAACAAGATAAAATAGGTACAGTAAAAGGAGTCAATCTCTTGCTACAATCAGTATTATTAGATCAGTGAGTTTCAAAAATAAAACAGTATAACAATTACATAACACTATATGCTGTCACTGGTTCAAGAACCGGCTGTCCTCAGGGAAGCAACTCGTCCTCATCCTCTCTGTTTGGGCCATCAGGCAGTGGTAGCACCACCCTGACCGGGGAGTGATTAACTCCCTCAGTTCCCCTTGGAAATGTGGTGGAATAAAATGTTTCATCTCATTGCTGTAGTTTTACGGCACACAACTATTTTGTCTCAGCCGCACAGCTCCCATCAGTGTTGTGACAACAGCGGAGCATTAAGCAGCAAACAAGCCAGATATTTCAGGAGTTGGTAAGGACCAAATCAGAGCTAAAAGGATAATGAATAGTGGACTTACATTCAACAGGTGGCCTTGGCCAAAAGCTTTACTCCAAATTAAGACTATACTGGTCTGTGTCTGCTGCATTTGTAAATATTCAAAAGTTTGCTTACATGTCATGCCTCCGTTCTCATTTCCAGGTCGCCAAATACTGTTACTTTGTCTCGCCCCTCATGTGATACCAATGCTGAAGGCACCCTTTGGCATCTTCATGGGAGGCACCAGGCTTTCAGAGAATTCCAGTGTAAACCTGTTGCCACTGAGAGCAAATGACAAAGTATCAAGAGCTAGAAAGTCTGAGTAGGGTGGGAGGGGGTTGAGGTGGATAGGTCAAACAAACACAGACTTTCACCCAGGAGGCTGCTGTTTGTTTACAGTAAAAAACCAAAAGTCAGTGCTGTTTGATGTCATGTTACGAAATTTGGATGGTAAATGGTGTCTTTGCACCACGCGGTGCAGCTGCTGCACAGCTTTAATACACTTACATGGAACAGCCATTGGGAGCAATATTGGGTTCACTATCTTGCTCATAGATTCTTCGACATGCAGACTGGAGGAGCTTGTATTGAATGGCTGATCTTCAGATTAGTAGACCACCTGCTCTACCTCCTGAGCCACAGCCACAATGTGCGAGATGAGATGTACAAACAGGGCAATGTTGCTAAAAAGGAAGTCTAATAAGCCAGGAAATTGGACAATCAGACTGAATGGTAGGCTGTCGCTCTGATGAACTCCAAAACGGTCAAACAGTGGCAGGTCAAACAACACTGCATCCTTGTATATTGTATATATATATTTTTTTTTATATTTAATGTATAGTTGTATATTTTTTGTATATTCTGTATGTTTATGTTGGCTAAATTTGTGTACTTGTCATTTCTGGTACGTTGAAAGCAAGTCTGCCGGAGTCAAATTCCTTGTATGTACAAATGTACTTGGCTGAAATGTTTATCCAAATTCTGTTTTGAAAATCACAATCATTGAAAATTCACTCAGACTTTGTGATTCAACTCTGACCTACGCTATACTCAGTCGTGTGCAGCTTTTCTGTACAATAAGGGATCATAAGCAACATCTCAGGTGCGCTACTTTTTAGTTTTTTCCTCCAAATGAAGTGCTAAAGATAATCTGACTAAACTCTTGGCCTGTGAATCACCTGTCTGAACCCTCATTGCTTTTTGCCTCATCTGACTTGATTGTGGTGATATTGCTGTTGTGAGATTTCAGATATTAGTTTGGTTGGGACATGTTATAATTACTGATAGAAATCATGGCACAAACTATTCAAATAACACCCAGGTTATTATCAACTATAATTTTTAAGCTCATCATGTTCACGGCTGACTCAAAGTTAGGTCACTCATACAAGCCTCCTACAGACAGTTATCGGAAATGCCTTCCGCTGTCAAATGCTTGCTTCTGAGTGGCTTTGAGTGGCCTAAATGAAATGCCATATCTGATTTAATAACTGCATTGCTTACTCCTCCCCTTACCAATGTTTTAGTTGTTGTGTGTACACAGATGTACCCCAGCGGGCTTGAATTCTTTCATCATTCAACAGTAAAAACAATGTGAATGTAAGCTACTGAGTTATTAGAAGCAGTTCCCGGAGAGCAGTGAACCTATTTCTTAAAGCTACAGTAAGTTACTTTTATTCAAAAAATACTGACAGCAGTAAATGAGACAGATAATATGTGAAAAATTAGGTTACTCTGTTCTTAATGACATTTGCAAGAATGCACCATGCCTGAATGAAAACAACCAATCAGAGCCACAAGAAATCTCTGACGTAGTGTCAGTCATTGCACTACCTAAGGAGCAAAGACAGATAAACAGAAGAAGACCATTGAAAGTTTGCTCTTCATTCATGGTCCTCTTCTGTTTACTTTACATTCTTTGCTGTGTACAGTTTTTTTTTTTTTTTTGGTGGTGGTGGTGGTTGGTTTTCAGCCTTTGTGTTTGCAAAGCTCCTCCTTAGGCCACACGCTAAAGATATTGAGCTTGACTCCTGAGTAAAAGCTTGAGTGGCGGAGAGCGGTGCACAGTGTGTGCCTGTACTTTAGATTCTTCCAGACTGTGATTGGTTGTTTTCATACAGGTATAGTGGATTTTTGCAAATGCCATTAATAGCACAAGAAGGAGCCAGAGGAAACTGATTTTCTTTTCATATATCATCTGTCTCGTGTATTACTGTTAGGATACACTGACCGTTTCAGTAAATTTGACAAATTTATTTATTTATTTATTTTTTATAAAGGTTACCCACTGAAACTTTAAGGAGGCACATCTGTTCTTACAACCTGGCCACGATGTAAGCTCAGACCTCATCTGACTGGTAACCACTGCTCATCAAGTGTGTCTTTATATAGTGTGCATTATATTTCCAGCTGTCCGTCTGTCTGTCTGTCTGTCCATCTGTCCATCTGCCCCATTCTTGTGAATGGGATATCTCATGAGTGCCTTGGGGGAATTTTTTTTTTTTTTTAAATTTGGCACTTGGACACTGATTAGATTTTGATGGTCAAAGTTCAAAGGTCAAGACCATTGTGACCTTGTGTCCATCTCATTCTCGTGAACACGTTATCTCAAAAGTGCCTTTTTTTTTTTCTAAAGATATTTTTTGGGGCATTTTAGCCTTTCATTGATAGGACAGACAAGCATGAAAGGGGGAGAGAGAGAGAGAGAGATATATGACATGCAGCAAAGGGCCACGGGCTGGAGTCGAACCCGGGCCACTGCAGCAACAGCCTTGTACATTGGGCACGTGCTCTAACCACTAAGCCACCGACGCCCCATCTCAAAAGTGCCTTAAGGGATTTTCTTCCAGTTTGGCACAAATGTTCACTTAGACTCAACAATGAACTAATTACAATTTGTTGGTCATAGGTCAAAGGTTAAGGTCCCTATGATCTAGTCCGTCTCATTCTCACTATTGCAATCTCTCAAGAACGCCTTGAGGGAATTTTCTTAAATTTGGCAAAAATGTCCTTCTGAACTCAACAATGAACTGATTTTGTTTGTCAAAGGTCAAGGTTACTGTGACCTCACAAACCTTTTTTTGGGCCAAAACTCAATAATTCGTATGCTAATTACAATATTACATACTTTCGCAGAAATGTCTTATAAGACAAAATTATGAAGTGATGACATTATATATCAAAAAGGTCAACTTCACTGTGACATCAAAATGGTCCCAAAAAAATACTTTTATGACCAATATTCAACGTTCTTCTCAGAAACATAAGTGGAAACATTTGGACAGATACTGAACTGGTGATACCAATCTTGGATATGCACCTTGAAACTGTGCTGATTGTATAGATTTTCTGTGCTGCCAGGGGGACAATGGGTGTAAAGCATCCATGTTTTCACAGACATGGATGTAAACTATAAGTTCAACTTTATTAGTGTGTGGAAGTATATAACTGCAAGGTGGTCATTTTAGTGTCACTTTTGAAAGTGTTTTTTTTTTTTTTCAAAACATCCATCCATCCATATGCAGTTTATACAACAATCCAGTTGGCAAAGGACGTGGGGAATATTGTGATATAATACATGTTTGACTGAAAACATTGACTATGAATAGATCGTATGCTAGGGAAAACAATAGATGTGTTGTATATCCATGTGAAAGGGTAGCTCAAGTGAGCAGAATAACAAACATAACACACAGAAGTTGCATTCATGCAAATAATAGCACTTCAGATACAGACCTCTTACCTTCAGAATGCAAAGAATGGAGAGGTAAGATGGTGTCAAGGTAATGTGGATTATAATACACACTGAATGAAATTACAAATTAGTTACTATTAGAATACTATAACACGTCCTTTAAAGCAATTTAATGTTTACCAGATATCAAGGATAAAAAAAAGTCACAGAAAGTTGTTTCTTTTTCTTCTTCTTTTTGTGAAATAGTCAATACTCTCACCTTCCTATGACCTCCAAAAGTCCCTTTCAAATAAGTCAAGTACAGTAAGCGAACATCAGTGGTCAAAAGTAGACATTGCTTTATTTTACAGGGCCCCAAGCCTGAAAGGTTGGGGACGGCTGCTCTAAAATATACAGCACACAATAGAATGACAAGCAGCTTCTCTCAGCTGCGTATTAATTACACACTGTGAATGTCTTATTTAATTGTTAATGCTTTATAAAGTACAGGTCAAGGAATGTATTTAAGCTTGTGCTCTACCATTCATAGATGGATTGTACAATGGCTAACAAGCTGTGACTTGCTTGTTTCCAGCCTATTAAGTACAGCATATGGTATATGAAAGTTTTTTGAATACAATAAAACGTTATAGACATATTTATCCGACAGTAGTTATCAGCCTGTGCTTTCATTTAGCAGGTATGCCAAGTAAATGCTGCTTTGTATTTCTTTAGAAACTATTTATTTATTTAAGAATAATTCCCCGCTCTCATTCTGAATGCCAAAGACGCTAACCTTTGCTGTTGTGTGCCAGGTGTGTTGGGGAAAGCTAAGTACTCAGATGACACAATGTGAATTTATGCTGAGATTATGTTAAATCAATTTATTAGTCACCCTTAAGGGGCAGGTATTCAAGTGGGTACAGTACAAACAGACCATTTATTTATACAAATTAAAAAAAATCAATCTAAAAGTAGAAATATGGCAGTGTTGTTGCATTAGTGACACTTGTATAAAGAACAACTTCATTACATTTATACTACAAGTGTTGCTGGATTTTTGACCTGTTCAGAAGTTCTCCCTTCTCCATGCACCTTGAAAGGAGTGAAGTTTGGCCATGATCTAATATGCTTCTGATGGTAGAATGACTTGAAATACACAAAGATTAATGGCAGTGTCCAGTCTATAATGGGCCAACAATATTCAACACCTTAAAGGGGCATAAGAAATATATATATAATAATGTTTTGTGGAACTGCACAGTGCACACAATTTAATGGTCTAAAACATTCAAAACCATCATTATGCTCCTCTGAGCACATGATTTCCTGTTGTTTCATAGTCTTTTGTGTATGTATTCAGCATCATTTCATTGAAGTAAGCCATTCATTTGGGTGCAGGTTTGGGCAAACTGAAGAGTGAGTAACTGTGTCAAGTTGAAGGAACTCCACACCATTGAGATTAATGAAAGTGAGTTATCTTACCTGATGAGCCACTCTCTGCCTTTATACACACCAAAGTGCCAGTGCTATCTCACTAAATGTTCACCGTAGAGGGCCATTTCCCTTACCTCAAATATAATGAGTTAATGGAGGGCTAGCAAGAGTCAGCAGCTCCACATACACTAACAAAAGGTTTAGAACTACCGCAGATCCTTTTAGGTTTATTGAGCTTTTCGTGTGTTGCAAGGGTTCATGTTGTGTTGAAGGCTTTGATTTCCCTCTTTCCTGTTTGGATTTCTGTTGTTCTGGAATTTGTAGCAATTTGTTTAAAGGATGTCTTAAAGGAAATTTGTCCTCTCTGGTGCCTCAATAACCCCAAATTCAAATGTTTATATGTAGGATAACGTGGTAGGTTTATTTATATATTTTTGTTTTGTGTTTTGACACAATTGAAAAAAATATTCATGAATCACCTATGTAACATAAGGCAAGGCAAGGCAAGGCAAGTTTATTTGTATAGCACAGTTCAACACAAGGTAATTCAAAGTGCTTTACAGAGACATTAAAAGCAACAAGACACAATTTAAAACAATAAAAACAGTTGATTAAAAAGGGAAATAGAAATTGAGAATAATAGTGATAATAATAAAATACAGTAATAAGATAAGAAAAGAAGTAGAATAATAAAAGGCATAAATCAGCAGTGTGTAGTTAAAAAGTACGGGCAGTAGAATACAGCAGGTAAGTATTTAATCTAAGAGTACGCTTCAGTAAACAATAGTGTTTTTAGCCCTGATTTAAAGGAGCTGACAGTTTGAGCAGACCTCAGATCTATGGGAAGTTTGTTCCACAGGTGAGGAGCATAATAACTGAATGCTGCCTCACCTTGCTTGGTTCTTGTTCTTGGAACACACAACAAACCTGTTCCAGATGACCTAAGGGGTCTGGATGCTTCAACATGAACATGACTTAATTCCTTATTTCATGTAATAACAATTCTTTATTGCCATTTCTGCATTTCTACTTTCTTATACTGTTCAAGCCCAGTTTTCCACCAACATGGAACCTGTTCCGTTCTGGGTCCGGCACCTAATTTTGAACTGTTCAGAGCATTTCAACCAAAAATAAATTGGTACAGAACCCATAAAGTGGTTCCTGCTAGAGCGAAAAAATAGCAGGTTTTCCTTGACCTTAAATGCGAACCTTGACAGCATCAGTGGGCGTGTCTTATTGTATAGCTTGGAAATAATCTTTCGCTTAATAGCCTACTTTGTCTTCTTATTATTAATAGTTGATCCATGCTTGTTTTTTTTTTGTTGGTTTTTTTTTTGGATAAAAACAAATATCTGTAGAACAGAAGCTCACAGGTCATCTATGCAATCTGCCATCTTGCTACCACTGTGTACTTCACTTATGCATTGTGCACTGCCCTCTGTTGATGACACATCCTTGGTTACAATAATTCTGATTAAACGGGCTGGTTCACTAGATAGCACTGAGGAGTCCTGAATGGAACCAGTCCAAGACTTAGAGCTAATTTGTGGGAAAATGGAATGCTGTAAAAGCTGCATTAAAGAGAAGTGTTGATTATTTTGGTTGTGTCCTGAATGAAGCACTGGAAGCTGTATTTGAACAGTTTGGTAGGACTGGGGTCTAATACATATGTGGAGGACTTTTTTGCTGATAGTGATGCCAATTTCATCATCTGTTATTGTACAAAAAGATGTCATGGCAGGTGGAGGCTCACTAACAGGAACATCCCGTACAGTTGCGGCTTTTGTATTTATAATACTTTGTTTTTTTTAAATGATGGCATTTCCAGACATTTAGTCCTTAAAGCTTGATAATTTATTTCTGTAACAGCATTATGGTCATAACTTATCTCATTATCAGAACCCTAGTTTTCCTCAGTCTGTTAGGCTTTGTGGTAATGTTGATACATTCCCAGATTTCAGCGACTGCTTTGTTGACTACCGTATTATTGTAACCCAGAGAAATGATGGCAAAAATAAAATAAATAGAGATAAGTTTTAGTTAACTAGAATTTTCCTTTAACTCTTTCAAAACTGACCTCCTGCAGACAGCTGCCGGAGATTGTTGTTTGCATGATTCTGTTTAATTAAATCTAAAATAAGAACAATAATAGATAGAGCATTTATTGTTTTTGCAGCAGAGAGCTACGGCTTATGTCTTCCATGTCGTCATGTCATCACCTTATGTTACCTTACCTTACTTGCAGTGCAAACATAGTATTTAGCTGTAATTGTGCTGGAATTTCCCCCAGGAATTTCCTTGTGACGGCTACGGGGGATTGTTTGCACGATTCAGTTTATATCAGTGTAAAGTAAAAAACATAATAGCTAGAACTTTTTTGCAGCAGGTTTCTGTCTTCTGTGTCAGTGCTTTGTAAGCTCTAGATGATGTCATAGCGCTACATGAACTGTGGTGCAAAAACGCAAGGCAGCGCCCAAGACTGATGAATCCATCACAACGCCTTTGCACTCTGCTTATAAAAATGAGCAAATCTCAAAAACTAAATCATGAAATGATTTCAATTATTTTGTGTATGTTTCTACATTTAAAACTCCTTTGGATCAGTATGTTTTGTGTGTTTATTTTGTAAAATCTGATTTTAAAAAAACAAAACAAACATCCAGTTTTTGTGTTATTCTTATTTATGGACATATGTTCAGTATTTTTATCAATTATTACTGATTGTTGACTCACATAACCTTTTAGCTTAGCTTGTACAGATTTTAGGGATATGAAGCATTTGAAAATATTCCACGAAATCACATCACAATCATCTCTATTGCAGAATTCAAAGTGTTGATTAGCTCCAATTTTTTAGCTATTCATCTGCAAACAGATACATTGCTTTCTTTCAGGTTTGCTCCTGGCATTCAAACACATTACTTTTACTATCATTTAGATGGTTAATGTTTTCAAGTCCAATTATTTATGCCTGTTTTTTTTTTTTTTATTGTTGTTGTTGTTGTTGTTCTTACCTGTTTAGTGTTTCTTCTTTGTAAATATAATAGATTTGAAATCTGTACATGACCTCACTTAGTCTTAGTCCTAATTGCAGTCCTTAAAGATATCTGACTGACGAGAAATATATCAATTACAAACCCTCAGCGTTCTGCCAGGCACATTCAAAGGTGAAACGTGGCAGCTTTGAAATAAAGTTATTACCGAGGCAGGCATTTCAGTGCTTAAGAGTAAAAATTAATAATCGAGCCCGTCGCTACAGGAGAGGAAAAAGAAGAAAAGAAAAAGGAGAAAATTAGAGATGAAAGACAGCCACAGGTTAGGCCACGGCGAAAACTGTTTCATTTGGCCCATCGTCTCATCTCCAACTTGAAAGCCGGCCTCTTTTGTTCTTTTTTACCTCCCCCAGCCACACACCCACTCTTTTTCTTTTTTTTTACTCACCATTTGCACAGTTACACCACAGACATTTTGGTGATGGTCTTCCACCATTACTTGGATTTCCAGATGGCCTGCAGGAAATGAAAATGAATGCTACATATGTCTATCTCCACAGGGGTGTTTTTAAATTGCACATGGATATATTTTAATGATTGGTTGTCAGGGATAGCTTCTCTCGATTTTATTATAAAAAAATAAGTGGTAGAGAAAAGCAACAGTGAAAAGAACAAGGAATTCACTAATGGGTTGGGTTATTTCTTCCCTCCTTGGGCTCACATTTCCAATCGTTATTATCCAGCCTGTCTTTATTTTCAGAATGTGCACCTTCTCTCTCTGCATGCCTGTCTCTTTCAGAATGTGTCCTATTTTTATAATCCAAGGGGCATTTGCTGGACTGGAGTAATCAATAAATAATAACCCCTTCACTCCGCCACTCTTGTTTTAACCTGCGTGATTCCTGATGCAGTGGAGCAGTATCTCTGTAACAGAACACCGTGACCTCTTGCTCGATTCAGGGAAAGCCCATGCACAATTATAATTAATTCAAATCCATTTTTACCTCCCTGGAGACTAATAATTGCTATTTTTGCATGTGAGGAAAAGAGATTAAAGGAAATTAAGCCAGGAATACTGGACATCAGCACTGTTTGGACAAAGTTACCTTGCTTAAACAAGGGGAAACATTTGATGTGCTAGCAGCAATGCTGGAAGGATTGGACTGTTTGTCAGTCTGTCTGCCACTTTGTTCCTTTTTTTTGTTTGGTTTTTATTTTGGGTGAAATTTCTTATATATTGGTTGTATTGCCATGGGATATGATGCAAATAATCATGGTTTCCAGAGGGTGAATCCTCTTGATGTATCCCATAAGCAGGTCATAGCAAGTAAGACTTTTCATTTATCCAGTGAAGTATTCAGTGTGATTTGTTCCCACATGATGAACCCTAATATGTTTTCTCAGCTTTTGACTTTTAGTATTTTGCCAGAAGTCGGTTGACATTTTTTAGTTCAAAGAGAAAGTATTGAATGGAACGCTACACATATTGGTTCAGACATTCAACAGGATGAATTTTAATAACATTGGTGACAACACTGGTACCTTTATGTAATACTGCTGTAATACTACAGTAAATACTTTTTTTCAAGAAAAATTATTCCAGGATTAAATTTGACCAACATAATGCATGCAAATGTTTCACCGAACATATTTGCAAAATATTTGCACTAAACAAAACATAGAAAAGAGTACAGAATTTGTTTAAATTACCGAAAAGTCTGTGCTGGGTGTTAGCATAAGATTAAGATTAAGATCAATATTATTGTTTCAATATTTAACCAAAATAATAATAAGTTTCCTTACTTAAACCGAACCACATGCAGGACACAGAACATGAGCCCCGGTCTCCATCGACCACCTCACTTTGACTTCTCTGTAGGACAGCAATGTGGCAAAAAAAATTCTTGCTAACATGCTAAACTGAGTTAGTAAACATTATTAACCTTATGCATTTCAGCAATAAGGAGGGGCTCCAACTGCACATTATTTTGTTTCTCAACTTCCTGTCTGAACCACAAGTGGAATGTGTTGTGTTGTACAGGTTGAGATCTGCTGCTTGGGATCACCTTGCGCCACAATGCACAATGGAGACTCTTTGGGTTAGTTACACACAGTCAAATGGTTTCTATAACGAGGGCAAAAACCCGACTAGCCACCACAGGGCTGTCGGCTACATAGGTGTCTTAAAATGTCCACCTATTCAGAAATTGGCGAGGTATTTAGAGGAATATTGGATTTCTCCGTAACGCTAACTTTTTAGCGCATGAGCTAACGATAAATTCGATAGAAAAACAAACCAGAGGAAACTGTTAAAGTACCGTCCTCTGACGTTTGACAGTCCTGTCAAATCATTCATCCACCGAGTGAGAGCCTAGGGGTCGGACAGCCTGGTCCTATTGGTCAGTGTTTACTTTTAAAGGAACTCCAAGAGCGCAGTACCATGGATAACGTAACGATACATTCTGACAGCGCTCTGAATTTACCAGTGGTCCAGTATGTGCCAGAGTATGCTCTCATATTATTTCTGAATGCACCACTCACATCATCATCCTCCACTGTCTAAAACAAGTCAACAGAACAGAATGTCTGTGGAGAATTGTTTTGTGTCCAACTAAGCCCCGGCCAACAAACATTATACTGTTACATTGACATTAACAGTAAAAGCGTCTATGGGGAACCAACTTAAAAGCCGACAGTGTCACATTTTAAGGCCATTACATTGCACAATCAACATTTACTTCATAATGATAATTTAAAGCAAAAAGTATGTATATTTCCACTTGGCAATAAACCAGATTTTGATTGTTTTAATTGCCTAAACTTCACCCAATCTTAATGGTCCTAGTGGCAAAAATAGTCACTGCAGTGATTTTTGTCTCACGAGCAACAAGGAGGTAAAAGAGGCACAAAATCAAAACACTCTATTTTGGAAAGAACAGTAATGACCTATTTTGTCCCTTACTTTTTGAAGAAAACGTTTCTTTTTTTTCACGGGGAAAAATTGCTTATTTGCAGCTTAACAGAAAAATATATAAGTAGCAGAGTAATAAGTAAAAAAAAAAGATACTATTGACATAAGTGAAGAATAACATCCCTAATTTTTGATTAGCAAGCTCAACACTGTTTGAAACCATTTTACAGTTAGCTCTGAGCTCCCCACACTTTCTTTTCATTATCTTTCCTGTGTCATGCATTTTTCTCTCTTCCATCTTTCAGTCTATATATATTAGTTGTTCTCAGAGTAACACTCACTCTCTCTCTCATATACAAACTGACAGAAAAGCAGATCTACCCACTTTGTCCATCTGCAGGATGTTGAGGATTCACTGGCATACTCTCTCTCTCTCTCAGCCTTTATCTGTGCTATTTTCAGAGGGAGAGCAGTAAGTGAAGTATTGTGAGAGGTGATACAAAAGCTTCCTTCTCAAGGGAGGAGAGGGAGTGAGAGGCAGAGGAGAGAGTTTGTAAAATATGCCGCTGACTATTCATCTCCCCCTCTTTCCAGCTCCCTCTCTTCCTCTCTGACTCTTTCCAGGTGCTGAGAGAGGCCACTCCATATGCTTTGACACAAAGATTTTTCTCTGTATTGAATAATGCAGGTAGTCTACAATTCCTCCATCTCTCCTTTCTTTTTTATTTTCAGGCCATTTGAAACGCCAGCTCCACTCCAGGATATTAGCCGTGAGTAACAAATGTGACACATTACCATAAATACATTTCTGTTTTGCTCCTGTCTATTACAACACTGAAATAACCCAGCAGAGATCAAACTGAGAGGAAGTGTGTGAATGTGTTTACATTTCTTGCTCTAAGCATTCAACGCCATTTTGCCAGGGAAATGCTTTTGTGCTCAGACAGTGATGCATTGCAAACTCCTATTTGATTTGCCATGAAGCCCAATATAAGACTATTAATAATTGTTCGAAATTGTTGCATTATAAATGGGCTTCATGTCGCCCCCACTCTCGTACAGCCGTTTATTGACAATAATTCTTGAGGGGACATAGTAGATTGTTTGTGTAAGTGCCAGGAGATAAAAATACTACACAAGACCTTCTGCGGTATTGTATCTTTAACATTACCTCTCTGCCCACATTGTTGCATATTGGGTCTCTTTTTTGATTATCACTCATTCTTGAGAATTGGGTCAAAACCTAATTTTTTTTTTTTTTTTTGGATGTTTTATATTTATGCTTCAATTATGCAGGTAAAGTCATTTTTAAAAGATCAAAGTCTTAACTATTAAACCTTGTAATGGGCCAAGCTCCCAATGATTGAAGTTTTTCTTGAATAGTATACATAACAGATGTCAGAGATAAGATCTGACAACACATTCTCATCCCAAGTCATCACATAGTGCTGATTTGTCAGTGGCCTTTCATTTCTACGTGTTATGCTCTAGGTATTGTCCTGCTTCTGCTGTTGATGTTCTGAGATGCTGCAACCAATGCCGGGACGTCAACAAACCACATGTTTAGGTTCAGGCAGCAACAGCATGTGGTTATGTTTAGAAATAAACATCATGGTTTGGCTCTACATTCATACAGGAAGCGTATGAAGTTATTTTACAGTTTTGAAGGATGACAGATTTTACCTGTTATGTTTGTGATACAACCAATAGCAATTTTATTTAATAAATTTATCAAAAAAAAAAAAATAGAAAGCTTACCTGAACTTTAGCAGTATTCCTGCTTTTTTGGAAAAATTTGGGTAGGACATGATTTATCCCAATTCTCAAGGATGGGTGTTAACATGAAATATTCAAAATTATAGTTACAACTGGACAGTCTCTGTATCCTACAGGCAAAACCCAACCCAATTTATTTCCTCTCAACAGTGGAAATAAACTGAAGCACCAACTGTTAATCAATGGCTGAATAGCCTCTCAAGCTGCCTGGCCGTGAAAAAAGTGACATATGCTATAAAAAGCCACCTGCAGACCTTTCCAAAAAAAAATATGGAGACACTTAATGCACTACCTGGATACCAAGCTGTACATAGAAATCGGTAATTTGTTATTAAAAACTTCAGGTTACTAGAACTAACAAACTGTATACATGCTGTTTTTTTATTTTATTTTATTTTAATTTTTTTCTTGAAAGAAAGAAAGAAATTGTGCATTAGTTTATACAGCAGCAGGGCACTGTACATGGGCCTGATTTAAAATACACTACAGTGGTGTTGTTCATGGTAGTGAATTGGTGTTTTAGAAAACAATGGAGGTCTAGGGCCTAAAGCAATATTAAGTATTAATGGCCCTGCAGCACACCTACATGTGACTACCAGGACTTACTGCTCTGCCAGAGTTCAGCACAAAGAGAATATCCTTCCAAAAAGACGAGGGCCCCTTCTTACGCCCAGTCCAGGGCACGGGGCAACTGCCATTGCTAGTTTCAGACTGACACAGTTGTCATTTTCACAGCCAGCACCCATTAGTAGCAAATGTACTTATGTCCATCCGTGCGCTTGTGGGTGTGCAGGTATTAAAGTGAGGTGTTGTCAGGCACATTGTTGGTGTATTGCTTTTTTGAAGCAGCAGTAAGCATCTGCACTACTGACCAACAAAAACTTGGTCTACAGTAGAATGGTGCAAAGTTTTCCTGCTTTTTAAAGGTCAGGTAATAACATGCACCTACATAGGTGGGTTCACACATGTACAGTGTGCTTGTTACACACACAGAGACGCTCAGATGGGTTGCAGGTGGGAAATACTGGATTATTAATGTGATAAATATTAATAATAAAAATAATGTGAGGGGAGGAGGGACAGTAAGGAGAAGATGAAGGAAGGGCTCATTTAGCAAAGTCTGGTCTGTCCAACATACCATATAGCAACTAATTAGCTGTGTCCCAATTCGGGGTCTGCATCCTTCGAAGGACGCGGCCTATGCAGCCTCTGAAGGCTAGTCCCTCGGAGGCACCTCCGTCAACCGCTGTTAAATGGGATGGTCTAGCCTATGGAGGATTACTGGTTGCGTCACCACATCATGATTCCTGTCACCCAAGCCCATGAAAAACACAACAGACGGCAGCGACAAACCGGCGACAAAATGGAGCCAGAATTTGTCTTTTCTTCTTTTCTTGTCTTCTTTTTTTTTTTTAATTTACTTTTTGTTGGAGGAAGAGGAGAGGCTGCTCCGGCGACACTGGAGGCTCGTTTCTCCATCTGAGAGAGAGCCGTTATTTTAACTGACATTAATGTTCATATAGCTAGCATAGTTTGTTATAAACGATACCGTTAAGTGACAAACACTAGCCATATACACTATAGATTGGCATATATGGTCAATTTCATTTAACCATTAGACTTGATACAGGGCTCGTACAGGTGCTTAAAATCTCTGAAAATGCTGTAATTTTAATACTGTATTTTCAAGGTCTGAAAAGTGCTTGAATCTCAGTTTAAATGCTTGAATGGGCTTATAAAGTGCTTGAATTGGACCAAGTAAAATATGTACGAACCCTGCAAATAGCCCTGACTTAATTTCAATATTGAAATATTTTGGCATTGGTCGGTGCTTGACTTGAGAGTACTCTGGCACAGCCCACTGTACAGGCGTGCCATCTTGACAGACGGTGGGTACCCGTAGCTCCGTAAGTAGTAATTTCTGCTGATCTTTTGTAAATAGTTGTACATGTTAAGAATGCCCACTTGTAAACTTGTAAATAGGTAGAAATGTTCAGATTTTATCTTTGTAAATAATTGGTTATCAAAGAAAAAAAAAATACTGTGTTGTCACTGAAAAGTAGTTGAATAGTTTACTGTAGTTGTAAATAAGAAATGGAACCGACAATGCATAATATGATTTTAATTTAACTATATAGGTCATTTGGAACAGATAATGGAACAAGGTTACAATATTTCAATTCAGAACTATATGCAATATTTTTAATTAACATTTTAAATCAGAAACAGCAATACATAAAACTTAATTGAATAAAAAAAAATGACAAAAAAAAAATCAGCGTCTACATACCATTCTTTCCAATAAACTAAAAAGTCTGTCCATTCTCTTCCTGCTCTCTGTTTCCCTCCTCTCCTTGGCCTCCCTCTGCAACCTCATGTCCTCCCTTAGGTGCTCCAACAATTCATCCTGTCTTTCCCTTCATCTCTTTCTTGTCCCTCCTGTCGCTGGCCCTGGCTGCCTCTCCTCCTCCTCCTCCTCCTCACGCTGCTCACCCACTGCAGCACCTGGCCCTGGTGTGTCCTCAGGGCTGGATACAATTAGGACAGGAGGGGCAATGGAAGGCCTCTGTCCTAAAACCTCATCCATGAGGACTAAACAGGGCCAGGTAGCAGCAGTGGGCTTCCCGCCGACCCCCTGTCCTGTCCCTGGATCTTTGCATTCCTAAGGTAGAGCAAATCAATCACAACAGCAGCAATTTTCTGCAAAGTATTTATTAAAAAAGTCTTGAAAAGGAGGTTATCATGGACTCAAAAAGAGGTATGTTTGAGGTGCTCTTTGAGATGGGATTCATGTAGTGATGAAGAAAGGAAGAAAAAACTCCCAAGGCACTCTCCCAAAGCAGTTAAAATGCCTTTATTCTTATTAAAACCACAGTCCTTCGACACGTTTCGGCATCAAGCTTTCATCAGAAAGTTAAAAAGATTCAAGGAATAAAGAATATCAAAGTATGTATTAACTTGGGTAAAACAAATGTAGTTTTCATATCATTATCCAAACCTGCACATACTTTATTTTATTTGTTTAAGTTGTTTTGCCTGTTGAGGCTCCACTTTTTCTCCTCCATTTTTTGAGTGATTGTTCCAAACAAGAGAGAAGCATGACAGAAGGTAAACACACAAGATCACATTATCACAGATATGTAGATTCACAAAAGGTGACATCAGGACAGACATATAACTCCCACCCCCATGCAAAAACAACATTCACTTATTGGAGATCTAAAGATTATATTTGTACTTTGGTGTTTGTGCAGGATTTGGGTTGATTTAAGTAACCGTTACATACAAATATGTATAGAGAACAAATGGGCTATTTATTATTGCCTTAACAGGTACCTCCATCCGAGTGTGGCTGTATTCTTGGCCCCTCTGAACGGAGTTTTATAAATTCCTCCGTTTGCTCCTTGCTCCCCACAACAAAATGAAATGTAAAGCATATTTTCTGTTATGTCAACAGGCAAAATGATTGATCTATATAATAATGATAATAACTAGGGCTGTGGTCAACCAAAGAAAGTCTTGGTCGGCTAAAGTTGCACATAATCTTCAACTAATCGATCAGTCCTGGGGAAAAAAAAAATCTGCACGTAATTTTTACTTCTGCTGTGGCGTCTGTGTCACTCTGCAGTTACACCTCCAAAACACTAGTGGCGGTGGAGGACTGTGTTAAATGCTGTAAAGTTTAGTTCAAATAAAACTTTATTTACATAGTTGATTCAAAACTCACACTAAACACACATTAAATATGGCTTAATGGAGACAGTTTCAATTACAAGTACGCAAATCAGCTTCACTGTAAATCACAGACAGACAGTCTGTCTTTATCTGGACACATTTCCCCCACCAATACAACATGCTAACGTTATTAGCACAAGTCTATGGCGTTTTACATTGTATAAACTAGCCTAGCGTCTAGCGATCTTTTCCTCTTCTCATATAAAATCAGGGACAACAGCAACATTTAACAAAGGTAACGGCACGTAATTTGGCTCCATTACAACTCACAACTTTCACCAAACAAAACAAACGTCACACTAAACACATTTTCCAAACAAATACAACATGCTAACGTTATTAGCGCCAGCCTATGGCATTTTACATTGTATACATTAGCCTAGCGACGAGCGGACATTTCCTCTGCTCAAATGAAGCCAGGATAAATCCCTAAGTATTTAAATCCCTGAAGGATAAATCACTCACACGACTTAAAATGCTATTTTAGTGGAGGCTTTACTGTCTTCACAATTTATTGTTTCTTATCTGTGAAATGCAAATAAATACAAGCTTCATTCCCACTGAGGGAAATGGTGTCAGTATCCACCTTATTTTTCACAGAAACACGGAGGCAAAACAGAACGCAGCCAGCTTCCATTTTTTTGTGCGACACTTCCAGTCAAGCACTCTTACCACTGTGTAAATGGGGATCGCCTTGTTGTTTACCTTGCTGAGTTTACCTATATATATGTATAGATCACATTTTTCATGTCACTATCACTGTTTAGATTAATCTGATGTTTGTAAAGTCTATAAACACAATGACTGAACAAACATTACTTTTTATGTGTGTGTAATTAATAACATGGTTATAACCATCTTGATCTACAATATATTGTAGATTTGCTGGGCTAACCGTTAGCTGTTAACCGTTAGCGGTGTCTGTAATAACTCACTAAACTCACAAAGTGGCCCGTGAAAAAAATTTTTTTTCCAGCGGATGTCTTATTTACAACATGATTCAGCTAACTAGAGTAGTTTCATGTCGTATCCGACAACAGGAGGCTTTTAACAGATGACGTCCTGATGTTAGCTTTGCTGCTAGTGTTAGCTGTCCCTGTCAGCTGCAGCCTCTGATGCTTTCTAGACATTGTGTTTTCCCAAAACTGAATAAATACCACACATAGCAACACAAAACCGCTTTGCTAGCTCAATCATGTTGTAACGGCTGGATGGTTGATGCGTACATGCTGATTCAGGTGCTATCAGAGCCGATCCGCGCATCACTATGGCTTAATAATCAACTCAGTCAATCAAAACAACCCGTCCTGTGTTAGGAGTGTATGTCGCTGACAGAAAGAAAGAAAGAAAGAAAGAAAAGGGAAAACAAGATAGAAAAGCAGCGTACACCTCACATATTTATTTCTCACAGTTGCGCACACGTTAGGCTGGCATGCAGAAGCACCGTCTGTGTGTCTGTGTGTCGAGGGTGCGAGCCACAGCTTCAGCTGTTCAGGTAGAGAGGCTGTGTAGCGTGGTGTGTTTTTCGCTGATTCGGTTCTGCAGGTTCTCTGCTGGTACACTGGAGACGGGAATCAAGCAGTTTGTCTCACTTAGCACAGTCTTAGTCACTTTTTTTGGTTCATAGTTTTTGATTGACGTGCGATTTATTCGCGTTTAGAGGGAATAAATTTCCGTTATAACTTAAACGTGGGCACAGTTATCTAAATAAAATACACAGACTAACTAACTAACTAACTGATTGACTAACATAAACAACTGAAAATTGTAAAAAAAAAATTAGCTTGCACCGTTAGCTCCGGTAAGGGAAAGCATGGGGGAAAGTGGCTGACCGGCACAAAAAAACAGAAGTTGATCACTATTTACTTCTGTGGATACAGAAACTGACAGGAGGTCTGCGTCACTGTGATGCTGAGTGTGAGGGTGGGCGAGTCCAACTTTCTGTCAACAATGGGGGTGTTTTCAAAACACAGGTAACTTAGCCTGTCCCCCCCGCCACAGCAAATAATGAATTAATCCTGGAAAGCTGTTGATGTAGCACTTTTCTCCTCATGAAAGTAACACAGTGATTATTCGACTAATAAGATTTTTTTAACAGCCATTTAGATTTTTTAAGGCTCTCTTGAACTTCTGCGGTTGAGTAAAAATCTGTTACTTACATTTCAAGGTCTACTCAGTGCTGCTGCCAGTACTGCTGCTTGCCACCATTGTAAAAAAGAAAAAAATCCGGGTTGAACAGAGGCGTGCAAAGAATCTTGGGATATGGGAGGCAGCGAAGGATAGTAGCTGTGCATCCTCCGAATACAGGGAAAAGGAGGATGCATTTGTCGGCTGCATTTGGAAGAGCCTTTGAATTTAGACGAATAGGGACAGCCTTCATGCAGCGTTGTGACGTAATCGGCCTTCAGATTCGCCCTTCGAAGGATGCAGACCCTGAATTGGGACACAGCTAGAGTCTTTCACTGACTTTTGTGCATCTGTGCCATTGTGAAAAAAAGAAAAACAAAACAATAAAAAAAACACTGACACTGTCTTTCCTCCTTGAAATGGATCAATAATGTGATATAAATTCAGCTGTATTTGGGCGTCTGACATTTCTATACCTCAGTAATAGTAGCTGATAGTACAGCTTATTTCCAAACCTTTCTGCACCTCCCACATCCACATGCAGCAATTTGTGACTCTGAAATGTCAACACTGTTGTTTCCCAGTAGTGTCATAGATCGCTTTGTCTGTGACTATATCTTTGTCTGTGTGTGTGTCAGAGTGCGTACACATATGATGGCTGCCCGCAGTGCATCTGCTTGACTGCTCCATTCAATTGCTCACTCCAGCAGCACTGGAAAATGTTAATGGAGGGCAGTTAGCGTCAGATACAGTTCACCACCACCATCTGTACTCGACCCACCATCAACCTGATGGAGAGAAAAAGGTGGAGAGAGATTTACAAAACAGGGTTAAGGACAAAAAGGTATAAAAGAATAACCTTTGCTGGACTGTATTGATGTAGACTGGTCAGTTGCATTGTGCTTATTTCTGTGTGTGTGCGCGCAAGTGTGCGTGCGTGTGTGTGTGTGTGTGTGTGTGTGTGTACAAGCCTTATGGCTTTGTGACTGAAGTGTCCACTGGTGTGAAAAGAATTTACATCGCTGTGTGAAGAAGGTGTGAAGCAGACAGACAGTCAGGTACATCTTGTCCAATGGCCCGTCTACCACTTTGGCTACTGTTGCTCTGTCACGGTTATCTTTCTCACAAACACACACACACACGCACATGTTGCTCGCTCTGTTGCCTCCCTGACCCGAGATTGCTGTGTGCTGCTGCTCACATCCAGAGAAGCATTGGGCCATGTACAAACACACACACACACACACACACACACATACACACACAAACGCATGCTCACACACACAATGATTTATGGCCTCCAATACAGTCAATAAGAGCCAGGACCAAGATGAAGGACTTGGTAGCAGGACACACACAAACTAACACACACACACACACACACACCACACTGTTGTCCATTAGCTAAGTGTACTGGAGTGAGCTACTCACCACATTGGCTCTCTTTATTACATTCGTGTTTAATGCCACTCCCTCCGCTGCCCCATGTGAAAAACTAAAGGTGTTATAACCTGTGTACAACATATAACTGACAAGTGGAAAGGTGTGTGATTGCCATGAAACAGTACTTCAACTGACACATTTTTTATTAAAGAAAAACAAACAAACATAATCATAACTCAATAAACTGAAACACACACATCATACACAACACGACTTCCTCATTCAAGTGATAGTGGTATTTTTGAAGTCCTTTAACATTTAGAAATCCTTGTTTAAAAAAGTGATTCCAGATGTATTCATTCAATTTTTGACATTTTCTTTTTATGCTAATGCTACTTTGACTTTTTATAAGTGAAAGCAAAAACATATGGGTTTGGGTGTAGCCTGAAATCAAGAGGGTTCCGGGTTCTAAGGTATAAATGTTAGCATGAATGGTTGTGTACCTCCATACCCCCTTTTTTTCCCTTTAACAACAAACGCACATGGTTATGTTTTGCCAACACAAGCACGTGGTTGGCATTACACACGAGCCTCGATGGTACCACCACCCCATCCACCACCTTAACTTTTGTTGCTGTCCCACCACGTTTCACCCGGACAACCGGCCCGCATATCACAGCTTTGTTCATCGGTGTCTGACACTGGAAGTCACTGACCAAGCGCTGGTATTCCACAACTTGGGTTGAGACTAGGTTTCATCAAAACATTACACCCGTGCCACCCATGATCTCATCCTACCAGCTGTCCTGTTTAAACAGGCACTATTACTACCTCATATGCCACCCTTAAGGCCACACAAGTCTGCCCTCACATTCCATGATTATACCTTTTATACAGAACAGCGAAGCATAACAGTGTGAAATTTCTGCTTTGAGGAGGCAGTGTGAAAGGGGCTTATGTATCAGCCCTGTGATAGTCTATCAGCCCTGACAGCCCTCCTGTCTAGCCCCCCCTTATTCTGATGTTTCCCTCATCTACATACTCTGAAAGTAAATTACAAGCAAATTACCCTATTTTTACTTCTTCTCATTTCCTCTTCCATATTCTCTTTCCCACCCGACTGATCTACTTGTCCTTTCCCTCTCTTCTGTTGGATCCCTTTCTCCCCCCACCTCTCCTCACTAACTTTTGTTTGCCTAATAAACTCAGCAGTATCTCTTAGCTTGGAAATAAAATCAACTCTTTTTTAGAGCAACACAAGCTGTGCTTTCACATAAAACAACGGTCAATTAGACTTAAGACGCTGAGCCTCTGCCTGGGCCATAAAACATGGATAACAATGAGCAAACTAAAAACAAGACGCAAAGACACTTTCATTCCTCATCCTCAGTCGTTGGACTTGTTTCAGGGGTTTGGTGTGAACTTTTTATAGCATTTTTTGATTTTAATTGTGGTGGTTGCTTGTTCAAATGGCTTCCATAGTAACCGGTGTGTTGGAGAAGCTTCCAGAAGAAGGTAATTCGGAGTTAGAGCTAAGTTGATATTGGCCTAGACCTGGTGGCCTGTAGCAGTGGTGTTCACCCTCAGTACAGGGACCTGATGGATTTCCTGATGTTTAACAAGCTTTAAGAAAAAAAATCCACTTCAGAAATTAGGTTTACTTTCTAGCCAAGTTTACTAGGTGGCTCTATGGATGGCAATGTCAGTGTGTGAAGTATCTCAACAACTAATGGATATATTGCCATGACATTTTATGGCCTCCAGAGGATGAATTCTAATAAACTGGTAAATCTGGCCCATAGCCTTGTTCTATCTTTGCTTATTTATGTGTTGTAATACACTGCTGATGTGACAGGACATTGTTCTTAAGATTAACTTTTTTGTGAACAAGATCAAGACAAGAGCAAATTGTGAACAAGATATGTACCAAGTGGAACATTTTAAAGGTGAAAAATAAACTTGCCAGTGCTCATTTATTTTGTGGTACTGACCAACATGTGTCCACAGCATGCAGATAGTTGCCACAAGAAAATGTTGGCATTTTACATTTCTGCAAACAAGAAATACATTGCATTTGTATATTTTGTACAGATCATGTCATCTTTTCTAAAGTGACATAGTATACAGTGTATGAGCTGACTTCACGAGATTGTGAGGGGGATAGTAGAGGATGTGAGACCTTTGCAAGACGCATAAAGGTACAGACCACTGTTCAAGATCCAACAAGCTTATTTTTTACTGAGACAGAGACAAAGCATACCTAACTGAGCTGAACAGCATCATACTGCTCGGTGGAAATGGAGCTATAGTAGCACAAGTAGTGGTGGTGGTACACCGTTGCAGTATGGTTCAGCATTACATGTGACAGTGTCTGCCCTCACCTAGAAGTAATGTTGTTAGTGTTGTAATGTGATTGGACATACACTGGATTCTCACAGTAAGAAACAGTCAGCAGAAGCATGCTGGACCTAGAGAGGGTGTGTGTGTGTGTGTGTGTGTGTGTGTGTGTGTGTGTGTGTGTGTGTGTGTGTGTGTGCCACACTAGTGAATCTAAAGAGGACTTTGTCAGAGTGTACCACAGAGTGGATCAGGTTTTCCTTCTCTTAATCCGGATGGTGATGACTTGTCGTGAGCAGCCTGACCTGCAGCTTACCCCCCTCCCAATCACACTGGCTTAACTGGAGAGGCTGACGGGAAAGATGAGGCCTGGGTGTAGCTTGGAAACTCAGGCTGACTGACAGATCAACATACAGCAAGTATACACTTTCTCATTCTGCAGGTCAGCTCTGCTTTTTGCTTTTTCCTTTTGCTCTCTTTTACTCAGCTACATGTGCTATTTATTCAGTGACTACAGTTTTGAGTTCTGCATGAGAAAGTCAGCATGACAGCAATCATAATCAGAGAATGAAATTAAAACAAATGGAGTGATTAGATGTATTTATTTAAGTGTCTTGCACCACATGGTGTCCAGCATGCATAGGCTTGCAAAACACTTAAGAGCAACATGTTCATGTAGTATTTTCATAATGTACAGTTCCCTCATATATTTCCAACCTTCCACTTCTATATCCTATAATTGACACAGGGAAGCTTTGGAGTTTGATTCTATTTACCACCACAGAATTCAATACTGAATCCACATATAGAATAAAAGTAGATTTACTTTAAACAATTACAAGTAATGTTACTTATTACTTAGTTATTGATATCTGTAATCGTGTGTTAATTCCACCTGGTGTCACTCCGAAGTCGAGTGCTTGGTTAGTGACTTTGGATGTCAGACACCTGCGAAACACCAGTGTCAGGAGGAAACGCAGCAGGACAACACCAAAGGTTTAGGCGGTTGTAAATATGCATACATTAAAACTTCCTACCACTACTACTACTACTACATTTCCTTAAGCCAAAATGGCTCGTCTCTTTGGGAGAGTTGAATGGTGTCCTGAGGGCAGTTTCAGATGAAAGGTCATGAGTGTTTAAAATTAAAAAGGTCCACCTTCTGGGAAGTGCAGTGCAATTTTGGCTTGATATCAACAAATCCCATGAAAAGACTGTCTCTCAATACTTCATTATTTTTTTAACTTCCCTGCCATTGCTGTTGCACTCCATTCCAAGACCATTGGTTCCCACTGAAGACATCAACTGGAACTTGTAAAGATTGGACAGAGAAAAGCAAGTTATCCTTTAACTCCATACTTTTCATGACTTCATTCATACATTTTTTTCTTTAACCTTTCCCATACCCACTCAGGCTATACTATAAAGCCTCACAAATCACAATTTGCCTCAGAGGGGTTTACAGCATACGACATCCCACTGTCCTTTGGACCCTCACAGCGGATAAGGAAAAACTCCCCAAAAAACCCCTCACTGGCCTTACTGGCTTACACTCTCCAAAGTCCAAATACTCAGAAAAAGATCTGTCTTGCAGGCGAAAGAAATGCGGCTGGTCATGTAAAATGACAGTGGGAGACACTAATTGCTGCCTGGGTTGACTAAATGGCAAATATAATTGACAAAAAACAAAACCTTGTGCTTCAAACACTTAAGTTATTAATAACATAGAATTCTATTTATGAACATGTGTTAAATTGTAGGTTTATTTTACATTCCACTGCAAGAGGCACTAGGCTTCATAATATAAACTACCCCTGTCTTAAGGCTTGCCTTTATCAGCTTCAGTCAATAATCAGACAAACACCAATTGGTTGGATTGGTTTCACTCATTAGGGTCCGGGCAGCTAAGCTGCCAGGACACTATTGTAATCCTAGTTATTCTTCTTCTTCTTCTTCCGAGGAAATCATACTTCCCATGGGTGAAAACTCACCAAATTTTGCACAAAGGTCCAGTCTCATGCCAGATATCCTCAGCTGTAAAGTCAAGCCAATAGTCCTGATGGTGGCGCTACAGCAAGCATCTAAATTTCAAAACTTTGAAAATTCATAACAAATCAACCATAAGTGCTACAATTTCACAACTTTCATCAAACTGTAACCCCAATACCGAGGAAACTTTTGCACACTTAAATCTATTAAAAATTATGAAGTTCATCACTGTTTTTTTTTTTTTTTTCCAAAAACTGTAAAACTTCTTCAACCTATCTCCTCCCACAATTTTTGCTCAATTGACACCAAACTTGCTACAGAGAATCTTTAGACTGGGAGTCATGGTAAATGATGTGTGGCAAATTTCAGAATTTTATCTCAAAAACTGAATTTTTGACAGCATTTTGAATTTCACTCTCATGCGAACAATTGGAGTCAATGTAAAAATGGCAATTTTAAATATCAGTTTTTCACTTATGGAGTAAATCAATCATTGTTGCAAACACATTACCAACATCTCCATGCTGTCTAGATGCAATATGTGTATTTTCAGATTTTTGTCTTAATAACTGATTTTTTTTTTTTTACAGTGGTTTCAAATCTGCCTTTCCATGCACGGATGGCTGCTTTCCTGTACGACAGTGAATGGCTTACTCAATTTGTGAAGCCACTGTTGAGTTGCTACTTGCTAATTAGCTCAGAGCGGTAGGTTCCAGAGGTTGCGGGTTCGAGTCTCAACTGGTAAAGAATCCACATTGTAATGTAATCATCTTCTTGTGCTCCAGCTTATTGCTTAAAATTGCCTGAGTGTGACTGATCACTGTGCAGCGCATAGCTCAAGTAGTTAAACATCAGTTTTTCACTTATGGAGCAAATCAATCACTGTTAAAATAAATTACCAACATCTCCATGCTGTCTAGATGCAATATGTGTATTTTCAGATTTTTGTTTCGATAACTGATTTTTTTTTTTTTTATAGTGGTTTGAAATCTGCTTTTCCATGCATGGACGGCTGCTAAACCTGCACATCTGGCTTAGTCAATTTGTGAAGCTACACACGAATTGTCACTGACTAATTAGCTCAGTGAGATAGAAATTGAGTCTTAGTCTCAGATGTTGCGAGTTCAAGGCTCAGCTGCTGCAAAAGGCAGATTGTGTTGCTAAATTCCTAAATGTCTTCTGCTTGTTGCTCAGAATTGTCTAAAAATGCCCCAGACCCCACCCATTGCTGCGCAGCAGCTATGATTGAGATTATTTCTGCCTCTAGAGAAAATCTGTCCCAGAGAAATGCTTATAGGCCAAATATTATTACCTACACCAACTGATGTTGAAATTTGGTTCACCAGTGGTACATTCTCCTCAGTGTGTTTGAGCAGAGCATAGACTCATCTGAAGAAGAAAATATAAAAAGCAAGGACCATGACCAAACCCCAAGTTTAGTCTCTGGAAAGTGAAAACTCTGCACTAAAGTAGACCACAGACTTATTCTATTGTATCAGAGAGAAAGAGAGAGAGACACACAGGAAAAGAGAGAGACTGATTTGGTGTATCTCAGAGTGTGTCGACCGCTGACTCTGCCTTTTTCCCGTGGCTGGGTTATCTGCGAGGGGTAATGAATGGAGTCCGATGGAGTTAAGTTGAGATGAATGGAGACGAGCTCTGGATTCAGCACATGGGCCTTATCATCACTGGAGTATGAAGGCGGCTATTAAACAATGCCTACAACATACGGTGTATAGGACCTTTGGTGATTCAACAGTGAGATTGTTCTTCCTTTAATAGAGTGTCACAGAAACCCACTTATTCACACCTATGTTTTCTGTTGTTGGTAATATTAACCTTGATTGTGTCACTTTCTACTTCACATATAGGCTGAGGGAGCCAACAAAATAAATGATAGTGTAGAATATTGTAGGTGTATTGTTGGAGATTTGTTTTCATGCAAGATTAAGCAAGATTTTAGTCATCACTAAAACCACAGTTGTAGAGACGTTTGTAGCTCATTTTTATGTCTCCGCACTGCTAATGCCATGGCCAGAGGTATTATATTTTTACGCATCCATCCATCATGAATGGGATATCTCAACAACGGCTTGAAGGAATTTCCTTAAATTTGGCACAAACAAAGGTCAGAGGTCAAGGTCTCTGGGACTGTCCATCTCTTTCTTGTGATTGTGATATTTCCACAACACCTTGAAGAAAGTTTTTCAAATTTGGCACAGACATCCACTTGAACTGATCGGAACTGGGTGGTCTAAGGTCTAGGTCACTGTCACTGTGACTTAATAAAACTCCCCCCAGCAGTTCTGAACATCAAACAGTTAATTTACAGCATTCTGGTGATGTTTTTATTTTTATTTTATTTTTGCAACAAATTACTGAGGAAATGTCTACTTTTATGTAAAGGAAAACACAAATTCAGTCGTGAATAGGTGATAAATGAAAAATAAAAAGAATAGGGAATAAGGCTCAGGCATTCTGTGTAGTTTTCAAAAAAAAACATTTTTTCCTGCAGATCAGGTTTCTCATTCAATGTTACCCCTGCTGAGTTAATACACATGTAGGCATAGTTTACTTTTTCAACCTACTTTGTGTCTTTTGTGTAGGGAATAACCTCTTTAAATGTGCACGTGGCACCTATTCACATGAATGATAACATTATATAAAATAATAGATTTTTATTACTTCAAAAACCTCTGGACTTGAATAGCTCATATGTGTTTCAGCAAGATTTCTGCTCATGTTCAACACTTCCTGTACAATCAAATCATATCCCACACGTCCCCACAACTTTATACGTGTGCTTCTCAGGAAAACACTGTACCACTACATTTTCCTGACAGAGACATGTTACTGGTTACGCTGCAGATTCAGATTTTTACTCACAAAATATAACAATGATCAGAGAGGTTCAAATGTCTTTTTTTCTAACTAGGCCCAATTGTTTTTGTCAGTTGCTGAAAGTAGTAAAATCATATGATGTGTATTTTTAAAGAGAAAAAAGTTGGCTAGCAAAACCATAGCTTTGCTTCCCCTAACTGAATAATGGAGATGCATTTGCTCCACTTGCTCCATTGCTCAGATGCCTGTGTGCTGTGCATTCAATATTGCTGGGCTGACTGTTTGACAGACACAGAACCCAGTTTGAGACTTTCTTTGGAGGAGGAAACGTTTAAGCAACGGTGCGCTGCTCTTGGAGGTGGAATGCCAAAACTAATTGAAAACATGTCTGATCGGGCATTAATGGGATCGTCCGGTGTTGAAAAATTAAATGCACTGCCCCTTACTGAATCAGCCGATTTGTCCATGCACTGTAGTGTGTAATGTTTGAGCCATTTGCCCTCTGCTCCTCCCATTACATACGTCCTGCAGCTTGACAATCATCACAGCAACTATCTCAACACTGTAAATATTTTACTTCACCATGTACATTTAGTGTTTAGGCTGTATGACCTCAGTTCCTTTGGGCCCAACATTTAAACGGAACACACATGTGTCTGCTCCAACGACCCATTTCTACCAGAAATATATTTAATAACAAAAGCAACATACCACTTTAATACTATTTACAAGATTTATCCCTCCCAAGTATCACTTGGGTCAAAGGGTAAAAGTACATATCCAGTTTTTAAGTATGAGGCACTCCTCTGCATGCAAATCCACTCCATTTTAAGCTGATGTGACAGGTGTATTTTTGCATTTAAATCATGCTTAGTGCAGGATCCTGAAAATCTTTTCAGAGAGACCAGGCTTTCATCTGACAAGAGCGACAGTGAGTGCAATCAATTAGCAGTCTGGAACAATCAGCAAAGCATACTCACAGCACTTTGCTGGAACAGTGGTTCCTGATAATTGGTAGACTGTCCTCCCACTGATATGATGAATAACCATGGTGTTTCTGGAAACGAAAAGTCTCTAATATTTTCCTAAAGTGGGATCAGCGACACTTCAAATGAAACTGAAGAGTGTGTTTATGAGACATAAAGAGAGAGAGAGAGGTAGGTGGAAAGGGATGGAGGAGAGATAGTGAAATATATAGTGAGGGAGGGAGGATGTTCAGCGTGTGGCTCATTAACTCAGGAGATGTAATCAGGGGGAGGGAGGGAGACATTTGGCCATCGATTAATGAGCAGCATGGGTAGTGTGGTGGTGAAGCCATACAGTATGTGAACTCTGCTGTCAGCTCTGATGTTGTAGTACGTGGATGATTTCTATGTATACATCTCTGAATATAGATGCTCAGGGGTTTAAATTAGAAATTGCAATGTGTGGGAGTTCTAATGTAGCAAAATCAGTGAAAAGGTCCTCACCCTGATGCCATGGTTTAAACATACACAGTAACTTTGTTGATCTAGTGCAGGAGCAGGAGGCGGCGGTGGTAGGTAGACTGTGCATGCTCAGCATTTTCACGTTGATATTACATGTGTAAATTGTGTTTTTACATGTGATGTCTTCAGTGTTGGGGTCCTATATTTCCATCCTGAAAACAATGTTCTGTCTGAGGATCTCCTCTGCCATTGTCTTGTGGCAGGCGCACCGCTCACACTTTTTTAAAAATCTGTTTCTGGGAAGTGGTGCATCTGAATTTTAAACTGTGTCCGAACAGCAAGCGAGCATTGCTCTCTGTCCCCGCTGAATTCATTAACTATGTACCTCTGTTAGGTAATGTAAACTAACCACGTAGGCTACCTATCAAATGTGTAGTACGCTCAACTGGAGACAAAACCACTTAAAAGTTTGGCGAGTACTCGCTATCTCTCTATGTTTGTATATTGTGATACTAACTGGAAATTATATACAATATAGCCACCAGCATGTAGATTGTTATTAGCGATGGTCATTTCCCAGAAACTTTAAGCTCCCTGGCGATCTCCCTCCAGCCAGCTGTCACCTTAATTTGGTTTTTGGGGAGGCACTATATCGATAATTCCTCATTACAACCTCATGAATCAGCCATTTTTCTACCATTGTGGGGCTTTCAAAGTGAGTGACAGGAAGCAATAGAAACAGGGCCTACCACAAAAGTTCAGCTCAAAACAGCAGCGCCACATTGCTCGCAGCCAATAAGGACATTCCTACAAAAAAAAACAATACAATACAACTGCTGTTTGCTCGAATCACAGTTAGGACACAGTGTTAGAGCAAATAAAACATACAAATAAAGTAATCCCTTTAAGTAATATTTTTTTTTGTATTCAGGATAAAATTACTTTAAACTGTTACTGTAACAGAATACAGTTTCTCATATTATGTATTTCCAAGACGTAACTTTGTATTCCCTTACTCACCAAACCTGGATATCCTATGTTGTGTTCATACCAAATGTGATGCAAATTTTTGCATCGCGTTAATCGCGCAAGTCTTGTTGAAGGAGTCTTTATGACAAGAGATCAATCTGCAGCCTGAAGAAGACACACATACAAACTTCACATGACAAAACAATGAGACAGCCCCGTGGAACAGTTCACTTAACATTCTTATACTCCTCCTCAGATAAACATTATACCTAACTTTCCCTTTTTATGTATGTGTGTAAGTATAATTTCTTGCCGTTTCCAGAACTTGCCTTAATTTATCTGAATACTTGCTGCTTTACCACATCTTGTTACTGGCAACGACATCTGTTTCCCATCACAGTGTTTCACCATCACAATGTTTGCCAGGTCACCTTGTTCTAAGCCTTTTCCCCAGAATGAGAACATTCAGGGTTCCTCAGTTTTAGTAAACATGTTTTGCTTTTAACTTGACCTTAGGGATCAAATATTTCTAGGCCTTTTCACCACCATAGTTTGAACACGAAAAATATTTTGTCTTGATTCGCTTCATTTGCACGAATAACGAACTTCTGCTGGTATGTCCTTGGCGTCATATGTCCCAGAAGGATCTCAGTGCTAATTGGATATCGCAGTGAGAATTGATCATTGAAGTTCAGATGAAGCATATAATGCAAAATCATACTACTTGCTTCTTTTGCACCACTTAATTCATATATTTCACGTCATTCGCATCACGTCCATTGTGTCCATCACGCCGCCCAGCAAGAGTTTGCATTTAATCACGTCTTTACATGTACTTTACATGTAATTCAATCGAGCAAATTGTTTTATTCGCGCCCAGTGTTAATAGAACATTACACCATAATTTCTTTTAAAATCACACCTGCCTAATGGGACTTTATGTCAAATGAAATGCATATGCAATAAATCATCTTATGTGTCCATAAATATCCCAAAAACGTATGACATCTGTTGCATGGCTGCCCGTCCTGGAAGAGGGATCCCTCCTCAGTTGCTCTTCCTGAGGTTTCTACCATTATTTTTTCCCCGTTAAAGGGTTTTTTGGGGGGAGTTTTTCCTTATCCGCTGTGAGGGTCCAAAGGACAGAGGGATGTCGTATGCTGTAAAGCCCTGTGAGGCAAACTGTTATTTGTGATATTGGGCTTTATATATGAAATTGATTAATTGATTGATTGATTGACTGAGAAATGTGGACATTTGTTTTAATTAATGATTTGGTTCATCATGATATTTCTTTAGTAATACATAAAAATCTTACTTGTAAAATTTAAAACATTGGGAACACTGCATTTTCTACTGGCAAAGTTACTTCTAAATCTAACAATAGAAGACAGCTTGTCACTAGCTTCCACTGTAAATAAACTCTATCCACCTTATTCCTGAGGATGCTACTGTAGAAATGATTTTAGGCGCAACCTCCGGTGAGATAGCAGAATTAGCAGAAAGCTAGTTAGTTGCATTGATTGTCTATGGTTAGTCCCAGTGGCTAATCATGGCAGCTTACCTCAAAGGTCGTTTGTTTCAAAAATAATTCACCTTCAGTTTAGCAAATACGACTTTTTTAACAGATACTTAACTGGCGTGAAATTAGCTTTTTCTAAAATGTCCCTGCGGACCTCTGGTCTCAACAACAGTGCATTGAACATGCAGCCTGATCAAAGCAGGATTGTTCCCATGGCCAATGGTACAGTGTCTGTCGCCTACCTACATACAGGAACAGGTTAACACCCATCCTGTACAATAACGGATCATTCCGTATGGAAAAATAAAATGCCCCGTCCCTTACTGACTCAATATAGGATATGATTTGTCCCGTATTTTCGTACACACCATACTCTTAATGCATACATATAAAATAATAAAACCAAATGAGTTTTGAGAGCAGAAAAGTATTAAATCATAATTTGTGGAGGAGAATGACAGCTAGAATTACAAGTCTGTTACTCAGTGTTGGTACATTATATCCCCATCTTTCCCCTTTGAATGCATTGTCAACCTATATTAGAAAATAGCCCATTATTGCATGCTTGGAATTATGTGTGCATGTTGTTTGAAATAAATGCCTAAAGTTATTTATTCATCTCCTACTTTATATTGCTGTGGTTTGCTGCTAAATTTGGCATCATGTCTCAATCAGTAAAACTCTGATTTAATAAATCTGCAGTCATGAAAATGTGTAAACTAAATCATTAAGGCAGATGAGTGGAACATTAGCTAGGAAACATCATGTTTATTCACTTTACACTGAGCTAAAGTTACTGTAATACTGAATTATGTTAAATGATTGCCAAATGTGTAAATGTCTGTTTATGAGTTGCAAGAAATCATCTTTTAGAAGCCGTAGACGTTTACAGTCAGCCAGTTCAGGTTCAGTTAAATTTAACAATATGCTAACGTAGCAAGGTAAGCTAATAGCTAACACACTTAGTTAAAGAGGAAAAAAAAACAATGCTTCCAGAGGGCTGTCAGAGATGGCAGAGGTATAATCACATTATCCTGTCTGAGGTGTTACAGGCTTAGGATTAGTATACCATTGGGAGCGTATCTATATGTTTCCAGGGTTCTATGTTTTCCAGGTTGTATGTTCCCCACTTAACCCTGCAAAAAAGGTTCTATGTTCTCCGCTTACACAAAAAAGGTTCTATGTTTCCCGGGATCTATGTTGCCCGCTCAACCAAGCGGTAAGTGGGGAACATTTAAGCTTTTTTGCAGGGTTAAGTGGGGATCATAGAACCCAGGAAACATAGAACCCTGGAAACATAGGGATGACCCCATACCCGTCAGTCAGTCCCGTTACCACTGGGAAACACTGGTTATGATGCAGCACCAGAAGTCACACCCATAATTCATGCACGACATCATGGGGGCTCGGAATAAGGTGGATAATCACAGTTTTGAGGAAGAGTACTGTTGAGGGGAATACATGAAAAAAAAACAGTTTATCTGTAGTCTCTTGGGTATAAAACTTAACAGCTGACGGAGGGAAATTTATCGCTGTTGAAATCCTGTAAACTGAAATATACGATATTTGCAATATGAGCATATGCAGCATAAAGGTGGTAAAAAAAAATACATGCAGTGCATTTGTACAGTACATCATGCATCTTCACCACAGAGCAGCCATATGGGACACATTATGGGCCCACCGTGTGGTGTCGTCAAACTGACAGGACACAGTGATTTAACCCTGCTGGAAGTAGATAGATCCATGCCTACCTTCAAAGTCATCTGTCTCCCAGCTCTGTGGAGTATAAAAGCCCCCAGGGAAACAGTACACCATGTTGGCCATTCAAGTACCTCTCAATTACTGATTTTAATTTCCCTTCTACTGCTGGTCCGTCTCCATTAGCTGTGACATTTCTCTGACATATAGAACTACATAGCTGCTTTTTCTAGTTGTCGCCACAGTCACTTACTGCTGCAGAAGTTTTGGTGAAACTCAGCATTTGCATATCATGGTGGGCTGGAGACAAAGTGTAAGGGTGTGAGATATTACTCTGCGGTCAAACTGTGTGGTTATTTCTTTTAGCTTCTAAAAAGCTCATTGTCCCTGAGACTTATCTGTGGCTTCAAACTGAATCATTCCATTTGATGATTAAGTTCTTTTGATTAAAGAAATATTTTCTTTAATGTACTGTCTGTGTTGTCAATTATATTTATTTCATATGAATCACCTGGGCTTTCATACTTTGTACTGTTTTGAATGCAAGTGATTTCAGATGTAGCTAAATTAAAATTCTTTAGAATCTGATTCTGCTTCCTTGTTAAAGGATCACCTCAATTAGCTAATTTACAAAGCGCCAGTGCAGTTTTTATGTTAATTTTACCAAGACATAAACATCAATGATTGGAATATCAGTCGAGGAGCCCCTGACGTGAGCCCTTTTCTTTCACTGTCACTGTACACAGAGCATCACAGGAAATGCAGTACAAAGTTTCACAAACCCGTCTCGAGATAAGGAAGGTATAGGAGAAAAAAGTGCAATGAAAAAAGCCTTTCAGAGCAGCGTAAGGCAAAGTGCGCCGAGGGCAAAGCAGCAGGATGCCCACCCTGTTTGTTCACCCTTATTTCTGCTTGCTGTTTCAATAGCCCCAGTCTCTGTTGCTGAATGCTAGTGAGATCAGCTTAACTCCTGAACCACAGAAGAGAGTGGTACCATTTGTTCTGCTGCTATCCAGCAGTGTGATGGCCACATAGGCTGACAGAACTATCAGGAGCATTGCAGTTTGTAGGAGTGTTATGACTTAACTATGATGCCAAAGCATACTACTTATTCCTTTGTGTTGATGAGCATGTTTAAGGCCAAAAAGTTAGTCTTACAGGTGAAATATGAGACTTGACTTATGTGCCATTGAAGACATTTAAAGCACTGGCCCAAAGTGATGAATCAAAATTGACCTGGACAATTCTGATTAGGGTAGAGCCTTATAAGGCATCAAAGTTACTTTGACACTAACAGTGGCCTGGATTACCAACTTGGCAAGGCATCAGTCCCAAGAAAAGCCCAACAGCCTTTGCATTTTTTGTGTCTCAGCAACTTATTGCAACTGTCTTTGGGAAATTAGTTAGAGTTAATATTACTACAGTACAGTAGTATGGGTCAAACAAAGTTTCACAGACGGTCACCAACTTCCAGGGTTCACTAAAGTCACTCACATAGCGTGTGTACATCAAACCTAACCAAGTAGGTTTTTTTTTTGCCTAAATCCTAACCGCATCCAATGTCTTTCAGTTTTGCACACATAGATATGCTAAAGGTTGCCTTGTGCGTCTCTATCAGATGCTGGTGTGACAAATCAATGGTATTTAACAATTGGAGAACAAAACTGAGTTGAGGATACTCAAACAATAATCTGCTGCCGTCTGCAGCTGTGCTGATTTCATATTGAAACAGAATGCTTGATCACTAGGGGAACAGTTGCCGTTGTGACTGAGAATTATGTTATGAATATGAACAGTTCATAAGTTATAAATTACTCACACCCATAGTTTTTTTGGAGCCTGCTTGCTTTTTGTAAACTTGTCTTCATTGGTGGCCCTGAAATGAATCAGGGCTTGTGTTTTGTCTGGTGGCCCTGAAATGGAACAGAGATAACAACATTACTTTCTTTTATTTTTTTGGCTACCTGTCAGATATTCGTTAAGTTATTAGTTTAGTTTCATGCAGTATTGCAAGTATTATCACAATGAATACTGTAGTCAACATCCAGCAGAACTAGTGAAACTGTTTATACGGTCACACAAGTGTTATCTGGTGACTTTCATTCACATTAACGTTTCACTCTTTGGGTTGTAAGTTGATTTTCAACCAAATAATCTGTACCACAACAACCGACTGAACTTATTCAGCAGAAAGTCACCAGATAATACGATCACTAACGTTAACCTGCAGCTGTAACGGTACCAGCTGCAGACTTTATGGCTACAGGAGATGACACCGTCCGGTCATCTTACAAAAATGTCGATGAAAACATTTCACGTATAGTAAAACAACTTAACTACGTTATCACTGAGAAAAATTACTTTTTGTAACTGAATGACAGCATACTCGGTTATCAGAGAACGTGCAGGGGCAAGCGCCCGCGCCGGCTTCGTTAGCTAGCCAAAAGATATGTGTGTTACACTACATAGAGGTCTATAGTCCATAAAATGACGTTAAACTAAGATAATGCAACGGTTATCATAATTATAAAACAACTATTAACGAGGAAAATACTCACATTGATAACTCCGCTTCCTTACGCTTGTCGCCGCCATCTTGCATTGA
The DNA here is from genome assembly GCA_035609425.1 of Epinephelus awoara. NCBI lineage: Eukaryota > Metazoa > Chordata > Actinopteri > Perciformes > Serranidae > Epinephelus > Epinephelus awoara. The sequence goes on from CM069303.1 coordinate 5,221,800, forward strand.
CTGAATCGTCTGTACTTGGCCGGGCTCGGCTGGGCTCGGCGGATGATGCGCAAAATATTCTGGGATAGCACTCACTACCAAGGGTGGTCCTGGAAAATCTTAAAAGTGAGGGACATACAGCACTTATTCTTGACCCTCAACTCAACACTCTGAGAATCGGGACAGCACTAGCACTTCGCGGGAGCGCGGATTTTCGAGACTGAGGGTTAAGATTGAAGGTTAAGATAGGAATTGGGATTAGGCCTTTGACTTGTGGTTTGAGCAATTTTCCTGACAATAGACATTTTTGTTTATTAAAATTTTAGGTATATAACTTTCTCTCCACTCTTAATTATTGTACAAAGCTTACAACATCCCAGAAAATAGATTGGAAGGTGCTTGGTGAAGAAAAAAAAAAACAAAAAAAAAAAACAGAAAGGTAAAATATTTTAATATCACTCAATTATTTTGTAGCATTTCTGGAATGGGGCGGTCATGAATTTGAAAATAAAGTTAGCCTGAGGAAAAGAAAAAGAGACTCATGAGATCAATGGAGTCATGAAAAATGAGAAAAATAAGATTCCTTCCCAGCGGCGCTCTCTGCGTTGCTCGGACACTGAGTTTAGCTATATGTCTCTGTAGTCGCTCACACACACACACACACACACACACACACACACACACACACACACACACACACACACACACACACACACACACACACGCAGACACAAACACTTACATATGTCTAAACACATGCAGTCATACACACAAAACAATCACATTAGGTCTAGTCAGTTAGAGGCTGCCATGTTTTTGCTGCGTCCTGTTAGGAAATATGTATATCAGAAAGGGCTTCTTCTTCCTCTGCTCTCTTTCTCTCTCGCCTCTTGATATGCCCTCAGGCTGATTTGGCAGCAGAGTGACCAAATCCGTCCAATTAGGAGTCATCCATTGCATGTTTGGGCCTTTTCTGACATTGCAATTTTTCACGCAAACAGGGAAGGAGACAAGTAAAAGAAAGGATTATGGTTTAAGAACACTTCTTTGGCCTGTCAACATGCAGTATGCACATATATTTATATATATGTGTGTGTTTGTGTGTTTTGCTGCGTTGGAGGTTTGGTGGCAGTGGTCCACTCATTTTTAATCTCTGTCAGTTTTGCACTGCAGGCACCGTGGTCACGCACAATCTATTCTGTTCACACACATGCCCACATGTACGCAAACACTTATACACTCACACAAACCGTATCTCTTCCGCTCAGCGCTGTGCCATTTGGTGAGTGGTCACAGTGTGTAGACACAGGAGGCAGCCAACTGTATCCCTCATGTTTGGGCGTCACAGTCACTGAATTCTTGTACAACTACTGCTCACAAACTGCTGATAGGCACAGCCAACAGGTGACAGGGAATCTACACACAGCTGCCACTGCTCGTTCAAATGCAGACAGAAATTAAGTGACAGTTAATGACTCTTACCTTCAAGGGAAACACCAAACAGAGCTTTTAGGAGGCCAGAATCATCAAATTCAGCCATGTTATACACTTGAACACTCACTCTGATGCATCATGCATCACTTGACAGTACATGACGGGTGACAGTAGTACATTTTTGTGCCTCTGCGCTGGCATTAGCCATTGCCGGAGGCATTATGTTTTCAGGTTGTCCATCCCATTCTCATGAATGCAGTATCTCAAGAACTCCTTGAGAGGTTTTTTTTTTTTTTTTTTTAATTTGGCACAACTGCCCACTTGGACTCAAGAATGAATTGATGTACTGAATGATGAACTGATTAGATTTTGGTGGACAAAGGTCAAGGTCACTGTGACCTTGGGTTGTTTCATGCTCATGAGCACTATATTTCAAGAACACCTTGAGGAAAGTTCTTAAAATTTGGCAAAAGTGTCAACTTGGACTCAACAATGAACTGATTACAATTTTGAGGTCAAAGGTCAAGGTCACTGTGATCCTACAAAACATGTCTTTAGCCAAAACCCAAGAATTCATTCATGCTAATTATGACTTTTTGTGAAAATATCACAATAAAACAATGAAGTGATGGTATTTAACATCCAAAATGTCAAAGGTCAACATCACTGAGACATCACAATGTTCTGCATAAACACTTTAATGGCCATTATTCAGTGTAATAGCTCAGGAACAAATGAGGTTACATTTGGTCAGATCCCGAATCAGTGACACTAATCTTGGGTGCCCACCTTGAAACTGTGCTGATTGTATAGATCTCCTTTGCTGCCGGGGGAAAGATGTGTGTGAAGCATCCATGCTTTCACAGACAAGGACAATTATAACTGAAAGTTCACTGGTGCATGGAGACACACAGCCACAAAGCAGTAATTCCAGATACTTATTTAGATGTGATTTGAAGCAGCAGGGGCTACTAATAGTCTAAGTCAGGACTATTCAATTACAAACTCAGCTGGGCTGGATTTTAAAATCAGAAAATATGGATGGGCCACATTTTCAGCATGTGTATATATACATAAATACATACATACATACGATCCATTGATCTGGATCGATATATCGATTTAAAGTAACACTTACCTTTCTGGAAATTTTATGCTTTTCTTTGTTTAGCACACTAAAATGTAAGTGAAATGTAAGAGATACAAACTCATAATACCATTCTATATACCATTCTATATATCTGTATATATATATATATATATATATATATGTATGTATATATGTACATATATACAGACAACTTTGATTTAGTTTGTCTGTAACAGTTTGCTGTTAGCCCCGCGAGAACATGCTGATCACATGTATTGATCAAGTATTGCCTTTTTCTCGTAGATGTTTTATTGCACTTACTTAGTAGTTGTCGTCAACTAGGGTAATCCTTAAATTATATTCTCTTCCTCTGCACTGCAGTCTCTCTTCTGTTGTCTGACTTCACTCTCTTGTGTCCGTGTGTGCGTGTGCCTGTGTGCCTGTGTGTGTGTGTGTGTGTGCTGTGAGGAGGAGGTCAGCCCTAACATGCAGAGAGCAGGAGAGAGGCTGCTTCATGATGATACATGAAACCAAAACTTTAAAAAGTAACTATAGGAGCCGATTACGGCGGAGCTTACTATTATTATTATTACGGTCTTCATTAAATTTGCCTTGGCCCATGTAATACCGAGTCTCTGTACCAATCCCTGCCCGGACCACTCAGAGGTTGCTGCTAATTGAATTGACCTGGTCTAAGTGAAGACATGCATCACAGGTTCATGGGCAACATTTCAGCACAGCGGGTGAATACATAGTTGCTAGCATTCCTGACATGTTAAGTAACCATACTCTGTCTTAAGCTTGTTATATAAAAAAGATAAATGACTGATCGCTCAGTAAAGTCAATATCAAGCAAAATAGGCTGAATGTAGGCTGAATTCTCAAATATGAGAATTTACGACTTTTTTTCTGTTTTATATTATGGTGATTCAAATATCTCTAGGGTTTTCAAATGTTTATTGGTCAATACCAGCAATTTGAAGACATTACCTTGGGCTGTGGCAATTGCCAGGGGCATTATTCACTGTTTTATGGCATTGTAGCCTGACGATTAATCTTAAAAAAAACAAAAAAACAAAACATCATTAATTGCAGCCCTAGAGCACACAACATGTTTTTATCAGCTTCACTTCAGCTGCCGCATCACAAGTGCACGCTCAGTGCAGTTATAAATTTAGGTGCCTGCTATCACCCACTATCAAGTCATGTTTATTTCATTTTCCTTCAGAGCCTACAAAAGGCCTGAATATCTAAAACACTGGCGTGTATTTTCACATTAAGTAATCATAGTTATCTATGGTGTCACAATGCTGGTTTGATCAGTATGTTGGATCAATGGGTTCTTAGTTAAAAGGTTAGTTTACCAAAACACTTGCATTATATCCTTTATTGAGACATGTGCTGGAAACTGCTTATTGCCTAAATGAAAGAATTAAAAAACAAAAATTAAAATTAAAAACAAAAACAAGTGCAAGTATTGCATCTCTGTGGTTTGACATTTTGTACAGATGTTCATGGTCCAAGAGGACCTTTTCATCTCACACCACCAGCAGGTGGTAATTTTTGATTTTGAATTAAAAAATTTGAAAACTATGTCAGCTTTCACAATGTGGTAAGGCGTATATCTGTTTTACAAACTACACGTCTGTTCATCTCCCGTGAACTCTACAGTAGCTGTATGTTACTTTTGCCTCCAACCTTAGAGATCACAGCACTTTCTTATATTATGTTTTTATATTAGTTAGAATTATTTCACCTTTCGCAGTTAGCTTTGTTTATGTTGTGAAAAGTATTTACGACATATTCAGTGTATAACATATACAACGTACTGAGTCCTTCCAGGGTTTTGTAAGCTTTTTGGGGCATCAGCTCTTCCAAAAGTTTGCGGTTCAGTTTGCGACTTCTGGCATCAGACATCGACAAAAAAGCTGTCCTTTCCCATCATCATGATATGCAACCGATCGCCATTATTGTTTAACAGCACCCTACATTGTAAAGGGGATATGTGGCAGGACTACAGCGGTGAAGTGAAGATGGTCTGAGTAGGGCAGGTGGGAGGGGTGATTCATTGGTCCAACAACCACCAACTTTGATCCGGGAGGCTGGTGTTCACGTCATGTAAGATTGTAAAGCCAAACCCTGTTTTTTTTTTTTGTTTTTTTACTAAACCTAACCACATGCTTTTGTTGCCTTACCCCAACCAAAACGGAACCACGTGTTTGTTGGTGAAGGTAAAATAATATAAATTTGCAGTGTTGTACTGATGTACTTTGTTTATTTTACAAGAGACTCTATGCAAACTGTACATTTCCTATGACAAAGGAAGTGTATTTTGAAAAAAGACAATGCATGTAACAGGCAGAACTTGACACAGTGTCTCAGAATGTCAACAACCAACGCACAAAGGGTACCTTGCATGTTGTATCTGGACGTAGAAAGTCCATGACCAAACACTGATATGTGGGAGGATGAGTGAGAATGTGTTGGATTCGGAGCATGTTATGAGCATTAAGTGTTTCACACAGAATTAGAATCTATTTGTGATGGTGGGGGGCAACAACAGCTGATTGCCACTGATTAGCTGTTAATGCTGTTCGATGTAGCACTGAAGGACTATTCCCATGAGAGGTTTTTCTTGTGCTCTCTATGCAGGTTAGCACCAGCTAACACATTACAATGTGATTTCATTAGTACTTGTCATATTTTGCTGCTTGGGCATCAACCTCGCAGTCGCGGTTAACATCTGACACTGAGCTGTTAATCTCTCACTGACACCAAAATGGCTCAACTCTGTCGTTCAAAAAGTTGATAACAACATAGGCTATGCACCGATTGTTGCAACGCAACATTGAAAATTTGTGGAGGAACTGACTATGGCTCTTTTCTTACACTCTGTGCTTGGAAGAGCTGCCAAATATTAAAGCAAGCAAACTTTATTTATATTGCACCTTTCACAGATACCAGTCACGAAGGTCTTTGCAGTCAAAGAAACAAAATCAAATAACACTGAATAAAATCCATATTAAAATTTGACTGGTGGACTCAATCTTGCTTAAGCGAGAAGTAGATGTTAGTAGCTATCTACGCTAGCTAACTGGCTCACCTTTTTATATACAAGAAACAACAGTAAATACTACCAACACTGTGTACAAAGCTTACTGTGAAAGTAAGTAATTGACTTTAAAGATGAAAAAAACACTTTTATCACTAAGGTTGGAAGTGAAGGTAATGCTACTCTGAAGATGATGATGATGATGATGATGATGAGTTCATTAAACAGATACACGTCACACTACACTGTGCAGGTACAGAATGGGATATCTTACAATGAAATTTGGTGCAGACATTAATTTTCTGCACAGGAAGAATTACCGTCACTTTGAACTAAATACCTGCAGAACTATTGGTATTTCCCATCAGTCTCAGATGTACTTGAGGTTGAGTAAATAAATATCAGCCCTTTGACATCACTGTTTGGCTCAAAGCAGTGCTTAAGGGAGATTGGGACACTAGTCACATTTGTATCCCTTGATTTAGATTTAGAAAGTAGTGTGTAATTTATTTTAATATATTAAAATGATATCTGGTGTTGGTAGACACGGCCATATTTATATTACTATAAATAATCAGACAAATTAGAAAACAGATAAGTATTTAGCAAACTATTACCCTGAGTATTTATCAATCTGATATCTAATTTATCATCATAAATGAAGTTACTTCAGCATAGTGCTTAGGTTGTACACCTTCCTCATTTAAGGTGATCGTTCATTAAAGATTTAATATTATGTAGAGTGAGAACAGATAAGCAGACTTACCAATTTACTGTTAATTGTTTGTGTTAAATGCTCCAAGGCTGCAAATTACAAGAAAACAATCCTATTAAGCCTGGGCCAAATGAAAAACAATTTGTTTGGATTTTCACCTTTAAAATGCTGATAATGACTCTGAAATGATTAATGCTTGCAATTTAGCTGCTGCACCGAACAGAACGGCTCACCGCTCTACAGAGAATGAGAACTGAGGGTGTGAAAGAAAAAAATAAAATAAAATGAAATGGCTCTAAATTGGAAATTTCCAATGAGAGGTGAGAACTGAAAGCTGAAAGCAATTAATGGAATCAGTCTCTGCGGTTTCTTGAACTCTGATTAAATGTTCTGATTGCCACAGAAATCACTCCCTAAGAGGGAGATCCATAGCTGCCTCTACTGTAAAGTGGCCTATTGGTAAATCCATTATGCACAGAGACAGAGGTGTTTTTAGACAAATGCTCTTAAGGACATTGTTAAACATCAAAGGGTACTATTTCACAGATGCTACAAGCTGCTAAACAGCTTCCAGGCTCTTCTGGGTGGAGCCTTGGCAGCTCCAGGCTGATGGATTGCAGGCTTTTTTTTTGCCAGTAGTGTCCCTAGACAGGCATGATGCTAAAGTTAGACATCCAAGATAGCAATACATCTATTCATTCAATTGTCTGTCGGTCTGTGTTTCAGGCAATCACAGTTGCAGTAGCCGGCGTCCCCTGGGTCTTCCACCCGAATGCATCCTTGAGCTAACAGTGGATACAGGCTGATGAAATTTTCATGACCCAGCAAATGTAGGAAATGGACAGTGGTGTGGTTTGAGTGACCAGGCATAGATGTGATGGAGGGAGGGATAGGAGGAAGAGGAGCAGAAGAAGTAATACTTGCCTGAGGACAGATACTCATACAGCAGAAAGGCCCAATTAAACATAATTTATTTTCTTTCTCTCAGAGCAAGAATGCTCTGAACCTTCCCTACAATCTCGATTGGTTTCACTGCATCCACTGGCTACTCTACAGTCTGTTATAGCAACCACAGGATTATGATGCAACGCTTGCTTGCATATCTGTTAAAATTCAGTGAGAGCAACAGGAATGGCCATTACCACACTCAACCCCACAATCCTGGGAGTGTGTAGTGCATGCATTGGCTCGTTTAACTAAAAAGAAATGCCCACATTTCTTTTTTCCGTTAACTCTTTTACTTGACAGGGATGCAGTGGGCTGTATTCTGAGAAGTATTGGGTATAAGACCAGCTGGTCTTCATTACAGCGCTAACTCACCTTCAAACTTAAAAAAGTAAAATCAAGCTAACTTGCAAAAGAGAAGCGGACCCAGCAGAAAAAAACAGCGCAAAGCTATTTTACAACAGAACTTATACAACCACAGGTTTGTCTTATTTTATTTTTTAAATCTTCTTTAATCTTTCAGTAGCCCAAAAACAACTCAGGGATTCTACCGTCTAAAAGCTAAGCTAGGAGCTCAATTTTAATAGTGGATGCCTAGAATGCTAATAAGCCTCTTTTCAGGTAAGTGCCAAAATGAAAAACTGTTACAACATATTGAGCAGTGAGAAGATGTAACAGATTTATATAAAACTCTTTGATTTTCCTGTGGGGCGGACAAATAAAACTGAACACCACAGAGAGAATGGCTTCACATGAGTCTTAAACACTGGAACACTGTAAAGATACTGTACATGCTATGGCTGTCATTTGGTTTCAGAGAACAGTAGGTGCTTGGTCACATGGGAGAGACTCCTAAAAGTGTCTTCAATGTGCAGCCTAATACAATATTCTGAATTTAGGATTATTGGTCATGAAAGTATTTTGCTCACCACCTCAGACATTTGGGAAATGCAGACTCAAGACGTAACGACAAGCGCCAGTATTTGAAGACTCTGGAGTGAGACCAGGTTCAGACTACAAAATGTGTGAAAGGCAACAAAAGCTGTTAACTTCTGATCTATATTGCAACTTATTTTTAATAGAACATGGTCACATCAGTAGGGAAATAAGAATAATGTTCTCACACTTGAAGCCAACCTTTCAAAGACAGCAGGGGAAATGAAAGGTCTTCCTGTGACTTATGGATGGTGTTGCCTCTGGCGTGAATGCACAGCAAGTTGAGTAGGATTTCCATTCCATTTCCCTCTCCAAACAGAAAAGGTTTGGGGCTGTGGCTTATCCATTGAGCCTCAACGCAACCACTTTGTTTGTAGGATTTAAAAAATATTATCAATCTAGTTTAACTCAGCACACATTTGAAATATGTATTCACTTCACTTCCAATGAAAGGCCTTCTTGTACTTTCCCCTCGCCAACACTGACATTTCCGTTTGGTTGGCTATGTGGACTGGAGGTTGACCTTTTCGGCAGACTACCACTGCTGATGGAATGGCTTTGGCTGTCATGGCTCCCATTAACCCATAGTCCATGGCTTCACAGGGCCATGGCTCTGTTATGTCAAGATAAAGTAAAAGATCATTCAAAGCCTTGCACGGGCCCCGGTCTACTTTTAATCAAACAAGCATGCAGGGTTCAAACAGTGAGCGCGGACATGCATGCAGGAGATTAGAGGAGGGAGAAAGAAGAATGAAGGGAGGTTACTGCAGACGACATGAGTGAGGGTGGTAAGGGAGAAGAGTGAAAGCATCTTGGCCGCTATGTTAATATGCTCAGCGGAGCGTTTATGAAACGAAGAGATGGAGGTATAAGTCAGTGACATTTTCATTAATTTGTTGTCAGGTAGATTCTCTCCCCACCGCTGAGCTTGACATATAAGGCTGTTTTCTCATATATTTCAGATGAACTGCCCAACATAGAACAGCGGGGCTTGACTAGATGAAGAAATAGGGTTGGTATAGGCGCAAAACTGGCGTGAAATAGATATAGATTACTCTATCACCTGCTAAAACTTGCATTACCATGTAATCTCATTATTGTAAAGAAATTGAAATGGCTGCTCAACTGGAGTGTAATTATTACCTGAACTAAAAATAATCCACAAAAACTGGATGTGGATATATTGACCTTTCCACTGTGTTTTAATGAAAAGTCCTTTCCCCTCCATCAACATTTGATCACCTTTGAATGTGGTCTTGGCTCAGTTTGCAGGTTAAATCAAGTGGGAGAATGGAACATGTCTGGGATTTTGCATGTTTGTCAACATGCTTAAATGCTAAACTTTAACCTTACATTCTGTAAACATAAATGGTGCTGAACACCTGTTTTGTTGGTCCATAAGACTGTATGCTTTCATGGTTAGTAGTGGGATGATTAATTTAGTTTATTCATGTATGTTTTTTTTGTCTTTTCTTTTTGGATGTTGTGATGTGATGCACAAATCACATTGTGCATTGAAAATTGTTTTGACAATGACTTTCAGGTATTTTAATTCTACCCACTATGTTGTCTATACTCAGAATTTAAATTAATTAATCAATCAGCCAGTCAATCAATCATTCATTAATTTATTTGTCACATGAAATTATATACTATTAAAAAAAAGCAAAACTTGTGTTTTTGCTCCTGTTTTTGCACAGGTATAAGTTAAGGATCAAAAACTTTTTTCATGCACTCAGTAAATATATTTCTCTTAAATTTTGGGCGCAAATTTGTTAAAATCTGTGTGACCGTGAGATGTTAGCAATATTTTAAGTTTATCACAAGCTTCACTGTGCAACATGGATATAATAAACTTAAATATGACATCAAGTTTGCTGTATGCAGACTGTATGATGACAACGGCTATGACATACAGTACGTCCATCGACGTCAATAGGCAAGATCAAATCAACATCCATCATCCATTGACGCTGCTGTAGTGGATAAGAGAAAACTGAAAACAAACACAGATTGAGCCCTTGCTATAGTGGCATTTATGTGTGTCAAATAAGTCTGAAGAAGAGGAGGAGGAAGAGAATGTGGACACGGTTGTTGCTGGGGAGGAGAGGCCAACTTGGCATGCCACTTTTGTCACGACCAAAAATATCACCATGTTTCTTTCACGTTGGTCATCATTTGTCAGGGACAGCCCAAAATCATACAGTGTATAATGTGCTTTTCCTTTTCCAAGATAATCCATCCCCCTGGACAGATGTGACACATCAAGATGCTCATTCAGCAGCATCATTACTACACAGGTGTGCTTTGGGATGGTCACAATAAAAGGCCACTCTGAAATCACACAACACAATGCTACTGATGTCACAAGTCTGGACGGAGCGTGCTATTGACATCTTTACTGCAGGAAGCTGTTGCCCATGAACTGAATGATAGTTTCACTACCGTAAGCTGTCTCCAGTGACATATCCGTGGAGAAACAGAGCCTAAATTTAACACAAATTTAGTGAAGCTGACAGAGAGGCATCTGGAAGCTTCCACTTGTCAATCTTTATGTGGTCTTTTACAGTCTGACCTGTCCTGAGGAGTGCAGTTTAACCCTGTTTAGTTAAACTGCTGTAGCACTGGCAGCAAGGCTGTGCCACAGTAATGTAATTTAGTAGAGAGAAGGGCATAGTAGGTAGTGGTGAGGACTTTGCCATTTACAAATTCTCACCTTACTGCATCCACACCAGCTACCAGTTTTTTGATTACTTTAGTCTGAAGCATCTTCCACTGAAGGCCAGGATTGGATGTCACATCTAACACATGCCTGTACATATCAACCCTGTCACTGATCCTTTTAGGGAATCTTGGTGTGTTTAACTTGGTGAGAGAGTCCACAGAGGATGCACATATTAATTTGAAGCACTGATAAATAAACAACCCTATGGCAGAAAAGCTGTTGGCATTGTGTGTTTCAGCAAACCACCAATTTGTAACATCTTATCGTACTATATCTTACGATATCTTACTTTATAATGACGAAAACTCTGTGGGTGTATGGGTGTGTCTGTCTGCGTGTCTGTTCCATGTCTCTCCTCATGGGGAACAAATTTGCTTCAAGAACCCATAACTTCTGGTTTATATAGATTTTCCACAATTCTGAATTTTTTGAAAAGCACTTAAATTCGATCTCTTCCTACGAAGTTTGACCGATCTGCATGAAACTCGGTGAACGTAATCTAGGGACCAATATCTAAAGTTCCCTCTTTGCAAAAGTTGGAAAACTTAAAACTGAGCTTCTATAAGGCAATGAATATTGTGGAGGGCGTGGCTCATCACATAAAGGTGTATAACACCTCAAGGGTTTCACAGATCACCACGCAACTTTGTAGGCATATGACCACACATAATCTGAGGGGACCTCTCCATTATTAACCCAATCAAACAAAATGGGGCGCTAGAGAGCTCATTTCTTATCTAGGCCTAACCGCCATATTGATTTTTACTGAACTTGGTAGATATGTAGAACAGGATGCCTCAAGGTGACTGGAGAAATTGGGTGGCACTATAACAACAGAAAAATGCTTAAAAATGGCTAAAATGCAACCAATCACTGTGGCTCCCCCTGTGGTCCAATGTTTGTTTGTTTGTTTTTCTAATATTTGGTATAACTAAGTCATGGTATGGTATGCTGTACATAATCACGGAAACTGCCAGCGTGTCATTCTGTCAGTCAGTCATTCTGTCTGTCCCACGTTTTTCTACTCACTGACGTGGTCAATCTATGTGAAACTGCACATAGGCATTGGCCTATCGGTATAGGTAGAAGGTGACAAAGCTACTGATGGGTATGGACTAGTATATGATTTGAATAGTACTCAAGTTAGTTGAAAGTGGAACAGTAATTGACACCGTCCTACCATGTGTAGCAGTAGTATCCTTAGTCTGCCAACTCCAAAAAGGAAAAAAAGAAAAGATAGATCACTGCCTTTAATTACCTCTGCCAAGGACGTTATGTTTTCGCCGGCGTTGGTCTGTTTGTCTGCAAAATAACTCGAAAAGTTCCGAACGTATTTTGATGAAATTTTCAGGAAATGTTCATAACAGGACAAGGAACAGATGATCCTTGTCCTGCTCTAGTTGTAATTAATTCATTTTTAGGGCTTCTAAGTGCTTTCCACTGTCTGTCTCTTTGCATACTAACTGTCAAGATTCACCTCTGCTCATCAGTATGCTTGTACACCTTTGCACAACATAATAGAAGCATCGAATTAATATTTTTCTTAATATTTATTTCACTACAGGAGTTTCAAATGGTTTTGTAATGGCAAATCAAGCAATGTCATTGTGATTTTAGGCCATTGCAAATACATGGTAAAATAGCACAGCCAAGTGCTGGCAGTATTTTGCTATATACAATAATACTGTTCTAGAGCACAAATACAGTTCTTCAGTTCTTCATTCCTGAATTTCTAGCTGTAATTGTGCTACCAAAACTGTGTTTTTATGCCAAAATATGATCTCTTCCTATCCATAACCAAGTGGTTTTTGTGTCTAAACCTAAACCTAAACATACATGAACCACTAGATAGTAACATAGAAATGTAACAAATCCGTGGTTTGCAGAAACATACAATGTCAACATCTGTTCTGGCAATTGGGTTGGTTCTTTTTTCTTTTTCAGTTTTGACAAGATGAAAGACCTTGGATCAGTAATTGTAGATGTTGTGTTCCTTTCACTGTTTAGTAGCCTACAGAGTAGTTCTGAATGATATCCTTGCAGCCTTGTTCATGTGTAGTGGTTAGGGCATTAACAGAAAACTCCGGGAGGAGTCGACAAGTCGTGTGTTTTTTCCCTCTCTCTCTCTCTCTCTCTCTCTATGTGTGCTTACGATGATACTTTGTCCTTGACTAAGTGAACATACTCGGGCGTACTGTAAGCGGAGCAGACTCCGCAAGAAATGTCCGCAGTCATTCAATCAATCAATCAATCAATTTTATTTATAAAGCCCAATATCACAAATACAATTTGCCTCACAGGGCTTTACAGCATACGACATCCCTCTGTCCTTTAGACCCTCACAGCGGATAAGGAAAAACTCCCCCAAAAAAACCCTTTAACGGGGAAAAAAAAAAATGGTAGAAACCTCAGGAAGAGCAACTGAGGAGGGATCCCTCTTCCAGGACGGACAGACGTGCAGTAGATGTTGTACAGAACAGATCAGCATAACAAATTAACAGTAATCTGTATGACACAATACAGTAATCTGTATGACATCCTCGGTAATGACAGTAGCTTACAACAACATTCATGAAAGTAATAATACTGTCGTTATAGTTCTGGCTACTGTGGTACAATATGTTGAAAGTATATATTAGTATCAGGCAGTCTACATGTATGATAATATCATATGTCTATAATAGCAGTAGAAGTATGACTAATGATTAATGATGGCAGCAGCAGCAGCAGGCGGCATCTGGCAGGACCACGGCAGCAGCACAACCACACACGTCACACTATCCAGGCACCGCTGCAATACGAGTTAACCTGAGAGATAGTGGAGCACAAAGGGTCTGGAGAAGAAGCCGAGTTAGTGACATCCAGAATGGCCGAGTAAAGAAGATACAGTAATAGGATACGAGAGAGAGAGAGAGAGGGAGAGAGAGGGAGAGAAGGTGCCCGATGCATTATAGGTGGTCCTCCGGTAGACTAGGCCTAAGTCAGCCTAACTAGGGGCTGGTACAAGGCAAGCCCGAGCCAGCCCTAACTATAAGCTTTATCAAAGAGGAAAGTCTTAAGTCTAGCCTTAAATGTGGAGACTGTGTCTGCCTCCCGGACCGTAGCAGGAAGATGATTCCACAGGAGAGGAGCCTGATAGCTGAAGGCTCTGGCTCCTGATCTACTTTTGGAGACTTTAGGGACCACGAGTAACCCTGCGTTCTCAGAGCGCAGAGTTCTGGTGGGATAATATGGCACTATGAGCTCTTTAAGATATGACGGAGCTTGACCATTTAGAGCTTTATAAGTTAACAGTAGGATTTTAAATTCAATTCTGGATTTTACAGGGAGCCAGTGCAGAGAAGCTAAAACAGGAGAAATATGATCTCGTTTCTTAGTTCCTGTTAGTACACGTGCTGCTGCATTCTGAATTAGCTGAAGAGTTTTTAATGATTTACTAGAGCTACCTGATAGTAGAGAGTTACAGCAATCCAGCCTCGAGGTAACAAAAGCGTGGACCAATGTTTCTGCATCTCTTTGGGTCAAGATAGGCCTAATTTTTGCAATATTACGCAGATGAAAAAATGCAGTCCGTGAGGTTTGTTTTAAATGAGAATTGAAAGACAGATCTTGATCAAATGTTACTCCGAGGTTTCTTACGGTAGTGGTAGAGGCCAGAGCAATGCCATCGAGAGTAACTATGTCATCAGATAAAGAGTCTCTGAGTTGTTTGGGGCCAAGAACAGTAACTTCAGTTTTGTTTGAATTTAACATCAGGAAATTGGTGCTCATCCAGGTTTTTATGTCTTTAAGACAATTATGAAGTTTAGTTAATTGATCCCTTTCTTCTGGCTTCATCGATAAATACAACTGTTTATCATCCGCATAACAATGGAAATTTATAGAGTGATTTCTAATGATGTTACCTAAAGGAAGCATGTATAGAATAAATAGGATTGGTCCGAGCACAGAACCTTGCGGAACTCCAAAACAAACTTTAGTACGTACGGATGATTCATTATGAACGTGAACAAATTGAAAACGATCAGATAAATAAGATTTAAACTAGCTTAGTGCAGAACCTTTTAGGCCAATTAAGTGTTCCAGTCTCTGTAACAGAATTTCATGGTCAACAGTGTCAAACGCTGCACTAAGATCTAATAAAACAAGTACAGAGACGAGTCCTTTGTCTGAAGCAATCAGAAGGTCATTTGTAATTTTAACTAGAGCTGTCTCAGTGCTATGATGCGCTCTAAATCCTGACTGTAATTCCTCAAATAAATTCGGGCTTTCATAGTCAACCGCACTTCCGCGTTGTAGTTTCCTGTAAAAATGTCTGTGAAAAATACATGCCGAGCAGTCACTGGTACACCGAGCGGAGTCCACGGAGGTCCGCGCGGACTCAAGGCGGACGTCCGCAAGCCCTGTGCGCGCAAAGCTCAGATTTTACGACCGCGCGGACTCCGCTCCGCGCACCAGTGACCGCTCGGCATGTATTTATCAGCCCTAATGACTGCGGACTTTTCTCGCGGAGTCCGCTCCGCTTATAGTATGCCCGAGTATGTTCGGGCCTTGAGCTTTGAGCGTACAGGGCTTGCGGACGTCCGCAGAGTCCGTTCCGCATATGTTCCGCCCGAGTATGTTCGGGTCTTCACAGACACACATCAGATGTGTGGAGATACTTCACTTTCCTCCGCTGTGTCAATGTGATGACGTCATTAAATGACGTGTCGACTCGACTTCGACTTTATTGACAGGTAAATCGACCTGAAAAAAATCAAAGTCGTTAATGCCCTAGTAGTGGTGTATATAGACCAAGCTGTTAACAAAAGGTTGTAGGGAGGATCATGTCAAACACACATCTCTTCCTTCCTCCCTCCTGTTGTCACTTGTTTGCTCTTTTATAGCTATGTCTCTTCCTTCACCTCACCACCCCCTCCTCCCCCATACATCTCCCACCAAACCCATTAATCTTTATCCTTCATCATTCCCTCATTCATGCTTCTCTTCATCCCTTATCTGTGTCACTGCCATCTCTGCACTATTCTGTCTTCATTTTCAAACATCTGTATTCCTGTTGGGGTTGTGTACAAGTCACTTTTCACATGGTCGACTGTTCACTAAATGAGCATTAAGATCTGTCTTTGGTGGGTTGGTGACAGACACTAGAGCACCACCTCCTGCCCAGTTGGCATTTTTTTAAGTAAGTAAGTAATCTTTATTTATATAGCACTTTTCACAGATAAAAGATCACACAGTGCTTCACAGCGGCAAGTAAAATACAATAAATAAAAAAGGAAAACAATAAAAGTACAGTAAACAATCAACAACAATAAAAAAAAAAAATAGTCCCTCAGCTCTAAAACCCTAATTTTAACTATAAGCCCACTCAAATAAAATTGTCTTTAAGTGCTTTTTAAAGGAGACCACTGAATTCAAGCAGCGTACAGAGAAAGGCAAATCGTTCCACAGTGTAGGTGCTAACGCTTGACATGATCGGTCCCCTCTAGTCTTTAAGTGGGTATGGGGGACCACCAGCAGCCTTTTGCCTGATGACCTGAGACTACAGGTTGGGAAGTAAGGTTGGATCAGGTCAGAAAGGTATTGGGGAGCTTGACCATGTAGAGCTCTAAAAGTAAGGACTAAAATTTTAAAATGGATTCTAAACTGAATTGGTAACCAGTGGTGAGGCTAAAACCAGGGTGATATGCTCCCTTTTTCTTGTGAGTTAAGAGTCTTGCAGCAGCATTCTGAACGGTCTGGAGGCGTCCACTGTTTTCTTATTTAGACATGTAAATAGGCTATTACAATAGTCCAGACGAGAAGAAATAAAAGTGTGCACAATCATCTCCAATTCAGGCCTCGATACAAAAGATCTTATTTTTAAGATGTTCCGCAGTTGGAAGAAACAATTTCTAATCAGTTGTTTGGAGTGATGCTCCAAGGACATTTCTGAGTCAAACACAACTCCCAAGTTCCTGAGGTTCTGTTTGACTGATGCACCTAGAGCACCAATGTGCTGCTTTATAACCGAAACCGGTTTTCAGGGGCAATAATTAAAGTTTTCTCTGAATTTAATTGCAAATAGTTGTCATTTAACCATTCCTTAATGCAATTAAGGCATGTTAATAAGGAGGTCAATTTGTCAAATTCAGACACTTTGAAGGAGCAGTACAGCTGGATGTCATCAGCATAAAGATGATAGGACACATTGCTAAATTGCCTAATTAGTTGACCAAGTGGGAGCATGTACAGTAGAAAGAGAATGGGGCCTAAAACTGAACCCTGAGGAACTCCACATGACATTTCGGTAGTGTCTGACATGACGTGATTTACATAGATGCTAAAACTTCTGCCAGTGAGGTAGGAAGTAAACCATTTTAACACAGCATCAGACAAGCCAACCAGGTTTTGAAGTCTGTTGATGAGGATATTATGATCAACACTGTCAAAAGCTGCAGAAAGGTCTCATTGTACCAGGACTGTGCATTCACCTGAGTCTGCAGCCAACAAAATATCATTTGACACTTTAAGCAGTGCTGTTTCTGTTGAGTGGTTCTTGCGGAAGCCTGACTGAAATTTGTCATAGATGTCATTATCATCTAAAAAAGCCAGAAGTTGTTCAGCCACAATTTTTTCCAAGATTTTAGACAGAAAAGGTAATTTGGAAATAGGCCTGTAGTTCTTGGGCTGAAGAGGATCCAAGCCACTCTTTTTAAGTATTGGTTCAACTACTGCATGCTTAAAAAAGCTGGGTACCACACCATTTTGCATTGAGGTATTAAGTACCTCAGTGATACAAGGGCCAGTAACATCAAAAACTTTTGTTAACAGCACAGTAGGGAGAACATCCACTGGACAGGAGGAGGGCTTCATTTTATACAGCAGAGTGGAGATGTCATTTAAACATACCGGTTCAAAAGAGGACCAAGTCTGGGTGGGAGGTGGTTCACATCCAGTGTAGTATCCAGTTTGTGGAGAGAGGTGTGCTCTAACTTCTTTGATTTTGTCAACAAAGAAGTAGAGAAAATTATTACTCTCAGCCTTAGAAAAAAAAAAAACGGAACTTGTGGGGAGATCGGGGAAACAATAGAATTAATAGTATCAAACACAATCTTTGGGTTGCTCTTACTTGAAGATATTAACTGGGAAAAGTACTGTTTTCTAGCATTTTTCATTAAATCATTCAGAGATGCCCTAAGTTCTCTAAGGTGAACTCTGTGAACCTCAAGTTTAGAGGACTTCCATAAACGCTCCACTTTACGACAGTTTCTTTTAAAACTCTGGATAGATTCATTTATCCAGGGACAGGGCATGATATGAGAGACAAAGTTTGATTTTGTAGGAGCTACTTTATCTAAAATTTCTAGACATTGATTATTAAAAGCCTGAATAAAAACATCAGCATCATGACACCCAATAAATGGAGCTGGGTCAAATAAGGCAGAGAATCTCTCAGCAGCATCTGGTGTTATAATCCGCCGTTCAACCTTAATTTTGGTGGGCAGAGGGTCGACAAAACATTCCAAGTCAAAGAAAACACAGTAGTGATCACTAATAAGGACATCCTCCACATGCACATCTTTGACATTTATGCCAATTGAGAAGACCACGTCCAGTGTGTGTCTTTTAACATGTGTAGGCTCAGAAACATGCTGTGTACAGTTAAAAGAGTCTGTGATGGATAAAAGATCAGCAGCCATTTTACAGCTGCTGTCATCGATATGAAGGTTAAAATCCCCAATAATAAAAAATTTCTCAAGTTTAATGATAGATGTTAGAAAATCAGTAAAATCAGTGAGAAAGTCACCTGCGGGACCTGGGGGGCGATAGATTAACACACAGTAGGACATATTGGGAGATCCAATTTTAATCATTTGAAATTCAAATGAGGGGAAGCTTTCAGGATTCATCAGACTACATAAATATCTGTCCCTATACACCACAGCAAGACCTCCTCCACGGCGGTCCATTCGCGGAGTTGCAATAACAGAGCAGCTAGCAGGACAGAGCAAGTGGGTAAAATCCCCGTTTTTTTGCCAAGTTTCAGTGAGGAACATGAAATCCAAATTCTCTCTAACAAATAGTTGAGAGTGAAGGCTTTATTACAAATCGACTGAGCATTAAGCAAGGCAGACCGGATGGGAGATGGCAATATAGCGTCATCAACAGCTGATGTTATTGGGACTGCCCGCAGACACCTGTCTGCGGGCAGTCCTGTCTGTATTGGGAACACAGACGGTAAGAGAGTTGATGACCAATAGGTGCTATCAGGAGAACCAGCAAGAAGGGTAGTGTTTATATCTGGGAAGTGTGATTCTGGGGAGGGGGAGTGAGGTGGAAATAGTCAATTTGGTGTAGAGGTCTTTTAGCAATCATGCAGATGATGAAAGCAGATTCTCATTCCCAACTTATCAAATATTGCCGCTTTGTCAATGATTTTGGCGTCAGCTACCAATGCACAGAGGTACCTTTCCTGGCACTATGATACACACTGGGCGGCCGCTATTAACAAAGCCAGCAGCCATAGCGGGACTTGTCAAATAGTTCTGCGTTGTCAGTGGATGTCAGCGTCAGACACTGACACCCATCATGGCAATATGATATGCACTGAGTGGGGCTATGTCTCACACCACCGGCAACTACATAGTTTAAAGAGTGACAAGGTCCATATAGAGTGGGCAGTGTAAGGTGCATGGGACAAACAAACCCTGGACTTTCACCCCCGGGAGCCTGCTGTTGTGTGAAACCAAAAGTCAATTGAATTATTTTAATAACAACATAATGTGCTACTATGTGTAGCATGCTACAGGATTAGTATTATGAGGTATGTCAGATGATGGGACAAAATCTTGTTAAGAACCATTATTTTAAGCCACACCATGATGTTGTTTTCTAACCCTAACCACAGACTTTTGTTGTCTATACTTAAGGAAATAAATGTAAAACAAAGTGTTTTACCTACTTAGTATGTTTATTTTGAAAAAGTCTGTGTTGAGCAGAAACTGTAAGTTTCCTGTGATAACTTAAATGTACACAATAGACACAATACATGTAACATTTATCATTTGAGACACTGTCTGTTAACGTCCAAAACTGACGCAGGAGGGTACCTAGCATGTCATATTTTATGTTTAGGACACTGACAAAGTGGCAGTAATTGATGAGTTGGGATAAGGATCTTTCCTCCGATTCCTCTGGGATTTACTTGTGATGAAGTGATGATTTCATATATTTTACCAAACTGTGCTGTATTTTTGCAATCTTCCTGAACTCGGTGAAGATGTATTTGTTTTTGAAAGGACATAAGTGTAATATATCTGACTTTTTTTGCTGGATACTGGAGTTTGCCCCTAACTTGTCTTCATTTGTTCCACTCTGTTGTGTCCATGTTGTTTAACCCTCTGAAAAAAGACCTCCCACAGACAGGGTTGTTGTTTTCATGATCCTGATAAAAAGTGATCTTAAAAAAACAAAAAATGTAGTGTTTGGTATATATATATATATATATATATATATATATATATATATATATATATATATATATATGTATATAAGCTAGAGCATCCATTCTTTTAGCAACAGAAAGGTAAGACTTCCGTCTTTCACGCCTTCATGTTGTCTGCGTACAATGATGTCATTATGCTGCAAGCAGTCCAAAAGACGTGTGGTGACACCACAGTATTGTCCATCATGGCCGCGGGAGATCATTGTTTATAATTGTTTGTCCTTGTTGCTTTATAATCAATCAAAAATAAAAAACTATAATAGAAAGTTCTCTTACTTGCGATCATTACGCTACACTTCTAATGGTCCAAAAGAGGATGAAAAGGCATGGAATGTCTATATGATTTTTTTTTTTTTTGGGGTGACACAATTTCTATAGTTTTATCAATTATAGTGGTTTATTGTCTTACATAATCTTTAAGCTTTTATATTGTACAGATTTTAGGGATATGGAATACCAAAAAAAAAACCCAAAAAAACGATGTAGGCACTGGGGAAATATTTGTATTGCAGATGAAACTATTACAACGGCTTTGCACTCTGCTCATAAAAAAACAAGCAAATTTCAAACTAAAAAAAGCATAGCTCAACTAAGTCAGAGTTTTGAGTGTTTATTTTTTTCCAATTCAATGAAAAAAATATCAGATTTTTCTGTTTTTCAAATTAATGAATTAATTACTAGTGTTTACAGCACACCTTCATCAGAAAAAAATACTGTTAACCACTCCTTCAAGAAGAACAGAACTTTGTTAAACAGCTTTCTCTTATGCACCATACACCTGGAATGAACTCCGAAACACCTTAAAGTGAAAAAAAGAGTCACTTCCACCTTTCAACTTATTTAAAAACCTTTTAAAATCAACCATTACTGAACAGTGTCTTTGCTTCTAACTTGGTGCCTTTCAATAGTCTGTTTTACCTTGTTATGTGTCTCAATGAGTGTAATGTGTTCTCACTGACTTTGTGTTCTAGTATGTTTAGTATGTGAGACTTGTGTTCTCGTGGTTTTAGAATGTGTCCATTGTCTTGTTTTTTGTGTACTTATAACTTTTGCCACCAGTCTTGGCCAGGACTCCCTGGAAAAAGAGTTACTGTAACTCAGTGGGACCCTTCCTAGTTAAATAAAGGTTAAATTAAATGGCATGATTTCAATACTTGTATTAGCTATTGTGGTTTATTGATTTACATAACCATTTAGCTTAGTACATTTTTTAGGGATATGGAGGATTTGAAAATAATCCAAGAAATGACATCACAATAAGCAAAAATATCTACAGGACTGTTTGAAGTTCAAAAGGTTAAAAGTAAAACAAAAAGCATCAGGATTTTTCTATGTCCTGACCAAGTGATTTAGTCCCTTCAACTTAACCACAACTTATTTGACCCAATGTTTCCCTTACTTTACTGTCATCCACATTTGTTTTAAAAAATATTTTTGAATATTAGCGTTCTTTTCTGGTTAAATGGGGTTAGAGCTCGTCCAGTTTGAAGGATCATAATATGAAACCATTTGTCTATACATTTCTTGTTGTCTTTCTGGGTTTGGGATGCAGTGACAGCAGGCTAAGCAAGGCTGACATCCATCTCTTCAGCCATATCTGCAGCTCTTCCTGGGGGATCCAAAGGCATTTATGGGCCAGATTGGGTTTATAATCCCTCCAGCATGTTTTGGGTTTGACAGCTCCTTATTTCCATGAAGGAGCAGCAGTTCTAGTCTGGGATCCTTCTATCGCCTGAGCTCCTTGACTTTTCTTAGAGAGCAGGCTCTGCCATCTTGTAAAGGAAACTTATTTTCCTTTTCCCACCTCTGTCTTTTTCTCCATCTGCTCGATGCTATCATTTTCATCATATCCCCCTTTCTTTGCCATTCTTACCAGCCTTTTTCTCCAACTCTTCCTTTCACCCCCCCCTCCTTCTTTCTCTCGGCAGGGGAGTGTAGCGTTGTCCTGTGGCAGAGAGGATGATTCATGATTGACTGGCAAGGGAGAAGGAGACGTATTAATCAAGAGGCAGCAGTAGAGCTCTGCCATAATGCAAATGGAGTGTTAATTGAGTGCTGGATGGCTTTGAATAATGGCTCTGGCTTTTCACTTCAATCAATGCACATCACAACAATGGGCTGACAGCGCGCTTTCACAATGTAGGATACATCCCATAATGCTATAATGTTTTTTTTTCACCTCTTTGTTTTACAATAACAGGGGAGGGTAGCTGTTTATGCCTGCATATTAGAGTGTGGATGTTAATTGAGAGAAATCACAGGTTACTGAATAGATTCAGGGTTATTCTCTGCATCTGTTTTGATATGAGTGTGAAATGAGATTCCAAGATGAACTCAGTGGAATGGAATTGAATGATGATATCGTGTTTATTCAGCATGAAACTAAATCAAGAGAAATGAGCTGCCACCAGTTTGGCTTTAGTTGTTGAGAAAACACCGGCTGACGTCTGGATTTCAGCGGTCGCTATTGGTCAGGAAAGTGAGCATTTTTATGTTGCAGCTCAAATTTTAAAGCTAGGACTATGTTTAATGTAAAATTTGTCAATTATAACCCAACGCTGCAGTTTTTGTCAGGCTGACAGAGCTCTTTAACCCTTTAAGCTCATGGTTTGTTCTCAGCTGGCAAACTCAGCCCTGTCTCCAGCTGCAGCACCCAGCTCTTTTAATTGAAAAAGCCCTGATAAACCCAATGCACACTACCTGCCTAGCACCAATGGCAAAGTTAGGCCCTAGTTACCCTAGTTAGTGAAAATAGTGGAGCATTGAGTAGCTTAAGACTTTTTTCTCAGGAGTTCTTGGAAAACAACGGAGGCCCTGAGAGGCAAGTGAGGTAAAAAAAAATCTGGTGAATCATTTTCTGAATCTGATCTACAGTGTTTTTAGCCAGGATAGTCACTGTAAGTTCCTTAAAATATTTTATGCCTCCACACGGGTGACAGCTGTGGCTAGAGGCATTATGTTTTTTTCCAAGTCAGTTCTGTACAAAGCAGTTTAAATGGATAGTGAATACTGGATTTACATTTGTCACATGGCCCTGTGTCCGCTTAATGTTTAACAGTCCAGTGTGTAAGTTTAACCCTCTTTTCTTGATTGTTGGATAATCATATTTTTTATATTCTGTCTAGACCTGTTGATGTTGAGCTGATGCTGTGATTCAACATCTAACTTGTACACTCTTGCTAGGTAAACTTTAACATTATTACTATTAACGTTACTAGCTAACATTGGCTGACGAAAATATAACAGACTTTCCAAAAACGGAAAAAAGTGATTTGACACTAAATATTTAAGGTTTCTGTAAAACAATATGAATGTTCTATTAACCCAAGTACCTTGAAAACTAGTACACACCTCCAATATCTAGAGAGAAGTTAGTCTGTCTGTGTGTTTTTCACTTGTTCTTGGCTCTCCCATCAGTATTTTTCTAACTGTACCTTATTCATGTTAACTGCTTTCATATTAGAGATCAGATGAAGTTCAGCTGGCAACTGAAGTTAGAGAGGGCGAGGCAGGGAGAGCCAGCACTTAAGAGCTGCAGGTAGGTCATAATGTGCTATGTAAAGGGTTAGGTGATATATTCAAAACTCATGCTTAGCTGCCACAGAAGTTATTGTCAGTGATTTGTTAAATAAATTAATCAGTCAATTTGAAAGTGATCAGTAACATCGTGTCATTGATTGAGATATGTCAAAAAAAGTCTAAGTATTTTCTTTTACATTTTTTCATGAATTAAAATGGAGATATAAAAAGTATAAAAAGAGTAATTGGTAGAAATAAACCATCACCAAATCTCAGTATCGTTTATGAATTTTTTTTTCTCTGTTCTTTGTAAAAAATATTTTTTAGATATTTTTTGTATGTTGTTCTCATTTTTACCCCTTCCCCTTCGTCTAGCACTTGCCCCTCAAAACGGAGTGCCAAGGGCTAGGGGTGAAGATATTCCCCTAAGAAATGGGACAGCACTTGATTACTGCTACGTCATCAAACATTGTCGCTAGCTGGCTGCTACATCAGCAGAGGCGACAAGTGTTTATCACAAACATTCAAAATGCTGTCTGCAAATGTTGTAATGTCCATTGCTTGGGGTTTTAGTGTTATTTCTGCGGCTGTCCACATCAAGTCGCAGAAATCAAAGGAGGAGAAAATATCTTCGACGCATACAAGTGCTGATGGACCAGTTTTTGGTATGTATGGATTGGCTGTAAATAGATGTTTTGTTGTATTTATGGTTAACCGAGCTAATCAACGCTTAAGTTAGCTAACGAGCTTACCTAAACATGTGTAAACTTTCATGTATTTATGATCCTGTTAGAGGTAAACACAAATGTGTGCATCCATTTGTGTGTTTATTGTGTTATATATGTAAAGGATTTATGCAGCTTGTAACCCATATATGACTGTCACCTACATGATATTGATGTGTTAGCACCATCGCCTAGCAATGTGTTTCATTCCGGGGGAGCAGACACAACAATTTTAAGTAATTAAGTAGTAGTGTTAAGCTACTGTAACGGTAAACATTTTTCCAACCAAGCCATTAATGGTGTGAAATGTTTCCTCTTCCAGACTGGTCATCCAACAACATACTGTAGAATAAACGTCGACGTGCCTGTATTACGTTTATGGTACAATGTGGAGGCTGAGCTGAGGCAGGATTTTCGTCTAACCAGAAGGGTGATGAACAGTTTGCAGAGGCTCTTGCAAAGGGAACAAGACCATGGCTGGGGAAACCAGCTTGAAGTTTTGATACACATATTGGCTGGCTCATGGACGCTCATATCGTGTGGTATCAAGTGTTTTTAATGTGCCAAAAGCAACAGTCCATCGTATCATCTACAGAGTGGCACAAAACATTTGGGACAACCTGGAGCAAGGCTTTGTCCGACTGTCGGGAACCCCAGCATTTCACAATGTTGTGGGAGCAATAGATGGCAGCCATATAAGAGTCAAACCACCACCACAGCAGCATTGAGTGGACTACCTAAATTACAAAGGATTTTACTCCATAAACATGCAGGCAATTTGTGATTCATCTGGTAGGTTCCAGGACAGATTTGTGGGTCTCAGTACATGACACACGGATCATGAAAAGATGCTATCCCCCACCAGGCTACATCCTTCTGAGTGATGGTGGGTATCCGTGTTTTGAGACCCCCATTTGCCTGATCACACCCTACAAGGAGCCAGTTAATGGACGAGTCCAGCAGCGCTTCAACGACTATCATGCAAGGGGGCACGGCATAATCAAAAGGGCATTTGGGATGATGAAAACAAGGTGGAGGTCAACACTTTTCAGAGCACTGGAAGTAAAGCCTACCTTCGCTCCCCAGGTCATTGCTTCCTGTGCCTTTCTGCACAACGTGTGTCTGAGCAATGGGGACACCCTGGACCGTGATGACGACATTTCAAGAGATAACCTCGACCCACAACCTCCCCTTGAACCCTTGGCACACAATGAAACCTCTGGCAATGCTGCAAGAGACAGACTGGCTGCCCTAGTTTCAGGCGATGGGCAAGCCCCGTGAAGAAGCAAAATTCATCGAACACGCATGTAAATATGTTTGTTATATGTTGCAGATGTTGACTTTTCTGTGTAATTTTTTGATATACATTATTTGCAATAAAGGTTTACATACAAACTGCATGGTGAATTTTCTGTTTCAGGTATTACTGTTTAGTTTTTCCATGTTCAAAAACACATTTCTTTATAAGACAGAATATTTATCGCCCAACAGACAACAGACCGGTATTTACATTTAATCGAATCCAGCCAACAGTCAGTATAAAAATATTATAACATAAACATGTCTGGATATACAACATAAAATACTACAATCAAAACAGAGCGTTACAATATATAGCCAGCAAAAAGCTCTGCAATGAAATGTGAAAAAGGCACTTTGTGCAAATAACAAATCATTTTTTCAAAGAGATTCAAGAACCGGTCTTGAATCGGTCTTGGCCTCACTCTCCTCATGGCGCTTTTCTTCTTTTTGGGACTTCTCCATCAGGAAACTCACAATGGGATGTGTCTTCACCCTTTTTTTGGCGGGTGAAGGAGTTTGGGGGCTTGCAGTGGCCATGGAAGATCCTGCAGCATTTGATGCTCCTGAGGTGCTGGCTGTGCAGGCTCCTGAAGTGCTGGCTGGTGATGTGCTGGTTCTTCAAGTGGTGGGTGATGATGTGCAGGCTCCTGAAGTGGTGGCTGTAGATGAGTGACTGGGCTCAACCATCTCCTCATGAAAGGATGCCACCACCACAGGAGAGTCAATAGACGGCCTGGCATCCAACACCTCGTGCATGTCCTCGAAGAAATGCCATGTGGCAGCTGTAGTCTCACCCCTGTCAGTACCAAAACCAGTTTTTGGTATCAGTTTTGGTAATCAGTTTTCCGAGTAACTGAAAGAAGACACACACACAATTCCAATTAATATCAATCAATAAATTGTCTGAGCTGCTGTGTGCATGTGTGCGTGTGTGTGTGTGTGTGCGTGTGTGTGTGTGTGGGTGTGGGAGGGGTTGGTTTTTAGCTTTACAAGTTAAAAACCAACGTATTTTGTATTTTGATTTTGATTTAAGAAATTTAAGAAATTCCTTTTCATGTTCAGCCCTAAAACAGTCAGGTTTCCTCAGGCGACCATGTGTAATGTAGGACAGTGGATAAGTTTATTGATGGCATGCTGATGACTTTAATTCATTACAACGTGTAACGTCAATGTAAATGCGGGGCTGTCATGCTAATCAATAACAATGCACAACGGCTGATAAGCGATTCAAAAAAACGTTTCCGTGAACCTGTTGTTCCGGTTGTTACAATAGAGTAATATTAATAATATAAATTTGAAGTTAACTTTGTTGGTAAAATGACACATTCTGAACCACTTCAGGGCTAAAATGAGCTGCCCCCGAGTGGCCAGTGGGTTCAGATACTTGACCTTTAGCCAATTTCAGTTATACTGACACACGTGAAATAAAGGAAGAAAAATTTAACATTTAAACATTTCACATGACCCTTAAAAGTAATGTAACATGTCTTTAGATGCCGCCTTTGTTCCCCTTATTTCTATGTAGAACCCTGACCTGATGTTTATTACTATACACTAGCAATGTCAGTGAGCTCTCCCAGTGTGGCCAAATTTCAATACAGCTTTAAGATTAAATTAACTTTTTTGTTTCTCCTTTTTTCCCTGCCACATGAAGGTACTGAGGGGTTCTGTCTCATTCTATCCAAGCTCTGCTGGATAGGCTATGGCTACTGTAACAGGCTAATTAAGCTGCTGAGTATAAGTGTGACAGTGTGACACTGCATATGCATCTGCCCGGACACACACAGACATGCATACATGCAAACACCCACTTCACTCCATGTCAACAAACATCTGGCGTATTCTTACCCACCCCACCCTGTCCCTCACAGGAGACTAATTGACTCATTAGCAGTCTCTCCAATAGAAAACAGAATGCAGGAACTAACTGGGCACCGGTAATTCTATCCAGCGCTACTCTTAATTACAAAGCATCAGGCTGCTAAATGAGCTCTGCTGAGGGACCCTGTGGGGAAAACAGATCGGCAAACACAGGATCTCACCCGCTGCAGAGAGGTGCTTCATCGCCATTACACCGGAATCCACAGGATTAAGACAAACTCGATGGTGAGAAGAGGCCTTGGAGGCATGCCGCGCACTGCTGCCGGCAACTGTATTTGAAAACTACTTCCTGTAATAGAGGAAGGAAAGATAATGTGGGAAAAATGAGTAATGTGGTCATGTTTATCACTGAGAACACCTCCATACTCAACTTTATGCATAAACAAACAGCTGCATTCTTCACATACTTGCATTTGGCTTGTTATTTTATGAAGTACATTTGACCACTATTATTTCCTGTTGTGTCGAGACACAGGCAGCGCTAAAACTCAGCATGAAATCATAACTGAGGAGGGCTTGTTCCTACAAACCACACTAAAACCCTGTTGCATGTAGCGCTTCATCTAACCAGTGCATAGCTGCTGTTTCTTCTTCCCAGTTCCTCCCTGCAATATTTACGACTGATCTGCTGGGGAAAAATGCACTGGAAAAAAAAGAACATTTGTGTAAAAAGCAAGTTGTGCACATGACGTAGCAAACAGTAGCCATTTGTTATTAACAATGAATTTCCTGTGGTTGCTTGACAGTACAAGCTGCCATGTAGTTTGCCTATGTAAAGTGATGTGAATAAGAGCATCAGTAAATCATTACTTTGAATAAGAAGTCCAAGTGTGAAGAGATAAAAGCATGTATTAATAGCTCCATTTTATTTCTTGATACAACAAAGTCAGGACTCAGGTGAAATAAGCACAATCAAGGCAGTGTCCCAGTGTGAGCATCACAGCTCATGGACTGGTCAAATATAACACCACGATTATGCGGATCAGACCAAGAAGATGAGCATAGTGCACCATTGTTCTGCAAGATTGCTGACTGAACTTATTGGGGCAAAATCAAGACCTAATTTTTTTTCAGCATAGAACTGCAGATAATTATTTGCCATGTAGCTCCCATTTGCATTTAAACAGTAATTCAGTACAGAAAGTTAGAAAGAAGGCTTATTAGTTTTAAATTAAAAATACAACTGGATGTCATCAGCATACAAATGAAAGGTGATGTTGCACACATGGGTTGCCTGAAACACAGTTTTACCAATAGTGTCACAATATCCACTGATCAACAGGTAAAGGTAATATGACCAATTAATGCTGTAATGCACCAAGAAAGGCATTGAAGAAGACTGCTAGTAAGTAACTCTGGATGTACTCAATGCAGAATTTAAATCACTTCAAAAAATCTTCGTCTTCGCAAATGTCTCATGAGAAAGGAAATGTATTGAACACATTTGTTAAAGCTTAAGGATACAAACAGTAATCTTGGAGTCAGGTATTCAGTTCTTATTGTACATCTATGCTGAGGGAAAGAATTCTGATTTACAAATTACCACTTAACTGAAGTGTTTTGCAATCGACTAGGAAATTCACATAGAATCACAATTTGATTGCTTAGCCTTTGAGCTTACATCGGAGGCAGTAACAGTGCTGCATGACTTCTGTATAGAAGGGACAGCTGGTAAGATTGGATCATGGACGGCATGGATGTGACATTTTGACAACTTGTTGACGTTTTTTGGGGAGTTTTTCTTTATCCGCTGCGAGAGTCCTAAGGACAGAGGGATGTTGTATGCTGTAAAGCCCTGTGAGGCAAATTGCGATTTGTGATACTGGGCTTTGATTGATTGATTGATTGATTTTGACAACGATGTGTGCAACTCATCACTACTTAAAAAATTAACTAATGGCGGTTAACTCAAATAAGGAGAACAGTGGCCGAAAAATGTCCGCAAAGTGGTAAAACAATGAGGTCCAGGAGATCCTTAGCCTCGAAACAGAGGACAAGATCAACTGTCATATAACAGGGATGGTAAATGATTGTTATCGCCATGTTAACGGCATTGTTATTGTTTAGAAAGTGCTGCTGATGCATATGTAACGTAACACTAAATGTCTATGCTGCTGTGTAACATGTCATGTCATGATTATCACACCTCATGTGCTTTCACAATGCTGGCATGCGTCATGATGCTATTGTCGTTTGGCTCTGTGTAAAAATGCATAGGCAACATAAAGAAGGTACTTCTTGGCAGCCCTATGCAGCGATCTTTGTGTAAAAATGGCTTTACAGGACAAGCAATGGACTTTATGCCCAGCACCAATCAAAAAGATTTTGCTTGTATTTTGAGTGTATTGTATTGTCTGCCATTTTAGCAAACACTGACGTAAGAGAAACTGAGTCAAATATGTATTTGCGTCTCTTGAAATGAATCAACATGTTGCTTGAGTTAGCCTCACAAAGTAAAGAGAGGTGCTCAGTCAGGGTTTGCCAGTTTTCTGTAGAATTTCCCCACATGGCATCTAAAGCAGGAACAAGTCTACACTGACTAATGACAACTGACTGCACATAAAAAGCCAGATCACCTACAGAAGACAGTAAGTTTGAATGCAGCAGGCAGCAAAAGATGAATTCAGCATGGTGGGATAATAAAAGAGAAAGAGACATATACATATTGCTAAAGTAGAGGATCCATTAATCTTGTCTACATTTTGTACAACCATCTTTAATTACGTTCAATCTGCTTTGAAAGATGTGGGCTTAAACCACTAATCATACTGACTAGACTATGGAATGATGTCAAACAAAACCACTAGTCTATTGCCCTGCTAAGTTCTGCTGCATGCCATTTCCACTAAGTTTCACATCAGCTGGAAGACCCAAATCAGGATAATGAGAAAAAAGGTTAAGCAGATTGTGCTTAATAAATGTTCAGTTTGGTATTGTTCAGATGGGTTTTTCATGTGAAGTTTCACTGTTTTCTATATGAATACATGTGATATGAACTGCATAGGACAGAGAGAATCTTGGATCTTCTTTGCAAATGGGGACACACTGGAAGATCTTCGAGTTGCTATTCAACCAGGTGTCAAGTGCATAGCTGTTGACATGTCTGACTGTATCATAATTAGTTTATTATCAAGCTATCCGTTCTCGAGACAAATCCGCAGATGGGCTGATAGAAACACTGCTGGGCTGACACTGCATTTTCCACTTCACTTCACTTCCCCTCTCTCTCTCTCTCTCTCTCTCTCTCTCTCTCTCTCTCTCTCTCTGCAAGTGTCTTTGTCTTACTATGCCATTCAAAATGAATAAATAAATAAATATAATGAATAATCCCATATAAATGACAGGATTAAATTAGCACATTAATAACTGATGTTCCTCAAAAAAAATCATTCCAATGAATAACCCAAAATGAGATGTTTAATTTCTTTGTGCTTTAACAATTGTAATACCTTATATGCTAATGAAGGAAGAGGGTAAGGTTGGAGGGTAGAGAGGAACTAGCAGAGCAGAATATCTGTGTTAACAGGAAAATATTCATAGAATGTCCGTTTTTTAAAGTGACTGGTTAAACAAAAGACAGTGATTTCAAAATGTGTTTAATTGCTGTGTTAAGCATATACTTAAAATATATACTTTGAAACTGTGATCATCATCAACACCCCATGAAAATCTTAGTTTTGCTTCCCCTCAGTGGTTTAACTGTTCACCTGAAGTAAAGGTGGTCTTAAGGACACTGTCACATCACTGTTGGCAGTGGTTACAGGCTCAACAGAGCACACTTCTGACCGCACCTAACCCCAACTTTCAATCATAGAGGCCAGCAAATCACTGCGGTTTAGCCAGGTGTTGCATTTTAGGTGGCAAACACGAAGACAATGACGGTTGGATGTAAAAAAAAAAGGAAAAAAAAAAGTGACTGCAACTTTGTCCTGTCTTCTACTGCCATTTAGTGTTGAGTATATTTAACCCTAAAGGAAGCTGTTCCTGAGCCTTAAAGGTCCAGTGTGTAGGATATTCCACTTCTGCCATATATTGCTCTTTAATGTGAAAATGCTTCATTCAGTGTTGTTACCTATTTAAATCCCCTGGTCTGTTTGTTTTTGAGAGAGAGAGAGAGAGAGAGAGAGAGAGAGAGAGAGAGAGAGAGAGAGAGAGAGAGAGAGAGAGAGACCTTTGCAGATAATTCAGCTCTCGGGCAAAGACTCCTGAATGTCTGGGATTGGTTGCACAAATCACATTTTTTCCTTAAGTATGACACTCAAGGCTTAATTTCTCCTTAGCCGAGGGATTTACACATTCGCCCACAATCCCTAAAAAGTGTCCTTAGTTAGGGAAAAATGTTAACTCATTTACTGTGTTGAAAGACATTTTACAATGGTAAAAAAAAAAAAAAGAGAAATAAATAAATAACATCAAGCGCTAAAAAACACCTGTACAGACCAATCTGGCTTCATCCAAATTCCCCAAAGACTTCTGAAATACATAACAAACATATGAAAACGTTAATATGAAGCATATTTTTTAGCTGTTTGTAACCACAAATACAGAAATAATCACCCTAGTAGTTGTACTTGGTTTAGCTCATCGCCTGTGGCACATCATTGTCGTGTGTGTGTGAGAGGGTGCATGCGTACGTGTGTCATGTCTAACCTAAGGTATGGAGAATTGATTTCTGAGATGCAGCAATAATTACATTCTGTGAGAACAAATGGATTTGAGAGGGGACAGGCATTGTAGGCCTGTCACAATGTGCAGAAAAATAACTGCTTAACCATTTTATAACAGCAGTGACAAGCAAGGTCACATCTTCAGCAGTGTGAAACCAAGCGGACCGACTAATCAAGATTCTGTGAGGGTTAAGATTTGCCACATTATATGAGGACTATGTGAGGTTATGAAATCATCCGTTATCTAACCTCTACAGGGGACAGCTGCGTGATGGACTGAGAGCTCCCCAGAGTTTCAAGGGTTAGCTGACCACAGATAATGTTCCCAGGGACACAACAATGGCTGCACTGCAAAAAAATGTAAAACATTTTGAAATCATATTGCAGCACAGACAGAAGTTTTAATTGAAAACACCTCAACTGACCTGTTCATGGTGGTACATTAGATGTTATTTAAACAAGCAATAAAGTAATGCAATTCAGAAAAGAGCACATTTAATAGTTGCTGCTTTGACATCATGTACAGTCTACTTTTTGTCTACTTCAGATTTCCCCCATAGTATGATTTCCTTGTGGGTGCTACCCATGGGTGCCCAAGCGCCTATAAAGTTTGCACCTATGGGTAAAGGATATGGTGTGATGTAGTGATGGTTAAATAAGACCCAGGGAGGAAAAAAAAACTTCAACTTCTTCACATTTAATTCTGTACTGTGCTATGTCAATGTCAAACTGCTGCCTGTTGCCGGTCATGTCTCCTTGACGTAATCCTTTCATGGTGGGAAATTGCAATTTCTCACTATTTGTGCGTGAAGCACATTATTAGCGTTTTTTAGAAATCATGCTCATGTTCCAAAATTTGGAGAGATCAGACCTGACAGAAAATAATTTAAGCCTGTTAAGTCTAAAGAAAGAGTGGCTTCATGATCTTTTTTTTTTTTTTTTTTTTTGGAGGGCTGCTGTGTCCCTGGAAAGCTCTCCTGAGCTTTGTGTGCCCATGGTAACCTCAGCGAAACCTTCCAAAGGCCCGAGGGTCCACAGGAAATGGAAGGCAGAGATACTTGATTGTGTTCTCCAGTTAGCTGTAGAGGGCAAATAGTGGAAGAAGGGGTAATTGAAGGCGGTTCATTAGATGCTGATCCAGATCCCCCCCAGAGGGCCAGGGGAAGGCTGGAGGGAATAGACTTCATGCTGGCCAGAGAATTAGACAGAGGATTTGCTGCGGGCTTTGGCTCCTCTGAACAAGTCCTTGCTCATCATACACTAGAGACAGACAGGCTGACTTGCTAACACCTCTGTAATACTTATTATGAGTTGAGAATATTACCAAGAAGGTGCAAATTTCTATCTTGATAAGAAACAAGAAAGTCATTGTTGATTTTGTATTTCTGTTAGAAATCTTTCTGGGTAATTTCCATGCCAGACCCCTTATCAAGAAAGTTAAACATAGCAGCTTTCACCCCCATCGCTGTCTTTCAAAATCAACCCATGGTTTATTCTTCTTCTCATAAAATGCTTGACATAATAATACTGTTTTTGTGTTATTAAATTTAGAACTAGAAAAGGCCAGGCAGCCATTCAATCTGATTGCAGCCACTCTAGAGAATTCTTGTTGTTGCCACAGCACATTTCAGAGGCTAATAAAAATACAGTGTTGCTGCTTCACTGTATGTGAAGTATAGATGCAACATTATTATGAAGATTAAATGTGTGTTTAATGACAACACAGCCAGAAAACTTTTATTTGTGTCTTTCTGGACTGGACTTTGACCCGTGTTAACTTTGTGTGAAGATTACAGGTCAACAAAGTAGAAAATAAAAACAATAAACGCAATTAAAACAGACAAAGAAAAAAAAACAATTGAACTACATAGATACAACAGATATCAAGGAAAAATGACCAAATCAAAAATCCCTAAATCTGGCAGGCAAAAAGATCAGCTTTTGGTAAGATGCTGTGCAGTAAATGGAGCAAAACTAGTTTTTTTTAGTTTTCTGTTTTAACAGTACACAGCAAAGTACAGAGGTAAAAATGACCCAAAAAAAGAAGAAGAAAAAAAAAAGATTAAAATGAGTAAATAAATATTCTTATTAATAACATTACACAGCAATGCACAACCCAGCAGGTCAAAATGCAAACCAAAAAGCAACAGAGTTTTTTTGTTTGTCCCACAATTGCTCATCTGCACACTTCCCAAACAAACATTACATTAGGGATGGATGGCCTGGGACTTCACCTTGCCAACAAGGTATATACATGCAATAAAGTCAAAATGTGCTCATTATACTCATTATATGATGATCAACTATTGTCTATATAAGAAACAATGAACCATCATCCAGCCCTAATTTATAGACTTTCAAAATTCTGCTGAACTAGGTCTTTTAATGGGAAAAAAAGAAAAAGAGGAGAGAACGTAGAAATGAGATTGAGAGCTTTATGTTAGAACAGCCCAGTGATTTGGGCAATGGCATGGGACCAGGTGGACAATGTCTCAGGTTTTGGACCATTAACTTTGGCTGTAGATTTTTCTAGAAGACAAATATCGTAAAAAAGTCCAGACTCTGTTCGAAAGAATGCTTGGTTTTAACCAACTTTTAAGAATTGTCTTCTTTGCAACTGTCGAAGCAGCAAGGATTATTCGTTTCGCTACATACAAAAAAAACCAGAAAGCTGGGTACAGTGGAAGAGTTGTCAACAACATGAGCCCAGAATGATTTCACAGTAACACAGTCCCGAAAAATATGTATAGTTTGGTGTAGTATAGTATAGTATGATATGGTATGGTAATCCCACATAACATTGTGTAAACTACGTGAATATGTAGTTGCATCATACTCATCTGATTCATGCCTCTTAGCTTCCCTTTGTTGTAGCTGAGTCAGTGTCTGGGTGACTACTTTCAGGTCCTTTGGTATCAGCACAAGCCTCTGAAGCATTTGTCTCTCCTGTGCTTGACTTCCCAGATCCCAGATCAGAAAGTGCATTAGCTTCAGTCTGTAAGTCAGAGATATGATTTTGCTTTTTTCTGTTGCATCAACACGCTGGCCTGCTTGTCGAGCCTTAGTTCAGTGGTTCAGATAGTACAGTGTTGAACACCCTTCCACCTGGACCACAGTTGGTGTCGCCCAGATCATCTTGTATGAACCCTCTTGCCTTGGCTCATTCCACTTTCACCGGAAGACCTTGGCAGTTCTCTGTTGCCAGTGCTGGAGTCTGGAACCCTGTTCTTTTCATGTAAATAGATAGACCTATGTTTGGCAGTTAGTTGGTTCATATATTCTCTAAACTCTATTTGCAATTGCTTTAAATGAGGCTGGCACGCATCTGCCTGTTAGTCCGCATTTGTAATGTCATCAATCAATCAATCAATCAATCAATTTCATTTATAAAGCCCAATATCACAAATCACAATTTGCCCATAGGACCCTTGCAGCGGATAAGGAAAAACTCCCCAGAAAAACCCCTTTAACTGGGAAACAAACGGTAGAAACCTCAGGAAGAGCAACTGAGGAGGGATCTCTCTTCCAGGACGGACAGACGTGCAATAGATGTCGTACAGAACAGATCAGCATAATAAATTAACAGTAATCCATATGACACAATGAGACAGAAAGAGAGACAGAGAGAGAGAGAGAGAGAGACAGACGCAGGACAGAAGGTATTGACAGTAGCTTACAACAACATTAATGAAAGTAATAATATTATAATAATATTATAATTAAAATTCTGGTTATTGTGGTACAATATGTTGAAACTCCACATGTTCTGTTACTACATCTTGCTAACGTGGCCATACTGCATGATGTAGTAACAGGACATGTGGAGTTGAATGTGTGTTTTTGCATGGAATAACTCATTAGTGCAAGCGGCAAAGCATCTACCCAATTTAGCTTGGTGTTAGCACAGATCTTGTTTCGCTTAGCTCTGAGAGACCCACTGATTCTCTAAACCATGCCCTGACTTTGAGGGTGATAAACAGCTCCCAAACACTGCTTGATTTTTAACTGTTGTAGGATTCCTTCAGCTACCTTTTGTATAAATGCTGACCCATTATCTGAGCTTGTTTCTGAAGGTATGCCAAAATATGGACTGACTCCCCGGATTTAGATTTTGACAACAGTTTCAGAGCCTAGATCTTTCGAGGGCTTGCTCCAACCCAACAGCTGAAGCGGTCAGTTACCACTAGCAGTACTGCTTTCCGTGTACTGATTTTTTCATGTCAGCATGGTCTACCTGACGTCACATCAGGTCATCTACACTTTTAACATAGATCATTATCAGTAATATTCAGTCTGAAACTACGCTGCAGTGTAAAGTAGACCCTATGCACAAACTTAAAATGAATCAATTGACAAGTGAGATTCTTTGAGGAGGAGAAAACATTATCTCATAAGCCAGTCCAGGTCAAATCCTAGGTCGTTAAGATCTCTGTCCTATACCAATGTCATAGATAGGTCGTTATGGTTATGTTTCGATAACTTATCATACATTGAAGTTACAAACTTGTACAACTGAGCCGCATGCATAAATTTCACAGGGAGAAGGGGAACTATGGGAGAGTCCCAAGGCACTAGGGTTTTTAAAGCTAAGGCTTGTAATATATTAATTCACTGGTTTGTTTTAACAACAGGGTCCATTAGTTTATGATATAAGGTATTTGAAGTACTTTAATCATTTCTAAATACAGTGTACTTGTTTTTACACAGATCTATGCAGCTTTTACCTGTTGGAGAAGAAATACGTTAGAAAATTAGACCATCTGTTTTCCCTGGTAAAAAATAACAAACTGCCTACTGGTCAGGAGGTTTATATATGTATGAGAAAACTAAATACAGCACATATATCATCCCTTTTGTAATATATCTCTAATTATACTGTCTCATTTATGTAATGTGTGTGGGGGGAGTGGGCATCCCCAAGGAACACCATATGCTTCCGTCGCAGATCTGAGATGTATATATTAAGGAAAATTAAGACCCATATTGATTAAGTAAATAAGTGAAAATACCCTGTTCCCCATCAATATCTGTTACAATATCAACTCCCCCTTTACCAACCCATTCATCTAACATCAATTTATTCCATTTACAGTTAAGACTTGCATTTCTTGATTGCATATAGAAAATATGTACACATCCCAGTAAATATGCATGTTTAGTGCTGAGACGGGCACAAAGTAAATCGCTTCTGTGCATTTCCTTGTAATAAGGCTGGAAAACAGTCCTCGCATTCCTTGTAGATTTCACGCATGGCATTGTAATTGTGTGTTCCACTGCGGTTCTGCATCAAGAGATCTTTGAAGAATAATTCAATCATATTAAGACACATCAGAGTCTTTATAACACGCTATTGGCATTTGAAGTTACGGTAGATTATCCATGCTATTATTGTGAGAGGCAGGCATCTTTCAGCAAATACAGGCCTTCATTTTTCTGTCATTGTGGATATGAATGAATGTAGAGCACCCACTATTGAGATAAAACCTTGAAAATCAATCAGGTTTACTTATTGGGTTCCAGCCATATGTGATCTTTATTGAATCCTAACAGCTGTTAGGAGAATGCATTGGTTTCTTCAAATGAAATAAAGTCATTAAAACATAGTGAATTGTGATCAGCTGTATAGTATTTAGATCATGTTGCCAAGATATTGTTTAATAATTCAATCACGGAGGTTTGTTGCTCAACAGACATTGTCAGAGGAGTTACAGAATGTAAGTTCTGTTTTAGAGAATGACAATATAACTATCAATGAAAAATATTAAAAGTGCCCCTCTAAATAATTTTACATTGACATGGAAAAAAATGCGTACATGTGAAAGATGTTGGTTATGGTGATTAATCCACAGAGAATTATTAGTTGCTCTACAGAGAATTTTAATGTTTTCAAGCTCTCTTTTGTGTTTTTTTCATCCATGTTCATGCACCTATTCAGGGCCAGGTCCTGGGGTCCTGAGGTGTTCCCATGGCCAAATGACATATATAATCCCTCCAGCATGTTCTAGGTCTACCCTGGGGCCTCCTACCAGTTGGATGTGCCTGAAGGCATCCTGATCAGATGCCAGAACTACCTTAACTGGCCCTTTTCAACATGAAGGAGCAGCAGCTCTACACTGAGTTCCCTCCGATATCTGAGTTCCTCCCTTATATCTAAGGCCAAGCCTAACCAACTTATGGAGGAAACTCATTTTAGCTGGTTTGATCCACAATCTCATTCTTTCACTCACTACCCAAAGCTCATGACCATAAATGAGGGTTGGAATGTAGATGTACCATTAAATCGAGAGCTTTGCCTTTAAACTTAGCTCCCTCGTTTTACTACAACAATCCAACGCAACGCCAGAAAAACTGATGATGTCTTGCCAGACAGCCTGTCCATCTCACCCTCCATTTTACCCCCCACTTGCGAACCAGACCCCGAGATACTTGAACTTTGGGCAGTAACACTCCATCATGTTCTGGCAGCGACCCATGGCCTCAGACTTGGAGGTATAGGCAGACCAGGCGAGGCGAGGCACAGCGCACCTGCGCTTTGCCAACTGGGTGTCGCCAGGCTGATTTTGCAAGTTTAGCACACGGCGCGTGCTGGCGTAGCTACTCCTCTTTCCCACCGCCGTCCCTCCTACCTGCGCAAGTCGGAAAGAGGGAGGAGAGAAGGTGTGGAGTGGGTTTTACACACATCACACCAATCAAATGAGCCCCTCTCCTCGCCCTTAAATGCGCCGCACGAAGGCGTAATGAGAGTTTACTCAATTCGCCATGGCAGAAGAGAGCAGCAGCGTCAGACAGCCAAACTCCTCCCAGGAGGAAACTGATGTTTTGGTCCGGGAGGTCCAAGCTCACAGTGTCTGAATATACAGAACTGCAAGCAGACCTCCACAGGCTGATGATGTAAAGGTAGCCTGGGAGGAGGTCACCACAATTGTAAATCAATGTTGCGTTTTTCTCGTGCGCGCGCTCTCTCTTTTTCTCTTGCAGTCTCACTCTGTTTCTTTTCTTTTGACTTTTCTAAGATGACAGATGCTGAATATATACTCCCTATCTGATGCTGTGGCTGTTTGTGGTTGGCTGAGAGGGATGTGAACTCATCAGTTTGCAGCTGTGTTAATCAAATCAGGCTGGGTTTCCATTACGCATGCCAAACGTGCCAAACGGTGCCAATCCCCTTTGATCTGACATCAGATGTGACGGGACAGTCGATATAGAGATACATTTATGTGCTGATTGCAGATAGTTGCATTGAATAGTGGTGTTTGTGGGTATTTACTGCATTGTTAATGTGCCTGACATTCTGGAAACCTGTGAGGTTTTGGTGACGTGTGTGCACTGTCCGCCGATCAGCCAAACTCCAGCTTACACCGGCTGCGCTCTACCTGCGCTGACAGTAGACCTGGTTTCAGCTGGCGAGCTTTTAGCGCACCTTAGGCGAAGCCTTTTGGCACGAAACTGTCACTGCGCCAAGCTGGATCTGTCGACACCTCCCCCTGCTGCGCCGCCACACCCATCTCAGCGCACCTCAGTCTGCCAAACTGTTTGTCTGTTTTGCTTTAATGTAACTTTAATGTTTTTGTTCACACACAGCTCCAGTGAATCTAATTTCCAGCTGTTTTCTTTAAATAAAATAATAATAATAATAATTATAAAGGAAAGCTCAGAGAAATCCACTGTAAACTACCTTTACAACACCAAACAGCAGCAAGCCAAATGTAGTGACTAGCTGGTAAACATAGCAGATTTTTTGGCTTCCAAAAGGCCATTATTTAAAAATGTATTATTATTGTATTTTTTTCAGTTTACTTACTATTCTTTTCTAAATTAGAGATTTACTGTCTCATGTTGGCCTAAATTTGCATTTATATAACATTTTTTAAGGGAGATTTAGTTTGACATGATCTGTATAGAATTACAGTAATATTGGTTTTGAGGAAATTTTTAGTCTTTTAAAGGTTTTCTACACTCTTAAGACTAAAATGCTGCTCTGGACATTGTTTGGAAACGCTTTTCTTACAGACTGTAGGGTGTCTAAGTGGTTTCAGAGCTGTCCCTGGCTTGTTCTCAAAGATGAACACACCTGTTTGCTCACACACCAAGCAAATCCCCATTTTCTTGTATCACTATGGCAACAGGCAGTGATAGGAAAGGCAGGTGATTTTTAGTGTCCTTATCAACTAAGTGAGTTATAACAGCAGACGGCTCCACCATCTGCAGCGCCCTCCTATTACATAACATTTACCACACGCAGCCTACTGAGTGAAGCAGCGCTTCTCTAAGTTGCTTAGGTAAACCACTGAACCTCACTTATCATAGGGAAACACTTTGTACGCAACACCTGTTGCTAGTTTGCCTGTTGGGTGGTTTTGTGAAGTCCTCTGATCGAGTGTTCAGAGGAAAATCACAGTTGACTAACTTTATGAAATAAAATTAGCAGTAACTTCTAACATCTTAATGCACCTGTGCTGTCTTTTTTTCTGTGATGTCTGTAAGAAAAAGTGCTCTGTCACACCAATATCCTCTTTCATCTCCACAGTTATTTACTGTAATTCTGTAATCTCACCCTAAAAGATGCAGG
The DNA here is from genome assembly GCA_035609425.1 of Epinephelus awoara. Classification (NCBI taxonomy): domain Eukaryota; kingdom Metazoa; phylum Chordata; class Actinopteri; order Perciformes; family Serranidae; genus Epinephelus; species Epinephelus awoara. The sequence continues at coordinate 5,262,826 of CM069303.1, forward strand.
CCCGAGTTTTAATAGAAAATGTCAGATTTGGTCAAGTCACTCTTGCCTCTCTGGTTACCCTAAGAATGAATTGCTAAATTTTACATATCCTCAATACAGTGAAGTTGCTTTCGTTTTGTATGGTTTTAGCTATGGGAGTACCCTGCAAGATCGCCTTAGGTATGCTTCATTTTGTCCTGACATTTGATTAGCTTTGATTTGTTGTAGTTGTGTTTTTAATTGGAACCCCCTTTTTAGCGCATTCGGCATCCATGCACATGTACATTAAATGTGCCTTCCTTTTTGTGAAGCACATTCTATCTTCTCTGGAATGAAATGTGCAATTTAAATCAAGTTTTACTTTGCTTTTGCTTCTCTGAAATGGGCTGTTTGCCTTTTTGTGCAATTGTATCAGGCAGAGTTAGAGTTCTCATTGGGCCAAAGAAATTACAACCTGCACTGAACCAACTCATGTGAGCTGAAGCCTGAAAATGACCCACTGGAGAACATCACATAAAATACTGAGACCAAGCCCAACCTGATCTGAGAAGTAAAGTGTGGAAGCATTTTAGATCCAACAGCATAGATAGAAAGATCATGGAAGAGGTAAGGCTGATAGCTACCCTTCAACATTACATACCTGTTAGCTTGTCACTTAAGTGAGGCAGCAGAGGCATCGTGAGGATACAACAGAACAAAGTAGTTGAGGATTAGATTAAATTAGTACTGTAAAAATTATTCTATAATCCTAATTATTTTATATACATATATGATATATTATAATTATATTATATTAAATTATATATATCAAATTATCTGTTAACTCTCATTTGTTTACCTAAAACCCACACAGGTGATTTTAATTACTTTGGCTGTTTAGACTTCGTTTAAGGACCATCTATGTGTGAATAAACTGCTTGATATATGTGTTGCACCTGTTTAGGAAATTACAGTTTTGTCATTCTTTTAGCCAAGTCTAGTGACCTCACATAATTCCCAGCATAGAGCCTGAGCAGAGCTCCAATTGGTCGGAACTCAAAAAACACCTTTGTGTGTACCGGACCTTTAAAGATAAAAAATGCACATGCAAAACATACGTTTGTGGGCTTACAAATGCTATGTTCATAGTTACCTTATTATTATATTCACTTTGTCTTACTCACATTTTTGGATTATTACTGAATTGACTGCACAAGATCTCCACCTGCAGCCTCATGTCTGCGACCAAATCTTAGCATGACAATATTCAGTACAACAGTATGACCTCCAGTGTGATATTGCTTTTGTACAACAGTTCTGCAAGCGCCATTTATTAGTTAACAGTAATAAGCAGGCCCACACGGAATCTGCGCCCGCAGATCTTTCACTGATTTCAGGAATATGGTGCTTGTAAAACTTGTTGTTACTGTCTCCTCCACCTCCTTGTGCATGTATGTGACAATCGTGTGTTGTATTCAGTTAGCATGAAAATCAAAGTTAGCAGTGTAGTGAGAAGAAATGTCAAAAATAAAAATTACTGTTAATAGATTGGGAAAAATATTTTTTGTTCTCTCTGTTCTATATTGAACCTTTCTGCACTGTCAGGTCATCTGCACTGCAGTAGCATGTCCACAGAATTGGTCAAAGTTATGTCAAGGTAACAAGGTCAAGGTAACAGTAGATAATGACACATCATTAATGTAATAAATAGTTTGGATCACCTGTAAAGCGGAGTGATAATTATACTATACACTCATGGAATGCTTCTTGTCCAATCAAATTACTTGGTCAGAACTGAACTGCTCTATGTTATGAAATAAATCAAACTGTGAAAGTTTCATGTCCTTAAAACATAGAGCAAAGTTACAGTGAGAGATGAGCAAAGGAAAAAAAAAGTGAAATGACAGAGGCATCAAGAAAAAGTGCAAAGACCTGGACTGTCAATTTGTTGACATTAACCAGGTATTACTAGACAGCAGGCCTCATTCCAACATTGTATAGGAGAAAGCCAGGGTTCCTGGCTCCATATTCTGCAATAATCAATGCTGCTATTTTGTGTGGGAGATGTGACATTGTCTGCTCGAGGCACTGAAACCCAGCCTGCATCTCCTCTCCTGCTATGCTTCATGGTCTCACGCTGTGCTGCTTCTCAGCTGGGCTTTTCAGCATCAAAATCCCATCATTTCTACTCCTAATCCTCATTCAGTCAGCAACTGCTGCTCTCTCCAAAAGGCAAATGGAATCAGCCGCAGCCATCTCTTCTAGCCTCTAACCACGCCCTCGTTTATTATGAATCCATTACAGTGGGTTATGAATAAAAAGGCATTTATGAAAGTACTGAATTGGATGTTCACACACCAGTGATTAATACAAAATGGTTCGAACAGCAACGCAAAATGAATGGAGGGAAAAACTGTGAGACCAACAGAATATCTCAAAAGACAAAGCAACAGCAGCATATATAACATCCTGCTTTTCTTTTACTTATTTTTTGAGAAAAGGTATTTTTCTGTGCAGTTGAGTAACGGCAGCTGCGAGCGTACAGGCGTGAAAACTCCTCTTGCAAGCTGTTCTTATCGCATTCTGCTCTTCCATCCCACTATCCTCAGATCAGAATCTGCTCTCCAGAATTTAGCATGATTTTATGGTCCTGTTAAAGCCTTTATCCTACCCTGTCCTCTACTCTGATCTCCTCTTCTTTTCTTATTTTTCTTTCATCTCCCCCACTTCTCTCCTCACCCTTTCTTCTTTGATTAGATGCTCTCCTCTACCTTTTCCCCTCCCCTCCTCTCATTCTCTCTCATCTGCTTTGCTTTCAATAGCTTTCTCAAGTCCTCTATGGCTTTTTTTTTTCCTCCTTTTCTCCATGTATGTGGAGAGGTTTACGCTTTGACCTGGTTGGAACAAGGCAGAGTATACAGCCTAGCAGTAGCAAAGCAATTTATTTATCTCTCTGCCTGGCTTGACCCCTTTTTGTGGAAAGCAGATTGCCTCTAAAAGTGTATTTTGAGGGCAAATCCAGGGTCCTGTTTCATGCACAGGTAAATATGCCATTTCCTCCCCATCAATGCCCTGTCAAGGTGTTAGGTTGAGAACCCCCGCAGGTTTTTCTCGCAAATACAGAAGGCTTTGAGAAATATGTTTTGGCCGTGGGCTTAGTACTAACAAGAACGGCAGCCAGTGCGTGATCCATATTGAACCTGTACAAATCCAAAATGGGTCCTTCATTTTCCTTGTGCATCCAGAGGATGAGAAAATGTCAGGTTTGGGGTGTTTTGAGAGCAGATGATTCACTGTCCACTGTCCAGGCTGCTTGTAATAGAGGTAGCTGTTTTGTAGCTTTGTATTACATATATTGTGTTATGTTCTAGCTGAATGGCAAAGGAGGGATAGAAGGAAGGGTCACTGCTATGGTGATGGTCAGCAAGAGATTCAGGCTCTCTTGCAAATGCATCAAATAAAAAGGACTAGGTAAGCCTTGTCAGGGTGGATCGCTGCTTCCCACAAGTAAAAGCCATTTTTTTTTGAGTATGCAGTATACTTCCACTGCAGGTTTCGTGTAGAGTCCAAATCAGCCTATATGTATATGAGCTTATATATTTGTGGTAATTTAGAAAAATTGTTGCCATTATAGTATCTGTCAGCCTCCAAAACCACCATTGGCTAGACTCTAGTTATGAATTGGATTGGACTGAGGCAGCAGAAGTTTGAACCACAGCGGTTGCTCAAAGTGGCAGCTCGTCATAGTGGTCATGAAGGTTTTTGAGTGAAAATCCTGTTAGACCAAGCTCAGCCATAATCCCGAAGGAGACTTAAGCTGAATACACTTCTTTGTCTGGTGTCATGGGTGCCCAGTAGAGCCATGTTGAAAGTGTTGTGCATGCACATTTCAACAATGTGTGTCAGCGAGCAAAGGCTTCAACGAAACTAGGCCATATGTTGCGGTGTCCAACCGTGTCTGACATCAAAGCATTTTAAAAAAAAATAAATAAATGTTTATACCTTTGCTAAAAAGCCACAGTCCAACGTATCATCCATGGTAGGGTTCTACCGATATGTTCTTTTCAGGGTAGATTCTGATACAGATTATTAATAATCACGAGACTAATAACCAATATTTAGAACCAATAAACATTTGTAGTAAAAAAAAAAAAAAGGACAATCTTAGTGTCAAAATTCATAAAGAAATCATAAAATTAATTAAAATGCCTTTAAGCATCCAATATTTAATTAAAAGGTGCAAAAGAGAATACTCTAACATTGTGTAAAAAGAAAACAAACAAAAAAACACTGCTCTCCAACTCCTTCCATGTATTGCAGTCTACAAAAAAAAACAAAAGTGGTCTGATCTAAAGGTACAACAAATATTTATACTCCTTTACCAACATGTAGAATGTGTTGCTTTTAAATTTGAGGATGTTTGACACTGATGTGCGACATAAAGAATCACATTTATTAAAGGTGGAGGCAAAAAGGAGTATGTGCCAGTGCCATCTTGGCTACGCACGAGGGTCACCGCAGTATTTATATGTTTATGGCAATTAGTCTGATCAGACACCCGGCCTGAATTACAGCATGAACCAGTGGTATCCCTGTCCCAAAATACAACGTGTAATTTGAAATCCAATTCAAAGATGAAAGTGTAACAGGCTAACATGTTTCTTCATGCCGGTTTTGTCATGAACAGCACGTCTAAGTAGTGCTGATGAAATGAGTGAACGGTTGTGCTTAAAGGCTGTATTTCAAGACATGATAAATGCACTGGAAATGTTTAGCTAAATAAATAAATATATCCCATGCAGTCGCGCCATCCTCTCCCCCTCCTGAGCTCACAGAGTGGACAATGAGACGTTAGAGGCAGTGTGGATTAAATACATATTTAGAAAGAATTTCAATTCAGGATTTGAGTCGGACTTTACAACGTTTTTATGAAACAATTATCGCTCACCCCAAGCGCAAAATAAGGCTGCTGGATTTAATTTCAATGATAACGTGGATGTCGCCACTTCCCAGTGTCTCCAAAATGTGCGAGTTTGCTTACAGGTGCGCACATTCTCCCGCCAAGTTTATTTTTATAAATCACAACCATTGCGTGGATATACGCCACTTTCAAGCCCCGTTTTGTGCGTAAGCAAGCTTTATAAATGATTTATAAACGGATCCAAAGACCTCTCGGTACAAATATGTGGGCAAACAAGTCCAAAACTAGTCCGAACAACTCTAACTCATCATGTTATATTAGCCTGTGTCTGTATTAACATAGTTTAACATAGATTAGGAAGCTCAACATGTGCAGAGACATTAACTCACGCTGTTAGTAGTGTTAACTGCAGCGCGAGTCCCGTAGCAGCTCGCCCCGTTAATCAATTACAGAAGCGGCACCAGCAACGGGAGCGGCGCGACAACCCCCGTCTGTCGCGCGACAACTCTCTATTTTACGCGGCTCTTCTATTTTTGTTGTGCTACGCTCCCCTACACGACCCTCCAGCAGATTAAAACTACATGAAATAGTGTACTAAATGAGCACAATGTGTTTTTAAATGAATAAACCATTATCTGGGGTGATATGTGATGATTTTTTTCATGCATTTACCCATGTTTATCCGTGACATTGTGTAAATGTCCGTGGCGGACATTTGAAAGTGAGTAGATGACAAACAGTACAGTAAACTTGTAGATAACTCAAATATATGTAATAACTTAGGTGGGAAATGCTTTAACATTTCATGCAGCCTACATGCAGCCTCTCGGCTCGGCAAACGGTAAACAACCCTGCTGGCTTCTCTATGTGTTGCTTCCGTATGCAGTCAGTGGAGTCAAAATGAATATGCTACACTGACGTGACGCTTACGTTTGCAGCCGGTGAAGCCCGGTCGTAAGGTTCTGCTCGTTAGTAATAAACTCGTTGGATGTTCACTCCTTCACACAGATGAGTATTGAAAAATATTTTCAATATTCAGTATTTTCAGATGACGGGGTTCAGAGCCAAAATAAGTAAGTCTAGGTCTGACAAACTCTCTGGAGAATTGGATTGCAGTGGACTGTGGACCATTTTCGGTGGAACAGAAGAAGGGGCTGGAAAAGGTGCTATATATAGTGTCGCCTGACCTAGCTTGATAAAAATACGATTAATTCATATGAATTAATCACAAAGCTCCTAATTAATTAGACTTTATTTCATCGCAAACCAGCACACTAATAATATTTATATATATGTATATGTATATATATATATATATATATATATATATATATATATATATATATATATATATATATATATATGTATAGATAGATAGATAGATAGATAGATAGATATGTGTGTGTGTGTGTGTGTATACATGTATTCTGCAGTTACACCACCTAAATGCTAGTTGGCGATGGAGTTTCTATACCACTGTGTTGACTTCCTGTAAAGCACAGTCAAGTTTGATTGATTCAACTAACACTCATAAAACACACTTAAAACATGGCTTAATAGAGACAAAATGACAAAAATCTAATTTTGGAGCCATTATAACTCATCATTTATCAGCACCTTCCAACACCATTACAAATCACAGCCTCAGAAGTGAGCTATGATCTGACACCAATGTGATTAGGCTTTGATTAGGTTTTGGCCGTGCAGTCGACCACACTAAAAACAAAATGGTGCTTAGCTGTGCAAAGTGTACCCAAAAGTGGTTCATAAATATAGAAGAACCTGTTTTGGTGATGTAAGGCATCCACCCTTAAAAATGCTACACAACATTGGGTGGTTTTGCAACTTCATGATATTGGATTGTGAGGTTTAGCAATGACAGTAATATCTGTTGCCTTCCGTTCAACACTCGGCTCTATTCGCTTGTCAGAGCAGCTCCAGTTTGTGCCTGTGTTTATCTCCGTCTGTGGTACAGCAGTGTTAAGTGTTAATGGGCTAGTACTCATGATGTGTATCCAATCTGATAAGCAAGCTATTGCATCAGAGCTAAAGTGGCACATTTTTCAATTAATTAATTGTTTTGGATGAAAAAAAAATAATTCTGATAATCACTGAAAAGATAAATATTGTGGTGGATAATGGGCTAGGCCAGTCAATCCATGGCCTCCTCCTGGCTGTCAAACTAATCTCTTTCCAAAAATTGTGACATTTGCATATCTTTGTAGTCTTGACATTAAGAATACATGGAAATATTGGCACATAATCAGTATTGGTCGATATTAGCTTTAAAATAAAATATCAGAATCGGCCAACATGCTGATAATACGTCAAGATAGTACGCCATCGGTATTGGCTTTAAAATGAACTTGAATCAATATTATATACATTGAACTGTATTTCATGTCTCCATCTGCTGATGGGCCATCATGATAAGAGTATGCGTGCATACTCGGCGGCAGTATGCTCAGTCCATAGGGGCCTGGGTTGGGAACCGTAGGGTCGCCTGTTCAAGTCCCCGTCCGCCAGTTCACCTCCTGGGCACTGCCGGGGTGCCCTTGAGCAAGGCACTGAACCCCCCAACCGCTTGGAGCGCCTGTCATGGGCAGCCCACTCTGACATCTCTCCACTTAGTGCATGTATAGGTCCTGTTTGTGTATGTGTGTGTTCGGACCTGTGTGTAATTAACAAGAATAAAAAAAAATTGAATTTCCCCTCAGGGGGATTAATAAACTGTATAAGAAGAAGAAGATATGATGTTTATTCCACTACAAAAGAGACTTGATGATCACTAAAACTGGGTAGGGAAAAAAGTGGATATATCGATATCAGTATTGCTTATCGATCAAATGAGTTATTACATATCATATCATATCGGTTATCAGCAAGAGTTCCAATATTGTGCATCCTACTTGACATGATTAATTGCAGGAATGGGGATAATTGCTAAGCTCGGGTATAAGTACTCAGTATTGAATACCAAGTAGCATCAAAACATCTCCAGTCAAGTGATGCCTGCCCTGGGTCCTTCCGCCAGGGGTCTGTTCCTAGCCTGACCTGACTCCCTGCTGAATTGGCAAACTTTCTGTTGCTGCCATCTCCAAAGCTGCACTCTTCTCAACGAATAGTTGGTTTAACCACTCCCCTTGTTAGCACGAGCTAATACAGCAGCAGCAGCTAAAATTCAACACTGTCACCATCTGTTGTTAATCCGTTACTGACTGTTAGGTAACGTTAACTTGCCACACAGATGACTTTACTGTCTGATTATATTCTTTAGCAGGTGTTCAGTTTGTTTGAGTTATAATATTTTAAAATTGGAGTCCAGCAATTGTTTCCCAGCGGTTTCCTGAACTACAGTAGAATTCAGATGGCTTTGTGCTCACCTGGTCATATGAATAAAAGTAAAGGCTTAACTTCAAATGTACAAATTTATGGCTCACAATGGGTCTCATTCATGAAGAGTGAGTAAATCTGTGTGTAGATTTGCACATAAAAGCCTACTCTACTAAAAACCTACTCCGGATTCAGGAACGCCGCGGGAAACTCAGATTTGATCGTAAACACGTGTGTATGTTCATGAATGCCAATCCATCGTAAAGTGACAGCGCGCTCCCGGTAATCAGCAATTAGCATTAATCCCCGCCCATGAATAGCCAATGACCACCATATAAGGAGGTGTAGTTGCATCCTGTCGACCTGTCAGTCATGACGCAGAGAAAGAAAGAGAGAAAGAAAAAAGAATTTTTCTGAAGCCGAGATTGAAATAATTTTGGGTGAAGTGGACTTAAGAAAAAACATTTTATTTTCTTAATTAATTAATTTGTGGGGTTTTGAATGAAGTGTGAACAGGAAACCACAGATGTTTTGTGCGTAATGGATAAACTCTAAATCAGTGATGGCTGTTGGAATGTCGAGCTAATTAACATTTATTTTAACAAATGATATGGATAACATATAGCCTACAGCAGTTTTGTATGCATCGTATGCAACGTAAATTAAACATTTTTCAGATCAGATTTATTCATTCAAATGATCAAAAAGCCACAAAAAAAAAAAAAAAAAAAGTGTTGTCTATTTCAGCTGGTGCGTGCTCCTTCATGGCTCCACCACCTGCTGCCCCTGCTGGGCTGCTGAACCCAGGCACCGAGGCCGAAGAGGCTGTGATCCGACTGTCCTTAAGGATATTTTTATTATCATCATTCAACATTTAGAAAGAACATGTAATCTATTGAGTCGATTTACATAGATAATTCACAATCATGACCCTAATCTGGATCTTACCTATTAATTGCCAACTACTTTAACTAAATGTGTTATATTTTTAATATTTTGTCATGTTTAGATCACGTGTTTCAAAGACATCTGTGTATTGTGTACATAACAGAGTGCAATATGAATTAAAATTGTAATTTCCATTAGTGACAAGCAATATTTATGTGCTTTACTAAATTTACACAAGCACTACGAGTGGTCAGGAGCAGGAGTAGATTTTGTTAGTAGCTACGAAAAGATCGGAGCTACTAAAATATTGATGAATGCGGACACGCACGTAAATTTCCGTCTGCGAACAGTTTACACACAAATTCCTTCCGCTCACGTTTCATGAATGAGACTCAATGTGTTTGTATGAGCATACCCCTTGATTTAGACCTAACATGCTGCATGTTACCTCCACTGATCAATTAGAACGCTTCAGCTAAGTATAATTGTGTACAACACGTTGTTTCATACATCTTGTGTAAAGGGTAAACAGTTTGCATACCTTGACAGTGAATTCTCCTCTTGTGTTTGCTGCATAGTTTCTTGTGTGGGACACCAGATGGCAAACCTGAAGGTTGTAGCCCCTCCGTTGTACCTGCATGCATTATTCAAAGCCCATTTATCACAGGAAAAGTCCCAGTGTAGCCACATTAAACATCCGCTGGCTCGTTTGTTTATGCCTTATTTATGCCTTCAAAATACAGAGCGTGGTTCGATACTTGTACAATTAGTGACCTATATTTAACCCCGTGTGAATCCCCCTGCATTATTTAACAGCCATCATTTTATTATGTCATTTTGTTATGCTACATACTACCTCAGAGGGAAATACATAAATATGGAGTGCCAGTCATCAACCTTTGTACATAGTATACAGCATAATGTACAGTACAACATTCTTGTTGGGCTGCTAGTAGAAAACGCTGGTGTACAGTCGACTACAAATAAACCTTACTGTGGTTAAACGGGTTTCATTTATCAGTCTCAATGCTCATATATTGAAATTTCAGATAAATTCCAATTTTATTTTGCAGGTTCAGAACATATTTGTTTTATGATGGGACTGATATTCATGTGGTATCTAAATCCAGTGAGGATGACGTCTGCGCACAAGCAGATGTAATTACATTTTCACCAAAAGCACTTTTTTTTTTTTTTCTCCTTTGTCAATCTGCCCTCTCTCTGCTCGGCATTCTGTACTGCAAGCAAGGGACTGTTGAATATATCAGGTTTAAGCAAGGTCGAGACCCACTTTGATTTGCTTACACACACTCACACACAGCTGCTTTAAGGCCTTGGTGGTGAAGTCAGGGTCGTGATCCATGTGATCGATAGCTCAATAGTCGGCAGGATCTCCGGAGGTCCCAGATTTCACAGTAGGTGGGGAGAAACAATGCTGTGGTTGTACAAGGTCTCAACACTGCATTGCAATGAGCTGCTCCATTCTTTTTCCACAATGAGAACATGTCTTTCTGAATGCATGGCCCTGTTGAGCTGTGTATCTTGTGTAACATAAGAGCAAAGGGGTATAAAAGTGTAAAGGCAACCATCAGTTTGGAGACCCTGTACATTTACATGGAATGCAGCTGTAATGTCATCTTAATTTGATTCTGTGTCAAAACTCCAAAAACAAGCACCTTTTATTAACAGCAAGGTACAGAGGGATGAGCGTGTTTCGTAAGTCATTGATGACATTTCCTCATCATAAGAACATTATGACATATTGACAACATTGGCCTATGAGGTTGAGTGATTTACAAAACAATATCAAGTGGTGTAAGGTAGACTTACTTATGTATTGCCATGCACCTGGTAACATATTTTCACTGAGGGCTGCTGCACAGTATAAATGTGCATGTATGACGATTTATGCGCTTGTGCTTAGGCAAGACCATTGCCAGCTGCATACCACTGTTCTAGACCAACAAACAACAAAAGTGGTTGTTTTTTAGTGGTGGCACTAAAGTGGCGGGATTTTTTGTTTTTTTGTATTTATAGTGAGGATTCTGCCACCAAAATTGTACGTTTTTAGCAAGACATTGGCGGCATTTACACACACACACACACACACACACACACTATAACACTGTATAAATGCCCTAAAATGTCATTTGTAGTGTATTCCATTACATTACCCAAACTGAGTGACATACTCTCAATACTTAGGATAACTTTTGGAATCCTTCAAAATCCTCTTGCTGAGGTCACTTGTCTGGGCCCTATATTTTCATTGTAAAAAAACACATGACATGACCTCTGACATTTATGTGGGTCAGGTGAACTGTACACACTTTTTTTCTGTTTTTCTAATCTGTTTATGTAAGTGCGTTTTATATGAATTTCACACCGTGTTCTGCACTTTCTGATTACACTGAATAAATTAAATATGCACTTCTGTTACTCATGTAAAAGAACCAACCCATGAAAGCTACCTATCAACTTTGCTTAAAAGATGAACAAGTACTTTCTATCACCCTACATTTGTCATTTTATATTGTGACATTCTCACTCCAACCTTGTCACATATCAACATATTGATGTTTGGTCATAGACTTTCCACGTCGAGATACGACGTGCAAGGCACCCTTGTTACGTTGGTTGTTGACATTCTGAGACGCTGTGTCAACTTGCCTGTGCCTGTTAAAAGTATTGTCTGTTTTCTTTTTTTTTGTTTTTGTTTTTTTAATATTATTTTTGTGGGCTATTGCCTTCAATGGACAGAACAGTGTGTGAAATGGGGAGACAGAGAGAGAGAGAGAGAGAGAGAGTGGGGACTGACGCAGCAAAGGGTCGCAGGCCAGACTCAAACCGCTCTATTTCATTGTAGTGAATGCAGTTTGAATGTGTGTGTGACCTATGTACATACTGTACTGTAACCTGAGTCTATGCTGCCTTCTTGGCCAGGTCACTCTTGTGAAAGAGATTTTAATCTCAACGAGGCTTTTACCTGGTTAAATAAAGGATATATAAACCAGTGACCGCTGCAGCGAGGCAATGCCTCTGTACATGGGGCACCTGCACTATCCACTATGCTACCGACGCCCCATATTGTCTGTTTTCACTTCCATTTTCACAGGAAATGTAGTTTGCATGCAGTCTCTTTCAAAATTAATGCATTACATAGATACAACACCGTCGATTGACATTTCTTTCCTTTAACAACAAATGCACGTTGTTGGGTTTAAGCAACAAAAGCACATTGGTTGGGTTTAGGAAAATAGAGCAGGGTTTGGTTGTACAATCTTTTTTTTTTTTTTTTTTCTAAATATTTTTTGGGGCTTTTTGCCCCATGCAGCAAGGGCCTGGGGGTGGGAATTGAGTCAGGGACTACTGTGGTAAGGACACAGCCTTTGTTCATGGGACAGCTGCTCTACCAGGTGAGCTTGTAGGCACCCTGGCTTTACAATCTTACTGGAGGTGGACACCAGTGGTTGTTGTTGAACCCATCCACCACCCCTCCCGCCCACCTCACTCGGGCTTCTGTTGCCTTAAGTTTTATTGTTGTCCCATCATGTTTTCCCCTGATGTCGTCAGGCACCATTAAACAATAACAGTGACTGGCCATGTATCATGCCGACTTAAAAGATTGCTATTTCTGTTGATGTCTCATTCCAGATATCACTGACCAGGCACTGGTTTTCAATGACTTCAGAGTGAGACCGGGTTGTATTATTGGTGATGGTCATTTACTGGAAATGTTCAGCTCCCTGGCCATCTCCCTCATTTCAGCTTCACAAATCAGCTCTTTCTCAACCACTGCATAGGTTTTAAAGAGACAGAGCATCCAATAAAAGCTAAGCTTGAAATGGCAGTGCTGCATCACTTACAGCCAGTTGGAACATTTCAGTAGAAAACAACACAGTTGAACTGATGCTCAGTGTTAGAACTCAGGACACAGTGTTAGAGCAAATAACACAAACACAAATGAAGTAATCCTTTAAGTTATCCGATTTTAAAGACGGTATTCAGAATACCACCTATAACTGTAACACAATAGAGTTACTCATATTTTGTATTTCAAATATGTTATTTAGTTACTTGTATTATGTTGCTCCCCAGCCCAAATAAATCCTTCATGTCTAACTTGTGCAATCGCATTGGGTTTTTAAGCAGAAACATAGAGAAGTGATTAGGAAACCTATATATTAATATACTGTATATATTTTAATATATATATATACAGTATGCTCAATTTTGCAACATTTTCTTGAGGGGTTGTATTTAAGATGACATGGAGCAGTTTTTCCCTGTGTAATATGTTTTGGCCTTTTAACAAATACACAAACCAATTGTATAAATCTTATTGCACTTCTGTGGCATTCTTGAGAGAAGAGCTCTCTGCTCTGCCAACCATTGGGCCTCACTGGCATTTAACAGTGTTTGTTCCAATTACCACCAAGATGAATTGCGAACCATCCAATCAATGGCTCTCAGAGGATTTCTGCTGCTATGATAAAAAGGCAGAGATTAAGGGCTAAAGGTATTTCTTATACTCATCTGTCATAGGAAACCTAAGGGATGGTGGGAGATTGGTAAACAGGAAGTGATGCCATAAGGTCACAGTGGTTGTAATTATCTCACCGAAAGATGATGAAGGGCTAAACAAAGAATTAAGGATGTAAACACAGAATGGTTTGACCTTCAGAATTGATCATTTTTGCATTCTCATGTTGTTGTTGTTTTATAGATTGAATCAACAGTGCAGTGACTATGCCCCTCAAATACACAAGAGGATATCCACATGATCACCACACATAAAATGGATGATGCTAATGATCAGTGACATGTGTGTGCATTCATTAATCTGAGTGGCATTTTCTCTGGCCACATTTTTAATAGCCTGTTCATTTGTGATATACAGGGATTATTGTTTATCATTTCCATGTTAATTACAGTGGAACAGCTAATTAACCAAACAACCATGTTGCAACATGAAACAAAGTACCAACACCCACTTTCCTCTAACATTTACTAATTTGTTAATCAATTTAAATGGATTTTCCTTGTTGCGTCATATTTTGTTTCCTTGTTACCGTTTAATGGTTTATTATGGCCAGCCAATAAGGCATGAGTGGAGGAAGTGAACTTCACTGCACTATAATTTAATTTAGCCTACTGTATTTGGTTTTCAGAAGCCAGTGATTAATAATAGGGTCCAGGCCAAATTTATCACACTCAGAGTGAGAGTTGATTATTTCATTATGGAGTTTCCAAAAGAAAAAGTCCTTGGTCAGATGTGCTTTTGTCTGTGCAGTTTACCACCAACCCACCAAACAAACACTCCACCCCGCCCCATTCCTGTCACCCCTCATTTCTCTCCCCCACCATCACTCTCCTTCCCCTCCTCTTCTTCGTCCCCTCCAGGGATCCAGTACATATATAAATTACAATTTTGTCACAGTTAATTAAGGCCATGGAGAATTAATGGCACCGATGTGAAAAGAAAGATCTTCTTTATTATCATGATGTTTCTATTCTAGGCCCTCTGGTTCAGTGGTCAACCCCTGTATTGTTGAAAAACAGTCAGGGTTGCCAAAATTTAGAAAAAGAGACAGCTGCCAGCTAAGCCCCGTTTCCACCAAACACTTGTGTAGTACCTTTGTAACCAAAAGTAACCCTTCAGACTTGGTACCTAGACCTCAGTTTAGTCAGTTTAGTATTTCCACGGCAAACAGTAATCTTAAATGTGGGTGGGGTTGTTGTTACTCACTACTCTGTCCAGCACTCGCTGTATTTCCTCATCAAAGGTAACCCAGAGGAACATCTGCACCTCATATATTGTTCACAGAATGAGGTTGCACACCAAAACTTTTTACTTTTTAAGTAGAACAGGCTGCAGTGAGAGTCTCTCTTATGGTATTTCAAAATAGCTGGGTTTTTCATTGCGTCCCTCTCAGGCAAGTGCAGGGGTTTAGTGTTGACAGAGCCCACAGTAACGACACTCCCCAATGCTTTTTTTCCCCCTCCAAGTGAGGATTAGAATATATGCAGGTCACATAGTCCGGTTGAAATCAATATATATTTTTAAATTATTGAAGATCCACTCATTACTGAAAGAGTATGTCATCCAAAAGAGACAATAAAATATAATGGAATAGTCAATTTTAAGGTGGATCGATGGATTCATGTCATCAACTCATTCATTGAGTAACACAACAAGGAAACGTTCCACTTTAAAAGTTGCCGGGAGTCAGCCCAGTGAATCAAGTTATTATTTCTCAGTCTACAGCTGCTGTGAGAGGCAGCAAAACAGCCTTTCATTTTATAGTTATAATTTAATAATATGTGTAAGACATACATGAACAGTGGTTATATAAGCTTCAAAATCAGCCACAACTCAGCCCTGAGCAAGAATGACTGTCCTGTCTGGACCACTCAACCATCTCCAGTGTTCACAGCTCCACCTTGTAGTGCCAGATCTCCCAACAGAGGGTTGACCGAAAATGGGGACAGTTAGGAACGGTTCCATTGGTACCATCCACAACGTTTCACAGTGGAAACAGAAAAATGCGAACCGAACTTAACTGAACTGTACTGGACTGTTTGGTGGAAGCAGGGCTGTAGACACATGCATTAATAAAAAGCCTACATTGCAAAAAGTCACATTTAGGACAGTCTCTTGCGTTGGAGACAGTACAGTCCTCCAACTGAATCCCTGTGTAATTGTTTATATCAGAGGTGAGAAAGTTAACCATAATCTAAGTGAATTGTGATCAGACAGTGTGCTTGAGCTTCTTTGCAAATCTGAGAAGTTGTAGACAAACTTCTACAAGTGTGGAAAAGTCTGGACATGTTGATTGTTGTTTGTTTTGCCGTGCTCTGTCAAAATCAGTTGCGGTTTGCAACGGCTCATTTCTGGATAAATGTAGATTTATGTCCGCATTTCGATTTTTGGTCATTTGGGGTTTTGTTTGATTTTAAATAAATCAAGTCCTGGCTTTCAGAATATGAAACTCTTATCACCAAATTCAGATGATGAATACAGTTTTGAAGTTTGTAAAGGCATGATGACAAACTGGCAGTGAACTGCATTCTGGTTCCACTCTAGTGCCACTCTCCCTTCCTCTATGTCTGGAATAATGAATGAAAGGCTTAACCTTATAGAAGCATGGCAGGATCTGGGACAGTGGGTTTTTGCCTAATTTGGAATATTCAAACCTCTTAAAACCCACCAGCAATCAATGGTGATGTGATGCGCAGAAGATGATCACTGCACTATGCTGCATGTTACGCACATCTCTTCCACTGCTGGCAGGGTTCGAACTATAAACTGAGCTTCGTGGAGGTCTCCAAAATTACTCAATTCATGCCCACACAGCAATGGTACTTACAATTTTTAATCAGCTATATTTCACCACCTCTACAGCACAGCAGTCGCAGTCACGGCATGGTAAACAAAAGAAGAGATTGAAAAAAATGCTAACTACCTGACATTGAAGCTGTCATAAAATCCAAATATGTGTGTCCTTTCCTTGATTATTTATATTCCTGTAGTTCATAAAAGGATCCACCACTTAAAGGGATCACAAGGGTTTTCATAAAAAGAATTGAAGTTGGGAATGTTGCCATTTGAGGTCCATTGCTTACTGACTCTGTCCATCCAATGGGCCGCAGTTTCGTCTTCCTGCGCTGTTGAAAGGTATGCTTGTTTTTATTATTAATGATATGAAATAAATGTGTCCCCAAGCTTTTCTTAATATTTCAGCCCAGGACTGCCGCTGGAGTACAACATTTGCTTGTAGTTTGGAATGCCAATTGGCTATGTCTCTTTAAATCCACCATATTACAAACTGCAAATGCTTTAATTCTCAAAATCATGGTCAAGATCTTTATTTCACATATTTTGCGTATCTTGCAGTACAGGTGCCTGGTGACTTAGTGGGTAGAAAAGGCGTCCTGCATATAAAGGCAATGTCCTTGTCGCAATGGCTGCAGGTTTAGTTTCAGCCTGCAGCCGTTTGCTGCATGTCATCCCCTCTCTCTCCCCCTTTCATGCTTAGATTGTCTATCTATCCTTATTAGTCCATAAAATAAGGCATCATGCTGTATGTAGAAATGTTTCAAGAGCTGTATATACTGATGGAGTTCAATAGTGTACATGCGTGGGAACTGACTTTGCCTCTTGCAGATGGTGCTCTCACAATAGCATGGTGATAAAACACACTGATTTAGAGAGATAAAGCATTTCATTAGTCAGTCTAATAGACAAATCACTTGGTCAGATTGACAGCTAGGAAGACATAGATTCAGTCAGTTATTCAGTCAGAGAGATCTAAAGTCAGTCAGACGGTTGCTTACAAAGTCAGTCATTGGGTCAAGTCAGTGAGACAGATGGAGATGAAGAGATCAAAGTCAGGGAACTAGATGGACCAGCAGTCCAGATGGCCATCGAGACAGATCCCAGCCCAAGTTAACAGTGGCCCAGCCAACACATTACCAGACAGAGCCGTCTCACCAGCAGCCAAATGCCCCAGAGCTCAGCAGGCTGGCTGTGGATGCCAACGCTTCTCAGTCTGAGAAATGGGTCAGACCAACACAGGCACGGTCAGAGTTTGATGCTGCTCAGATCTTTTGCACATCCAGTGTCTTTTAGTGAGACTGACAGAAACTCACACTGTACATGCACATAGTTACCAGCAGTCATCAGATGCAGTATTGCACTAAAACAGTGATGTACAATAAGCAGATGAACTTTGAAGACTTATACAGGTAAAAAAGAGCTTTAACACTTCAAGAAATGTAACATTCAAGTTTTTATGCAACCTTACAGTTATTTAGCTAATTGCACGATTAAGTACAATACAGTGAAGACTGGAAATACTAAACAAGCATTTGACAGAGTCACTTTGTCAACTTTATTCATACAGTCTAGTATCACAAATTTGCCTCAAGGGGCTTTACAATCTGTACAGCACATGACATCCTCTGTCCTTACACCCTAGACAAATGGTCAGAGACCCAGTTTGCTGCCATTTGCATGCCTGGAGAGAGCGCAAGAGACACATTGAACAGGTGAAAGCATTTGATGAAGACTTTTAAAAAGTAAACACAAGGTCTCAAGCTATGTTAAGTATTATTATGAAACTTTTGAAAAAAAAAATCTTTACTTTTTACAAATGAAAAGTTGAATAAATAAGTAATAACGTACCCTTGTTCAATCAATGTATCCGCATTAGAGATTAGATTAAAACGATGAAATTATGGACTTACCCACGTTTAAAATGACCTGTTGAAGTGAAAAAAAAACGAGTACTGACGGGAACAGACAAGTGGAGTCGATGTTTAACCGGGGCGGAGAGCGCAGGAGAAATGTGCTGCCTGTGTGGACAGTCAAGCGCCTGCTGTGAGTACACTCGCAGGACTTCCACGGCACTAACGTGCTCGGCGTGTCCTTAGCGTTAATTATAACAGCCAACTTATTGAAAAATGTTGGGTTTAAATCGGGCTCGGGCCCATAATTACAGTTAATTGGACGGGCCGGGCCGGTCCTGGACATAATGTGCACGGGCTCGGGCCGGGTCGGGCTGAATTTCTTGGGCCCGATCTACGCTCTAATCCACATACAACACTTAATACAACGGTTAGTATGATATCCCACGAATTAGGGCCCCGAGAATGACATTACATACTTAATGTGAAGTTAGGTAGGCCTACTTAACCTACAGTTAAGTTAAAGTTAAAGTCCCACTAATTGTCACACACCTGAGCATGTGAAATTTGTTCTCTGCATTTGACCCATCCCCCGAGGGAGCGATGAGCAACAGCGGTGCCGTGCTCGGAAGGAAGGAGGATAGGTTTGAGCAAGAGAAGTTACTGTGGTTTGATTTACGAAAAGAAACATAGATAACAAATAATAATGACTGGAAGTTCACACGGTTCTGAACGCCAGGGGTACAGGCCTGTATTTTTTTGTGACCGAGGCACTGCCACACCCTACGTCCTTACTGGATGAGTTGTGTTTTTTCTTCATGCCATCAGTGCTCATAGCCTTCCAAAATATATAGGTTATACACAAATTACTGGCTCTGATCACGGAGGATGTGTTTAAATTTTGGTGCGCTACCTTTCGTAAGAAAGTGTGCAAACAGTGCATAAGAACAGCTGGTTCAATTAAAGTGACCATCGCTTGCCAAGGGGATTCTTGTACTGTTAGTTTTAATGACGGCAGTGCCAGATTTGCTGACACCAAAAGCTGGCTGGCCAGTTTGCTGGATCGTTGGTCTTCAGTTTTTTGATGTTTCATGTCCTGAGTCACTGCCAGCCAGGCAGCTTCTCTCATATGAGGCAGTTTGTATTTTTAATGGCCAAAATGGCCAATATCACACAGTATCAGGTGTTGCTTCAACTTTGCCTGTCAAAGTTCACAAAAGTCGAAATCTACACAATGCAAAGATTCAAATTTGTCCTGCTGCCAGAAGTGAATGTTTCATTTACCTTTGCCTCGCACTAATGTGTGAGCAAAGTGAACTAGAGGTGCGTCTTCACCATTGTTTAATTTGCTCATGTGTGACCGTACCCTGACATGGCAGTCGGTTATGGTGGTTCATGGTAGCTAGTTTTAGCAAACTTTAGATAGATAGTGCTGTGCGAACATTGTTTTTTTGTAACTTTACTTATGCACATCTACCCTGCATTTCAGCATGTCAAAGACAAATATTTCATCAGATTTAAAGTAAAGAAAGTCCTAAACACACTGTACCTCAACAGGAAACATCTTTGTCTTCTCCCTCTTGTGGTCACATTTATTCAGTCTCAGTCAGGTCACCTAAAATAATGTCTTCAAAATCACTGACTCTAGCTAATCTTGGAAACTGAGGGAACATTCAGTGTGCTGTTGTCTTGTAATTGCCACATTAGCTGCTGTTAAAAGTTGAAGTAAATGGTCACTTTAAATGAAGCAAAGTCTGGTTCTTGCCAATGCCAAGTGCTGGATCTTTTGCCTTTCTTGTTACTTGTAACTACTGGTAAGGATGTACAGGTTGGTTGGTGAGATAATGTCACATTGCATTTTTTTCAGTCCCTTTCTTTTCCCTACATTAAAAGAAATAATACTGTGGTAGTTGAGAGTTCACTGCAATATTTCCTGCTGAACAGATGGGAAGAGCCATGTTTTCCAGAAGAACTGGTGTCCTGCAATAGAGTGTTATTGGTCAAAATGATTTTTCAGAGGATTTTGTTAGTATCGGCTTCAGTGGGCAGCGCTAGTGCCATGCCGTTTAAATGTTGATTCATACAATTTCATTTGTACTGGTTTCAGTGGACAGTTTAGAGTTATGTGGTAGAGATGCAGTATCAGAAAATTGCATTAGTATTGGTTTCAGTAGAGAGTTGTGTCTGCTGCTTTAGAGGCCTTTCCACTCTGCCAGGAAACCAGTCTGGGGGAAAGGCTGATCTACAGCCTGTATTTAGAGAAAGTTTGTAGAAGAATTCATGGGTCTGGCCTTTTGGATCCCGTAATGAGTAACTGTAGATGCATAGTCCTTGAACCTCAAAACTTGTTACGCATCCCAGCATCCTACATCTCTCTGAACCCACAGCTCAAACGCCCCCCACTGTGGCTCATTTTCTCACTCTGTTCATTTAATCAACCACAGCCTCATAGTTTTCTCTAAAACCCTAAACTCACACTGATCACTGGTGCTTTTTCTTACTGTCAGAGAACAAAAAGTACAAGTTTGCATCTGTGGTCATAACACCCAGACACCTACTGTACAAGCATGTAAAGGGTGAATGGTTGTGGACAATACTCCAAAGTGAGGACTTGTCAGTTGTCCTTGAAAATATGTTAAAATATGCATATGTGTAGGATTTGGCGACATATGTTTTTAACTCAAGTGCTTCTGAGGCAGTTGTTTTTTGGCTTGTATGGACAGCCCAAATAAAAGAAGAAAATAACCAATTGTGATTTATTATGATATGGTTATTTTAAACCATGTCTTAATTGAATTTACAGAACAATTACTGTATCGTGGTAAATACCATTACTGTGATATAAAAGTACATTAACCGTGATATTCCCCACCCCTACATATGTGTACGGCTGTTATAGAACTCTCTTTGAGAAATCATTTCAGGAGATAGTGAATGTCTACTGGAAAACCATTGTCTGCATGTTTGTAATTAAAATAAGGATGAAGATAAAATGTAGATGTAGATGTAGAACAATGAGAGTTAAAGCCTAAATGAGAAGTGGGAACAAATGTTTTGAATCTGTGGCCTCAAAGATTACATTACATTTCACTAAGACTTTGATTACACATGATCATATATACCAATATATACTAATTTTATCCATTGATTTGGGGTGCTACTCTCTTACCTAATGATCTACATACTGTAATTTCTTAGTTAATTATTTCAGTCCCAGGACTTAGCTTTGATAACTGTTGCTAAAATCTGTTCAGAATTGGGGAAAAGGGTGTTTTAGTAAGCTGCTCCCTGGGCTTGGAATCGGCTGCAAACTTCCTAAATCTTTGAGCGCTGGTCTCATTGAATGCATACAAACTGTTATCGAATTACTTGGAAGCAGATGCATCTGCTTGCAGAGGTCCTGGATGATTGAAGAATGTTTTTTGATGTCTGCAAGTTGTTCTTTGTTTCTATTTTAAATTGTTAGCCACCCTATTCCTAGCCTCCATGATATGTTGCATGAATTATGGACATGACTTCCAAAACTGTTTTTTTTCAAAAGGTTACAGTACCTAATGTTATGCTAATCCTCTTTCATAGAGCGATTTATAAAGGAAACATGTGGGACACACCACCTGCTACACCTCAGACTGGATGATGTGCAGAAAGCAATGACTGTTTTCCTTTTTAACCAACTGTGTTAGCAATTAGCTTGCCTTGTTACAACAATATAACAGAGCCAGAGCAAGCTTACAGTGAACATCTACTCTTTCTAAGAGTATTTGTGATTTCTTATGACTCACAAATAGACTCACTCAGCGAAGATTTAACATGAATCTGTATTAATTTTAGCTCCATGTAAAGTGAACAGATGGGATGTTTCCTGGCTAATGCTCTACTTCTCTGCCGTAATGACACAGTTTGCACATTTTTATAAGTAATGATTTTTTGAATTGGAGTTCTGCTGAGTGAAGCATAGTGCTGAATTTAGCAGCAGACCTCATCACCAATCAGTGACACATTCTCAGCCTACATGACTAATGTTAAACACATAATTCAAAGTATGCAGCTCAGTTTATTTATACTGGTTAATTTTCTAATGTAGGTTGTGGATGCAGTTAGACAGGGAAACACAGGGATACCATGTACTGACTGAGCAACAGACCTGTTCTTCTAGCTGTCATTCTCTTGCACAAATTCTGATTGAATATTTTTCCATTCTCGAAACTGTTTAATTATTTGTTATTTAATTTAAAGCAAGTGAAAACATAGTGTTTGCATTACAGTAGGATGTGTCAGAACATACAGGACAAATAACATCCCGTATTGATGCAGTGAGGGACAGTGCATTTTTATTTTCAATATGGGACGATCCAGTATTAATGCTTTACAGTACAGGTGACTCTGTACGAGGTAATGGAAACTGTACTGCTGGTTAAACAGGAACTGTCTCTTTTTGCTCTGACTGCATGTTTAACACTGTTGTTGGAAACAAAAATTGAGTTTTGTCTGGTTGTTAGGAACTTTATAGACACGGATAGCACAAAAGGAACCTGAGCTCCAAAGGGACATTTTAGACAATGCTAATTAATGCTAGTTAAATAGTTGTGAAAA
This sequence comes from Epinephelus awoara, assembly GCA_035609425.1. NCBI lineage: Eukaryota > Metazoa > Chordata > Actinopteri > Perciformes > Serranidae > Epinephelus > Epinephelus awoara. Next base: position 5,285,708 of record CM069303.1, read on the forward strand.
AAAAAACAAAGCAGTATTTGATAAATTCAAGGCACATTGCTGTTAAAATGAGTCGCTGTTAGCTGTTAGCCACTGGGACTAACCATGGACAGGCTAGGCGACTTACTGGCTTACTGCTACTTTGACTGCCTCACCTGAAGTTGCACCCATTCTATAGGAATAAGGAGTATGTTAAGTTCTTATTATCTTATCTTATCTAAGCTGGATATGTTTATTCCATTGTCTGCAACCTTGTTATTTGTGCTGATGCCTGTCTTGGCCAGGAAAATCTTAAAAAAAAATAGATTTTCACTTTCAATGAGTCTTTTAATCCTGGTCGAATGAAGGTGAAAAAAAAAAAAAGAATCGTCATCTAAGCTTTGCTATTTGAGAAAATCAGAAATGCTTCTGGCTAGCTAACTGCAAAGATTTCTGCTTCTGTATGGAATTGTTTCAGTCAATAGTACCTGCATTGAGTCTGAGTCAAATGCATCAATCAAGGCATTTTGCCCAATTTCTTCCTTGTGGGTGTTTACTTGTTCAGCAGCATTTTTAACTCCATGTTTGCCTTTGGATTCATGCAATAAGTACCCAAATACTACTGATATTTCTCTTATGTAAATTCATACAAATCTGGGAGTAGAAACTGTTTTCTCAAAACTCAATTAACCCATCAATTGAGACTTAGTCTGAGATGAATATTTTTAAGGTTAATACACAGTGTTCATGCCATACATGATAGTGTTTTTTTCTCTGTTTTGTTTTGTATCTTAAGTAAAAAATTATGTTGTTATGTTCATTTTCATACAGGCATTTCTTTTGACTGATGATGATGCATTTAGTGGAGATGGCAGTTTACCATCTTTTCAGTTCAGTATATGACCCATCCTAACCTTCTAGAATTCTGTGCGCATGTTTGTGTGTCCACCTGTGCATGTTTGCGTCCGTGTGTGATCACAAAGAAAGGCAAAACTTCTTGTTGTATTTTCTTGCTGATGTTAGATGTTACCTCTTCTTGGGACACATCACGCTCATAATGTTGTCCTAAGAGATATGTGTTTGTAAATGTCACTCATGTGATTTATTATTTATTTGGTAGTGTGTGTATGTGTGTTTGCATATATGCCTGAGTGAATAGGAAAGGTCATATCTCTTGCTGTGACAGAGTAAGCCTTTTGTTGTCTATCTCTTTCCTTGTCAAGCTGTGCTTATATTAAAACTCTCTCTGCAACTAAAGGAAATATTAAATATCACCTCTCTTTGCCTGCATGATTGCACACAAGCATTGCATTTTGATCTGACAATGTGTGTGTGTGTGTGTGTGTGTGTGTGTGTGTGTGTGCGAGATTAAAACTATGCAGAGAGTTTAACCTATTACTACAAGGGTAACCTAGAGTTCTGCACAGACATTTACAGTGTGAAATATGACAGATACAGAATGCATAACATGCAACTTTCTAATGAAATTAAAGATGAAGTAGAGTAAAATTTGGAATAGGAGGCATGGCAGCTAAAAGATCAATGTAGCTGTGGAGAGCATGAAAAAAATAGAGCGTTATTCACATCCCTCTGGCCACCCCCTTGATGTTATGCAACCGCTCTCCCCTGTTGATATCTCTCCACCCAGTCCTGCGGCCATACTCAAAAACATCCTGAGAATACTCTCAGAGAGTTCTTAACTTAGCTGAAAAATTCCTCACAAGGGTTCCCAGCTTAGACGTGATTAAGGAGAGGACTCTAAGCAAGGAAAGGGCAAGAGGTGAGAATGTATGACTGAGCCTTGTGCTAATTGTTATGCACAGTGCTGTTATTGGTTGATCGTGAGTATGTGACTATGCCTTCACAAGACTACTGACGAAGCAGATATGTGCTCTGTGTGACCCTACCAACGCTGTGAACTGCAACTACAGCCCATAGTCAATTAGCAGGAAGTCCATTATATCCATTATTGCTGTTGGCTTATGGTGCATGCTTCTGGTGGGAGTGAAATTAATCAAGACTGTGAAATACTGTAAGCAGTTTACTTTATTGAAAGAGAATTGTAAAGTAATCCATAATGAGATTAAGTTCAACCACAACACCATTCCTGCACAGTCTGGTCTACTGGCACTTTATTAACTGCCTGATTGTAGATATTATAGCTACATTGTCGGTCTGCATGACCACTCATGTTCCTTACCCTGATGATCTCCGTTCTAGCAAAGTCACCATGACCCCAATTCAAATGTTATCGTCACCAATAGGACTGATGGTTAAAACTACTACAACACTGACGCTGGGTTCACACTAGACACTGAAGCACCGCAAAGCACACTGATTTTTCTGTAGAGTGCTGGCCACTTCCTTTTGATGCCCCATGTAGCCTAGTTGGGCTGTACGCACAGGGCCCACAGTGGCTCCAAGCTCTGCGGATGGCTCGAAATCTGCAAAAACAGTTTCGTTGTCTAGTCAATTTTTTTCTGTGAGAAATCATGTAAATGATTCCTGTCTTCATTCCCAGTCTTGGTCGCAGAGCTTATCTATTTGGCTGTATCATCAGCCTGCACACCTGACTCAGTCCACATGCAGATCACAGAACATGGATTTTATCAATTATTTTTAATTTGTTCTGAGTCATGCTTCTCTTTTCAAAAGAGATCGGATTTATCCCAACAATCATGGTAGCCAAATGCTGTCGGCTAACTTTCAACATGCAGTCCAGTCCTCTCGACATGCATGTTTACACACTTGTCTTTCTAACCTAATCAGCTGAGTTTTTATCTTCTATTGTTGTAACACTATACCAAGTTTTCATTTTTGACATTTTTGATACTGTCTTTGATGTTGACTTCCAATCAATCAAACGCTAGACCAGTTTTTGCATTCTGAATAGCAACTCTGCTGACAAATTTGCCTCTGTTTTTGCAGACCCCGGTAGGATATGGCTTTCTCTGCCCAGACTAATGACTTAATTTGCTCTTAAAAATCCCTGTTTATCAACCTCAGAAGGTGTTACACCTTTATAAAACAGCCATTAACTTGGAGTTTCATTTTTATCTACATGAAGTAACTACCTCCATCTTTTAATAAGAAGCTGAAAGAGGCATTTACGGCTTGTTTTTATAAACTGATTGTCAAAACCAATGTGTATGGGTATTTAGCAATGTTGTTAATGGGTTCAGGTCTAAATTTTGACATTTTAGTGGCAAGTATATAAATTATACAAACTGTACATATTGTTTAGTTACTTTAGTTAGATTTAGTTACTCTTAAATGTGTGCAGATGCTGCAGAATGTTCTATTGCGTTGTTGCTTGATCTATGTGCTGCTTTTTGGACTGCTGATTACTCTATTCTCCTTAATGGGCTTCAGCAATGGATGGAAATAAATAAAGACAGACAGGAACATTTCTATGACCATTGATTATGATGTCTCCTCATCTGCTCAGCTGATTTGTGATGTACCCTAGGGTTCAGTTGTTGGTGCTATTATTTTCTCTCTGTACATGCTCCCCCGGATTTCGTAATTGGTCAGTCACTCTTATGCAGACGATACACAGCTATATTTTCCTTTCAAATCAAAGGAAAAACTCTCTACCTTGCAAGACTGCCTAAAAGCTATCAAAAGCCCCTCTTCCACCAACATTTCCAGGAACTTTTATTACCAGGAATTTGTTTACCTGGGTATAAGAATTCCTGGTAATCTGTGTAGTTTGCGTTTCCACCACACCTCAAAGTTACGGATAATTTATTCAAATTAGCATGATGACGTAGATGATTTGCTGTGTGCCCTGTATTTGGCTCCGCCTGCTTGGCTGGTTACGTGCTTGGCTGGTTACGTGCTGGTAAAGAGTTGGGGCTGTTTGTCTCAGCCAGCAGCTAAGTGTAAAAGTATTTTAAAGGCTCTCTAAGTCTTCCTAAACATGAAAAGTTTTTGTCACATACAGCAAACGTCTTTGTTTCCACCACGGCCGCTCGGCTTTTCACCGGTTACCGTGTTGCGTCGGTGTGTGTGTGTGTAGATGTGTGTGTGTGTAGAGGAGATCAGCGCTGGCACAAAAGAATCGATACTATTAACGCTTATCAATACTACGGTCTTTAATAACTTAGCTCCAGGGCTAATTTAGTACCAGGTTTTGGTACCCATCCTTAATCAAAACACAAACAAAGTGAAGCCTGTAAAGATGAAAAAAAAGTTTTCAGCAACTACCTGTACCAGGAAGTGCGGAATGCTGCAAGTGTGTGCTCCACTGATCAGTGTTCTTTGGCAAACAGCCCCGCCCCTCAAGAAATTCCAGGTAATCTGAAAAGTCCTACCCCCCTACTAGATACTTTTCCCAGGGTAAATTTGGGGGTGAGGGAAAGTTTTTTATCCGGGTAATTTCGGTGGAAACGCGCAGAGGTTTTTCAAAATTCCATGTAATTGATAAAAGTTCCTGCGGTGGAAAAGGGGCTATGGACTGGATGTTAATAATGCCAGTCTAAACCTGATATGCTTGCATCATACATCACATTGTAACTCTGGTTTCGAAAAGTGCTTTAAAAATAAAGTTCACTTACTTCCTATCAACTGCTGAGGGAAATATCTGTCTCTTTAGATACTAAATGCTCCACTATGTTCACCAGCTATTCTCTATAACTGTGTCTGCCTGGTGTTTGGGGCTTCGCAGCTTTTTCACCAAAAAAAGCTTCCTGCGGCTGAAAATGGCGATTTGAGAGCGAAATGTGCAATCACTTAGATGTGATTTCACACTGTGGTACAAACAAATCATCTCCACCAAGGGTTATTCACTTCATATGAGTGTGTGAAAGCTAATGCATTTATCAGATGATTACAGAAACACTTTCAAGTACATTGGCAAGAGGAAAATCACAGCCTGAACTGCAGACCCTTTGGCATGATCCATGTTCAATCTTTAAAAGCCTTTTTAAAGCTTTCATCTCCTTCATTTGAAACATTACTGCGGTGGATTTTAGAGTTCCATGTTTGATTTGTACATGGGCAGCATGAATAATACTAATGCTGTCCAAGGGTTTGCATATCATCACTTTTTAAGTCCGTGTTTGGCCAAAGAAAAGGTATCATCTTCATCTTGTTACATTCAGCGCTCATTTAGTTGTCTCTTTGTCAGTCAGCATCATCCCAGCCTCTTTATTGAGCCGTTGGCCATGATATGACCACTCAGACCAGGCACTGCACACACTGCCAAAGGCAACTAATAGGCCCTGCAGTAAGGGCACTCTGCCTGCTGTGTGTGTGCCTCATCTTGCTCCAAATGTGAGAGAAAGTGTTCATATCTAAATTACCCATTGCCTCAGGGTTGACTGAGATTTTGACGTTCAGCCATCTCTCTCTTTCTCTCGCTCTGTCCATCAGCCTCGCTATTACTTAATTTTTCTCCTTCTCTCTCAGAGCCCCTCTGTTCTTGTTTCTTTTTCTTGCTGTGAGCAACAATGTTTCCCATCCAGCTGTCAAGCAAATTTTGCAGAAATGTTGGGAATTTCACAAAAAACATACCCATTTCCACCAACTGGAACCAAGTGAATAAATCATCTTTTTAAATGTCAAATTAAAATCATGCACCAAAAAGGAAAAAAGAGAAATCGGATATTACATTTTATGTATATTAGTTTTCAACAAGTCTTAATTGTGTTTTAAAGGATAATTCCAGTTTATTACAACATGGATCCTATAGGTAGGTATGACCATTGGTTCTTTCACTTGCAGTAATGTTGTACATGCCAAGTTTTTCTGTGCAGTGAGGGATTATTGGTGATATTTCAGGTGTTCTCACTTTTACTTTTTCCTCAAAATAAAATAGTTAAAATGATTTTTGTCATGACTGCTGGAAGCAAATGGGTGTTGCAGTGTGGTGCGCAGCTGTTGAGAAAAAAAATCAGAAGTCAGAGGAGTGGAAGAAGGAACAGTTGCTCTAATGATACACTGAGGAAATTACAGTCAAAGTGGAAAATCTCAGACAGAAGTAAAATTTTGAAACAGCTCAAGCTTTCTCTGATCTGAGCTAGGAAGCAAAAGGATTAAAGAGTTAGGTGATACACGAGACAATGCTCCCCAAGATAATTAAGTATCTGCTGATGAATCAGACAAATAAAATCTAATAAGGTGGTTTATTTAATTTGGATAATTTGTTTAAAGTCTGTCTGATTATTTAATTTCTCTTTGTTTTTTACCCCATCAGACTTATTTTAGTGACGCTGCTGTGTTCCCAGATCTCATTATTCTAGTTAGTAGAATTGTATCATAATACTGTAGAAATGATTGCCCAAACTATAGCAAAAAGACACAAATTAAAATGAAACAGATCTATATTTTGATATTAGTTTTTGATTGCTATAGATGGAACCAAAATGATGACCTTGGATATTATGACATTGAAACAGTTGTGAACCCAACAGTTGAACCCAACGTAACTTATATTTTCTATTGCTTTTGAATAGTTTCAGTGAGCTCATCAATGTTGCAATCTTGAGGAAACTTTTTATTTTGAGGATTTTTACCATTTTTCTTCCGCTTTTCTACATATGCTAGGATTGAGACTTGTTGTTCCTCCCTTTCTGTCTGTCTCTCTCGGTGGCAGTGATACTTTGTATCCCTGCCCTGACAAAGGCATAATCAATTCAAGAGTTTGTCTTGGGTCATTATTACCTGCTGGAGGACCATCTGTTCAGTGAGGCTGGCCGAGGACTCTGCCAGGTAGACACACACACACACACACACACACACACACACACACACACAAACACACTCATACACTGGCACACACACATAGCCTTACGGGTTGCCAGGTAGATTTGGACCACAATAAGATGTGAGACATAGAATATCAGGAAAAGGATGAGTTGAAGCAAAAAATTTGGCCATATGTGTGTGTGTGTGTGTATTTTTCTGTGTTTATGCATACATAGTTGCATCGTACAGTAAGCACATGCATCTGTTTGTCTCTGCTAATGTGACACATGTGTGCAACAGTGTGATGAGGTTGCTAGTAGGCGTACATTGTGTGCATGTGTGTGTCAGGTACAGATGGTGAAGGCCATCAGGCATCTCACCCAGCCAAGTGGTTCAGCTACTGGTTAGGAGTTGCACGGTTAAATATAATTACACCCACAACCTTAACATCAGCCTGACTGCCTTACTGCTTATATACTGTGAAGAAAAATTCAATAAAATTAGAGGTGACACAGGCACCAGCAGGAGAGTGTGGAAAGAGAGTCTGTGAAAAAGAAAAAATATGTGTTTATTGTGACTTTTTTTGTTGCCTTTGTAGGCTTACATGTTGCCTTCCTCAGTTATGTGTTAGAGTGCCGATAACCTGGTTCCAGGCCTCAGAATTTTTCACCGGTTCAATTAAGTCTGTTGTGCCAATTAAACAGCTGTTTCACCAGTGGGAAAAACAATCGAGGCAGTCGATGCTTTGGAGGCGGGATTAAAAATAAGGATTTTTGTGCCAGAGCCAGAAAAAAAGCGACAAATGAATTTCTTCAAAAAAGGCAACAGGCATGGATGATACTGATGCAGCTGTAAAGGTTGTCTAGGACTTACAGGAATAATAACTGCTAAATCAATATATTTCTTGGATGAGTGTGGTAACCTTGAAGTTAACTGAACCTAGCAATGGTTGACACAGCTTCTGTATTGACTAATAATGACACTGGTCAGCAGAATATATTGCTACTGTTTGTATGGGGCAAAAAAATAAAAAAAATAATTCCCTCCTTAACGGAACCTGCCTAATGCAGAGGCAGACATCATGATTTTTGAGCAGATTGTAAAAATGATCTTGTTACAACCGATTGGACTGTTAGTCAGAATCTGTTTCAGTCTGGGTCAGTTACTGTTGACAGTCAGGGGGTAAATTATGTATGGTGCTGAAACCATCCAAAACACAACCAGTACTTTTACAAGTCAACATCCATTAAACTAATAAGTCTGAAACATTTTTTGTTCTTTATTTCAAATGACCCGAAAAACTTATTAGCTAAAAGCCACTTAAAATGGGTTTTTAGGTTATTTTATAAACAAATGATCTAACAAATGTCCATGATAGCCTGTTTGTTGCAGCTGTTACAGTAACATTTATAGAATAATTAACTTAATTAAAATTATTTCTAAATTTGACTGTAAACACTGCATTTGCAGAAATTCTCCAACATATGTAGGCTGAGTGATTCATCATATTAAAAAAAAGTTAGTTTGGTGTCCTAGACGAGCCTCCCCTTGATGCCAAATAACAATTTCACCAAAAGCCAATACCAATGTTTTTATATTGCTTTTCCTTTTGTTCGTTGTTATTTATTTTTCTTATGTGCCAGAGAAACACAGAAATCTACACTATACAAAACAAATGAACAGGTTTACACTTAGGGCCAATTCCAATTCCTATCTTAACCCTCAATCTTAACCCTCAAGCTCAACCCTCAATCTTAGTAGCCCTCAAAACCAAGTGTTAAGGGCTATGTTGTGACTTAGAAATGGGACACCCCTCAAAGGCAAATACGTCTTAAGACTGTGGGGGGCCAAAATTCTGTCCAGTCTGTCAGTTCAAAGAATAAGAAATATACATCATCAGTAGTCATCAATAAAAAGATGCAATGATTTTTTTCCCCCAACACTTTATTTCAATTCTTGTACAAAACAAGCAGTGACAGACATGAACAGAACAAATATGCCAGGGTTAAGAGAAAAGAAAGAGAAATAAGATAAACAAATAAATAAATAAAAAGTTCAGCAGCTCAAACCATTAAATTGTTTACATATTTTCAGAGTCATTATAGCTTTGGAGTTTGTGGAGTGCTGAATGGTTTCTAAGTATTGCTGCATTTCATTCATAAAAATTCTGAACAAGGATTTACTATTATAAAATTTACTCTTATGAATATAGAATTTCGCTATAGATAATAAATAGATTAATGAAATAGAATTGTTTTTGTTTAGAAATGCTGACATCATAAAATCCAAACAGCACATCTTTGTACAGTAGTGAAAATAAAACATAATGTTACAATGAATATACTCGACAAAATATTTCCAAAAAGTGACAGTATAGGGGCAGCAAAACAAATGTGCAGTTACCAAACAATAATCTGCTGCCGTCTGCAGCTGTGTTGATTTCATTTTGTAACAGAATGTTTGATCACTCGGGGAACAGTTGCCGTTGTGCCCGAGAATTATGTTATGAATATGAACAGTTTACAAGTTACAAATTACTCACTCCCATAGTTTTTTTGGAGCCTGCGTGCTTTTTGTAAACTTGTCTTCATTGGTGGCCCTGAAATGAATCAGGGCTTGTGTTTTGTCTGGTGGCCCTGAAATGGAACAGAGATAACAACATTACTTTCTTTTATTTTTTTGGCTACCTGTCAGATATTCGTTAAGTTATTAGTTTAGTTTCATGCAGTATTGCAAGTATTATCACAATGAATACTGTAGTCAACATCCAGCAGAGCTAGTGAGGCTGTTTATACGGTCATACAAGTGTTATCTGGTGACTTTCATCCACGTTAACGTTTCACTCTTTGGGTTATAAGTTGATATTCAACAAAATAATCTGTACCACAACAACCGACTGAACTTATTCAGCAGAAAGTCACCAGATAATACGATCACTATCGTTAACCTGCAGTTGTACCGTTACCAGCTGCAGACTCTACGGCTACAGGAGATGACACCGTCCGGTCATCTTACAAAAATGTCAATGCAAACATTTCACGTATATTAAAACAACTTAACAACTACATTATCACTGAGAAACATGACTTTTTGTAACTGAATGACAGCATACTCGGTTATCAGAGAACCGGGGTTACGTGCAGGGGCAAGCGCCCGCGCCGGCTTCGTTAGCTAGCCAACAGATATGTGTGTTACACTACATAGAGGTCTATAGTCCATAAAATGACGTTAAACTAAGATAATGCAACGGTTATCATAATTTTAAAACAACTATTAACGAGGAAAATACTCACATTGATAACTCCGCTTCCTTACGCTTGTCGCCGCCATCTTGCATTGACTGAATCGTCTGTACTCGGCCGGGTTCGGCTGGGCTCGGCGGATGATGCGCAAAGGATTCTGGGATAGCACTCACTACCAAGGGTGGTCCTGGAAAATCTTAAAAGTGAGGGACATACAGCCCTTATTGTTGACCCTCAACTTAACGTTCTGAGAATCGGGACAGCACTTGCACTTCGCGGGAGTGCGCATTTTTGAGATTGAGGGTTAAGATTGAGGGTTAAGACAGGAATTGGAATTCACCCTTATTCAGACCTTCATTACACTACCTTTAAATGAGTACAATTCAATAATACACATTAATTAAACCTTTAACATAACTTTCTTTCACATGAAAAATATATTTAAAAAAATAAGTGAATTCTTTTTACCATATGTGAAATATCCTAATTCCTTCTTTAATATCTATTTTGTAGCATAAACCATCAACAGTGAAAACATCAACAAATTTCTTGTTCAAACAGCTGTATTTATTCAAGTTTCTTACCAAAAGCTACATTTTACAAGATTACATTGAACACTTGATGAGAACATTATAATTTGCCTTCCCCCAATGCAATTTAGAGTAGAGTAGAGCTTTAACGCTTCACAGTGTAAATGAATGCTTCCTCCATTAGCTGTTTGTGACCAGCGGGTGCTTTGAGGTAACGATAAGCTCTCCTCCTGCCAATTTTTTTTTTATTTTTTATTTATTTCCATGTGCTTTCTCTCCACATCCACTCCTCTCAGTAGTGTAGTGGTAGTTGAGTGGGCACCAGAGAGCTTTTGACATGATAACAATACAGCGTGTTCCAAGATTAATGTGACGTTGGATAATTTACCCATCTCCCCAGAGAGCAGGTAAAGTGTAACGAGCTTGGGGGGGCAAGAACCCAGAGAAAAAGGCCTCACTATTATTTAGTAGGCTTTGCTAAGTAGTTATGTTGTTGTGGCCATATGTAATTTAAAAAAAAAAATAGTAGTAATAGTATTAGTAAAAAATAGTAAAAGATAGATATTTTGATTTCTTTTTCTTCCTCCATTTGTGGCGCCCCCTATGTATGATGGTGGCCTTAGCATTCGCTTATACTACCTGAGCTACGGGCTGGCACTGACTGAAGCAGAATATTATTTCCAATTCATTTTGAATCTTGCATTTTACAATGCTTTTGAGTTACTTGATATGTTTGCCATATCTATCCTCTGACATCCTCAGTCAGCTGGGCCACTGAAACGGCACTATACTACCTTAAAAATAAACAAGAAGTTTGCGGGTGTAGAACCTAAATCTGTGTATGGAAAAAAAAAATCACAAGACTAAGCTAGCTAAGCAGCTTTTTGTACATGTCTGGGGTAATTACTTAGTTTGGGAAACCCCACAAGCTCTAGAATGTATTAAGCTCTAGTTGACTGGTGGACTCAACACTGACTAGAAAGCTAGGTTTCATTACATACAGGAGTCTACTAATGTGGTTGTTTTCTAGTTATTAGTCAGACAGCATGTATTTTCATGGAAAAAGTCGCTAAAAGTTTTTTTTTATTTTGAGAGCTAATTGCCCCTCAACATGAATACATTTGATTCGATATTATATTTTGTTGGTCGTAGTTGAATGATCGCAATGCTACATTCGGTCCTGTCCACATCACTGTTGTACCGCAAATAACGTTAACTCACACCCTCTTGTGTAATATTGCTTAGTATGATGCACATACCAACTGGCAACATACAGTAGGCCTAGTGGTCTTAACATTGACCACCACAGCTTCTTATACACTTTATGTTAATGTGCATGACCTACATCTGTTCTATGTGTGTATTTTATCTTTGACAACCTCTGTATTTACATACATGCCACTGTCAACACATACTCTGTATGACTTAGTGTCATTTTTAAGGGAGGGGGAAGGTGACAATGTTCAGTGTGTGTGTGTGTGCGCGTGCGTGTCTGCGTGTGTGTTGTGACAGTGGCAGGCGATAATGAGTGATGTGCATTAGCCGTTCAGCAGCGTGATCCGGGCTATTTTTAGAGCTAATTGTGTTTTGGTATACAGAGGGCTTGAGAGAAGGTGTGACTTTCAACAAAGTACAAGTTCATCAAATATGAGTCACAGGGTGGGTGAGCAAAACAACCCCATTTGTCTCTCTGATTTCCTCATGACACTTTTTGCGTAAATATGGGTGTTACTCACGGGATATCTAGGCACATTATAGAATACATTAGAGTGTTAATGTGAAATAGACTATATGAAAAACACCACATAATCTAGGGGATGGAGTGTTTTCTCAGGTGCGTGTATCTAATTCACTGTCAGACTCGTGATATATTTTGCATATAACTACAGGAAAGGTGCTTTATGTTTCACAATCCTCATGATGGTAATTTTCCAAACTTCACCTGCCTGTCATGGTAAATTAGATTTTTTTTTCACTCAAGTACAGCCACCTCTGTCACAGTCACTGCCACAGAATTCAAAGCAAGAGTGTATAATAGTGGCTAAAGAGAGACATTTTACACCTGTCATTTTACCTGACATCCATGGCCTTTTAGAGCTGCGCTTAAAATGTAGTTGTCACAAAATAGTGACAACATTTATTAATGGAAATACCAACCTTATTCAGAAAATAGTCTTTTCCCTAGAAGCCCATGGGCTTACAGAGACAGATGGGTGTTGACTACTGTTTGAGCACAGGACATCATTCGTTTACACTTTCTACATGCACATGATTTTAATGTCATTAGTCATTATGTTTCTATCTTAGATTATAGTTTTGGCTCCCACAGCAAGTTGTCTGCCAGCCAGCTAAAATGCTGCCAGCAAGTCAATATGTCAGCCTGTGAGACCAGCAGAGGGGCTTCTTTCATCCTGAGGAGGTCTTCCAAGTATTACTTCCTGTCAGGCTGTGTAAAAAAGCTGTGTCCTGTGCTAAACATACCCTAACCTAAATCACCTTAACTGATTGTCTACGCAACAGCAATTGATTAGTGGGGTAGTATATGGACTGGAACCACAAATGCCTTCTAGAAACTGCCCAGAAGTGTTCCCATTTGTTCCAATTGTACAGTTCATTGTGTCAGGATTACCTAGACAGTTCTTGGAGGCAGTGGGATGGAGGCAGTGGGATGGAGCCAGAAGAGGCTATGGAGACCAGCTTTTCCTGCCTTAAGACTCATATTTATTCTCTTTTTGTGCAAAAACAGATACATCCGTTTCAACCGTTCTGACCGTCACTGCCCTCATACTTCCAGTCAGAAGTTTCAGACAACAAACAAGTCGATGGTGTGGGAGGTTGTAATACTGTACCCTCACAATAGTGGAGGACTGTGTGGCTTTTCTATACACCTGGACACGTGGATGGATAATTCTTTTCATTAATCTCACTATTTATTTTTATAAATGACAGAATCGTATGGTTCCACCATTATTTAAATTTCTCTGTCGTGTTCCATGTTCGTATCTCACTTGAACTAGGCTACACTATCTCCACGATCTCCCGGGGTACTACTCAGTTTCATCCGTATAGTAAGCTTTAAGAAAACGTGCACAAATGCAGACGAAAAGACCAACGCAGACCAAAGATTTGTGGCAAAACTATTTTAGAACGTTGCAGAGAAAAGTTGCAGCAGTGTAAACTGGCTGGTCTGAGCTCCACTCAAGCCGGCTGATGGTGTCACCTGCATCTCAGCTGGTCACATCGCCAGCAGCTGGTTTTAGAACGTGAAGCACTTCACCTGTTTCTACAGCCAGCTGGCTTGTAGTGAGGTCTGCTGGTCAAGTCAAATGACCGTAGACAGCGCGTTGACTTGCTGCAGCAGGTGCTCCTTCCCAGCTGAAGCCCTCTGTTTCTGTTTTTTGCGGTGTGCCGGTATTAGAAGGTGGGTCGATGCTGTTGCTCGCTGTAAGTGCTCATGCCCACTTATGTCTGAAGTGGACTTAAATGAGCCCTTAGAATACCCTTTTTGAGCCCCTTTGGAACAGTTGTAAACACTTTAACCATAAAGTTGTGGTCCAGAAACACTTTAAGCTGTCTTCACACACTAGGGCTGTAGTCTCCTGATCGACTAGTCGATTATTTGGTCGCTATGCTCTTGTCCGACCAAATTTTCATTAGTCGAATAATCACTGTGTTACTTCCATAAGGAGAAAAGTGCTACATCAACAGCTTTCCAGGATTAATCCATTATTTCCTGTGGCGGGGGGGACAGGCTAAGTTAGCTGTGAAAATGGGGGTATTTTGAAAACACCCCCATTGTTAGCAGGAAGTTAGACTCACCCACCCTCACGCTCAGCGTCACGGTGAGGCAGACCTTCTGTCTGTTTCTGTAAGCTGAAACCATTTCCCTCAGTGGAAACAAAGCTTGTATTTCACAGATAAGAAATAATAAATTGTGAAGACAGTAAAGCCTCCACTAAAATAGCATTTTAAGTCTTGTGTGTGATTTATCCTGGCTTCATATGAGCAGAGGAAATGTCCGCTCATCGCTAGGCTAATGTATACAATGTAAAATGCCCTAGTCTAGCGCTAATAACGTTAGCATGCTGTATTCACTTAGAAAACGTGTTTAGTATAAGACAGTTGTTTTGTTGGTGAATGCTCTGAGTTGTAATGGAGCCAAATTATGTACCGTTACCTTTGTTACATGTTGCTGTTTCCCTGGTTTTATATGAGAAGAGGGAAAGATCGCTAGACGCCGGGCTAATTTATAAAATGTAAAACGCCATAGACTTGTGCTAATAACGTTAGGATGTTGTATTGGTGGGGAAATGTGCCCAGATAAAGACAAGTGTTTGTCTGTCAGTTCTGCGATTTATCCACCTTATTTTCAAACATGGAAGTAAATAGTGATCAACTTCTGTGTTTTTGTGCTTGACTTCCGGTCAGCCGCTTTCCCGCATGATTTCTCTTACCGGAGCTAACGGTGCAAGCAATTTTTTTTTCAGTTTTTAGTTGTTTATGTTAGTCATTCAGTTAGTTAGTTAGTTAGTCTGTGTATTTTATTTAGAAAACTGTGCCCACGTTTCCGTTATCTGGTAATAGCCGGTAAAAATAATTCCCTCTAAACGCGAATAAATCGCACGTCAATCAAAAACTATGAACCAAAAAAAGCACAATCTATCCCGAGTGAGACAAACTGCTTGATCCCCGTCTCCAGTGTACCAGCAGAGAACCTGCAGAACCGAATCAGTGAAAAACACACCACGCTACACAGCCTCTCTACCTGAGCAGCTGAAGCTGTGGCTCGCACCCTCGACACACAGACACACAGACGGTGCTTCTGCATGCCAGCCTAACTGTGAGAAATAAATATGTGAGGTGTACGCTGCTTTTCTATCTTGTTTTTTCCTGTTCTTTCTTTCTGTCAGCGACATACACTCCTAACACAGGACGGGTTGTTTTGATTGACTGAGTTGATTATTAAGCCATAGTGATGCGCGGATCGGCTCTGATAGTACCTGAATCAGCATGTACGCATCAACCATCCAGCCGTTACAACATGATTGATCTAGCAAAGCAGTTTTGTGTTGCTATGTGTGGTATTTATTCAGTTTTGGGAAAACACAATGTCTAGAAAGCATCAGAGGCTGCAGCTGACAGGGACAGCTAACACTAGCAGCAAAGCTAACGTCAGGACGTCATCTGTTAAAAGCCTCCTGTTGTCGGATACGACATGAAACTACTCTAGTTAGCTGAATCATGTTGTAACTAAGACATCCGCTGGAAAAAAAAAAAAATTCACGGACAGTTTATTGAGTTATTACAGACACCGCTAACGGTTAGCCCAGCTAATCTACGATAACCATGTTATTACACACACAGAAATAGTAATGTTTGTTCAATCATTGTGTTTATAGACTTTACAAACATCAGATTAGTCTAAACAGTGATATAGTGACAGAGTGACTGTGCAGAGTGACACAGACACACCACTGCACAAGTAAAAATTACGTGCAGATTTTTTTTCCCCCACGACTAATCGATTAGTTGAAGATTATGAGCGACTTTACAATAATAATAATTATAATAATAATAAACTTTATTTCTATAGCACCTTTTAAAACCAGGGTTACAAGGTGCTGTAGTCGACCAAGATTTTCTTTGACTGACTACAGCCCTACTTCACACCATGGGTGTATCAAGAACTGGATACAATGTTCTAAAATAGTGTTCCATTATTTGTGTGAAAGTCGCTTACTGGGAGCATGAATTGGAAAAACCTTGGGCTTCCTTCTGCTGCAATTGGGTCCTTCTCTGGATGAGCTGATTGAGAGCAGGCACCTTTTAGACTTCCCAGTGACTACCTGCACAAGTGAATGGAATAAAATAATTAAATAATTAGGCTCTTATAGACTCCTATACCTAATGAATCAAATTCTGATAATATGAAGAATCATTTCAGGGGTTTGTGTTTTCCACAGCTGCTCATTTCTTAATGATTGCATGTAGGAAAAAATGCCTTTTGGTCCAGTGTGCATCATGTGATTCTGCCAAAAGTTGCACTACTAAGTTTGGCAACTATGCCAAACTTGCTTCACAGCTCAGCGCTGGTCCTTTGGGCTTGGTTCAAACAGCCAAAAGCAAAAAAGCTAATACTAGTTCAACTTGCCACAGCGCAGCACATGAGGTACCTTATAACATGTATCTTGCATAATGTAAATGTTGCTGTTTACCTCACAAACATCAAGACAGTTTTACTGCTCCATCCTTTCCAGAGTTGTTCAATCATGACTCAAATGAGTATGAACCCCTCGTGGTGTCTGTGTCTGAGAAGCCTTTAAATTGGACTTCCCTGTTCATGTTTCATCCTCTCATCAGCACCCTGTAGCTGTAACATGTCCACACTGATGCCGACCCTTGTGTTGTTTTGCCAGAGGGCTGTTGTCAGTCTGAAAGTGCCCTAAGTGCTGTCTAAAAGGCTCACCTCGAGGCAAAGAAGTTCAGTATCTCACGATGCCAAGCAGTCGCTATGTTAGCTACTAGTTCTAGGATTATGCTTTCATCTGTCGACTACATCAGCAGCCAGACATCTGGAAAATCAGGCTGGGAAAATTTGAAGCTACATAACCAGCCAGTTGGCCCTTTTCACAGCAGGAGAAGCACAGGTGTTACTAATACCATTAACAATGGCACTGTCTTATTCAAGAGTCAAAGTAAGCCTTGCCAGTGTGACAGTGATCCAGTGTGAACAACATCAGGACCCTGAAACTGAAACTGAAGCAGCCAAATAGAATTCAGTTTTTATTAATGTTAATATTTACATCTTTGCTTTTCCCTCTGAGACATGTCAAAATGTCTTCCATGAAAACAGCCTGCTGCCATCCAGCTTGCTCCTAATGTACATGATCAGTTGGTGAGTCAGTCACCTGGCAGCTTAAAAGCAGCTATTCTGGCTGCTCAACAGCCAGAAAATTAAGAATCACATTTTTTGTAGAAATAATAACAAACTTTGAAAGCTCAGGCTGCTTCTATTTTCACATATACTGTATGGTACCACTGCTATTTGTTAGTATGAATTTTGCCTGATCAAGGCCTGAGGACCAAAACGTCACTAACAAGATGAATACAGGTGATGAGCAGTGTGCAGTAAGGGTGTAAATCACTGGTTTCATCACAGTACAATGTTATATTGATTCATTGGGCAATGAAATGATATTTGCCAATATTACAAAATCTGCCATGATACGACTTTGATTTGATGCAATTTAGGGGCCTGGGATATATGAGACAATGACGATATATGACTATTTAACACAATCTGCTACAGAAGAAGCACCCATTTAAAAGTTATGTAATGGTTTAAACAACACATAAATAATGTAAATAATTGTAACCAGTGAAGTGCAGTAAAGTTTACCTAAAAGTGACAGCACAAGGCAAAGGTTAGCCATTGGGGCTTTCTGCCAGAGAGCCCTTTCTGGAAGAAAACTTTTCACTTTTACCCAAACCATGATCTTTTTCGTAAAACTTCAGTATCTGAGCCAGATAGCTCCTACAGATTGTGAGATTTAAGCGATCTTATAAGTTTATTGCAAGCTACACCGTGCAGCATGTTTCTACCAAACTTGGGTACAACATCAACTTTGATGTATGCAGACCGTACAATGACAATGTGCAATGCAATAGCTTAGGGTGACCATATTTTGATTCCAAAAAAAGAGGACACTCGGCCCGGCCACGAGATAGCCTACTTAAATGATACTCGCAGTTTACTCAAAGATGCCTTTTAAAATATTTAAAGTTTATATGTATGGATAGAAAATTCAGTTATATTACAAAATAATATCTCTCAAAGACAGAAATTCAGATAGGCCCCTATAGATAGGGGACACATACACACACTAGAGTGTGGCTACCTGATCCGAGCCCGATGGTTCCCGACAGGTCCTGACGGTAGGCCTACCCGACTGGTCGGGCCGGGTTTGGTCAAAAATGTATAAATTGTATTCGGGCTCGGGTCGGATTCGGTCAGCTTTCAGTGAACATGTAGTGTAAAAATAAATAAAATCCTATTGTCTGTCCTGTTTATTGCTTGGGGACTGTTATTTACGTGACAACACCTGAGCAGAACACACACACATATTGGCTATTTGTTTCTACCTCTCCCCTTGCTGGAAGCCTTGGACCTTCCACCACCCGCCTCTGCCTTGATTAAATGCTGAAAATAAAAAAAAAGACAGAGACAAGTTTTCCTATTTTATCTTATTTTGTTATATTTCTCCCTCTCCCCTCGCTGGAAGCCTCGGACCTGCTGCCCGCTCCCGTCTCAAATACGGAGGTCTCCCTCTCCGCGGAGTACCCATGGCGCACGCCTGGCCTGTTAAATAGCCTGTAACCATAACAACTGTGTGACACTAACTGAGTGCTTTAGTAATTAAATAATGTCGGGCTCGGTTCGGTTTCGGACATAACAAAACAGAATGACTGTCGGGGTCGGACAGAAATACACACACACACACACACACAAGGAAAACCGGACATTATCTTCAATTTATAAACACCCCCCTGGACGCCCCAGACAGGACGTGAAAAGTGGACATGTCCGGGCAAAAGAGGACATTTGGTCAGTCTACAATAGCTTCTTATACAGAGTGTGCAAAGATGCTGTGCGGGATATTACTTCTCCAACTGTGAAGCACAACACAGAGGGGCACATTATTCTCTTCTCTATTCTCTTCTCTCAGGAGCCACAAAACAAGGATTAATAGCAACATCATTTCACAATAGTATTCCTTTTGGCTCACTAACAAAGATCAAGGTTCATGGACAAAACAATTGCTTTTTGTTAGTCAACTGTTATTAACTAAGCACTTTGACATTGTGTAAATCAGCCTAGCGGCAAGCTGAGTTTTTCTATTCTCAAAGCTTTACAGATGACATGTTTTTATTTATAAATTTTCTTACTGACTGTTGGTTTATGTAACTGCATCCCCTGACAGAACAGCACAGATTAATTTTAGCCCGTATGCATATTCTTTTCAGCTGAACTAATGTTACTGCAAGAAGTTAGCGGAGTGAGATGCCTGGCCAGGCAGGTACATGATGTTTCCTAAGTATCTTATGTCATTACGGCGTTGTTTACATACGACACATGCTTTGTCTGTTGTCACATATTTTCTTCAAAATATCCACTCTGTGGAGTTATTCCTCAATAAACAATGTTATCCTCATCGTCTTTTTCTTGGCTACTTGCCATCTGCCTGCTGCTGTTTGACAGTGACCAGGGTTGGAAATTGATTTGTTTATCCACCTACCACTGTGGCCGGTGGGTTCCAAAATCCTCCAGCCACTCAACAGACAACTATTGTTTCTTTGGCTGGATAGTGAGGCAAATCTAGCAGCCACTTGCAAATGTTACTAGCGTTTGGCTGGTGGCTGATGCTAATTTCTAACCCTTACAGTGACACAGAATTTCAAAATGAAGGCAAATCCTAAAGATGATGATATGCGTCAAAGATTTCACCTCGTGTTGATGATATTAGATAGTCAATCATTGAATCAATACATCGATCCAGTTCGATGGATCATTTCACGCATAGTCTGCAGGGGTCTTTGGTTCTTTCACAGTCAGTGGTTGTGATCAGAGGCAGCTCTCTGTATGATAACAAAGTTTTAGAACTTGTAGAAATTGTCTTCCAGAAATTAGAATTCATAAGCAATAACTACTGCTCATTTCAACACACTCTGGGGTTTTGCTGTTACAGCCTTACTCAGTCTGGTATGAAAACTGTAAACTTTAGAAAGATATTGCTGTATAACTGACATCACTGAGTGAGACTGCTGACTTGACAACTCTACTCCTGCTACTGTAATATTACATTTTTAACAATGACAAATAATGTCAGTGGTTTTATCACAATAGTTGATTAAAAAGTAACACCTCACTGGGAGATGTGTTTCCTGCAAGTGCCTCAGTTGCACTCCCTCTCAGTTAGGTCACCTGATAATGGTGTTTTTAAAACTGACTCAAGAGAACATGAGAAGAGAGAGAATGTTGTGATATGATAGTAAACTAAATGTGCCATTATCTTGTAAGTGCCATTTGGCTTGCTTACTACTGTTTTGAAGTTAAAATGAAATGTATTCAATTTTTTACTTTTTTCCTCATTGTCTGTGACAACAAATTATCTTGACAGATGGTATTCCTAAAAAGAGAGTGCTATAAAATTGTGATTATCCTGATTTTTACTGAATTATGTTTTGGTGCTTGACATGAAAACATGGCCACTTTTCATAAATTAATTTTGTCCTTTTTGACATGATTCCCACATAACAAAAGATGCTGACAGACAAGACTTTCTCCTACAGTTAAAGGCTTGTCTTCCTTTCATCCCTGCCCACTGAAGTCCAGAGTGGATGAGAACCTCGAGCCCCAGCTAACTGATAGGCTTGATGTGTAATTAATGGTCTGACATGGGCTAATGAAGCTAATGACGCTAACTGCGCTAGCATATGGGCGCCCCATGGGGATCCACACTCGGCGCTCTAATTTAGATAAATGACGCCCCAGGTTATACCGAGCTATTTGCATTTCATTTGGTGGAGGCCAAGGGAGAAACAGGGATTAAACAGGGGGATGGATGGGAGAGATCAAACAGCAGAGGTGTTTGGGGTTGGAAGGATGGAGAGATGGAGGTGTTTACACTGGTGAATGTGTATGCATGTGTGGGTGTAGATCTCCCCTCGGCCATGCATGATGCTGTTGTCAGATAAAAGGATTGGTAGCAGAGGGGGCTGGTGGCAGCTGTCAGAAACGGTAAAAAAAAAAAAAACGACAGCACTCCTGTGTGTGTGTGTGTGTGTGTGTGTGTGTGTGTGTGTGTGTGTGTGTGTGTGTGTGCGTGTGTGTGTACTTTGGGTGACGCACACAGGTTTGTAATTACTGTATAATGGCCCTTGGGAGACATGTCATTGTCAGCTAGAATGTCTCATGAGGAAAGAGAATGTGCACTATTTGGATTGCATCATTGTAATACATGAGAGGCTCTGCCTGTCGAAACAGTCAGCCATGTTGTCACCTGCTTGTGTGAAACTGAAAGTAACCTTGCATGCATTTACAGATGGAGTGATGTTTATAGAATAAAGTATAAATACTTTATTGATATATGAGGAAGCCTTATTGATCCCTACAGCATGCCAAAAAAAAGTCCTTAAGCTTAATTTTATGTTTACATAATTTCCAATCAGCCTCACCAGTCCCTTGAGGGTTTGTTCAGGATGTGGCATCACTATTAAAAGTGCCATCTCCTCAAAATTACATATTCCCGGTATGTGGCATGTTAATAGCTAGTAATTCACAGAGACACTTTGGATAGCTGTCATCAGTATTTTAAAAGACACATGGACCATATCCTAGATGTATGCCACATAAGATTTTCTTTATAGTTCATCAAATATCTTGCAGTAAATTTCCAGCTTATTCAGCCAAATGAAAAGGGAAATTGGATGACAAAATGAAAAAAAAAAAAAAAAAAAATCACAACTTCGACATAAAATTAGTTTAAGCCACGGCTTTAACTTGTTTAAGGTTTAAGTCATGCTCAACGTCATGAGTCAGTGTAAAATACTATAATAAAATATTGTATTTTAAGTTCTGCCAATGTTTCCAGGTGTTAAAACAGCATAATATACTGTGGGATCTTGTTTTAAGTGATGTAGTGTGCTGTAGAGAAAAATGCAGTAAGTAAAGTGAGGTGCCCACTGGATTCCAACTTTATAGAGGTTTGGAAAAATGAATTCAACCCAAAGTCCACCTCACAGCTTTTTCTGGAGGTTTCAGCTACACAATCAGCAGATGGACTTTATGGACTTCCAGTGATGCGCAAATCCAATCTGTGAAGCCAATGCCCAATACTGGTTTAGTAAGCAGAACAGGTATCAAAATGTTACCAGTCCACATTAGATTAAAGTTTATTTGCTTAGTTAGTGTTATTTGTGTTACCCATCACTTGGATGTGCTTCAATGAATTTATTTGAATGTGAGGCCAGCGTTAGGCCACATTAAGACCAACACTAGCCATGCATTAAAAAAAGCATCTCTCATTTATTTCAATGAGACCACTCTCAAGATCATATGACCAAAAGTTGAACCTGACTCACTTTTTGCCACACTGCAATGTCGATCATCCAGCTATATGGTGCAGTGGCTACTTAGAAACATGCAAGCACACAATTCTTGTCAAGTGAATAATGTATTCCTACCTTGCTTTCTTTGCGACAAAGTGGCAGTAGCTCACTCCATAGGGACTTGGCTTGGGAACTTGGGGCTGTCGGTTCAAGACCCCAAACAAGCCAGGTATGGAGCATGGACTGGAGAGATGCCAGTTCACCTCCTGGGCAAGGTTTCAGTAAGTGCTTACTCCTTTTGACTAAAAAAGGGCCTATCATGCTCATTTTCAGGTCCATACTTGTATGTTGGGTTTCCACTGAAACATGTTTACATGCTTTAATGGTCAAAAACCACTATATTTTCCACATACTGTTTGTGCCCCCATCCCCCCATCCGAAAAAGCCCAGCCTGCTCTGATATGCCAGCATTTCTGTGTTTTCCATATTTCTGCATTTTTGCACTGTCTTTGCAGCCACAGAATGACTCTAATGGAGAATGGTGACACTTTCTACCAATAAAAATTTCTAAGCACAACCAGACATGTTCCAACTGGAACCCGATCCAAAATCAGGAGAAAATGACTACATCAGCAAACAAGATTACATGTTTCCCTGATGTTAGCATGTAGCATGTGTTACAGCCAGGGAATGACTGTGTACATGTAGAGCAACACCTTCTACCATTAAAAATCACCAATAAAAGCTTTCAAGTACAATCAGACATGTTCCAGCAGGAATACAATTGGAAAATCAAGGAGAAATGTATGACATTGGCAACCAAGATTACATGTTTCCCTGACATTAGCATGTAGCTGAATGGAGCAGTATGGGCTAGGCACCGTAAACACTCACAGTAGTGTGCCTGGAGCAGATGACCATATAAAGAAATCTGTCACTATCTGATGTCCACTTATAGCTAAAGTAGAAAAAAAAAACGTCAAGTCTATAGCCTATTTTTAACGGGTTTACCCATGTTTTAAAAAACCTGTTTACACTAGCTAAATTTGGTGGAAACTAGGTAGAACAGAGTTCTTACTGCTGATCTTTTATGTTGTTGTTGGTGGTTAGCAGCTTAATAGAGTACTTGATGTGTGTGAGTTAAAGTTTGTAATGCATTGGAAGGTATTATTACTATGTTAGTATGTATTACTCCATCCGCTCATGATGTTGAAAGCTCCAGAAAAAAAAGCAGTAAGTGGACTGGAGAGCTAAGATTGCTTTCTCAAACTGTTTATAAAGGGAATAAAGACCTTTCAAGCTCCACAATATAGAAAATGTTTCAAATTGATGGTTGTTAACATGGAATTTCTCTCCCTTTCTGTAAGTTGTTATTGTTGGATGGATATTAGATGAGACTGTAGCGACCATGAGAGAGCATTAGACTATTTGTTTACCTGCTGCCTTCTGTCAGAATGAATCACAGCTGTCAAACTGACTCCAAAGCATGATAATATGATGTGTATGACGTGTGTTTGAACGTGTCGCTGAAAGAGGTAATTAGCTGGAACAAATTTTCTCGGTGGAAGGTCCCCAAAACTGTAATAAACAGGACCTCTGTCTGCGTGGTGTGTGTATGCATATGTTGAAGGCAGAGGAGGCAGGCTTTAAACCTAATTTCCTAGTAGAAACACTGCTAATAGAAAATTGATAACTTCACATTTCATATCATGTTTAAAGAGCTTTATTTGAAACAGACTTCATAGCTGAAGAAATGCAATAACAAGAAGTTGAGACAGAGGAACGTGTGGCTGTCATCACAAGATATGTAAGTGAAAACCAGCCTGTTCTCTTTCCCAGGGCATGTCAAGCCTGTGATATTGACACTAAAGGCACCCTTTAGCATCTTCATTAGTATCGTTAGCATTTCATTTTACTCTGAGGCAAACACATCTGAAGCAACACTTGACGCTGAGATTAACTGATGTAGTATAAACATCAAGACAGTCCACATAGGTTGGAAGGGAGTGGAGGTGGATGGGTCAGCTGGTTTTACTGTGTAAAACAAAAAGTGAATGTTTTTTTTTTTTTTTTTTTTAATTCTTTAAACAAAATGTTACACAATTTACATATGGTCGTCAAGTACTGACGTCACTCACTCATATTATGTAACAAACGCACTTATTTTAACCCAAAACATGATGTTTTTTGTAAACCTAACCAAGTAGTTAAGTTGTCTAAACCTCATCGTCACAGTTTCACAACATAAATCACCTTATGATGTGTTTCATCTGTGCGTCACAGAGATCACTAAAGGGTAGGAGGAGAGCTAGTTAATGTTAGCTGTTAGCATCCAGTGGCTTTGACTAACTGCTCAGGGAGATTCCACTGAGTTACTTTATGATGCATTCATCTTCTCTTCAGTAAAAATGAACATTGGGTGATGACATTCTCATAGTGAGTTCAATGCAAACTTGTAAAATGTAGTTTTTAGTGAGAAACATGAATCAATACGTCTGTTTGACAGATGCATTTGTTGATTTAGCAATATAGAATAGATACTAGAGAGGGAATTATGATGTAAAAAAAAAAAAAAAAAATATATATATATATATAGATAGATAGATAGATAGATAGATCACAACCCCCAACATATGGGGGTGAGAGTGAGATTTATTTATTATTATACATCTTTTTTTAAAGCTGTTTTTCATGTGAAAGGTGATATTCAATTTTTTTTTCAGAAATTGTATGATTGAATTTGTGGCCAGTCAAAAGTAAAGTAATGAGGGGATTAAATACTCTTAAATAGTTCAGTTATTTTTTGTAGAGTAGAAAAATCAGGTATGGCTATCAGCTATTGGCTGTATGACAAATTGTTATTTTAATCATAGATATCAGTATTGGTCCAGAATTTCAAAGACTGGATCAAACTTTAAAGCTGACTTTGCTCTGAGAATGTTTGTTTAATGTATGTATCTTGAGCGTGTCCACATGTGGAAACAATTTTTTGACCAAAGTCCTTACTCCACTATCCAGCTCTTTCTAACAATTTAAAACACATCTTATAGTTTTCAACAGTGAATGAATTTAATTTAGTTGTCATGGAGATGATTTAGTTGTCATGTGGTAACAGGTGGTCGATCAGTACATATAGGGAAGAACCTAACCCTGCCTCTGTAAGGAGGCCCCTGTTGTTTGTTTTTTCAGTTTTCACCAAAAAACAAGGCTGTATTAGTCCTGATATCCACCTGTTATAAAAAAACAGAAACCAACATT
Organism: Epinephelus awoara; assembly: GCA_035609425.1. Classification (NCBI taxonomy): domain Eukaryota; kingdom Metazoa; phylum Chordata; class Actinopteri; order Perciformes; family Serranidae; genus Epinephelus; species Epinephelus awoara. The sequence goes on from CM069303.1 coordinate 5,311,494, forward strand.
AGTCAAATTCTAATCCTCATAAATTTTAAATGATATATAATTGGTTGTTTTTCACTGCTCAAAATAAAACATCAAGCTCCCTACTATTCACACAGACAAAAGTATTGTGAGGGATGTTGTTGATATTGTATATTCAGACTGTGTTTTGATGCTTGCTGAAGCAGATCTTGTCTGTTATGCCATCCACATCTGCCTGTTCTGTCACCCAAAATCCACCCACCACAGAACAAGAGAACCTGACCTTCAGCCATAATGGACTGCATAACCTGTTGACTTGTGGGTAATGCAGTTTTTAATAGACTGGCTTGAACTTTCAGAGCTGAGAACATAGCAAGAATGAGAGCAAGGGCAGGAAGCAAGGCAGAAAACAAGAAGGAAAACGAATATTGAGAGGAAGAAATACAAACAAACGGCTAGATAAGAATGTTTGGCTGTTATTGTTTTCCGTGTCTAACATCCTGAGACATGGCCTGTGGTATTCAGGAGATTTAATGCAGAGGAGAGAGAGAGAGATCCATAAAGCCTCTACTCTCCCTCAACACCCCAGGGGAAGCCATCTTTAATTCATGAACACTATAAAAATAAAGGTTTTTCTCTGAAGGCCCTGCAGCCTGTAACAAACTCTCACAGCAACATGGCAGTGGGCAGATGTTGATGCTGTGGTTATGGATGGATATAGGCTTGCAACACCCAGGTTATATTTTATGTGGAAATGAACAGAGTCTAAGTTCGGCTGTGCTATTAAATGGATTCCAGTAAGCTGCGTGTTGATTCTGCCTCTCTGCAGACACCAGACAGACACATGACAGCCACATAGTAAATGAACAGACTGCCAGTTATGTACCACAGCAGGCTGAAATACAAGGAGGGCATTAATGCATTCTGTTTCACTTTTGGAAGGGTTTATCTGATAGATGCTCATAATTAGCATCTGTACTCTGGCTTTTTTTGTCTTGTATTTCAAAATGTAGCTTTTTTTTTTTAATTTCTGTTATTTTTAATTCATTTTACACACATACAAAGGCCCGAGCACCAGATGTAGATGAGGTTCACCTTGAGATGCTGAAGGCCCTGGTGGTGGTTCGAATTTTTAGAAAAGGGGACGGAAGGATGTGCTCCAATTATTAGGGTGTCACACTGCTCAGCCTCCCCAGGAAAGTTTATCCCAGGGTGCTGGAAAGGAGGCTGCCGTTGAATGTTGAGCCTCAGAATCAGGAGGAGCAATGTGTATTCCATCCTGGCCATACAACAGTGAATCAGCTTTTTACCCTTTCAGGGCTGCAGTCTACATGTGCTCTGTGGACTAGGAGAAAGCTTATGATTGCATCCCGCAGGGAGTCCTGTTGGGGGTACTGTGGGAATATGGGGTACCGTGGTCTTTGCCACAAGCCATCCCGTCTTTCAGTAACTAAAATGAGAGCTGTGTCCACTTGGCACAAAGTCAAACATGTTTCCAGTGGGTCTTGGCCTCCATCAGGGTTGTCCCTCATCACCAATTCTGTTTGTGACCAAAGATTTCCGACGAAACAATACCATTTTAGATCGCTGAAGAGAAAAGTTGCAGCAGTGTGAAATGGTCAATCAGAGCTCAACTCAAGCTGGCTGATGGTGTCACTTACACCATCAGCCAGCTTGAAATGGCCAATCAGAGCTCAACTCAAGCTGGCTGATGGTGTCACTTACAACTCAGCTGGTGGAACTGCTGGAGGCTGGTTGTAGAATGTAAAGCTGTTCACCTGATTCTCCAGCAAATCGGTTTGTAGTGAATTCTACTGGTCAAGTCAAAATGACCGCAGACGGCGTGTTGGCTTGCTGTAGTAGGTGCTTGGTCCCCACTGAGTCCTCTGCTTGCTGTATGTGCATAAGCACATACGTAATCTTTCACTACTGTTCACACAGTGAAGACACACATATGAGTATTATCGAATGTCCATTAAATAATGCCAGCCACCTTTTTTTTTCTTTTTTTAAACAAATGCTGACTTGTATCACACTCTCCTTGTTACTTGTCATTTTGCAAACAAGTTTGCTCTTTTACACTCTAAGTATGAACCGTGTTCCCATGGACACTCAATCATTAGGTCACAATGCCACTTTGCTTTTCTTATTTGTCCCAAGTGGTTCTTAGCATTTTTTCCATTATCTTAGATACCATTGGGAGACCCATCAAGGTGTGGAGGTTATGGTATAATCTGCATGTGTTATATTCACGGATGTGAAAATATGCAATTGATTTTAGCTTTGAGGTTGTTTATATGTATAATTTATATATGAATAATTTGTGATCTTTGCATTTCCCTCTGACCTCCTGGAGCCTCTCTGTGGCAGGGAGGGAGAAAAAGCCATGATTGACAGCTCGTTTCATGCTCTGTTACTACGGCAGCTGACAAGGTTGTGTCAAACGAAATGATTGGTGAGGAGAGGTGTTTAGGGAAATATTCTCCCTCTCTTGCTCTTTGTTTCTCTGCCCTGATCACACTAAACGTGTTAGACAATCTCACCAACCGGCCCGCAGTGCTGTAATTTATGAATGAGGGGTGAATCTATTGTAGAGCAGTGAAAGATAGCAGAGACAGGAGATGACCTGTCAATCTGTTTGGAGCTAAGAGAGACAAGGCCTGTGTCCTACTCACTGTGTAGTCCACTATATAGTGACTGCCGTTTTGTAGTGCTGTTCTAATGTATTGAGACAATTATTATACCCTGTATAGTGGACTCAAAGTATCGCAGAATGCATTGGGAAAAGTAATGTACAACTGATATCCAACCACTATATACCATTGTACATTGCACTGAAGGAATAATGGCAGATGGAAGAACGGAGAGACAGCAGTATTGTTGCAACCTGTCGTACAAGTTCCCATTTAACTTTTTATATGTTGAAGTTTGTTTTACCAGTTTCTTAGCCATATAATTAATTGTGCATTTAATGTCTATGTATTATGCCACTTAAACCCCTTCTTAGTCACAGGGCGTCAAATATAGACACTTTGTCACGCCCCTTGGTATCTCATAGCAACCCAAGGGGCACCCTTCAGGGTATCTATGTGACACACAGTTCAAACTCATTGTAACTAGGGATGCAGGATAGATATCGAGCTGATGAACTATTAATCGATAATGTGACATTTTTATCATGACGTGTTATTCCGAAAATTTAGCTGATAAGTAGCACTGATAATACCAAGCCAGACTGCTTTCATTGACTTAACAATGGCAGCATCTATACACCCTGACACAGAAGGTGGCAGTTCACCTTTAAAGTTGGTTTGCGTGCCACCAATAAACACAGAGAAGAACAACAACAACTGCTGCAGGCTGACCAGAGAGCTTTTATAGTTCCAGAGGGAGAAAACATGGAAGTGATGAGGGTCTGATCCCTGACCGCCCAGCACCCTTCCAAATGAGCAGACTTCTTCTTTAAACAGGTTAGACACAGCGCTGAGGACCGTCCCTGGACGAGCTAACATAGCAGCGGCTAACATTCGACACCGAGCCTAAAAACAGCCCCAACAAACTCACACCAAAAACGCTCGACTCTATTGTTGAAGCTAGCGATGCTACAGGACAATCTCAGTCTCTCACTGCGTGAGTGTGTGAGACAATGTTAATGTGTGCAGTGAATTAATAGTATACAATATTCTACTTGGTAGTTGTAGGCTGGATGTGATGATGATACAGACATTTCATACACCAGATTTAACGGGTCTCTGCCGGTTTATCTCATCAGCTGTCCCTCTGTTTGTCTCTGTTAATAGAGCCTTTAGTTTATCAGTGAAGTGAAAAGCTACACTGCAGACTGGAGAATTACACAGTGTAGGCGACTACACATATAACCTATCCAGTAACAAGCTTAGTTTTGATGCTAAGTTTAAACTTTTTAATACACTTTTTTTCATTTTGTATGTATTTTACTTTAAGGTTAGATATGAGTTTAAGACAGATTAAAAGTCATTTTACTTTCACATCCTCATGTTTATAAAATATTCTTCTGTTGTGTAGTGTTATATGGGGGCAGGGGCGTTGAGGGTAGGCCATTTGTCAAAACCCCAGAAAATCTCCCCCTTTTTAATGTTGGCAGGTATGGGAAAGTCAGGACTGTTGTTTGTTTTTGTTGTATCAACAATATTGATGTTAGGTAGATTTGGTAGTTCAGGGCTATGGAATAACAAATTATTCATATTTGCTAAATACATCTTTGCTCAGGTGTGCAAGAACTGCAGGTTATACACTTCTGTTTCAAATGGGGAAAAAAAGTGAAATTATCTTTTTTCATTTTGCCGATGACCTCACTATATAGTTCTCTACATAGAAGTCCCTAGATAGTGAGTTGGGAGGACACAGCCGAAATGAAAGAGATGAAAGATAACTTTGTTCCTTAAGCCTGTATTTGTCTTCCTCGTGCATGTGTGTGAGTGTGTGCGTCAACATGTGCAAGTTGATGATATCAGAGAAATGATTTGAAGTCTTCATAGCAGCATACTAATGCTGTTGTTCCTCACCTCTCCAAAGCCACAGAGCTGTTTTTGATTATGGAGAGCTGTGAAGGTCAAACAGCTGCTGTTGTATCAGCCTTTTTATTTTAATGTAGGTTTGTTCTTAGGTGTGATGTTGTCAATGTCAGTTCAAAAACAACCTACTTGAATCTGCAATTCCACATAATTGAAACAGTTATGACTCACTGAATGAACTACATAATTGATGAAGATATTGTTTGCCCTGTGGCAGCTGTGTTTCCTGTATTATTGGCATGTTTGCCCAAAACATATTGATTGAGTATTGATGCACAGCACAAGAGGTCTACCATGCCTCCTACACCACTGTAAATGATAAAATAGAAACCTTGTCCAGTACAACAGCAGCTGCAAATTCTTTAATCCCCTTCTGCCCAAAGACAATACTTAGTATGATAAACTCCTTCTGATTTGTAATTAGGCATGCCCAAAGAACACTTCAATTCAAATTTTCTGATGTGGGGACAAATGAAAAGAGGTATTTAACTAAATTATACAGTATTACGTATTTGACAGTGTGTATTGTATAGCTTGACCAGACCGTACATATATAGGACTGTTAATTAATTCATATTAAATTTACATATTTTTGTAGGGTGCTCACACATTTCTCTGTGTGTATTGTATTGCTATCTCTTGACACCCTGAGGCTCCGGTCAAACAAATAGTGGCACTGAGAATTTTATCTGTGCGTCCTGGTGAAATACATGTTTCTAGAATATGGTGACATACAGATGCAGCCACTTCAAATTTCCCATGGCAGTTGGAAGCCCATTGGCCCAGGTCTCCGAAAATGATAAACATTCTAAAAAATAATTTAGTGCCCGAAAATAAATAATTTTGAAAAAGTTGCTCATTAAGAGACTTACATTTCAAAATAACATTAACATTAATTACGAGACAAAAATTATTTTTGTCTCTTCTCATTAATAAATTGTTTGTTTATAATGTGCAGAATTGTTATTAAAGTTAAGAATTGTTATGTACAGCACTTTGTTTCAGCTGTTGTTGTTTTTAAGGTGCTTAAGAAATAAAGCTTGATTGGATTTGATTGGAATTGTAAAATGTCCCTTTTACGAGGTAGTTAAGACATGACAGTGAGGATGTGTTGCTGAATATTTGCATCAAGAGTTCATATAGCCCACTTGGTGTGATGATCTGAGTGACTGCAACCTATTCAGATGCAACACTCACCCATTCAGAGGGAATGAAAAGGTTCATGATAATGCTAATGATGTGTTTGAGCCCTGTCACCTTCCAAGACACAGTAAACAGGACCACATTATGTTGTGTAAGTGAAAGGGAACTTCACTCTTTTCCAGTTAAACTCTGCAGGCTACGTGCAGCTTGACCGTCGTTGTGGCTGCATGTGAGGGTGAAATGCCAATTTCAGCTTGCAGTGTTTCCCCTAGGATGGAGTTGTAGCAGCGGAGGTGAAGCATGCGCACACAAAAAAAAAAAAAAAAATCACAAAGGCTAAACTTTTTTGTACACTTGCAAAGCACAGCCTGATGGGATGTTTCCATGTACATTTGTGCACAGTAATGAGCAGGTGAAATGTCTGTCTAGCTTACATATGAGGTGTCTCAGGATTAAGGAAAATACAATTTTATTGAACATAATAAAAGTAAAACGTCACTTAAGTGATGTTTGTCTGTACGTAACAGCAGCCTGTTGATGGTTATTTACACACTTTCCATCACAATAATCACAATAACTATGTCAAACAAAACAGGAAACAAACTGTGTTAGGCTCGTGTCAGGTGTGTGTGTGTACGTGTCTGTGTGCACGATACAGAGAGCAGAGGAGAACTGTTAACGTGTGACCATGTAGAGACAGAAATGACACGATGACATAACACCATAAATAGTATATTGTTATGTTATTATATGAAGCGTAGCTCAAATTAATATAACTTTTGTTTATAAAGAGATAAAGAGATAAGACAGAGCCCTCTCCTCTACTCTTATATGCTTTACTCACAGCACAAGTGTGAGAATTGACTTGGATATAGTGCCAAATAATAAAACGGTAGTTTCTTAAGAGCTAAGACGAAAAAGAAAAAAAAAAATCAGCAGCGGTGATCATATTTCAGTTGCATATAGGGGAAACACTGAGCCTGTGATCTCTCATTGACTGACTGACAGCCTCATCAAAGTGACATTTTACAATTCTTTATATTTAAAACTAACAAATTCATTAGTTTTCAATTAAGCTGCACAGGAATCAGCGGTAAGGCACACTTCGTAGAGAGATGTTGAGAGTTTTATTGTGACAAAGTTACAAGCATTTGAAAATGGCAGGGGGGTAAAAATGACCTCTAGGCGGTTCTCATGTTAATAAAAAGTAACAGACATTTTATCACAAATTCCTCTTGCATCAGATCTTGTAAAATATCGCTTTCATGAATCTGTTGACAGACAGCAAAAGCACAGTGAGGCAGAGCATGTGCAGAGCCTTGTACAGTCCGAATTAAAAAAGAAAAGATCTCTGTAATCATTTCCAATATTCTCAAGCTGTTTTTTTCTAACCAAAGATTCTGTTTCAGTCCATATTTGTTTGCCTGTAGTCTTTGAAAAACAACATTTTCGCTGACGTTAAAAAAAATCCTCGTCTTTCGTACATTCTGTTAACGGAGTGGAGTGGTGTAACAGCACCATAAATTACATTTACATAGCCATAATAATGGTATATATATATGTACACTATATTACTATATTTATTACTATATAAACTCAGCCGCGAAAAATAATGATTCAAACGCAGTTTGTATATCACTCAGTTCCCAGCCAAAGCATATTAATTTTCATGCAGTTCTTTGGAATAACAAAACGGTGAAACATAATATTTATGACCTGATATAGTAGCCTGATAATCATTAAATATGCTCTGTGTGGGAAGCTCTCTCAGTAATGAGAGGCGCAGTAAACCGCTTTGGTTTCCACACTCACTGCTCCTCCTGGTGGATAGACAGACCATTGCAGTCGTCCCAGTTTGCTTAATGTCATCGTGGGGGATCTCATTAGAGCTAGCCCGACAGGGACCCGTCATGGATCGGTCACAGACCCACCACGGACCAAACGGAAATTTGAAGTGGCTGCATCTGTAGTGACCTCTTGCAGGGCTACGTATTGAACTGCTGTTACTCTCAGAGTGAGCTAGAGCAGTTTATTCAAGAGATGTTTTTGTGCCATCAACTTCTGTCATATAACTGCCTGTAAGCCATGTCTGAATAATAGTTATCACACCTCCCTGATTCACTGCCTTCAAGACCATTTGCTATTTGTTAGTGCTGCAAATTTGCATGTCAAAATTCACCAATAATTGAACTTGTTGCAAAAGATGTCCGCAGATTCACCCCTGAGAGCCAATCCTCTGAGTTGCCATAGAAATGAATTCATTCTGCATTTTGTAATTTAAATATTGCTGTGACCAGGACTGATGCCAGTCAATTTACACTGCTTAGCAAAGCTCAGCACCACATTGTTCAATGAATATTAAATTTTAATCTGTGATTCACATATTTAGTTCTAATGTTATGTAACTGCATACCATCCCTAAAAGGGTATCAAAACCTGCAAACTTGATTATTTTTGTTAATCTCTATAAATATATACTTCTCACCCCAGTCTCAAGGCTTGGATTTTACTGCATGTATGTACCATTGAAGGAAAGGCAGAGAAGGAAAGAAAGATGTGTTTTAAATTAGCTTGCCCAAAGTTACAAGTGAAAAATGTACTGTCCTCACAGGAAGAAAAGTTTGAGGTATGGAACAACTTTGATACTATTGTCAGATATCAGATTTGAGAGTTTTGTTAAACATTGACAGCAGAAACTACACTTTGATTCTAAAATAGCATATAGCACTCACGTTCCAAGGCAAAAATGGATTTCAAGAGCAACATTTTTAGGAAGAACTATAGTCAAAACCTCCAGTCTCACAACAACACTGAATCAAAATCATAGAAAAATAGTTACAAAGATTGAGATTTAATGTCTTGTGTACAATGGTCGTCCTTTAAAATAATTAGATTGTAATTGCCTTCCATAGGACCCTTGTGATTGTCACAAAATGATTGATATTGCCACCTGTACAAGTTTAAGCATCAACAACTCCTGTGAGATTAGGGAATGATTGTGGTCTTGGTATGAAGTAATGAAATGAAAAATAATAGCAGTAATAATAATTTGATCACATTAGTGCATACAGCTTAACAGATACTATACGTGCAGTTCTTGTATTTTATGAACTTTGTAACACAGGTGCATTTGAGTCTAAACTGAAGTGCAGCAACTCTGCCTCAGTCCTCTGAGATGATGGCACTGTCACCTTGCTTAAAATCAGGTCAGAAAAGGTGCACAGATAGCAGCATACCAGCAGTGTCAAATGTTGTTACACTTTGAAATGGAGCTGTGAGCTCAAAGAGCAACATTTTGTTTTTATCCCGAAACCACGATGAGGGATGCAATCTTAAAAATTCAGTGACCCATCCAGCCGAGACGACAGGCACAAGTCGCCCCCTCACCACATGATTTATTGAAAAAGAGCTTTAAAGTATGGTGATGTTTCGGTCACAGACATCAGCCATCAACAGCATCTAACTAGAAATGACAAGGAGGCAGTGGAACAGCAGCAGTCAGAGGAAGACTAACAAATACTTTAGTTTACAACCAGCCAGGGACTTAATGTGAGAAAGTAGTGTTGCATTGCTGCTCTAGTGTCAGAAAGAGCTACTTTTAAATGTAATTCTGTAGCTATGCTGATTGCTTACTGAAACTACACTAGAATGCTCCATATCATATCATATATAATCATATCTTATAAAAAAAACTGCTTCTTTCAATATTTAGTTAAGTTTGACTCTTAGAAGATAACGTTAAATTAAAAAGCCTTGCCATTGTATGCCTCCACACACCAGTCAAGTTACACTTACAGTTTATATCCATGTCAGTGAAAACATGCATACTTAAACCCCTCAAGTACGGCATACATTTTAGGACATCCTCAGGTATCAGGCTTCAGCGTCAGACCTTAGATGAAAAGGCATAAGGTCTCAGGAAAACCTCTGTCAGACGTCACACTAAACGGCCTCAGAAAAATCAGTCTCATTTAAAAACTTTGATTTAACAGTCTGCAGACTATGGGTGCAGACTAGTAATTTATTTATCTATCTGAAAAATCAGGGGATGCAAATCTCGGCAGGTAATAAATACACCTCTGCCGAATAATGCATCCAGGCTGTAATTATGTTTCAGGAGGTCTGTGAATCAAAGGATTTTACCAGCTCATATTCTGGGTCCTTTTGGCTCAACAGTGTGAATTTCATCCATTTAATAATGACCTAAGCATAAATAACAGGTGATGCATTATTCGGCAGCAGCAATCAGTTCTGTCGAAAAATGCATGCACCCCTTAACCCCCTCATGAAACTTCAAATCAAAGTTTGATAGGAACACCATCATGGCTTTATCAGCACGTAGCATACTTTATTTGATGGGCCTTGACAGGGCGAATGACTCCCTACATTAATTTTCTGCATCTAAAAACCTTGTTTTCGTAGAGCCATCTGAAATCCAGTGCTTAAAAACGCAGCCACAACAATGTTATAACTGTCCGCAAACCATAAACGTAACAAAATCTGCAGCATTTAATGTAATAAACCCACAAATGTAATACATTTTCCACAAACGTAATAGCCGCTGCCTACTACAAACATTACACGCAATTTCCCACAAATGTAATAACTATTACGTTTGCAGGGATTTATTACATTTGTGGGGAAGTGAAAACCTTTATTGTAAAAACTTCCCACAAATGTAATAATACAATAAATAATGGTCGTTATGGTTGTTGTTTGTTTGTTTGCCTATACACCTACTACTACTGACCGTGGGTGCAAAATCCAGATGCTGACTCTCCGCTCCGCAGGACCAGGCAACTTTCCCCTTTCAGTAAACACAGAGCAGCGGTACCACTAAACAGCTGCAGTGTCTCTATGCGCGGACTGTGAGGACAGTTGCGTTTATCTCATCGACGGAAAATCACATCGTCTGCTGTATGTGACCTACATGCCCTTATTTGGATAACACATCCTGGTATTCCCCACACACAGGAAGATGTTTTAAGTGGGGGGCTGCCAACTGAATGAATGAATGAGTGACATCATTGTATCCCCCCCCCCCCCTGCTGCATAGCGCATGGCGCATCGCCACTCACTATGCTGCTGACTGGCTGCCATAAGCTACACACAAATAAAACATTAAGAAGTTCTAACAAATGCAATTTTTATTACATTTTTTCCACAAGGAGGCCAACAGTAGAATTCACCACATGACAAAAGCAGACAGGAACTACCGTATGAGCGCTGTCCTTGGTGCTGAAGATGCAAAAACAAACAAATGTCTATACTCCAAAACTCACTACCTCTGACATGACAAACCAAGACAGTGTACATAGATAAAAAAAACAAAACAACATCAGCAGAAAAACAGAAGTCCTGCAAACCAACAGCAAGCGGTGATCACCATGGCCAAGTAACGTCGCATATCTGTAAATAGAAAAGCACTCGGAGAGCGCAGACCTCCGCCAAGCAGCTCGGATTTCCCGACATTTTAATATTTTATCCAATTCGCTCCAACCGATCATCACCAGATTTTATCATCTGTTCCTTGTCCCATTATCAACCTTTCCTGAAAATTTCATCAAAATCCGTTCAGTACTTTTTCAGTTATTTTGCAGACAAACAAATAGACAAACAGACCAACGCCAGCCAAAACATAACCTCCTGCGGAGGAGGTAGCCTAATAAAGAAATAAAAACAAGACAGCTGTTGGCAACTAACTCTGTTGCAGCTGCTGCTGCAGATACTATTAGGCTACTACTGTTATCCAAACTAAATTAAAGGAAGCAAAGATTGTTTAATCTATAATTCCACATTACGTTTTTTCCACTGCAAATAAATGATTTCCTTTTAATGAATGCTGTCTAGCAAAGTTAAATATTTTCACCGCCATTTTAGTTATGAATTAGCCTTACATATGATATTCAAGGTGCACGCACACACAAGCAGGATCTCACACACATAAAACGTGACTGGAATTAATAAACAAGCAGTAAATGCACAATGGGGGTTATTTGTTTTCTGTATCGCCGTCACACACTGTGTTAATTGAGTGAATCGTCAGAGCCGGACGCGTGTTTGATTTAATTTAATTACACGAAAGTTGTTGAGTTAAACTAACCATATGAGTCCTTTTCATTTTTATACAATTTATTGCTGCATTTTGAAAGCAAAGAGTTATGTTTTGGGGGTTTCATGTTATATCAGGAGTTTCAGTTTGGCACCGTGAACCTGTCCCTCCCGTGACCTGTTAAAGTAGCGTTGTGACATGAGCCTCAGTTTTTTTTTGTTTGTTGGCGAATTGTTACAAGCTGATGAATTTGCTGATCAAGGCTAGGCAAAACGTTCGTACAGGTGAGATGACAGACAGATGGATGGTTTATCTCTAACAAAATACTTTCTGTAGACGTGCTGCAAGAACGAATTAATGTTTAATACAGCTGGAGGGCAAAACAGTGGTTCAACGACACAACCGGACACTGTACAGAGCAGCAATAAGGACTCTTAATTTCCCCATCTATCAACCCACGAATACTTAGGTCATCTCACTTATCACTAACATAAGAGACGTTGTCATACTACAAGTTTTGGGTGATTATGATCAGTATCCAGCTCTCGTCGCTGTTTTTCCTTGCCACTGTATTTCAGTCACTGAAAACAGTCCCTGTCTGGAGGATCCCTCGCCTAAAGCTCAGATCAAAGCTTTAAAACTAGAACTGTCATTTGGGAGGTGGGAGCATCATTATAACACTTGCTCAAGTCGAATGAACGGGGAATATGAAAAAAAACAAACCTCTGCGTATCCTCTGAAAGACATCTCTATATCGCCGCCGCCACAAATAGTCTGTTTTTATATGAGACTGATTTTTCTGGGGCCGTTTTGTCTGACGACTTTTTTCTGAGGCCGTTTAGTGTGACGTCTGACAGAGGTTTTCCTGACACCTAAAGTCTGACACTGAAGCCTGACACCTGAGGATGTCCTAAAATGTATGCTGTACTCAAGGTGTTCTTGAGATTCTGGCCTCTAGTCGCAGGGTGGCGAACCCCGCACAGAGCTAGTTTTGAGCAGCGCAACCTGAGGCGCGCTCAGTTTGGTAGTTTGGCAGACCGAGGTGCGCTGAGATGGGTGTGGCGGTGCAGCAGGGGGAAGTGTCGACAGATCACTTGGTACAGTAACAGTTTCGTGCCAAAAGGCTTCGCCGAAGGTGCGCTAAAAGCTCAACCTCACAAGCAGGTTTCCAGAATGTCAGGCACATTAACAATGCAATAAAAACCCAAAAAACACTATTCAATGCAAAAATCTGCAATCAGCACATAAATGTATCTCTATATCGACTGTCACGTCACATCTGATGTCAGATCAAAGGGGATTGCCACCGTTTGGCACGTTTGGCACGCGTAATGGAAACCCAGCCTGATTTGATTGGTGTGCTGTGTGTAAAACCCACTCCACGCCTTCTCTCCTCCCTCTTTCCGACTTGCGCAGGTAGGAGGGACGAAGGTGGGAAAGAGGAGTAGCTGCGTCAGCGCGCACGGTGTGCCAAACATGCAAAATCCGCCTGGCCACACCCAGTTGGCGAAGCGCAGGTGCGCTGCGCCTCCGCCTCCCCCAGGCTGGGAAACTAGAGGCCATGGTGTTCTTGTTCAGCAACGTGTACAGTTGCTTCGCTTTCAGGACTCTCTTAGGCAGCCATTCTCTAAACGTTTCTCTATGCTCTCACTGTAGCCGGCTACAGCCCCCCCCCCCCCCCCCAACCGCTCGGAGCGCCTGTCATGGGCAGCCCCTCATGTATAGGTCCTGTTTGGGCATGTGTGTGTTCGGACCTGTGTGTAATTGACAACAGAGTGAAAAAAATTGAATTTCCCCTCAGGGATTAATGAAGTATATTAAAAAAATTGCCAGTGCCCACACAGATCAGTCCCAGGAAGATTAAAGCAACACTTAAGCCCCAGAAAAAAATCTCCATTTCTGTCCAAGCGATGCTCAAACACGATTCAAATTTAGTCGGCGCCAAGTTTGAAAGACAGACTGAGCAAGTAACATTTATAAAAAGAATGTAACTACCAGAACAATTTTCACTGTCTTCCATACTGCTTTCTACTGTGCGTTGACCTGTTGTTCCTGCCTCCAACCAGCATGGCATTAAATTTGACACATCAGAAAAAGACACACAAAAACAAAAATCAAAAGGGTACTCGTTTACTGCAGAGCCGCTTCTGGTCTTTCAGCTATTTTTAATGGAGCCTGCCTACCTGTGCTAATTTGGGGAAAAGGTTATAAGAGTACTCTTTCCAGCCAGGGTTCTCTCAAGTCTCTACAAACACAAACATGTACCATCAGAATAATAAATAATAAATCCAATGTAGTTACTCCAACCCCACTTATATGTTATTCTCCTCTACTCTACCTTGACAAACATTTCTAGAAGAAAACATTAGTCTGTGGCACATTGAGTATAAAGTTGATTATGGGATTTACAGTCTATGACCATCTTATTGTAAGTTGCAGTAGATCAGCAAGAGCTATGCAGCATGACTATAAAAATCCAACACAGTCATCCTGTGATTTGTGACTGAACATTAATATTTCTGGTTGAAGAAGGAGGAAGTAGAAGACCAGGGTAGACATATTGCAGATGTAATATTATGCCTGCGCCGTTTATGAAAAAAAAAAAAAAAACATCATAGGAAAAGGTGTTATTTGTGCAACTGTAATCACTGAGGCTGCAGATTATGGATGGAGTTTGTGATGGGGACTTGCAGATGCACCTTCACCTTTGGTAATGAAGCAATTAAAAGATTTGGTCTCTGTCATTGGCCAACACAGGCTATGAGTCACATTTTATGATAGAGAGTGAAAAAGCACAAAAATGTCAGAGCCTCTCCATAGGCCAGATCTTATGGGGGGTGGAGTAGTTAGCATTTACTGTTGAACCCATAACAACTTGGTCATCAGGCAGAATGCTGATGTTTGAAAACTCTGCAAAACTCCAGATTACAAGTTCAATGACAATGTTTTTTTTTCCCTTTAGTGTTCAACTGTAAGTTAGAGTAAGAAGAAAAGAGAATCAAATGATTTATGATGGTTCAAAAACAAACTTTCCTCTAAGGTGGACAACAAAGTCTATCTCTCTCTCTCTCTCTCTCTCTCTCTCTCTCTCTCTCTCTCTCTCTCTCTCTCTCTCTCTCTCTCTCTATCTATCTATCTATCTGGGTATACATTATTAATCTCTCTTGGAGAAATTATTGTTTAACTCCATTGTTACGCCAACATGTTCTCATCCCAACTTGTTAAATATCACTGTTTTGTCAGTGGACTTTCACTTCTACATGTGATGCAGTGGGAATCCTCCTGGTTATGTTGTTGACACTCCAGCATGCCATGTCATCTTTGCAAAATAAACTTACAACATAAGCAAATTAATTAAAACAGACCTTTGAAGAAGTGAGGACCAGCTAAAATGCCCTCACTCTGTAAAAACACACACACACACACAGACACACACACACACACACACACACACACACATTTAAATACAGACATGCACACACACACCTGACCTAGAGGCATGTGTTACTGATGTAGAGAGATGTCAGAGTGATGGGTCTTGAACTAGCCACCTTTTGGTCCCCAAGCCAAGTCCCTTCTGTCTGACCTACAGCCATCCTAATTCTGGTCCCTGGCATAACTGATGGACGCACTTTGCTCTAGTCTGGCTCATACGATGTAGACTGCTTATTAGTCTGCCAGTGGCCGCCTATTTCAGACAGATTTCTCCTCCCCTTGTTATCCTCTGTTCAAGGACACCATCTCTGCAGCCTGGGTTTAGTGCCGCCCAAGCCAATCGTGATTGGTTTTAAGAAATACAAACAGCCCAGAGCATTTTTGTCCCTTGTTGAGGAATTATGATGGGTTCAGCCAGACCTTTTTCAAGCACTTGCGCAGCACTAAACAAAGTGTGTAGATATATCGGGCCATGTAAAAATTTCACTTACTTTATACCCTGCTACGTGCGCACCACAAATACATAACTATGACAGAAGTGTGTGTTATTAGTGCTTTATTTGTACTTCCCCTGTTTCCCTATGGCATTCAGCCCCAACCCCATTTGTTTCTACTCAAAATATATATCTTCAAAAATAACAGTGACAAATGTGGTTTTTTGTTTGTTTGTTTTTCAGGAAAAAAATATGTATCTGTTAGAAGTGTGTTCTGATGCAAATTGACATCTATTTGGTGCAGTTGTGAGTATGTGGGGCTATGGGACAGGGTGTGTGGGATTGAATCAAAATAAATTATAGTCTATGTGTTCATGGTAATAAAGGAACTTATCACTCAGTGCGACAATGTGGCTCACTGATGTGTTTTTAGAAGTCTTTGGACAACAATAGAGCTCTATGGCACCAATAAATACAATTTACCAAGTTTTGGCTACACACATAATGCTTGTTAGGATCACGTCATTGTTGCTTTGCTTTTTATGATTTGTTTTCAGTAACAATAAAATAGAATATCACTTGACTTATCCTTTATAGTTTTGTGGTCACACATGGAGAAAGTGTTTGCATTGCGCACTGGGCTATGTATTTTGTCTTGTGATAATTAAAAGTGTAGTTTCATGTTGTCATATTTATCCCTCTTTCATATAAGAGAACTTAGGGAAAGTATAATGACCAAAAAAATGAAAATGGTAACAGTGGTTTAATGGCAAGCTGATAAGTTGGTAAGTCTTTATTGCTTGATAGCAGACAAAATTGTCAAGTCATTACACCCCGTCACCACCTTTATTGCCTCCACTCAAACAGATTTCTGTGGGGGAGGAAGATACGCTTTTACCTAACAAGTCTCTAAAGACCAAAGTACCCACCTAAATCTGACAGCATTTTATGTCCACTCTAACGTGTAGCCATGCCAACATACTGGGTTTGTCGGGATTTTTCAGAGTGGAGCAGAGCAAAGTAAAAACAAACTAGGATACGTGGAGAAATGAGTAGATATGTAGATGTAGAGCATTCTCTACAGTAGTGTCTGTTTTGTCTGTAAGGCCCTGACACACCAAGCTGGTCGTTGGCTACCATAATGTTGAGCTGTTGGTAACTGTTGGCCCTCATCGAAACTTAAATGAGGAATGTATACCAGTAGCTACAGTAAAAAGGGAAGGCAATCAAAACAAACTTGGTATGTAAATAATTATTTTTCTTTAACCATTGAGCTCTGAGGTTTTTGCTGTTGTTCACTGGTGGTAAATATACTTTGTTTTTTTAATATTGGATTGTGTTGTTAACGTGCTAACTTGCTAACAAGCATCATGACGGTCTTCCAGTTTCTCTTTATGAATGACGAACACAGTCCCCTGCCATTAGCTGGTATGGAGAGTTATTTCCTCTCACACAAGCACAGACTGTATGTTCAGATTGGGTGTCAGCTGTGGTCTTTGCTGTGTGTTCATGTGCAACTTTCTGGCTGCAGGCAATGTGAGGTGACAGCTTCCATCACCACCAGTTCTTTGACGTTGGTTTTGTTGTGTCTGGGCCTTTAGTGCTGGCTGTTGTCAGCACGCATCCTTGGTTCTGCTGCACCCCTTGACAATGGCGTTAGACCTGCCTGTGGCACTGATTTGCTAATTGCTATTCAACCCGTGGCACTCATTGAATCGATTGCTTATTCAACCAAGAAACTGCTGTTTCATGTCATGATGCCAGACCAATCAGTCAACTCGGTGTAGTGGGCAGATTCAAAGGTCTGGACCCTGGCAAAAGTCTTTAGTGATTATCAATGGATGTGCCCTGATAGAACATGGAGAAAGTGGAAAAGCAAACACTCACCTATGGCTTTATTGGTCATATTTTACAAGGCAGCTGTGTCATCTTAAATGAAATGCTCCTCTGAAATCTAAATAGCCAATTATACGTACATACAGTAACAACAAAAAGAAATAAAATCTAGGTTTTCACTCTCCATCAGCGATAGGTATCAGGCTAAAAGCCCACTGCAGTGTGTGCGGCTGTAACAGGAGGTCAGCAGTTAAATGAACTTTTGTTCCATTTTACTGAGAGGATCCTTCATCTGCATTGAGCTAGAAGTAATGAAAGTGTGGTGGAGCATTGAAGATTGATGCCAGGGAACTCCCAGACCTTTTCCCTCTGCTTTTTACCCCTTCCCCTTCATCTATAAACACTCTCTCCCGCCTTCCTGTTTTCAACAGTTTTGCTTTGTGTTTCTGCCACTGCCTCAGAGTCTTTTTTCCCCTCACTTTGTCTATTGTCCCTACTCTCCAGGCCTCTCCCTCTAATTGCCTCTATCTGTGTATCCCTCTCTACCCTTTCTCCTTTCTACCTCAATCTCTTCTGGAATCTGCTTTCTAAAACAAAAGTGGCTACTCTGTCTTAACAGGACAATTCAGCAATCGCTCAGACATCTGTGACCCATTCAGAGTTGAACTGATCTGGAACGGTAAAATTGCTCAATCAAAAACACAATGGTATAACAACAGAATTTAATCAAATATCCTTTATATGTAGAAGAGATTATTGTTACTAATTGTTATACTCCCCAGAAATTGCTATATTGTTATCTAATTAATGTGGTAATTATCTTAACACTGAAACAGTCACATCATTAAATTGTTACATACTAAAGTAGAAGAAGAAGATATACTTTATTCATCCCTGGGGGGAAATCGTTTTTATTTTCTCTCTGTTGTCATATATACACAGACCCAAAATACACATACATGCACAAACAGGACCTATACATGCATTAAATGGAAAGATGTCAGAGTGAGTTGGATGTATGGTGCCTAGCTCAAGTGCACCTCTGTAGTGCCCAGGAGGCAAACTGGCACCTTTCCGGCTACCACTCCATCTTCTATGCTTGGTCTGTTTGGGGACTTGAACCAACGACCCTCTGATTCCCAAGGCAAGTCCGTATGGACTGAGCTACTGTACTAAAAGTGATGTAGTACAGTCATGCAGTTTGAATGTATGTGCTCTTGTATATGTGTTTATTATCATTACCAGTAAAAACAATGAAGGTTGAAACAACCCCTAATGCAGCTTCAATTTTATCTGACAACATAATTACAAACATTTTTAATCAATGTATGTGCAAAGTAGCAAAATGTTCATACTGAATGTATGTGCAAGATATATGCCAAGAATGTATTTTTTTCCCCTACAATAACCACTCTTGGCTGAACTACTGCATGAATAACCATTTCATGGTTCATCATTGCGTTGGTTAAATAAACAGTGTAAACCCAAACGAACACAGACGGGTACACAGGAGGTAAGCACCAGTTGTGTCAAAGTCCTATGCTTTACTCTTGGCTATAATAATGACATTGCACTAACAGTCAACAGCATGACAAATTTCACTCTTTATAACCCAGACGCCATGAACAGTTCCAGCCAGACTGATATTGCCCCAAAGGGTTGGAACGCGACTTCACACTGCAGCTGATTGGATATTCAGAGGCAGGGCGAGCTGTTTCATGTGAAAATGATCAGAATAATTAATATATTGTGTGTATATATGACAATAAAGATGATGACAATCATACATTTATTGTCATCATCTTTCTTTTCTTTAGTGGCTCGAGGAGGGGCAGTGCCCTATCGCCCTCTATTGGCCAGCCGCCCCTGCCATCTTGGAGATGATATCTATGTTAGTCTCTTAGTGACCTTGATTTTGAATTACTTGAAATTTTGCTTCTTTTTTTTAGGGGAAATTCAATTTTTTCACTCCTGTTGTCAATTACACACAGGTCTGAACATACAGTACACAAGCATGAACAGGAACACCTATATATGCAGTAAGTGGAGAGATGTCAGAGTGAGGGTGGTGGCCCAGGAGGCGAATTGACACCTCTCCGGCTACCAGTCCACACTCCATATTTCGTCCGGACGGGGACTCGAACAGGCGACCCTCCGGTTCTCAACCCAAGTCCTTATGGACTGCTACTGTACTGCCCCATACTTTCCTTATACTTCCATGATACAATTTATGTATTACTTCAAAAACCAAGGCCAACATCTGCTGATAACTGTCTTATCTCTATGTGTATACAAGTGAAACCTGGCACGCACTTGAGGATTTGGAGAAGTTGCTTTCTAGTTTGTAGACATGGTATATTGAGACTATCAATTATAAACATAAACTGATAAAATATATAAAATTACATCCCTTAATTTGAAATTATGTTTGGTGGTTAAATTCCACACGCACTCACGCATGCACACACACACACAACACACACACACACACACACACACACACACGCACACATGTACACACACACTCTCAGTCTCCCAGTTCAAACATGCTTACCACACCCCTAAAGCTTGAATTCCTGTTGTGCACACACACACATACACGCTCAGGTCGAGTACTTAACTCTATGCCTTGCTCTGACTGGCGTTCTCTCTGTCACATTAAAGCGTGTGAATGCGTCACAGCACCCTGCGGTGCTTTTAGTCTTCATAATTGTATGCTGGGAGGCTCTGGTCAGTTACTTAGCCAAAGTAGCTATTAACTACACTTATCACATTTTCTTCCATATCCAGCACTAATGTAACATCCATTACCTTGAGTCAAGTGAGCAATCTTAATCTGACCCAGGTGGCTAATACCAGGTTTTCTAGACACACTGCCCATGTGAGGTACAGAGTGGTCTTTGTACAGATTGCAAATCTCAACGTGCACTGTGCTGATTATGAATACTTAGTTAGCCGTGTGTTGTGCATTCCAAGTGCAAGTTGCACCTTCACCTTTATCTTTCACTTTTTTGTACTTGTGCCTACTGATCAAATCTCTGAAACAAGAGAAGAATCCTGTCCACAGAGGATATGTTGATAGTTTGCTCATTTTCAGTTGGTGCTCTGGCAAAAACCAACAACAAAAATACAGAACAGCTGGCTAAACATTCGCCCCAGTGCAGTAGACATGATACCTTTCCAGTGTTGTAAAATTCTTCCTCATTGTAATATAAACTGCTGTGCAGTGTTTCAGCATTTGATATGCCATGAAAGTAATGAATTTGTTCCTCAAAGTTTACTTCCAGTATCTTGTTTCATTGTCTGTCTAGCATTGGACAGGTTTTTGTTTTTTGTAAACACAGTGCAGCACAGTGTTGCAGTGGTTAGCACTGTTGCCTCACAGAAAGGCAGGTTTGGACCGCCTGGGGCCCTGGCTGGGGCCCTTCTGCGTGGAATTTGCTCATTCTCCCTGTGTCAGTGTGGGTTTTCTCCAGCTCTAATCAAAGTCAGAAGACATTCATGTTAGGTTAAATGGTGACTTGAAATTGCCCATAGGTGTGCATGTGAGCATGAATTGTTGTCTGTCTCTATGCGCCCTTTGATAGTCTGGCAACCTGTCAAGAATGTGTAACAGTGTGATTCTAGGATGGTTCTTATGAAACTTTTTCCCAGGGACTTGAAAAAATAGCTGTTAAGCATAGAAATCCATTTTTTAATCATTGTAAATGAAAAAGTGATGCCTTTGAAATCCAGGTGACAACATGGCGTACAGGAAGGTGTGTGATGCCCAGGTTGGCCCAATGGTCGGTGAGGTTCTGCACTGCTCTGGAGGTCTGGATCTTGACTGGGACCTCGACAAGGAGGAGCTACAGGAACCTGGACCCAGCATGGATCGCATGCAGATGCAACACGTAGACTGCCAGAGATCAGGTAGGGCAGGGATGTCCAAATTTTTTTGAATGGGGACCAGGTTAGATAATGTGGAAACACCTGGGGGCAAGCTGCTTCACACATCATATGAGTTATTGTTATGATTTTTCTAATTACATCCAAATGAGACAGACGCAGCTGTGTCTTCTCTCTGTAAAAATTATTCAACTTTCCAAAGCTCCTAAAAGCAGTGGCCCTCACTGTCAATTTTACAGTTTGTTTCTTGTTTACCACGTGTTTATGTAGACACATTAGTTCCACATGTATAGTTCCTAGATGGTGCATGTCAACAAACTGTAAAATAGTCCCGTCATTATGAGGTGAACGGAAAAAAGGCAAAATGATCTTGTTTGATTAACCAATATTGTGTGGCAGGCAAATTAAAGTATATTTTGATAGACAAGCTGTAGGCTGTTTAAAATTGGTCCACTGGCCACTAATGCCCCCCCGGTTGGACTTTGGATATGTCTGAACCAGAATTTCAGCCAGATTCTAGCCCGACGCAGCGACGTACAATGTCAGCATGCATCGTAAACGACAATGAGTGTCGTACACGATAATCCATTATTTCATCTCATGTAGTGTGTCATAGTTAACGACAACCAATGCCACATTTGGGAGGCCTCATGACGTTCCAACAGAAAGGCTAGCATGTTTGATTTTCTTTTTGTCACAGCTGTCACCAATCGGAACACAGAGCGATCTGCTGCCGTAGACGACTGTACCTCAACAACACCCCAGCCTTTTTAATATTTCCTCTAGGGATGTTACCACACAGAGTTAAAAGGGAAGAATGATGGTGTGAAACAGCAGAGGCACTTTAGCATCCTGCTGAGTACTGCCGTTAGCATCAAGCTAGCAAACAATGTTATTTCTTCATAATGGAGACGGACATAAAGTAGGAAAATTAACAAATAGTGGCGGGGCTTTTACTCACCACAACTGCAGAGGCTCCCAACTTCGTTTGAAACAGACTACATTATAAACAGGCTGTTATTTATTAATCCCTCTGTATATTCATATTTTTACTTTTTATCCGCTCCAGTTACCTTGATAAAGTTAATGCATTGTGCCATCATTTCAAACTCAGCAATTCCTGTATCTTTTTCAAATTAAAAGCCCCTTAACATTTTTGGTTGAGAGAATCCCTTCACTTTCTAAACAGTATTTTATTGTGAAACATTTGCACGAACATGTTGTGGAGGATACAGTGACTTGTATGTTTGCATGTTTGCGTACAGAGCTTCAAATGTAACTCCTGCCATCTGCTGATGCTTTTTTACATTACTACAATATTTAGGCTTGCACATGAACAGACACAGTGTAGAGTGTAAAAGTAATAAAAAGAGGACAAGAATAACCTGATGACATCACGCACGTCGTGAAAGATGACTGGAGATAATTGGTGAGTACCATCGTGTAGTGTGTCATGTTTGTCGGCCAAGTCACAACATGATTTTATTACTCTAAAATTGTGTAATGTGACATAGTGACTTTCAGAACGGGCAGAAAAGTAGTGTAGTGTGTACCAGGCATAAGATATCCAACACATTCTCACTCCACCCTCATCACATATCGATGTTTCGTCATGGACTTTCCATGCCGAGATATGACGTGCAAGGTACACTGGGTGCATCTGTTGTTGATGTTCTGGCACACCGTGTCTACTTCTGCCTGATGTCTGCATTCAAAATATGTACAGGAAATGTACAGTCTGCATACAGTCTCCTTCAAAATAAACACACTATGTCTGTACAACATCACAAATTGACGTTTTTTTTCCCCTGTAAACAACAAATAAAGGTGTTTATGTTTTGCCAACACATGCATGTGGTAGTGTTTAAGCAACAAAAGCAAGTGGTTGGGTTTAGAAAAAAAGGACAAGGTATGGCTCTTAAATTTTACGAGAAAGAGAACACCAGCCACCAGGTGAAAGTCAGGGGTTGTTTGACCCATTCATCACACCTCCCTCAAGCCCTACTCAAACTTCTTCTGCCTTAACCTTCGTTGATGTCCCACCGTATTTCCCCGACACCGCAGGGCACCACTAAACAATAACGGCAACTGGCCGGGTATCATGCCAACATGAAAGGATAGCTTTTCCCATGGGTGTCTGACATCTTCGATGACTTCAGTGTGAGACCAGGTTGAGATATCCAGGGCAAGAATTTCACGAGGGCCACGAGGGCCATGGCTCCCAATTTGGCCCTGTGCTCTTGAAAAAAATATATGCCCTAAGGCCACAGTGGCCTTGATGCCCCGCCCACACTGCCCCAGGTGATTTTGCGGTTTTCTCCTCTGCCTCTTTCTGTCAACATGGCTTTGACACCTGTGTCTATTGAGAAAAAAATTATGCGATGACAGTCTGGATTCTTATTGGGCAACATCAAATGAGACGATGCGTACGTCACCAGTGGGGGGTTTGATTTGAGCCTGGCATTAACCGCTCGGACGGGCTGTAACAACAGTTTGACACCAATCTATCACTGGCCAACCAGGAGACTTGATCAACCGCCCGGGCAGGGATCTGTACTGAGATCCCGTAACAACCCAAGGCAAGTTTAACCAACACCGTAGTAAGCGCCACCATTATCTGTGTTACTTTTTAAAGTTTTGGTTTCATCATCATTCTGCAGCCTCTCTCCTGCTCTCTGCATGTCACCCCTCACAGCGCACGCGCACACACAGACACACAAACTCAACAGCAGAGAGGCCGCGGTGCAGATGAAGGGAATATAACTTCAAGATGACTCTAATTAACAACAACTACACTTGTTACTGTGAGTAAGTGCGATAAAACCTCTGCCAGCCAAGCCAGTACTTTATCAATACATGTGATCAGCATGTAGAGAGCCATATTTCAACCCACTCTGTCCACGGTCTCTTATTCACCTCTGTTATGATTTATGATCGCGGTCGACACAAGCACATCGCGCTCGCGGTGCTAACAGCAAAGTGTTAAAGACAAACTAAAATGAAAGCTGTCTGTATGTAGGCTAACACTTTATCTGAACATGTACCTGAGGCAGCTGGCCTGCAGGCAGTGAGTCTCCTCAGTAGAGGAGGGACAGAGAGCAGGATGAATGACTGATACTGATGTTTGTCTTCATGCTGAGATAACGTGACTTTCTTCACTCAGTATTGTGATGTCAGGAGGAATAATTATATGCCACTGAGATATTATTGGCTTTTAAATAGTGACTCTGTTGTTGTAAACATGACTGTTGCTGCATGCAGGAGGTGAGGTGTGTGCATGTGTGTGTGTGTGTGTGTGTGTAGGAGAGGAGAGAGGGAGATGCCGGTAGAGAGATAGTGTGTTTTTAGATACTGTTAATGTCACTTATCATGCTTCTGTGCATTGGTAGCTCTGTTTCTGCATCATGTTGAGGAGGGCCACCATGTCTGTATACATATGTATGTATATATATATATATATATGTATATATAAATATATATATCTATGTGTGCAAAAAAAAGTGGATCGGTTGCTCGCTGCTAAAAATGTGGCCCATCAACACGATCTGGTTTTGAAATGCGGCCCAGTTGAAACAGTAATAGAATAGCCCTGCTGTAGTTTGTTTGTTAGCTATCTAACAACTTGTCAGTGAGTCAGTTTATCATGTACATCCAAAAAATATTTAGGCCTCATATTTAAGATAGTTTGCTTATAAATACATAAACCTGGTTGTTCTATATTTAAAACACATTGCGTTTATTAGTGCTATTAAATAAATCACATTATTACTTATTATACTCTTTATTATTACTTGAGCTTGTTTTATTTATTCATTTCACAGATAGTTATACATCCTTAGTCCTTAAATAAAATTAATTATGGACGTGGACTTAAAATCACTGTTTTAAGCCTGATTTATGGTCGTGCGTTGAATCGACGACGTCGCTACGTGGTTGCCGTGACGCCGTCGTGAACCCTTCGAACTTCTCCGTCACTCCGTGTCGTCGCGGTGCAATTCACCGCCAGAGCAGTAGGAGGCTTCGTTCCTTTGCTGAGTGGTTATCGCCGTCTCTAGTTGATTCTTTGTTTAGCTTCCGGCTTTTTCGGTCACAGAGAAATGAACACGGAGCACGGACAGACGGCTCCGGCCGTATCCGTATTGAACGTTGTGCATAATGGCATATATATGATGAGCCTTAACAACATCTACATGGCAATAGAAGATGTTTAAAGACGGCGGGGATGGCGGTGGAAATACGGAACCGGAAATGCGTTGCTACCAAGCAAACCAATCACAGCCGTGCCGGTCTGCGCTGGGTCTGCGTCGCCTCGACGCGTAGTTACATTTTTGGGGAGGTGCACGTCAGGCTACGCCGGGGGCTACGGCGAGCCTTCTGCGTAGCCCCGTACCCTACAACGTAGCGACGTCGTCGTTTCAACGCACAACCATAAATCAGGCTTTACTGTATGGCCTCGCTGCCCTGGCTTTTGGCCTTTCTGCCCTCAAAAAATTGACAACACAAAAGGCCAAGTGGCTTTGCCCCTAAAATGACGAAATTCCAGGCCTGGAGATATCTGATGATTTGGTCAAATATTTTCTTTCAGACCAAGTTTGTTAAAATATTAATGAAATACCTCTAACAGTCTTGCTACGGTGACAAGCACTTTTCCGAATTTTACATCACCTGGCCTTGCAGCAAAACACAATTAATACACAGTTGATAATCTGAAATCCTTTGTGAACAAGTAATTGTAATGATGCATATCATAGTGTGTCAGGGCTTATCTCATTTAAAGCAATATGTGGAGGTGATTAGTTTACTTACTATTAGCTCAACGAACAGCTAATATGAAATGTAAATGAAAACTTTCTGATTGCTGTCAGGATGTTGACATGATGACTTATTGTGAATTATTTATAAAACACTTTGCCAGATTAATGAAAATCCTGCAACTCATAACTGTCACCATAATACAGTTTGAGGAGAGAAAGATATTACTCAGATCAGCTCGTTAACAATGCAAAATCCCTTTCATGCTGTGCAGGTTTGTAATTTGACATTTGGAGCTGTAATATACCTTAATGTAATAAAGGTGCACAACCTTATCATGCCAGATTCATCATGCCTATATATGACCTTTTGTAATGCATGTATGACTTAAACATGGCCATGATAAATATATGATTCAGTTGTCTTTGTGCAATTGATCTTGAAGTCTTTCCAAAACAAGTTTCTTTCCAGTGCTTTTGATGATCTTACGTAAATGCGTTTTGCTCAGAAAATCTTCAGAAACTCTTACCCATAATTTGAAACAACCTGTCACTGTGAAAAAATGCTGCTTTTAATGTGAGAAGTTTGCCAGTGCCAACAGCTGCAAAAGAGAGAAACTTCATAAGTACCCTAAAGCTAGACTTGAGTTCCTCAGCTTTGAAGGACTCTGTTTTGAATTGTGCCTGGAGTTCTGTATCAGTAGTAGTTTTCTATCCTCACAAATGCCTTCTCAACTAAGTGGGCTGATCGTTTCAAAACTAAGCATTAAGTTTTTATTCCATATCCCATTTACAGTTTGTTTTCTGCATTACAGTTGGAGTTTTTTGTTAGTAAGTTACCAGAAAAAGACTCCAAACTGTGTGCATTCAGAGAATATGACTCAAGCTGACCCATGATTCAACTGATATCATTCATTTTTAGTATAATTGGTGGGTTAGCACATTTTTTTTTATTTCTCACTGCTTTCACATTCAGGGTGTTCAGACCCTGGCCCTGACCCTGACCCCGAGCTGATGGAACCCATCCAGCCATCTGTCTCAGTTTCACCACATGGACGATTTGAACGACTCCAGGAAGATCCCAACTACATCTCCCACTTCACCAGGGCTCCGGGCCATAAAGGCCAACGGCGACTCCATTGTTTCCTGCTCAGGTAATTCTATCTCCTTTGTAGAAGTTGTGTCAGAAATTATTTGCTGCAGGTACGGAAGGGTCACATTTACAACTTGTTTGTGTTCAACACAGCCTCACCAAATTCCATGGAATGGACAAAACCTCTTAAAGATGCATATGTCAAGGGCGTCGCTGGCTTAGTGGTAGAGCAGGCGCCCCACATACAAGGCTGTTGCCGCAGCAGCCCAGGTTCGACTCCAGCCTGTAGCCCTTTGCTGCTTGTCTCTCCCCCCCTCACACTTGTCTGTCCTTACCTTTAAAGGCTGAAAATGCCCCCCAAAAATATCTTAAAAAAAGATGCATGTGTCAAAATAACATGCTGCAAAGTCTTGAGGCTGCTGTGAAACTGTGCCTACTCAAGGCAACAGAAAAGGTTTATATTGGGTATGTCAGTTCAATGGACAACCAAGAAAAGACGGAAGAAGAGTTATCCAGACACCAATACAACTGGCCTGGGCAACCACAAAAAAGGTTCACAGGCTGAGATCAATGCCAAAAAATGGCAGTTTATTCAGAACTATCGTGCACAAAAAGGAGGGTGCTCAAAGTGCAAAAAATAATAAAAAGTGGTTAAAAGACAGAAAACATTTCAGTCCATGACTATCATCAGTGCTGCACTGATGAAAATTACATGCTGGCAACACGAAAACTTTGCCAATGCAAAATGCAAAAAAAACAGTTACGAGTGCAAGTGACATGAACTTACATACTAAACAAAATACTTTGTGGTAATATGAAAAGTACTTTGCATAATTATGTAAAAGTTGTTGTTTTAATTTTACATAAATGAAAAAGCTTCTGGCTCTACATCACGGAATGCTGTCTATAACTCAGCCCTAAGGTTCATAACAGGTGATTCTTACAGAAGCCATTACTGCCACCTTTACCAAAAGGTTGGCCACATTTAGCTGTGAGGCAGGAACAGCATTGGTATTTGTTCATTTACAAAGCTTTGAAACAGAGGCTTCCACCATATTTCATCCCTTAACTCTGACCACACATAACCTTGGTACTCGCTCACAGAATAGGTTGTTGCCTCACACTTTCTTAATCAGAACTAAGCTGGGCAGGATGTAATTCTCTTACAGCAAACCTTATACATGGAATATTCTGCGAAACACCGTAAACTTAGCCATAATGGTAGCAGAGTGTCCGTTTAAATGCCTTATTTCAGATTTTGTTCTAACTGAGTGTAAATGCTTGAACTTTATTATTTTTTGTCATTTTGTATGATCTCATTTGTTTAGATTAGTGTGCATGATGGTTCTTTGCTTGCTTATTGTTTTTTTTAATTTTATTGTCTTTGCTAATGCTTGACATCACTGTTAATGAGGGTCTCCCTCAATTGATTTCCTGAGTCTTAAATAAAGGTTTTAATGAATGAATGAAAAGTCAACAAGTCATATAACTACATTGACTTTGGTTATACACAGGAAATGAACAGCAGTCTCCTGGTTGAAAGGCTATGTTTAGTTTTCTCATCCATCAGTCCTCCTGGCAGCCTACACAGATTCTCTAGCTCTTAAACTTAATTTGTGTACCCACCACAGCAAAAGATCCTCATTGACTTTGCTTGACAATGTATTCCTAATGCCAGCATGTCATTTTAAGACACTTTGTGCCCACCATCATGTGATGCATTGTTAAAAGTTTGGGTCCATTTCACATATTTCTACAAGAGTGAGCTGATGCGTTCCAGTGATCTGCTACAGCAGAATAAGTAGCAGTCGGTGTTCCCAGATGAAACCAACATGGACAATTTATTGGATTAAGACTTTAAGATTTTAAGACAATGGGGGTGACAGCTGTGAAAAGCAACCATGGGGAATATTTACAGTCCTTGTCACCATGCTGATGTGACCTCACATTACTCTGTTGCTCCATATTCAGCCTTTGATTAAGGGCCCATCAGCCTTGTAAGTGTCAGAAATTCTACAGCACTGAATGAGCAAAGCAATGTTGTTACAGCAGTTATGCAGTTGTGGCCTTCATTTGCCAACAGGTGTAATCAAAACTTGCGTATTCCACAGCATTTTCATTTTTCATTATTTGCCTCTGAAGCATTCTGCCACTTTATAACTTTGAGAAGAGGAGAAAAATGCTCATAAACACATACTGTACAAAACAAGACAATGGAGTATCTTCTAGCTGTAAACTGAGGTCAGAGTAGTAGCAGCAGTGCATGGCGGGATGCCCTGATTACCATCGTATAATTCCGTCTAACTCTTCCTTGGCTCCCATGCCAGCTGGATCTATCAGTGTTTTGAAGCTTTCAATCAGTTGGTTGGGTCTGATACACCTCTAAAGGTAGGATTATTGAGTTGGAATCATAACTATGTGGCCGAACCACTAGCTGCCTGACTGAGTTTTTCTTTACTGCTATAAACCTACAGAGAGACAATCTCAGGAGAAACCTGTTGTTGCCCCTTGAATCCAGATTTTAATGCATTAAGTCACAGAGATAGATAAAGTAAATCAATGTGAAAAAAGAGAAGGCTGTCGCATTGAGTGGCTTGTCAGCTGGTGTTACTGCGAAAACACCTATTCGTTATGTCTTCTAAACCATAATAGACACAGGGTACATTGATGGTGTATGATAAGGTGGATAAGCCTGTTCTTTTAACCAGGGTCCCACCCCTTACCATTAACCAGTTTATACATATCAGCATGGTTTTACATTTAAATGTTGAACTTTCTACTAATATACATTTATTTGGCAGTGTTACTTAAAGTATTCTTCTTTGTCTCTTCAGTGCTACAATCATATCATCTAAACAGGCACTAGTGCTTGATTGTGCCTCTTCGTATCATCATCAGTGTACCAGTGTATATTTCTATTACCCCATTCATTGCCATTAAGGGACTGCACCAGATAGGGTAAGACTATCCCTAGAACATTTTCAAGCACTCATTCCAATTGCCACAGCACCTGCTAGGATGGAAGGGCTATGTGTTATCTACTGTAGATAAGCACCTCCGCAGTGTGCTCGAAGTCAAGGTCTGAATGGTGCCCTTAGGCATTGAGCCACTAGCACCAATACTGACTCAGCTGCTATGAAATGGTAATAGCAGCCTATCAAATGTCAGATTGCACATGAAGCACAGGTAGTGTTTTTACTTTGAGGGCAGGAGGTGAAAGGGGTCGTCCACTAATCGAAAGATTGATAGTTCGATCCTTGGCTCCTCCAGTCCACATTTCAAAGTATGCTTAAGGATATCGAAGTATCCTTGGGCAAGATACTGAACCCAAAATTGCTGATTGTGTCCAAGTTTAACTGAGTACACCCTGTATGGCATCTTGTATGGATGTGTGTGCAAATGGGTGGATGTCAGTGCCGGCCTATGGCAGTATCGGTGAATGCTAAGGCCGCTGTCATCCACATTTATATTTATCTATTTTTACTAATACTATTGCTATTATTTTGAAATATTACATAAGGCCACAAAAACGTAACTACATAGAAAAGCCTACTAAATAATAGAGAAGCCTTTTTTTCTGGGTTCCGTACCCAGCTCATTACACCTTACCTTCTTGACCTTGGAATGTTGAGTTTATTAATAAAAATATGAAGTTAAAGTCCACCTTACGGCTTATTCCTAATCATCTTACTCTCTTTTCAGAGCTAACACTAGACAAACTCTATCCACTGAGGAGTACTGTAAGAAGCTGTTGACAGTTTCAAAAATAAAAGCTAGTAAGTGGTCATTTCATACCTTTGTCTCATTCTTTAAGGTACCTCCTGGCAGGAGTGGGGCTTTTTGTCTTGGGACTCCTGATTGGCTGGTTCACTCACACACCCACTGTGAAACCACCTGTTCCTCCATCTGACAGCTCAGACCTGCTGGAGGAGCTGCTGAAAGGGATCACAGCCGACAAGATCAACGCTCTTCATAGGTAAGCCCCCCAACTTGGGCTAAAAGAAATAAAAATCACATTTCAATGAAAGAATTACACAATTGTTTTGGATACAAAGTGGAAACAAAGGCGGTAAGAGGCGTGTGACATCCTGCAGATCCACCTACTCAAAAGCCCTTCTCGACTCACGCTGGCTTCACAGTAAGAGAGAGGTGCTAAGTGGTTGCAAAGGCTTGTCGAATAATAAATGCAGGCACAAAACAAGGCTTACATATGTAGAATAATAACTTGCAGCATGGATGGATTGTGCAAACTAATTCATCCGTTGTCTTTATTGTTTCTGTTTTAATGTGTCTGGTGGTAAAGAGAAATGACAAAGGAAGACAAAACAAAGTGGGCGTCTAGACAACATATTGTTGTAATTGTTTTACAAATTCCACAAGCATAAATCAGCCAAGATTGAGTGAACAAAATAGGTTTAATACAGTGGTTATTTTCTTTGGTGACAATAATTACTTTGTAGTGCAATTTTGTTCTTTTTTTTATTAAAAAAACAATTTGAGTTATCTTCAGGTGAATGTTTTCCATCTACAACTATAATTGGTATTTAGATTATGGAACATTTCTTCTGGCAGTAGGTTCACCTACAGTTTTGTTACAAAACTTTGACAAAGAAGACCAAAGTTTGCATTTCCTCATATCCCATCAGTTAATGTTGGTTTCTTTAATAATGATCACAATCTTTCCCAAAACAAAATACTCCTCTTCTAACTATGATGTCTCCATGAACCTTTACAAAGTCATTGTCGCTGCCAAACCTAACCAAACATTAGCCATGGAAGTGTCAGAAGCAGTAACATTGCCCTACTGTAATCTGTACTTTTTTGCTTAAAATGTAGGTTGGTGGACTTGTTGATCTTGTTGATAAAATTAAAAGTGAATACTAGTGATGAAGCCACAAAAAGAGGGTTAGAAAGTAGGGGAAAAGAGGATTTTTGGAAGGAGTTGTTGGGAAAGCAGAGCAATGTTGTTATGGTGGAGTTGAGTTGAATGAATGTTCAAAGGAAACAGACAAAACAGACAAAGAGGATCATTGTTTGATGCCCCCTAAGTCTAAGATAACCATTATCAACAGTCTGACTTGTTGCCTTCTCGCCAGGCGCTGAGCTATTTATATCCAAACAGGAAGGGAGAGACTCAGAGATAGTAGAGAGACAGAGCGGATACGAGAGATAAAGACTCTCCACCAGGTAGCATTTTTTTTTTTTCTTTTTTGAACACTGATACAAACCTCTGTCAACCCGAACGCTGCCTTCTCCAAGCCAAAGGATCACGGGATGACTGGGCGTATGTGTCTCTGTGAGATAACTGGCTTTGCCACTGAACTGAGACAATCATGTCACCATGGTTTCCCTCTCTGAGCTTTCCATGCTTTTCATTATTTATTTTCTCACATTTATATTTCAAGGTGCCAGAAACACCCCCACCCATCCATCCACAGCTGCCAAAGACCCACACATACAACATCTTAACCATCTGTGAGGATGATTGAGTATTTGTTTCAGTAGATGACAGTTACTAATTAAATTAGATGGTTATTTTCACCACCTACTAGTCCTCAGTTAATTCACTTGTCATTTATCATATATATATATATTTTTATCAGTGACCTCTGGTACTCTGTGTCTGTTGGAGACATGAACTGTAAGATAGATCTACCCAGATTGAAAAGTGGATACACCCCCCATTACCCTTTCCCCTTGAGCTATTGTGGCCTGGAATTGACCTTTGCTGTACAATAAGTCACATCTTCACAAACTAGATGATTTAATTAGCTAATCACAGATGAGATCTAGCAGAGACAGCCAGTAAGTTGGTGGTGTTAAGGTTTTGGTCATTGGAACGTATTGCCTTTGAGCTATAAAGCATTTGAAACATTGCAATTTTACTCAAAAAATTGATACACAATACGATATAATTAATTATTAAGCAATCCAGTCTACATGGATAAACCACAAGTTGTATTTAGTAGAATTATTTGATGCCAGTCTGAAGTAAATGTGTTGAGATCAGGGTGGAGGAGGTGCGAAGTGCCAGACTATCTGACTTTCATTTTTCTACTTTTCGTTAAAAAACGTATAAACTGTTTTGTTTTCCACACAATTTTATTACGAAAAAACCAAGTGGTGGAAACTCACTGTCACATACAGGCAGGAAGTGACGTTGGGGCGCGGTGCATCTTTTTTGTTGTTGTCTTTCCGGGGCTGCAAAAAGAGGCAGCAGGGGCTGTATTGCGTGGTTACGGCCAACAGTAACCAAGCTTGTGTCTGAATAAACACTTGGTTGCAAGCAGGTCAGTCCTCCTTTTCATTCAACGCATCCATCGAGACAGGATGCTACAATATGTACTTATTTTAACAGTGGTGGAATGTAACTACGTATATTATTAAAGTACAAGTAGGAACGGGATGACAAATTATTATGGGCTTTTTTCATTGTAACTTTTGGCTGCACTGAGTCAAGCCATGCCATGCCAATTTGCATTTCCTTTGTCAGTTAAGACATGCCACGCAAGCTGTGCCAGAGATGGACCTTCTCCAGAGTAGGTCCAACAAGCCATGTCTGCTGGGAGACTCTACTTGCTTCCATCCGTAGGAGACCAGAGAGAAGTCTCTGTGTATTCAGCTCGCAGTACTTTAGTAGCTTCTAACTTTAGATGTCTGCTTTATTTTACTTATTCATGTTTGCTATCAGCTGAATCAGAGGTTGTCGCTTGAAAACTCATGGATCAACACTCTGCTTTTAAACGTAACAAGTCAAGACAAGCCATCATCAGTTAGAGACACATCCACAGGTGAGTAGCCCTGTTGTAATGGAAATGCAGGCTGGGCTGATGGCCCAAACCAAGGCAAGCCAAGCCAGCCCATGACCGTCTAAAAGGATTATGAGATCTGGGGCTTTTTCAATTAATGTAAGGCCTATTCCTTGTTTTGAAACATATACATACAGCCTATATATTCAGATTAGGGGTTATTTATAAAATATTCTGGGCTGAAGCCTTGAACGCTCAGGCCCGATGACACCACTGACTGTGTAACGGGAAATCGGAAATAAAGACCCATCTCCAGAATAAGTTTATTCTGGTCACTGACAGCAAGTCTTCAGCGCTGCTTTACCTACTGTGTCTGGTGTCATAGAAAAGTAATAGCAGTTTATGCACATTATTAGTTGAGAGCACAACAGGACCTTGTCTGTCATAAATAAATGCTGAAGGTAGAAACAAGGACAGGGACAAGGTCTCTTACACAGCAGTACAAATGGGGGGAAACATTTGCTGTCAAATAATGATTGAGGTTTCTATTCAAATGAAGAACCACATGGTGTGGAATACAAGCACTGCACACATTAAAACACATTTTAATTTATTTGGTGATGGGAAAATCCCTGCATCTGTGACGATGTGTGAACATGATACTAAGGTCACCAAGATCTTGTATGAGATTAATTGTTAAACATGTCTCATAATCACCAGGCAAACTGAGTAAGTTAGTTTAGTTTAACCCCTGAGTTTATACTTGAGTCACAAGCAATATTTACCATCTTAGGGTGTTGTCACACCTAACCTGCTTGATTCAGTTAAACTCTGGTGCATGTGGCTACTTATTGCTGCTCATTTTGGCTGTTGAAACCATTTTCCCCCCTACCTATTTTTTACTACTCGTTACATGTTGTCAATTTGCAGTTTAGTAATACAAATAATACTTACAATCAGTTACTTTTTAGAGCTATTTGTGGCATCAGAGAACATAAATATACACATTTGCAGAAGCATGACTTGCAGTTAGTAAGCAGGATTGGATTTCACCATGTGGGTCCATGTAGTAAAGGTCTTCACGGGTCCAAAATGATGGACTGGATCTTGATCTGATACATTTTTCAAAGTATATTTACCAGACCTGTTTTTGCCTGAGATATTACAGACTTGACTTGTGTATGGTTGAGAGGAGAGGGAACCAAGACCATTCAGGGTCAGGGTCTTTCATGTTATATAATATAACATACTGTTCTTACCCATCATCAACTTTATATAATGTTTAATAATGTTTTAGTTGTCTAGCTATATTCTTTTATTCATCACACAAGTCATACTCACAGCGGTTATGCATTTTTTTCATAATCAGAGCTGATCAGGGGTCTTCTCTGATCCACTCAAGCTTTACACATAATACTAAACAGATTTGGACCTGTGGTAATAGTATAGCACCCAACCCAGACCCAACTGACCATAACAACAGTTTGACCCAAACCTGTATGGGTCCCAGCTCTGATCAGGGATCCTGGGATCTGGATAGATCCATGAGGACCTCTACCATGTAGCACTGCTGATGTAGGATGACATCACCAAAACTGTCCAATCAATGAATCAGCTGTCAGTCTGTAAGATTTTGTGCTTAACCCCCTTGGTTCATTTGTAAAGGGTCAGTGTTTACATGAACTGGAAAAGAATTAAAATGCAACAGTCATATTGTTTTTTTCCCCTCTATTTAGACCAAATACACCAAACTACCGGTTTGATAACTCCCCTGGGAAATGTTCTGATTTGTGTTGAAAATTCCACTTGAAAATTGACTCTTATTTTCGAGGAAGTGTTGATGTGAGCAAACTAGGGTTGGAAATCTCTCTGTGATAGACGATTCGATACGTATCTAGATACATGGGTTACGATACGATTCAATACAGTGTAGGAAAGATACGGTTCAATACGATTCTACGATTAACATTTGTTGTAGACATTAATCATACATTATAAAATAAAGAAGCCAATTTTATAAAAGTGACAATCTTACAATATTTTCAAATTTGTAAAAGACCACACCCCCAAGCATAGTTGCTGTATGGCACTGACAAAAATAAAATAAAAAGACAAACAACAACGAATCACATGTCTGTGACCCCCGTTCGATCCACAACCAGCAGGATTCGCTTATCGTTTCTGCTGCGGCTTGGTTGCTCCCTGGTTTATCCAACCAGCATTAGCTTCTGTTCCTCATCTCCACCGGTCAAGCTGGCGCTGATGTTT
Organism: Epinephelus awoara; assembly: GCA_035609425.1. Classification (NCBI taxonomy): domain Eukaryota; kingdom Metazoa; phylum Chordata; class Actinopteri; order Perciformes; family Serranidae; genus Epinephelus; species Epinephelus awoara. Next base: position 5,347,654 of record CM069303.1, read on the forward strand.
ACATCCATTATCGTTGTCAGTAATGCCTGCTACGGAGCATGCCGCCGGGTCTAGCGTTGTTTTAGAGATGCAAACTGTTAAAGCCAGTCAACCTAGCCTCGCGATACCTGATCCATGACTCTACAATCGATTCATCTAAGGATTCATGGCTGATTCGTATCAACCGGTTAATCGTTCCCAGCCCTAGAGCAAACCATCTCTCAGTGTTCCGTATTAATGGGAGTCCTACCAGTTTTCACTTTTTATTTAACATTCGAAACAGGCTCTAAGACAGTATTCACTGAAAACCTTGACAACAGAATCCAAGCCCTATAGCATTACTGCTGTTTTCAGTAAAGAACATTATATAAAAATGTCATCTCTACAATTCCATTATAAGATCAGTGATAGACGAAGCATTTCTATGTATGTAACTTAAGCTAAAAAAGTAATAATAAAAGTATAAAATGATGTGTGCATTGATTCACATTACTTTTTGGTGACATGAAATTGATGCTATTTATGAATTCTGCAGGTTTGCAAGTATGCACTGAACAAATAATCATATATTGACAGTCACTAGTCGTGGCTACACTTTTCCCCAGATATGTGCCTTTTTATATAAGCCAGAGAAGACTACGAATGCCACACATGAACTTTTGCAACAGCTTAGTACACAGCTTTACAGTAATGATTGGATGCTCCTGGACTAACTCTGCCGATACTCTTATCATGAGTTGGCTCTTTCATTACGTTAACAACACATATTCATTTGTATTCAAACCTATACGTTTTCCTTTAGCCTGTCAATTCTATTATTTACTTTATCAGTCACCGAAATAAGAGAAATAATGCTGCCTGAGTAACTCTGTGTTGAGTTTGGAGAAGAGAAGCGAGATCGAGAAAGTAGCAGAGAAAGTGAAATACACTGCATGAAAAGAGCTATGAAGACAGAGACAGACCTAAGAGAATTAGAGGGAGACTAAACAGACAGTGGGGGAGCATATTTTAACAGCTTTGCATGACTAGACAGGGGAAATATCTCAGTATGAATTAATTGCTGTTTGGTTAGTGGGATTCTCGATACGTGATTAAGTAATTGTAATACCTGCTTGAGTAGCTCCATATTTAACAAATGACAGTCAACATGTTCACTGTTTGGAATAGAGATGACTTTTGCTTGTTTTTATGATTTTATATTTCACACTCCTCCTTGTCTCTCAGTTTTTCCCTCATCAGGGGTGTCTCGTCAAAACACAGCAGTTTTTTTCTAGCTCGTCACTGTATGAACGTTATGCATCCAGTTCTTTTCAATTTAAACTTCAAAGAGGTGTGTAAGTATGCAGAACTACTTTGAGGGAAACTGGATTAAGTTCAAATCCCTAGAAGATGGTTTCCCATTGCTAGTATCTTGGCCCGTCTAATACTTATCTCTCCTGCTAATTATACTACTGTAATAAATTGGCTCTCACAGCTATAGGGAAGTGCATCAGAGCATTTTATGGCTTTTGTATTCTGCATAGAGTCCCACACAAATGTAAAATGTGAACATTTAGGTTGAGTTTTTACTGTGTTTTAAGAGGTAATCCTTGAGCTGCTGTTTTGGAGCCGTGGGCTGTACTGATTCTGGCTGAATGATGTCTTGGGGAGACAAATCTTTATCTAGCTGATATGGATCTTGCTTTGCTGGCACCAGGACAACTGGTGTCATGGATTACTATTTTATGGTTGTGGTTGCAGTGTTGCTGCTGTGCGCTCTTTGTTTGTCACTTTGTTTTTCTGTATATATGAAGACAACAAAGCACAACATGGACCTCATTTTACCAATGACAAGATGGATTATGGAGCTTTACTCTTAGCTTGCATAGTTTTTTGGGTATTAAGTGTGCCATTGTTTCCCTCAACAAAAAATGCTTCTTGCATGGGTTTCATCAATTTTACAATGAGATTGTTGCATATGAAAACAATTAAAAAAACAAAAACTACCACTGACAGCTTTTACACCAAATCAAATTGACACTGACCTTTAACATGGCTATCTGAACTTTTTGGAAAACCACTACTTCCAGGAAAACCAGTACAGTACAGCTCATTTTTTAACATTTTTAAATGATTTTGTGGGAATCTGCAGCAGAGGGTAGCATGGGATGACATCCTGTGGGCGGGCTAATTTCGAGTCCGATTTCTGACCTAGACTGTTTATGACGGCCTACAGTACCAAGTCCAGCCATCTGAGGCAAGAGCGAAACATCATCTTGTGCTTTGTGCTCTGGAAGAGGATCTCTTGAACACATCTTAAGTAGCCCAAAGGCCCATGCTGAAGGCTGCTACTGCCGGTAGCACGATCAAGCGCTGAAAGCAGTTGCAGAGACGGTAGCCCCAGCCATTACCACCAGCAAACACCATCGATCATCACCTTTTTTAAGGCCGAAGAGAAAAACATCCCAGAACTAAAATCAGCAACTGGCCTCCTCACCTCAGCAGCCGACAGGCAACTGAGAGTTCATCTAGGCAAGCAGCTGCAGTTTCCAGTACACATTGCCTCAATAGCGCTACGTCCAGACACGGTCATCTTTTCTGATCCCAGCAAACAAGTGATCATGGTAGAACATACTGTACCCTGAGAAGAGCACATGGATGAAACCCAAGAGTGAAAACATGGCAAGTACCAGGAGCTAATGGAGCAGTGCAGGGGGCAGGGCTGGATCACCCGCTGTGAGCCTGTCGAGGTGGGATGTCGGGGCTTTGTAGGCCAATCACTCTGCAGAGTCTTCACAAAGCTTGGGATAGTGGGGCTGGCTAAGAAGAGGGTCATCAAGAATATCATTAGTGTCAGAGAGACAGCCACTAGGTGGCTCTGGCTAAAGACGGAGGCCCCGAGGTAAACTATTGCTGGGACACAGGCTGAATTGCCTGGGTGAGGGTAAAAAGGCCTGAAACAACCTTGTCACTGACGATGCATCCCAGCGCCTCCACAGGATATATTCTATAAGTCAGACTTTCTGCGCTATTTACCCCATTAAACTGTCTTTCTTCTGATAACTGAAATTGATGTTGATTATTCATTAACTTTTAAACATCCTGATCCAACCAAACAGCAACCTCCAGGGCTGAAAAATGAAGCCAACATGGAAGTGCCAAAGACTGCAGTTCCTTGAATGGCCACTTGAGGCTGACTCATGAAGCCAATCAATCCCTAGAGACCCCCAAGTTATAATGCCCAACTTTACAAAAGCAATAAACATGTTTACAGCCTGGTACAAAAAAATGGTTTTGGTGTCTATGGAAAATTTCAATGTTCATGATTACTGTTTGGGGGCTGAATTTGCAAATTCTAGGATAGCAAAGGAATGGCCAACCTTGCTCTCCCTTACTCTGCCTCTGACTGGCTTGCATAAATTTACGCACTTAAAAAAATATCTATCTATCTATCTATCTATTAGGGGTGTAAATCACCAGTTCATCATGATACGATATTATATCGATTTGTTTGGATGGCAATACGATGTTTGCCAATATAACAAAGTCTGTCACAATACGATTTTGATTCAATTCGATTCAGGAGCCTGCGATCGATATGACACAATATCATATTCCCATCTAACACAATCATTTACATCAACTCACAAAAACAACTAGAATATGATTTGACCATTTTATTTCTGAGCTCTGTTTGTTGTTTGAGCGGAGGCGCGCATGCCTGGAAATGGTGACACAGACGTGCTATGTGAATTTCAAAATAATTGTGTATCTTTAAGATGACGATATGCATCGATGTTTTCATTTTGCATCAATATAATCGGATCGTTAATCAATGAATCAATGTATCGATGTGGATCGATGTATCGTTACACCCCTACTATCTATCTATCTATCTATCTATCTATCTATCTATCTATCTATCTATCTATCTAATGTAACCAAATTATGGGGCATCTCAGACCCCTTTATAAACACTGAGGATGCCTTGCTAATCACAACAAAAACCTTTTGTGATCAACCATTTGGTCACATTAGCCAGTAGTAGAGAGTCACACTAATGTGTTGTTTTTTTTTACTATTTTATGTATATGTAAATGTCTCATTAGAACAGCTCTGGGAATTTAATGTGTTAAATATAGCTTAAATGATTAAAGAAAACACTGGAGAAATAACTGAACATTGCCCAGTCTGAAGCCTTAAAGTGGAAAACTGCTTATGTCACTTTAGCTTATTCTCTCCAGCTGATTACACCACTAACAGACTTTGTCCAGTTTAAAGTGAATATCTGTAATTTATACTGGCATTTCAATGACTTTTCAGATGAGCTGAACTCTTCGTGGAACTCAGTGAAAGGGAATGATTTCAGGAGTTTTTGTGCAAGAAAGCTGAACCACCTGGAAACAGAGTGTGGAGACAGAGCAGCTGAAAGTGGGCTGAACGTAGGAGTGCTTGGTCACGAGTGTCATGTTTCAGTAAAGTCATTGAAAGGTTTCATGGAGTTTAAGCTGCCTCAGACACTAATCAGTGAGGTGGCGCTACGGTAAATGCTCACCCTCTGCTTACAGCCTAATTTATCGCAGAGAATCCTCCCCAATCACACAGCCTGTTTCCTCAGAGGACTTAGGATTACAGCTGAGTTTTCAGTCATGTATGGCCTTGAAGAAATTCTTTTTGCTATTTATTAAAAACAAGTTAATGGTGGCCACCTCGAACATGAGGGTTGTGCAGTGTACTTCGCTGGATAATGAAGGGAAATAAAAATACTTTATTTCAGTTTTCCAACTGGTTTCCACACAGTAATGTGTGCACAAAATATCACAAGAAAGTCTAAGGGGAATTTCTTTTGAATTTAGCACAAATGTCCACTTGAACTTAATGATAAACTGATCATATTTTGGTGGTCACAGGTCACCGTGACCTTGCATTCATCTCATTCTCACAAATACAATATGGTATTTCCTTAAATTTAGCACAAATGATCAATGGGACTCAAGAATGAACTGATAAGATTTTAGTGGTAGACTGACAAGCAAGGACCAAGTGACTTCCCAAAATGCATTTTTGGTCAAAACTCAAAAATACATGCAGTTATTGTGACAAAATTTCACACAAATGTCTAATCGGATAAAATGATGATGTGGTGACATGTTATATCCAAAAGGTCAAAGTTCGACCTTACTGTGACATCATAATGTTCTGCAACAACACTTTTCTGAATGTCATAACTTAGGAACAGACTGGGAGACATTTGGTCAGATACTGATTTGGTGACATGAATCTTGGGTGTCCACCTTGAAACTGTCTTGATTGTATAGGTCTTCTGTGATGGCAGGGGGAAGAAGTATCCAAGTTTTAGAATATGTAGCTTCTTTGCAGCAACATCCATACTTGAAGCATTGTCAACTGTCATGGCTAAATTTGAGTCTGAACAGACTGCAACTAGACTGGTTCATGAAGGCTAGTTTGATTCAGAGTTACTGCTCTGAACCAATGTCCAGCAGCAGCAGGCAGCCAATTTCATTGAATACGCCAAAGTAAGCAACAATGAACAGAAAGATGCATTTAGCAGCTAAAGAACCAGAGTTGGTGGAGACGAAAACAGAGTTTTGAGTTAGTGAATACGAGACTTCATCCGATAGTAAACCACATCATTCCCAATTAATGCCTGTGTTGTTTTGTATCAGCTGGATGTGTTTGCAAACACAACAGTCAATGTTACAAGACAAAAAAATACCAAGGTTGTGTTTACATGGAAAACAGTTGATGCAGGTTTAACAATGTTCACTGTTATTTTATTATTTAATTGGTAAAATAGAAAGCACATCCATGAGGTATTGTAGGGAATTGGAATGGCAAGGGAGACTGAATTCTGGGTGGCTGGTGGTCCTCAAGTCTCAAGTAATGGAAAGACAGCGTGAAAGAGATTGCTTGATGTGATCTCAGAAGGCTCTGAATGCTGTCTTTCTTAAAGAATAGTTATGTGGAAATGTCACCATAGACCCACCTAGAGCTTCAGAGGGAGGATGGTTGGTTGGAGGTGACACAAAGTGGTGACTTCTGGTGCTAAAAAGATTAAGCCAATGCTGAAGTGCCAAAAATTGCAGTTCCTTGAATGGCCAATTCAGCTTGGCTCCAAAAGCCAGTCAATCCCCGTCGATAACCATGTTAAAATGTCCAACTTTACAGCAAAACACAGATTTGGTCTCTATAGTTAATTTCCCTGTCCATGACATCTGCACAAGGGGTGAAATTTTATATAACTCTCGTACTCGTCCTCGTCGTCCTCCTCTGCTTATCCGGGTCCGGGTTGCGGGGGCAGCAGCCTCAGCAAAGAAGCCCAGACAGTCCTCTCCCTAGCCACTTACGTCAGCTCTTCCGCAGGAACCCCGAGGCGTTCCCAGGCCAGCCAGGTGATGTAGTCCCTCCAGCGTGTCCTGGGGCGGCCCCGAGGTCTCCTCCCGGTTGGACATGCCTGAAACACCTCCCAAGGGAGGTGTCCGGATGGCATCCTTACTAGATGCCCGAACCACCTCAACTGGCTCCTCTCGATGTGGAGGAGCAGCGGCTCTACTCCGAGTCACTCCCGGATGTCCGAGCTCCTCACCCTATCTCTAAGGCTGAGCCCAGCCATCCTGCGGAGGAAACTCATTTCGGCCGCTTGCACTCGCGATCTCATTCTTTCGGTCACTACCCAGAGCTTGTGACCATAGGTGAGGATTGGAACGTAGATCAACCGGTAAATCGAGAGCTAAGCTCCCTCTTCACCACAACGGACCGGTTAAGCGCCTGCATCACTGCTGACGCCGCCCCAATCCGCCTGTCAATCTCCCGCTCCATCCTACCCTCACTCGTGAACAAGATCCCGAGATGCTTAAACTCCTCCACCTGAGGAAGGACCCCCCCCCCCGGACCCGGAGTGGGCAATCCACCCTTTTCCGGCTGAGGACTTCACACTCGGCTGCAAACCGTCCCAGCAAGAGCTGGAGGTCACTGTTCGATGGAGCTAGGAGGACCACGTCATCCGTAAAAAACAGGGACGAGATCCTCCCGTCACCGAACCTGACACCCTCCACCACTCGGTTGTGCCTAGAAATTCTGTCCATAAAAGTTATGAACAGAACCAGTGACAAAGGGCAGCCCTGGCGGAGTCCAACCCTCACCGGGAACAGGTCCGACTTATTGCCGGCCACGTGAACCAGACTCATGCTCCTTCGGTACAGGGACTGGATGGCCCTTAGCAAGGGGCCACCAACCCCGTACTCCTGGAGCACCCCCCACAGGATTCCCCTGGGGACATGGTCGTAAGCCTTCTCCAAATCCACAAAACACATGTGGACTGGTTGGGCAAACTGCCATGCCCCCTCCAGCACCCTGGCGAGGGTAAATAGCTGGTCCACGGTTCCGCGTCCGGGTCGAAAACCACATTGCTCCTCCTCAATCCGAGGTTCAACTATCGACCGGACCCTCTTCTCCAGCACCCTGGAGTAGACCTTACCAGGTAGGCTGAGGAGTGTGATCCTCCTGTAGTTGGAACACACCCTCTAGCCCCCCTTCTTGAAAATGGGGACCACCACCCCGGTCTGCCACTCCAGAGGCACTGCCCTCGATGTCCACGCAAAGTTGCAGAGGCGTGTCAGCCAGGACAGCCCTACAACATCCAGAGCCCTGAGATATCCAGGATGAATCTCATCCACCCCCGGGGCTTCGCTGCCTCAGAGTTGTTTCACTACCATGGCAACTTCTGCCCCAGAAATTGGATGACTCACCCCCGATACCCCCGTCTCTGTTTCCTCACTGGAATATGTGCTGGTGGGATTGAGGAGCTCCTCAAAGTATTCCTTCCACCGCCCAACAATGTCCTCAGTTGACGTCAGCAGCTCCCTACCCCCACTGTAAACAGTGTGAGCAAGTTAGCGCCTTCCCCCCCTGAGGCGCCAGACGGTTTGCCAGAACATCTTTGGAGCCGATCGATAGTCTTTCTCCATGACCTCACCGAACTCCTCCCATGCCCAAGTTTTTGCCTCTGTGACTGCCATGCCCTGTAGGCCTCCTTCTTCAGCCTGACGGCTCCCCTCACCTCTGGTGTCCTCCAGCGGGTTCGGGGTTATCGCCCCAGCAGCCTTGCGGCCACAGCTCGCAGCCGCCGCCTCAACAATGGCAGAGTGGAACAAGGCCCATTCGGACTCAATGTCCCCCTCTGCCCTCGGGACGCGGTCGAAGCTCTCCCGGAGGTCGGAACTGAAGATCATCTGGACAGGTTCTTCCGCCAGGCGTTCCCAGCAGACCCTCAGTGTTTGTTTGGGCCTGCCAGGTTTGCACAGTGTCTTCCCCTGCCACCTGATCCAACTCACCACCAGGTGGTGATCAGTTGACAGCTCTGCTCCTCTCTTCACCTGAGTGTCCAGAACATATGGCTGCAGGTCAAATGATACGACTACAAAGTCAATCATTGACCTGCAACCTAGGCTGTCCTGGTGCCACATGCACTGATGGACATCCTTATGTTTGAACATGGTGTTAGTTATGGCAAAACTGCGACCCGCACAGAAGTCCAATAACTGAACACCACTCAGGTTCAGATCGGGCAGGCCGTTCCTCCCAATCACGCCCCTCCAGGTCCCGCTGTCATTGCCCACGTGAGCGTTGAAGTCCCCCAGCAGAACAATGGAGTCCCACTGTCCAGCACCCGTCCCTGGGACTCCAAAAAGGGCGGGTACTCTGAACTGCTGTTCGGCGCATAAGCGCAGACAACAGTCAGGACCCGTTTCCCGACCCAAAGGAGCAGGGAAGCAACCCTTTCGTCTACCGGGGTGAACCCCAACGTACAGGCAGAGAGTCTGGGGGCTATCAGAAAGCCCACCCCGGCCCTCCACCTCTCACCCGGTGCAACTCCAGTGAAGGAGAGAGTCCAACCCCTCTCAAGGACTTGGGTTCCAGAGCCGGAACTATGTGTCGAGGTGAGGCCGACTATATCTAGCCGGTAGCGCTCAACCTCTTCCACAAGCTCCAGCTCCTTCCCCGCCAGAGAGGTGACATTCCATGTCCCAAGAGCCAACTTCTGTAGCCGAGTATCGGACCGCCATGGCCCCCGCCTTGGTCTGCTGCCCAACCCACATAGCACCGAACCCTTCTGGATCCCTCTGCGGGTGGTGGGCCTGCAGGGGGATGAGCCCATGTAGCCGGTTCGGGCTGGGCCCGGCCGGACCCCATGGGCGAAAGCCCGGCCACCAGGCGCTCGCCCACGGGCCCCAACCCCAGGCCTGGCTCCAGGGTGGGGCCCCGGTAACCCTCCGGTCCGGGTACACAGATCCTTGCTTTTGTCCATCATGAAGGGTCTTTTGAACCGTTCTTCGTCTGACCCTTTGCCCAGAACCAATCTGCCATGGGAAACCCTACCACGGGCAAAATGCCCCCGACAGCATGGCTCCTAGGGTCATCAGGGCACTCAAACTCCTCCACCACGATAAGGTGACGCTTCTCGGAGGAGTTTATATAACTCATCTATTTATATAACTCATCTGTTTAAATGTTACTAAGACTCTTCACAGCTCTACCCTCTTGTTCAAAATATGATCATTTCTGGTTCCAAAAAAAAAAAAAACCCAAGATGGTGACTGCTAAAATGCCAAATTGAAGGCTTCAAAACAGGAGTCCCCAAACAAATGGGTGACATCACAGTGGCTATGTTCATTATTTTACAGTCTGTCGTTGACATCCCGTTTTTTAATTTTTCAAACAGCCACACAGAGCTACCCACTAAAACTCAGTAAGCTTGAGGATGTAGACGTAGAAAGATGTGACTTTAACATAAAAAAAGAAATAGCACCAAAATTTGGATGAGATAGTTTGTGAAAAGCACTTCCTGTAGATGTACGGCATGTCTCCTGCAGCTCTGATTCTGAACTGTGTCCCAGCATCCGCCTGTTTACAGGTTCTCATCTACCTTCATTCCACTGCAGCTCATTTCACTGATTACTTCCTCCTCTCCTTCAAGTAGTGTTAATCAGTGAAATCAGCTACTTTTGTGACTGATTGCAATGACTCTCTGGCCATAATAGCACAAGCTCTTTTACACATCAGCCATTTGTGGATGAATTAACATGAGCACTTTATTTTCCAAGGTCTTGACATTATTTTCTTAACCTGTCTGTGCAGTATGTACGTCAATAGCGGCCCAGCAGCCTGTGGCCCTTTGTTGCATGTCACTCCCCCTCTCTCTCCCCCTTTCATGCTTGTCTGTCCTGTCCATTAAAGGCTAAAAATGTCCTGACAAATATTAAAAAAAACAAACAAACAAAAAAACAACAACTTCATAACCATAGCAACAGCACTTGCGCTTCATATTACACTGCTATGGGGTTGAATGAATAACTCACATACAAGTCAAAACAACATGCTGAACATAATAAGCCGAATAAAGTGTTTATGCAGGGCTGTTTACATTACATTTCATTGTTCATGTGTTCATTTTATCGTGTCCAACTGCTTGAACTGCCACTCTGTATGTATACAGTTTATTGGGAGACATTAGACATTAAGTGGTACCGGATCATACAAATTTCACACATTACGTAAATTCTAAAATCTCATTCTTTTTTTCTGTCACTATTTTATTTGACTTTAAAACCTGTTTGGGTTTAATTTGATAGGTATTTCCCAACAGTCTCTCTTATGTTACTAGTGAGTAAACTCAGTTCTTGTTTTATCTGTTGGACCTATTTAAAACTTTAACCTGCAACGTCACTAGTTCACCTTTACCAGTAAACACCTTAAAGCCAGATTTGCACAGTACTAGTATTACTTTATGTGATTCAGAAATTAACCCCATGTCTGTGAATCTGTGGAATACCGGCGCTTGGGTAGTGACTTCAGGTTCCAGGCACAGACAAAAGGTGTGAAATGTGAGTGGTACAACAACGGAAAATAAAGGGGCAAAAGTCCGGGTGGGGCATGTCGGACGGGTGGTGGATGGGTTAACAACCAACAACCACCAATTTTCACCTGAGAGACCAGTGTTCACTTACCATATGTTCCTCGATGTAATTTGATGTATGTTTGGATTATAATGTTGACATGTGGGTATGCTTTTATTTCTTGTTGAACATTTGTTTCATAGACATGTCTAGTAATTGTTTTTGTTCCTTGCCCAAACCTGACATGAATAAATGAATTAATAAATGGAGGCTGGTCACCGTCATGTCCCTTTCGTCTTCACTTGTTCAGATGGATGTATGACCCAACACAGCGGCCAGATATTGCTGATTCAGAATAACAAGGTATGGGTAAGTTTTGCCTGTATGAAACCAACGTGTTTAGAGCCAACTGTTTAGGCTGAGATACAGTTGGTGATGACAGTCTGATGCTGCTAAAACATTACTGTATGACTACCGCAGCAGCCCCCCACTCAAGCTAATGTTAGCTATCCTTAGTAACTGTCACAACCTTAATTTAGCCATTGACCACACTAATAGTAAATATTTGAGGTTGATCTGACGGTAGAGAGAGATTGTCTGCTGATCAAAAAAATCAGTGGTTTGAGTCCCTGCTGTCTGCATGTAGAAATGTCCTTGGGCAAGATACTGAATTGCTCCTGATGGCTGTGCCATCTGTGTGTGATTGTGCATGTGAATGTGTATCTGGTAAGCAGGTAGCACCTTGTATTGTATGGTAGCCTTAGCTACCGAGATATGAATGTGTATGAATGGATAATTGGCCCAAGTGTTGCAAAGAACTCTGAGTGGTCTGTGGGATTCGAAAAGCCTTGTATAAATGCAGTCTATTTGCCATTTAATCTTGTATCTTACGTGCCTCATGTCTCATTATGAAAACCTGTTAACCAGTTAAGCTGCTGTACAACAGTTTTTCAAAATTTTCCTCATTCCCAAATTTTTTTGATAGCACATTTCATTGGTGATGACATGTTGCTGTTCTGGTCTATAGCTTTAAGCCACATCTTTTATCTTTTTTAGGACATGGCAGGGTAACAAATTGGACATCAACATTTTTAGAGTTATTGTTGGTGCAACCAACTGCATGGCAACTCTTTAGCATAGTGTTATTCATTTAAAGTAGAAATATTGGGACATATTTCGACTTCCTTTCTGTACTCTTTTGCCATCTACATGAGATGTTTTTTAGTTGTGGTGACTACTCTGGATGACGTATTACCAATGATGTTTGCCAACAGCAGCCAGCACTTATGGTTATTGTATTAGTTCGACCTGTTCACCATACCAAAATGATGAACAAAACATCATTCTTCAGAAACAGAGTTGTGATGATTATACTTGGTGATAATAACATAAATTTAAAGGGGTGTTAAACTGTCTAGACAGTCCCATGTTTCTTGTTAAGTCACATTAAGGATATAATTTAAAGAAAACAAAAAAGGGAGTAAATGAAGGGGGATAAACACTGCCAGAACTCGCAATTCATTCATATTGCTTTTGCAGTCTGTTGCGTTCTTTCTTCTGCCTCCTCTCTCCAGCAGGTAGAGCCACAGTTAAAGTGATCCTAACCCTAACCCTTGTCCTAGGAACAGTACATAGAGCAGGGGTGTCAAACTCATTTTCACCAAGGGCCACATCAGCATAATGGCTGCCCTCAAAGGGCCAGATGTAACTTATAAATGTAACTAAATGTAACCAAATGTAATGTAAAATAAATGTAACTACTCCTTAATGTTAAATAACTCTGAATTTATTACTTATACAAGTTACAAATATTACAGTTGCATAGAAAAAAATATGTTTGCTTGTTGCTCTGTTATAACATAAATCCTTTTAATTTGTCAGGTTATGAAACCCACATAACTCCATCAATCAAGGATCAAACTATCCAAGTGAATAAAGAAAAATAACATCAAACACAAGTTTCCACTTGTTGGATAAATCGCATTGATGTGGAAACACTGCCGTCTAGTGGCGGGGAGCCGTCACTTCGCGGGTAACATAATCGACATGCATTGTGGGAAAGTAGTTTTTGGTCAAATCACGCTTTTGACCTATTTATTTTTAGACAATCAGACCTTTTAAGCTCTCGCGGGCCACATAAAATGACGTGGCGGGCCACATTTGGCCCGCGGGCCTTGAGTTTGACACATATGACATAGAGTATACTAGCCAAGTTAAAAAGGCCTGTCTGGGTCCTGAGTTCAATTAACTTGACATGTCAGGGCTCAACAATAAAGGTTGCCTGATTGCGAGGGGCAAGTAAAACTCAAGGTCGGGCAGGTAAACTAACAACTCACTTGCCTATTTAGGCAAGTTGCTAAAAATAGTAAAAGTTAATAACTAATTGATAAAATAAATGTATTTTAAAATGCGCTCAATCGGCTCTGATGCAGCGGTCTCTCTAACTGAAATCACAGGCACACGCTGTGTAACAATGTCCTGCCCACAGCCCCCACTGATTGGTTACATGGCACAAGTGAAGTCAATCAACACTGAAGCCTCTCTACATGCTGCACTGTGCATGTACGAAGGCACAGAGTGGAGCTCAGCTGCTGCCTGCAGTTATTAAGCAATTATTAGACTAAAACATTAAAATATTTCTGATATGTTCATCCTAACGCAGACAGCTTACCGTTTTAGATGGTACACCATGTTAAATATTCTGCAAACTTCCAGAAAGACTTGATGGTAGTTTCTATCCGCTCCAGTGGGTTGGGCTAATCCATTATTGTGAAAACAAGGGGTGGGGGGTCGTTGTTCTCTAGACAGACTGTTGCCTTTGAAACAGGGGTGTTCTGAAAACAACCCCATTAGCACTTAGCACTTGGCTGCAGTCCGCAGACAGCCTCTAGTGTAGCACTCCTGATGGCAATAAATTGACCAATTGAGCGGGGGACGACAGCCCTAATAAACAAAGAAGGTTGAATGAAGCCTGTACATCTGGTTTTCACTTGCACTCACATGATTTGTCACTGTCATTTTTGTGTAGGAATTAAGCTACAATACATATGTTATTTTAATTAATAAATACAGTGTGAATAAAGATTACATAACATAAAACTAACTGCAGTCTTTGTTATTTGATAGCTGCTTAAATAAAACAATTTTTATAGGGCAAGTAAAAACTGACTTCGGGCAAGTAGATCTCTGACCAACTTACCCGACCGGGCAAGCGAAAAAAAAACTTTGCGTTGAACCCTGCATGTAAAGCGGGATTTACACTTCTGTATCGACGCCGCACCTACCGCATAGCCTCTTCGTCGTGACGTGCATCTCCCTAGCAATGTAACTACATGTTGTGGCAACGCAGACCTCCTGGCTATTTTTGTAAGGTGAAAAAACATTTCCCTCAGTGAAAACAAACTTTTTATTTACTTTTATTTCACAATTGATTAACAATAAAATGCGAAGACAATTCTCCACAAAATAGCATTTTAAGCCTTGTGTGTGATGTATCCTGGCTTCATATGAGTAGAGGAAATCCCCGCTAGTTGCTAGGCTAATTTGAGGCAATTCTTTTGTTGTCGGTGAATCTTGTGAGTTGTAATGGAACCAAATTTTGCAACATTACCTTTGTTAAATGTTGCTGTTGTCCCTGGCTTCATATGAGTAGAAGAAATCTCTGCTAGCCGCTAGGCTAATCTATACAATATGAAATGCTATAGGCTTGTGTTAAAATCATTAGCATGTTGTATTTTGTTGTATTGTAAATTTAATTGTAATAGTATGTAACCTTGATGATTCTGATGTTTTTCTTTTCTTTCTTTCTTTTACTAAAAGCCTAACTTGGGATGGGAATTGGAAACTAGCAATAGCTATAGTCTCTGTATGGGGAACATCAGTCAACATCAACGTGTTTGTAACGAGTGGAAGTGGTACTATGTTAACCTGCATTGTCCCTATTAAATATAATTTGTGGGGAAAGTGTGTCCTGCAAAAGACAAGTGGTTTGTCTGTGAATCCTGTGAGTTATAGTGAAGCTAATTTGTATACCTACTTGCTATTAAGCCATGTTTAATGAGTGTTTGGGTACGTTCTGAATCAACTTAACTTTACAGCACCTCACAGAAACCCTGCTGCCAACTAATATTTTGGAGGTGTAATTGCAAAATGACAAAGACACGCCACTGCACTAGTGTAAATGCTCACAACGGCGTAGGCCACATGTGTAGGCTATGGCATAGGCTCTGCATAGAGCTGATACACAAGTATAAATACACTTTAAAAAGGAACTAATGTTTACGAAGCTCGGGCTGACCTTCTGCAGCCAGTGAGCGCACACTATATTAAATAATAGGGCATTCAGACAGCGTCAGACAACGTCAAAATATGTCCCCTAAAAGTGCATTTTTTCCACACAGATAGGCTTGGATTGTTATCTAACAACATAACGGAAAGGAGATATGAACATCTGTGTTTACCTTTAGCTGGATTTGGACATGTTCCTCTGGCTGTTGCTGCTTCCTCTCTCTCCTCGTCCGCTCTTCAGTTTCAGTGAGCTCTGCCTCTGTTTACGTCCGTGTATTCTGTCATCAAATTCAAAAGGCTCATTCAGATCCAGTTGGTCAAAATCGGGTAAAAATTCAGCCATGACTTAGGGCTGGGCTTTATGGCCTAAAATCAATATCACAGTATTATTTTGGGGGATGCGGTGACGGTATGGTATTGTGGTATCGTCTTCTCTCTTAGAGGGAGCAGTGTTACTTCGGTGGCACATATACTAAAATTGCAACAGGCAGAGGAACATGTCCGAATCCAGCTAAAGGTAAACACAGATGTTCATATCTCCTTTCCGTTATGTTGTCGGACAATTATACTAACAATCCGAGCCTATCTGTGTGGAAACAAATGCACTTTTAGGGGACGTATTTTGACGTTGTTTGACACTGTCTATTTAATATAGCACACGCTCACGGGCTGCAGGCAGGTCAGCCTGAGCTTCCTCATGGAAAAACGTCCTATCACTCATTTAGACAAAAGTAGATTGGGAAATAGGGCCCAGGTTGAAAAAAACATTAGTTCCCTAGCTTACAGTTACATTAATTTACAGAATAAACTTGTCTTTCGTCTCTAAAATAATGCCCACCTGGGTAACGTTAGTATACAGCATTGTATGTGTTTAGATGCATACAGGTTTATATATTGCTGCATCTGTCCCTGGTGCTTGTATGTTTGTGGTGTGTGGACTTGAAACACAGCCCTTGTCAGAATAACATTGTGACATTATGACAGCCATATCAATAACACTGTGTTTTGTGTTCCCAATAACATCAGACTGTGAATAGCAATATGATGCTGAATACATGAATACCAATCCACTGCATAGTAAGTATGACAACATCTGAACTGAGACATTATGCAATTTGCAGCAGTTACATTTAAATTATTCTAATGTTCAATGTCCCAGTGTTTGGTGGTGAAATATAGAGGAGGCATATTTTATTCTCATGAAGATTATTTCTTGCTGATATAAAGTGATCGTGGGAGGGGGGAAAGAGCAGAGAGGAGGTGTATACACAGAGTGGGAAATGAGAGAAACATGAAGATGGAAAGCGTGAGCAGGCGTCACAGAGTGAATATAAATCGAGAGAGAGGGGGAAGATGAGAGCATCTGAGGCCATGATACACAAGCACTGTGTTGATGCAGTGTAAACTGGCAGTGGGGAGAGGAACTGGTGACGAGGATTTTAATTCATGTGTTAGATTAACACTTTTGTGATACAGAAGTTTCTCATTTTGTGGTCAGTATTTATTTCCAACCCATTACGTTTACACGATAAAGTTTACTGTCACTAAAAGAGCAACACATTTTTTGCCAAATGGTTAGTAAAATATGTAGACTAGATTTTTCAAGCAAACCACATACTTTTTTTTTTCAGAATTTTGAATCCCAGTTTTCATTGGTGAATGGGGTTTGTTCAGTGGTTATCTCCATCTCCATTATTTACTATTGCCAAACTGTTTTAAAGTGATCTCAAAAAGATATTTAGATCCCCACTTCACATGCACCCCACTTACACTTACCTTATCTCAGGAGGCATAGCATGAGACGTATGTTAGCAGCTTCAGTCCACTATTTGTGTCTACAAAGATACATTCAGGCACATTATTGGTTGTAGATTACCTGCATTTTGACAGAACCGAGAGCCCAATGCACAATCACTGCTGTTGTGCATGTAAAACAAAAGAAAATAGACACTGTTGTAGCACCCATACTACATCATACCACCGTCAGCTCTGCTGACCATCCCACACAAATTTCACCAGACAGCTCTGTGGCAATCTCCCTCCAGCCAGCTGGCATTTATTTAGCTTTTTGTAGTGAAATAAGCAGGTATCATGTAGGTGATTCCTCTCAAATCAGCTGTTCCTCCTCCATTGTGGTGCTCTCAACGTGAGCGACAGAATAAAAATCGAGATGGGGCGTCCAACAAAAGTTCAGCTCAAAATGCGTCACTTGTGGGCAGTTAGGACAGTACAATAGAAAACAACACAATCAAACTGATTTAGTTACTGACACTCGCTCGAGTTGCATCCAGTAAGGACATGGTGTAATGCACTACTAGTAACGTGTTGCAGTCATAATACTTTTTTTCTAGTAACAAGTAATGTAACCAATTATTAAAAAAAATATCCAGAATAATGTTACAGTTACCTCAAAACCAAGTAACTCCTTACAGCATTACTTTTGTTATCCTCCCCACTAATGACTTGAAATACAACAATCACATTAGCAGCACAATCAGTTTTGGAATTGTCACGCAGGCACATCACAAAGCAAGCTAGTTTGGAAGATTGAAACACTTACCTTTAACAGCTTGAAATATTCCCATTGCTTTGATTTTGTCAGAAGGAAAGACGACAAGAACACTATAGCTGTAGGTGGTCGTACTAAAACTCTTTCCACTGCAAAAACAACACATCCTCAAACCTCCAGTCTGAAACACCTACTACAACCGACAGCACAGCAGTGTGAAGCCCCAAGAAATACACCCCACCAAAGGTGAGCCCTGCTACGCCATGGCGGTTGGCTGAAACACTACACTGGCTAAGCAGTCAAAACTGGATTTTACCTGACCCAGGTAAAAAAAGAAAAATAGTGACCGAGTGCAAAGCGTCATAATCTGAAAGCCACGCCCCCAAAGGAGAAACAAGGCCCACTTTCCCGTCACACTTCCTCCGTACGTTTCGAGCCTGTTGAGTTTCCCCTAAGTCCAGATGCCTAAAAGTTGCTGTGTGGTGGGCTGCATGGCCAATAAAAACCCAGAGCTTAGCTTTTATCAGCTGCCGAGCAGAAAAAAGGGACCTTGTAGAAGACAAAAGTGGATACAGGCAATAAAATGTGACGCTTCAACAGGGAAGAAATTGTGGGATCCTGACACTCTGTATGCCTATGTGTGCAGCAAACACTTTGTCAAACCCTTAGAGTAACAGTTAACTGTATTTATGTATGTTAAGCTAAAGCATTGACAGTATGAATGCAACTTCTGTTATAATTGTGCCCAGTGCTCCGCGATTCAAGCAGTCCATTCCAGCGGCTGCTCTGGCACTTCTATCTACACTGAACAAAAATATAAACACAACACTTTTGTTTTTGCTCCCATTTTTCATGAGCTGAACTCAAAGATCTAAAACATTTTCTATATACACAAAAGACCATTTCCCACAAATATTGTTCACAAATCTGTCTAAATCTGTGTTAGTGAGC
Source organism: Epinephelus awoara (assembly GCA_035609425.1). NCBI lineage: Eukaryota > Metazoa > Chordata > Actinopteri > Perciformes > Serranidae > Epinephelus > Epinephelus awoara. The sequence goes on from CM069303.1 coordinate 5,366,275, forward strand.
ACTTCTCCTTTGCCAAGATAACCCATCCCACCTCACAGGTGTGGCATATCAGGATGCTGATTAGACAGCATGAATATTGCACAGGTGTGCCTTAGGCTGGCCACAATAAAAGGCCACTCTGAAATGTGCAGTTTTGCTTTATTGGGGGGGTCTGGGGGGGTCAGAAAACCAGTCAGTATCTGGTGTGACCACCATTTGCCTCACGCATTGCAACACATCTCCTTCACATAGAGTTAATCAGGTTGTTGATTGTGGCCTGTGGAATGTTGGTCCACTCCTCTTCAATGGCTGTGCGAAGTTGCTGGATATTGGCAGGAACTGGAACACGCTGTCGTATACGCCGATCCAGAGCATCCCAAACATGCTCAGTGAGAGACATGTCTGATGAGTATGCTGGCCATGCAAGAACTGGGATGTTTTCAGCTTCCAGGAATTGTGTACAGATCCTTGCAACATGGGGCCGTGCATTATCATGCTGCAACATGAGGTGATGGTCGTGGATGAATGGCACAACAATGGGCCTCAGGATCTCGTCACGGTATCTCTGTGCATTCAAAATGCCATCAATAAAATGCACCTGTGTTCGTTGTCCATAACATACGCCTGCCCATACCATACCATAACCCCACCGCCACCATGGGCCACTCGATCCACAATGTTGACATCAGCAAACCGCTCACCCACACGATGCCACACACGCTGTCTGCCATCAGGTCGAGACCCCGATGAGGACAACGAGCATGCAGATGAGCTTCCCTGAGACGGTTTCTGACAGTTTGTGCAGAAATTCTTTGGTTATGCAAACCGATTGTTGCAGCAGCTGTCCGGGTGGCTGGTCTCAGATGATCTTTGAGGTGAACATGCTGGATGTGGAGGTCCTGGGCTGGTGTGGTTACACGTGGTCTGCGGTTGTAAGGCCGGTTGGATGTACTGCCAAATTGTCTGAAACGCCTTTGGAGATGGCTTATGGGAGAGAAATGAACATTCAATTCACGGGCAACAGCTCTGGTGGACATTCCTGCAGTCAGCATGCCAATTGCACGCTCCCTCAAAACTTGTGACATCTGTGGCATTGTGCTGTGTGATAAAACTGCACATTTTAGAGTGGCCTTTTATTGTGGCCAGCCTAAGGCACACCTGTGCAGTAATCATGCTGTCTAACCAGCATCTTGATATGTCACACCTGTGAGGTGGGATGGATTATCTCGGCTAAGGAGAAGTGCTCACTAACACAGATTTAGACAGATTTGTGAACGATATTTGAGAGAAATGGTCTTTTGTGGAAATAGAAGAAGTTTTAGATCTTTGAGTTCAGCTCATGAAAAATGGGAGCAAAAACAAAAGTGTTGTGTTTATATTTCTGTTCAGTATATCTACCAGCATGTGGAGGCATATCAAAACAACAATGTGTGCCGGTAATAGGAGCAGGCTGAAGGCTGAGCGTGCCAAAATGCTCATCATCTTAAAAAAAGAATCTCGACATCATGCTCGGACTGCAGTAAGGGGAGAATTTGGAGATGGGGAAGTAGCAGTCGATTTAGTTAACTGACTGATTTCTGCTCATGTTTTTTCCAAGACAAGCAAGGTACGGAGAAGGGACACTAAGGTAGATTGGCAATATTAAGCTTATCAATATACCGTTGCCTCTCTGGTAGCCATAGCATGCTAAAATAAATATATAGTAATATAATAATATTAGCTAGCTACAGCTAATAATTTTAGCTAGCAAGTGAGCAATTCAGTCGTGGAGACTGTAGGCGCGGCTGCAGAGGCAGAATGACAGCAAACGAGTGAAGAAGCGGAGGGGAAAGCGGGCGTTGTTTCCCCTTTGGGGGTGTGGCTTTCAGATTATAACATGTTGCGCTGTGTCTCTATCTAGCGTTAGCTGCGCTTGCTGGAAATTTCCATGATATTCACTCAGAGGATAGATCATAATAAGTCTTAATTTTGAGGAGACACACAATTACCAATTTTGTAGGGTGTAAAGGAAAACTAATATAAGTGTGTTAGTGGTTGTGACGGCCTTACTAATGTGTCTGTTCCTTCACAGCTCTTCCTTGTGGTTGAAGAGGCCGGCCATCCAATCTTCCTGGCCACATCTGAGGGTGTGGTCTTACCTTATAAATAGGCCTCAGTTGTCAGCCTGCTCTCTCTCTCCCCCTGATTGAGCAGCTGACTGCCACATGGCCAATATGGTGTAGTTTGGTTTGCCTTTGTTTCATTTGTTCTGTTTTACACACACACGCACGCACGCACACACACACACACACACACACACACACACACACACACACACACACACACACACACACACACACACACACACACACACTCTGCAGCCACTCATGGCACGACAGTATGCTTTACTTCTTATTTTGGAGTAGGTTTAGTTAAATAAATCACCTTTGTATCTTAAATTGTTTGTGTAGACTCTCTTTTGTTGCAAACTGTGAGCCAAGTTTGTAACAAAATACAATTGGCAGGGATAAGAAAAGTAATAAAATTACTCTTCAAAAGAGTAACAAGTAATGACTAATATATTACATTTTTAAAGTAACAAGCCCAACACTGCTCCTAGTAATAGTACTACTAGTAATACGCACAGTGTAACTATCAATAAGCTGCCTTGATTAAGTAACCACTTTCAGAGACTTGACCCTGTGATAATAACAACTGAAGTTACACTGAAGTACATTGAAGTAAGTCATCTTTTTTCCCTGGCACATTTTAAGGAAGAGCCTGTAGTCTTAAATCAATCGTGGGCAGTTTGATCAACCGATAGAAGCTGTCCCAGCCTAGTCTGGCATCGCAACATCTGGATTTCATCTGCGAATGAAACGCATGAAATGACAAGTCTAAATGGGGCCATAACGATGCAGGTAGCAGGTGTGAGCACCAACAAATGCCATCTCACATCACATCTTGGCTATTTGTTTATACAAAGCTGTTCAGGAGCATCTCAATCATCCCATCAAATTTGCAAGGTCAGCCCCTCAGTAGTCAGCACTGAAACATCTTGTCTTCTCAGGATAAGTTTCCATTTTCCATCAATGGTATGCAGATTAAACAATAAGGAATAAACCATCTGAGGGCAATAAGTCAAAACTCATGGTAGGACTGGCCAGCTGCAAAGTGTAAAATATGGTGTGTGTGTCCCAGCTTGAGCAGAAAATAAAGAGCAACCAACAGCAAGAATAAATAAGAGACTGAGAGGGAGTGTTGATGGTTTTTTTGCTGACTGTGTGTATGTACTGCTCAGTCAAGGCTGGGCTCCATTTTGAGGATACATACTCTAAAATCTACAGCATAGTGGGTACCAGTGATATGCTCTGTATGTGTTTTTTTTATGGCTGTATGAATGTGGTCACTTGCTTTACCTGTTTAAGTGATGCCTGCAGTTTATTTCAAATTTGTCTTTAAATAAATAATGAGAGCCTTACAGTAGATTTACCTAGGGAATAATCCTCTTATCCTGTGTTCACTTCTCTCTTTCTCTCTTGCACATATTTGAAATCCTTTAATAGGTTAATCACTGTAAAAGCACAATATCTTCTGACCCAGCCAGTTAAGCTATTATCAGACTATTAAATGGCTGTCAGTTACCATCAGCTTTCAGTGGTTAGAAGCCTCATAGACAGGGGTTAGAAGGGGCCTGCCACACCTACTATTTAGCTCAGACCCTATTATCAGGGCATGAAATGGCCATTTACATTTATTGTTGGGCGGCTTCCTCTAGTGACTATAATAATTATGATGGGATCAAAGGATAAAGTCAGGCGACTGTATAAAGAGTGAGGTAGTAGGTTTGTGTGAGGGAGGGGTGGTGGATTGGGGTAACCAAACACAGGACTTTCACTCAGGAAAGTGGGTTTTGTGTCCCATGTGAAATCAGAAGTCAACATTAATTCATCTTTACCAAAGACACTTATTTTGACTAACTTGCCATTTTGTGTTTTCATAAAACTAACCACATAGTTTTTGCAACTAAACCTAATGTAAGTTAGAGTGAAAACTCATGAAACAATGATTTCACAATGTGGGAGTGGGACTTTGTGCCTAATAGTATGTGTGGCAGGCCCCTTCTAACCCATATGTATAAGGCTAAAAACCACAGCTTATTGCCATTTAATGGGCTGATATCACCCAAATCAGGTAATCCTGAATCTTTACCGCAACATATTTGTACACAAAAGTCAAAGCCACTTAGCTTTGAAAGAATATGAAACACCTACGACTCTGTCCACTCTTAGTATTGAATTAATTCTAAATGTGTGTTACTTTACACAGCCTGCATTTTGATGGAAATATGATGGGATGGAAACATCTTAATCCTGGTCAAGAACCTAATTGATATGCTAAGAAAAAGCATCACCTGTAGTGGGCATATCATTGCAGCCTGCTGGTAGAGGTGATGGTTAGTGAAAATCAAGCCAGGAAGACATTTCATGTGTTTGCTTTTTCACATTGATGTGTTTTCTCTGCCTGTATCTGAGTTAATTTACTGTGGGTTTTTTCCTTTTAACATTAAATGCTCAGTGTGTAGGATTTAGGGGCATCTATTAGCAGAAATGCTATATAATATTCATAACTATGTTTTGATTAGTTTATAATCACCTGAAAGTAATTATTGTGTCATTGTTACCTTAGAATGAGCCATTTATATTTACATATGGAGTGAGAACTCTTCCATGGAGTCCAACATGTTTTTCAGTAGCCCATAATGGACAAACTAAACACTGGCTCTAGGGCCGTTCACATTTTCACATCAGCTACAGTGGTTCTCCTAAACGCTAGACACACAGGAGAAGTTTCAGTTCTGCAACCTTATGGTTAGATTCAACTAAATCCTACACAGTGGACCTCTTACAGGTTCTTTTTCATTTATTTATTGATTTTTTTTTTTTAACTCATGACCATGACTCACATGGTATGGAGCACAAATATACATACACAGTACATACACACCACATACAGCTATATAAAGATATAGCGGAGTAATGGTGTCCTGAGGAGAGATTAAGTTGCACTCCTTTTGTGCGTGTTATAATTCAAGTTTCTCTGTGTGACGTTAGACAGTCCAGCTGTGCGTGCATGTTAATCTAATCTACCATGCACTGATGCAATAGGTACTATTGATTTCCAGAGTGTGGCAACATGGACGTTTAGCACCCATTCTCTGGTTTCCCACTAGTTAACAATGCTAGCTTTGTCAGCACTTTTGTTAGCTTTGTTTATGGAGTACGCATCATAAGTTGCAAGCACTAGCTCAGACACCTCCACGTTGAGAGCCATGTGCAGACAATCCTGACCCAGACTCTGAATCATATGAGGTATCACTTACAGCTCATTTGAGGAAATACTCAGCTGAGAATACCTTGTGCTGTAGGTTTGCAATGTGGCTCTGAAAAGTTGTTGAAGTGTTTTTTTTGCAGAGGACAGCTGTTGTTAGCTTGGACATACATCAGTAACACTGGATGCCAGTGGTGATCATCATTATCTCTTGAAATTTCTAATAGCTAGTTCTGCAGCATAGCCATGCTTTTCTATTGTTGATTCATATGACCAGTGTAGATGTTAACCTTACCAATAATTGACCAGATATGCTACGAACAATGGAACAGCTGCAATGAAGCAAAAGCAAGACACGCAAAAAATAGTGTATTTCCAAGATATGTATGGATTATACTTCAGAAGTTAATGGTTTCAGTGGTTGTTACAAGTTTTCACCATGGCATCTGCACCACCGAGAGGCCAGACAAATCCCATGGGGTTACCCACTGAAGGTCTCAAGGGTCTCTCTTTACTTTTCTTTTTACTATGTCTTGATTGAACATCTCATCACAGCATTTGGTAATTAGTAACATCACTTCTCTTTATCAGTGCCCAAAGGTATAATTGTTATCACCCCATGCAAGTACAATCAGCATCATCATTACTCATTAGGAAACTCATTGCAGTGCCAAGAAAGGTCATCTCCCTAAGTACTGCTGACATCACAGCAGGTGGACATGTCATCAGTATTGGTATTGATGTGATTGTGTCAGAAGAACATGGCAGACATGTCAACATCACAGATCATGGCATCACTACACATCACATAACACAATGTAATCACCAGGAGTCAAAATGTCATCACAGTCATTACTTAATTTAAGAATCTCATAACGTTTGGTGTAAAAGAAATCAATCAAGGCAGAAAAATAAAAACTTATTTGGCATGGCTCTTAAAAAAAGTTACAAACTGTTTTACAATGCAAAACAGAATGCACAATGATAAAAGACCAAGGGCCTCATGAAAGAGTGGTATGGTATGATAAAGATAAAAGCAGACGATGATATCATAAAAGAAAAGAAAAAAACAAGAAAAAAAACAGCAAAACACTATAAAAATGTCTTCAAATCAAAGTACATCTTAGAAAAGATTTAAAAGCTGATGCTGACTTTGCAAACCAAAGACTGAGAGGCAGGGAGTTGTGTAACAAAGAACCATCCTCCTTGGTGATAAGAAGTGTTTTCAGAGCTGATAGGAGGGCCTGTCCTGATGAATTCAGGCACCATTACACTCATTAGGATCAGGATCAGTATCTCCATACCCTCATTTGATTCAGCTGATTTTGACATTTTAATTTTCATATCTGGTTAACATGCATGGCTATCATTACATAAACCTTTTCAATTTATTGCAGTTGGCAGCAAAGGTGATATGAGGTTCTGATCCTATGATATTCTCTTGGAGGATCCAACTCCAGCATGAATATTTTCCTGGAGACTGTATTTTTGTCCCCAGGTGGTTGGTGCAGGAGGTGAGAACTACCTCTTCAAGTGACTGTGTAGGATGAAGGTGCTGCTTGCACGGGCAACGTTAGTTCCTAAAGGGACCAACATGTGCAATACATATATATTATAATAGTGATCCTTGAGATTTCAGTTCTGGTTGACTAGCAGCACCCTTGGTTACTCTGATAACAACAAGTGAAGTTTAATACCACAGTAGACATGTGTTGGGCAGCTACTGTAAGAAATAGAACAGAGCAGCAACTGATGTACAGTATGTGTTTACAGCCCAGCTGAACAAACTCACATTGTTTGAAAAAAGAAGTCAGTCGATAATTGAAACTCTTCATCTACCAGGTGAAAGCCACAGTCACCTGATAGATGGTGAACTACTTCTTGTTCAGTTACTTCCTTGCAACAAGCCCCCAGGAACAGTGCCAGACTTTGAAGCCAAGTATACAAAGTGGCCAAACATGAAATTACAATGTTCAGCTCCGTCTCCATAAACCCTATTTATATAGCACTTTTTATACAAGACATGCAGCACAAAGTGCTTTACGATAAATGCATTAGAAGCACTGAGTGCTTCACACAACAATAGACAGAATTGACATAAAACAGACTGGACAAGGCAATTCAGTATAAAAAGATATTTAAATAGAGTTGAAAATAAGATGAAAATAGGGTTTACAGAAGGCACCATAGTTCACTACTAGCAAAACAATAAATCATAAAATCATAAGATCAATCAAGTGTCAATCAACAGTTAAGTGAAATACATTTTAAAATAATTGCAGCAGTGTGAAGTGTAAAAAGAAAGACTTTCAGGCCTGTATCAGGGAAGTCAGAGCCAGTTTAAAGCTAAAGTGAACAGATTTTTTTTTTTAGCCTTTTTCCCTGATATCTATAGGTAGTGTGTTCAATGGCTTTGGGGCATAATTGACAAAGGCTGCATACCCAATTTTCTCTTGGCTGTTGCTGGGAACCTCTAATAAACCAGCAGCAGATAATCACAGTGTTGTTGAAGGCAAGTAGTTACCAAGAGGTCAGCAATGTAGCTTGCTCCGCGTCCATTAAGGGCTTTGTATACAAGGAGGAGGACCTTGAATACAGTTCTACATGTAACAGGAAGCCAGTGCAGAGGAGCTAAGACTAGCCTGATATGCTCTCTCCTCTTGGTTCTGGTAAAAAGCCAAGCAGCAGAGTTTTGATTAAGATTAAGTCTGTAATTGGTGTTTTTCAGGGTGCCGGTAAAAACTGCATTACAGTAGTCAAGTCAGCTTGACAGTAAGGCATGGGGCCTAAAAAAAAAAATCATATGGACTTACACTGTTAAAGACCCATTTGTAAATCAGTGGATACTTTTTTTGAGCATCACAATCCCCAGGAACTGTCACTTTTCACTGTCAGGATTGAATAACATTTATTGAGTATAGGACAACCACACAATGAAATCATTTTAATCCCTGTTCAAGTTAGCAGAGGGTTAAACTAGACATTAGCTGCTCAGCCACCATAGGTTTCCAGTGTGCTTGCTCTATGGGTCCCAATGTGAAAGATTATGGGCCTCACATTATACCTTGCATTGTGATTGGTACTAGAACTTTACCTATGTATATAACAAGCTTTCAGTGTCTTTGTCTCTGTTTGATACACTGAAGAAGGCTTAGGCCGAAACGTTTGTTTGATTGTTTGACCATGTGTTGCCCTAGTAAATTATACATTTTGACTTTGTGTCTTTTGTGAGTGCTGTTGCCCACACATTTTTTTTTTGCTTCATGGGCCACCAAGCAACTTTCATAGGAATGAACATGGCTCTGCCTCCAACACTCTATCCAGTTTTCTATACACATCCATACTTGCAAAAACTAACACGGCTAAGAGCCTACAGCCATGCTAACAACTCTGTGAGGCTGTAGCTACTTTGGCACAGTTGTGTTTTACATACTCACAATGACAATGCTAACATGGTGCTGTTTAGCAGATATTTTGTTGCTCTATCCACTATCTTGTTTTAGCATGTTAGAATGCTAACATTTGCTACTTGGTGCTGGACACAGAATTCAGCTGTGGCCAATGGGAATGTCATTAGTTTTGCAGCTATTTGAATATAAACCAAAGTATTGAACAAATTCCAATTTTGCCCCGTGATGGTGTTAAGTGAAACATCAAGAGATCACCAACGTTATTACAGTTTATCCTGAACAAGTTCAATGGCAATCCATGCAGTAGTTGCTGAGATATTCCAGGCTGACTGACATTACCATCCCTACAGCCATGCTGCCTGAATGGCCAAAATGATCCACTGATGTTAAATGCAGAAAATGACTGTCTTGAATAGTAGCCACATTTTTTGATGAAGTCAGTGCTAACCTCAATGAAAAACAGGGTGCTCACAGTTATATTGAAGGATAATTGTTTGTATTTCTGTTTGACTTCCATATTAAGTACTCCTTGCTCATGCCTTGCACCATCACCATTTGTTGTAGCAATATCACTTTTTTTCGCCAGATCTAGCAATAAACTTAATGTCACCACAACTAATGCCAACAATACAAACATATGACCAGATTTCTAATAAATCTGTGTTTTCTTTTAAATTAGACTACATAACAGGGAGGAGCTAGCTAATAAGTGAATAAGTGAAAGAAATAGCCTGTTTGGAATCATACGACTTGATCATTATGCACAAAATTCAGATGGAGGGCAGGAAGTGATACCTCCATATGTGTGAATTGGATAGGAAGTAGTGACTACATGAAAGGGTTGGATGAACCTGCAGGCAGTAGGTATCTACAGAAAACTGAAAATAATGTTGGATGTGATTCCTGCAAAATGAAGAAGCTGATTCTTCGCACAACTTTGCCAAACTTCCGATGTGGGCACGGTCGTTGTTACAAATGACCTCATCCTCCAGACCTCCTAATGTTATTGTCATTACACAGTGAGCCGATGACAGTGTACAAGAGTCCAGTGGACTAAAATTATTTTGTGTGCGGTTTGTTGCTGGACTGAAATGACTGCTGTCTTGTTGTTTCTGGCCTGGTGAGTAAATCTGCTTTAGTATTACTATCTTTTATATTTCAACTAACATTAGCTAACTTTCACTAATATTTTCTACCTACCTAGTCAACTGTTTCCAGAGGCTTGGTGAAATGCCGTTAAAAAATCTGGGTCATGTCCAAAAACCCAGAAAAGCACATCGTAATTGTATCCAACTCGGCTCCTCCAGACTGATGTCAGAGGTTTTTTGATCCACATCTGCCACTGTTTCTCAGTGATTTTCTTTTCCTCTGGACATAAAGTGGCCTTTGTTTTTTTTCCTCCAATTTAATCGATTGGAACAGCTATAAACAGTGCAAATCATAGGCATTTGTGTAGTGTTGGAAGTCTTTGCCTCCAGTTGCCTGCCCTTCATCTGGACAGCACACCAACAGACGACATCATATGCAAAGAAGCTACTGAGTTGGTTATGTGCTCACATGTCAATGAGTACAGTATGGGTCAAAGGCAAGCATGTCATCAGGATATTCTTTATCCAGATAGCACACAAAGAGAATGATTAGATCTTAAATGTATGAGTAGCTCTAAACGTGTCCTATGATACTTTGGATAGAATACAAAAACTTATCATATTTCCCTCTTGTTTTTTCCTTCATGTGGTTTTGCATTTTCTTTTGTACCCGTTACACAGTGGAGTTTGATTTAAGCTGTGAAGCTGTATTGCTCTCAATACAGCAGCAAGCCAAATCCTATTTTGAAGAATGTAGGAGTCAGAATATAACATCCAGTCTCCTAGTGCTTCAAACAGCACAAAGAATAATAGTGAACCTGAATGAGATGAACAAAAGAACTCAATAAACAAGTAAAATGCATACCACAATCGAATTCTACAATGTAGAGCTCCAATGTGCATTTACATTATGTTGATTGCTTTGAAGGTATAGCAGAACTGCTGGGAGGCTGATAGATGCAGTTGTGCTGCAGTAGAGGAGTGTAGAGCTTGTGCATGCACAAACTTCAAAGATAGCTGCTCTATATTCAGACCTTAACAAGCGTGTAAGGCTGGAAACAATAGTGAAATAATAGACTTTTATAGGCTGGGAAAGGCACATTAACAGCCACTGGCTGTGAGCAGAAGCTTGAGCTTAGTCCTATATTTAAAGTCACTAAGTTTTATGTACTGCTGCATGTTTAACAGGTCTACTCATTGTTTGTCTGTTTGATTTTCAGATCACTAGCTTAAATATACAAGGACAAACATACTACTGCTTCCATACACTGTGCATTTATATAATATATAAGACATTTTAGCATTCAGATGAAATTGGTTAATATGCTTTCCATAATATTGGTATTCTAGCAAAACACATCATGTAAAGTGTTCCTGGTAGAGATGGATAGATAGATGTTTTACTTGCCCCCTTACGAATAACATAGATTTTTGCTCAGTTCTTCCCTTTTTTTGAAAGTGAAGTCTTAACTGTAAATCAAAATATGGATCAAAGGTCTAGTGTGTTTTGTTGTGTCTGCTTGAACTAAACAATGAATTGATTAGATTCTGGTAGTCAAAGGTAAGGTCACTGTGACCTTGCATCCATGTCATACTCATGAACACAATATTCCAAGAGCACTTTTATTTATTCAAATTTGGCACAAACATCCACTTTCAGTCAAGCATGAAATGATTACAATTTGGTGGTCGAAGGTCAAGGCCACTGTGACTTTGTATCTGTCTCATTCTGGTGAACACAATATCTCAAGAAAGCCATGGGGGACTGTCCTCAGATATGGTTGGACTCAAGAATAAACTGCTTTGAATGTGGTGGTCAGTGGTCAAAGTCATTATGACTAAGACGACATGTTTTGGCTATAACTTAAGAATTCTTGGCTAATTATGACAAAAAAGGCCAAAGGTCAGCCTCACTGTGACATCATCATGTTTTGCCAAAACCCCTTTCTGGCCATTATTCAACATCATATCTCAGCGACAAAAGGGAAGACATTTGGTCAGATACTGAATTGGTAACACTAATCTTAGGTACCAATCGTTAATCTGTGCTGTCTGTATAGATCTTCTGTGCTGTCAGGGGGGAAGGTGTGTGGGAAGCATCCATGTTTTCACAGACATGGATGTGAAGTGTAACTGCAACTTGAGCGCTTTGCAGAGGCATGCAACCACGAAGCGTTAAATCTAGTTAGACCAAAAAAAATGGAGGGTGATAGCCGATAGGAGTTTTACTGTCGTTTTTTTCCAGTGCTTTAGTTTCCTTTCCATATCCATACCTTAACCACAGGTGATTTTACCCTAACTATACCGTACCTTAGTTGCCATACACAGGAATGATAGAAAGCGAGAATTTAAAAAACCTGTGGGAATAGAAAAACACAATTGAATCATCACTTGCAATGCAACGCAATTCTGGATTTTTCAGAATTGTCCCATGCAAATGACCTTGTATGGTAATGAGGCTGTACACAACAACATTGTCTGCATCTGTTTTGGCTATCAGTGCTCTAGGAGGATAAATATTTATTCATCTAACAGTAGAAACCGTAAGCCAGATCTGAAGAACTGAACCTTCAGCCTCCTGCTTACCAGAGTCCAGCCAAATGACAGACAGGGGTGAAACACTTCTTCACTGGCAGAAGCATTAACAAAAAGGGTGCTTGAGTCAGGGATACAGTATGTGCCAGTGCCTTGATCAACCAAGATAGTGTTTTTTTTCTACTGTTTTTCTACACAGTAGAAAGGCCTGTGCATGTCAACTCCCCAAAAGGAGTGATGATTCTGAAATACCAAAATTAAGGAACAAGTCAACTTATGTCCAAATCAATCAATACATTTACTCAATAACTTAACTTAACTTTTTTTGTGAATGCAAATCTGTAGTGCATTTAAACTTTTATGATTATTATCATTTTTGGCTGATCCAGAGCTCAGATTTGTCATAAAGCTAAAAGGCACCATAACAGTGAAGATTTGCTCACTGCTCTAATTTCTCTGTCTGCCACTTAACTTCTTGTCTTGCACTCACACATAGACATATGAACATGAGCACATATAACACACACAGCATCTTGGAATTTAATGGCTTTTTACAAACCAGTACCTGGAGTTTCACACTCTAATAAGTTTGAGTGCAGTTAATAGTATTTTTGTCTCTGAGTGTGTGAGTGTGCATACCTGAGTGTGTACCTGAGTCAGAGGGATAAAGACAGAGCTGTACTCTACCTTGTGAGTGTGAGATACCTGCCTTATTTACATGGCTCAGTCTTGAATTCTTACCTTGTATGTAAATTAGTAGAGGAGAGGAGAGCGGTTGAAGCCAGGTATTGTACCAGCCAACTGCTCCCTGCTCTTCTGCACACAGCCAGCTTGAGGCTGTATTCTGAGGAAACCCTCACTCATGTTTACTCTTTAAATGAATGTTATAGCATATCAATGCATAGGACACTACGGTGCTTGCTGATTGTCAATGACTTGCTATGTCTGCTGCGGCAATAGCCATGGCCAGAGGCATTAAGTTTTTGGTTTATTTGTCCATTCAACCATCTGTCTGTCCATTCGTCCAGTTTTTGTGAACGTGAGAAGAGGATAATTGAGGATAATGCTTCAGATGTGGTATTAACGTCCACTTGGACTTAAGGATGAAGTGAAAGGTCAAGGTCACTGTGATGTTGTCTGTCTCATTCTGATGAATGTGGTAGCTCAAGAAGGCCTTGAAGGATTTTTTTTTTTTTTTTTAAATTGTGCACAAACATCAACAAACACATATTTGACACATGACATACACATATTTCTCACTTACCTCTTGTGATATCTAGCCATGCTAGATGGGTTTGGTTTGATGTGTTCAAGATTTTTAAATATCTGTTTCTGAGATTTCAGCCTGTGCCCCAATACAAGGAAGGGGAATGGGATTTCATTTATAATGCTCAAAGTATTTAAAAATTACATTCACACATTTCAGTGGTTACTTCTGCATCCCAAAACAGTGTCCTTGTAACTCTGGATAATCCCCAGACCACGCTACCTACAAGTTTAGGAGCTAAATCAGTTCTATTAAAATGTTTCTTAATAAGGTCTCAAAATTCAGCCCCATCCCCTAGGAATTATGTTCATACATTTGCTGCAAATCATGTTTGTAATACTGTAATACAGTGTATGTGCCTCACTGAATTCACTGGGAGGTGGCCAAGGTTGATGATGGGTTTAGAAAGTGCTAGTTTGCATAGCCAAACATATCTTGCACTGTGCTAGCACTGGAGAAAGGTCTGGCTCTTGTCTGATCTTGTCTGTCTCATTCTGATGAATGTGGTAGCTCAAGAAGGCCTTGAAGGATTTTTTTTTTTTTTTTTTTTTTAATTGTGCACAAACATCAACTTGGACTCAAGAATAAACTGATTGTTGGTCATATGTCAAAGGTTACTGTTACATCTGTCTCATTTAATGAATGCAGTATTTCAAGAAGGCCTTGAGGGAAATCTTGGATTCTGGAATGATTTTGAATTTAATAGTTGAAGGTCAAGGGTCAAAGGTCACTGTAACCTCACTTAATATGTTTTTGGCCTTAACTCAGTGTTTCTTTTCATGCTTTGCCCTTCTTTACGTGATCATAGTAAGAGCTGGAAGAGAGATCAGGCAAAGCTTCTGCTGCCACAACTCCACAAGGTTTTCTCTTTGCTGGAATCCCAAACATTTCTATTACCGCATTTTGCCTCCATGGCAAGCTGCTATCCCTCTGTCTGTTTGAGTGTTGTGCCAGTGTGTCATTTCATGCTGAATTGCTATTGGTTGGTTTGTAGACGTAGGTTGTAACAGCAGTCACACAGTGAGATGGTCACCCCCAGTTTCTGACGCTGTCAGAATTTTATCTTAGGCTGTCTATGACCGCAAGACAGTACAGTGACAATGGCCATCCTTGAAACTCTCTCATCATGTGATGTAGGACCACTATTTAAGAGACACAATCAAAGACATTGCCATGTTTCTTTTTGGCTGGTCATCTTTTATCTGGAACAGCCCAAAACCACAGTGTATACCTGGCTTTAGATGTTTTCAAAGTGGAACTGCGACTTGACTGGTTTGTGGAGGCATACAACATACAAAGTGGTAATTCTAGTTTTAGATACGGACTAAAGTATTTTGATTGACAAAAATTATCTGAAAGGCAAAGAAAAAAGTCAGTGCTGACATACAGTTTATATCTGTCTTTAGAAACAATGCTTATGAGTAACTTTTCACTTATATTCTCAAATTCTAAGCTATGATAATGGGAAGGGACGACAGGAAGCAAGGTGGCATTTGTTGTAGTGTCATAGTTGAATTTCATTCTCATTCCCCAGATTATTTAGATACTTGGAGTGATCACACTACCCATTAATTCAAATCAGATCTCATCAACATAATATTAACATTGCAACATTAAATGTACACAAGAAATTAAAATATAGTGCTGTGTTATTTACAGATTTATGTGTTTGAGCAAATAGCAAACAAAAAACCAAACTTGCAATACATAGATATGTCACAAAGGAAGACAGAGGACAAACAATGCATTATATTCTTATGAGGCATCTTACTAACACTGTCTCTTAAAATTGTGTTTATGCACTGCTTTGTTTTACCAATTATGTTTGGAAGGAAACATAATCACTGCAATCTGCTCCCTGAAAATATTTTTTTCTAATGTAGGCAGCTCCATATTTATGTACCACGAAACGGGGAGGTGGATGATGGGTGCTTAAAGAGCAGAGAATGAAGTTCACATCCTAAGTCCTGCATGGTTAGGTTCAGGCAACAAAACACTTTGATTACAATTAGAAAAAAGATTGTAGCTTTGGATAGATGTCCTTTAAATCAGTGTTAAAAAAAAATTGATTGACTGAAGAGGGGCCTGAGGGCTCGAAACGTAACTACTATAATAAATGGCATTTTGACGGGAGCTTTGCTTGGTGTGCGGATCTTATGTATGTTTTCTCTATATATGTATTCTTCAAATCAGTGTTGACATCTTCATAATTTAACCACGAACACAATCATTCCCTGTCCTTGACCAAGTGATGAAAGTGCCTAAACTTAACTATAGCAGAGTGGAATTATGCTTTGGAGACTAAAAGCAGATATTGTGTTCCAAGCACAGATACTGTAGGGAAATAAATTAAACATGCTACCAGAGAACATTTTATTGATGTGTTCAGTATTCACATTGTGTGCTGTAACAAATACATTGTCAGGGTTTCATCTTTGCAGCGGCAACCTCTAGGGCTGAAAATGAAACTGACATAGAAGTGCCAAAAACTGCAGTTCCTCTAATGGCCACTGGAGGGTGGCTCCAAAAGTGAGTCAATCCCTGTAGACCCCCACGTTAAGATGCCCAACTTTACAGCAGAAATAACTTGTTTACAGCCTGGTACAAAAAACAGTTTTGGTGTCTAAATCTTCCCTATAGCTTAAGTCCCCCTTCATGACAACAGTACAGAGTCTTTTCTGGGTCAGAAGACTCAAGGTGGCAACGACTGAAATGGCGATCTCAAGACTTCAAACAACAGGAGCAAAGTCTCAGTCCAATCATTCAAGCAAAGAAACTAACCCAAAAAGTAGGCACTATGTTAAAAAAAAACAATTGTGCAAATATTTGTTACCCAGTTTATGGATGTGCACGTTTCTCCTACTAATTGCAAAAGGTAAAATCTAATTTGAGAATGGCAGAAATGATTGGTGAGGCAAGTTTATTTGCATAGCACATTTCATACACAAAGGCAATTCAAAGCGCTTTACATGATGCATTAAAAACATTAATATGCAAATTAAAAGAATAGAGGACAGGAGAAATACAGGATAAATGTAGATGTTTAGGAATATGGTTCATTTCTCAAAATTAAGATGTTCAGAAAAGATGCCTCAGGGCCTTCACTGACAGTTGAAGCTAATTTAATGCTACAGCTTACAGGTCTCTGTAGTTTAAAATGCTTTCCTTGCGTTTTCTAGGACTGTGATTACTGGTCATACACACATGCACACATGCATACACACACCTCTGCTTGACAGACCTGTTTCCACTAATTTCTATTGGCTGATTAGCCAGCATGAGTGTAGCTTGACATCCTGATTAAATGGGACAATCCTGATTGTCAAGCCTCTGTCCTTGTCACCATTATAACTATAAATCAAAGTTGCTTTTTTGGGGGGGGTCAGGAAATGTAATGTTGAAAGTGATGCCTGTACATTTTGCTCAATGAGTACGTCAGGTTGTATAGGGACCCTAGAGAGAGCTTTGATCAGTTACTTGAAAATCTCTTTCTCTCAGATGTTGTGAAGAAAGAGAACAGTCGCAGCCTTTCAAAGAACAGGGAAAGTGACAGCAAGGCAGAGTTCAGCCTTTTTATGTCTCTATTCTGAGACTCTGATGACATACACATATTTTCTCACTTACCTCTTGTGATATCTAGCCATGCTAGATGGGTTTGGTTTGATGTGTTCAAGATTTTTAAATATCTGTTTCTGAGATTTCAGCCTGTGCCCCAATACAATGAAGGGGAATGGGATTTCATTTATAATGCTCAAAGTATTTAAAAATTACATTCACACATTTCAGTGGTTACTTCTGCATCCCAAAACAGTGTCCTTGTAACTCTGGATAATCCTCAGACCACGCTACCTACAAGTTTTAAAGGAGCTAAATCAGTTCTATTAAAATGTTTCTTAGTAAGGTCTCAAAATTCAGCCCCATCCCCTAGGAATTATGTTCATACATTTGCTGCAAATCATGTTTGTAATACTGTAATGCAGTGTATGTGCCTCACTGAATTCACTGGGAGGTGGCCAAGGTTGATGATGGGTTTAGAAAGTGCTAGTTTGCATAGCCAAACATATCTTGCACTGTGCTAGCACTGGAGAAAGGTCTGGCTGAACTAATAATAATTCTGCACTAAGGCAAAGAACGCTCTGTATTTGTTTTTTTGTATTTCTTTAAACCAGTCACAATTGTCTTGGGCAGGGCAAAGTCCAGGTGCAACAATGGTGCTCCACTTTTGGTGGAGAGACAAGCCCTGGCATTAAAATGCCTAAATTCCTGCAAAAGAAAACACCACATTAAAGGATGTTTTAGGGTGTGGGTTGCTTGCTCACAGGTTGTTGATTCACACAAAGTGCTAAAACAAAGTGTGGAGTAGTTTCACTTAGCGATAGGGATTTCAAAAATGGAGACAGGCAGCCAATGACAGGTTTTATCTTCGTCGTCTGCATCCTGTGACTCAGACAAAGAAAGCACAAGATATTCACACTGGTTATGTCAACAAAAGCATTTTGGTTAAAATCTTCAGTTAAATACCATTAAAGAAAATATGTACTGTCTCTATGTATTCTTGTACAACTAAAGTTACTTCAGTTTGGTTTAGGAGAGGCTTGGGTGTCTTTAAGCTTAGGCAAGTTACTGTGGTTAGGTTTAGGAAAAGAAACATAGTTGCAATGTACCTTAAAATGACTCAGAATTCACTAAGAGTCCATTTGGATGTCCTCGGGCAAAATCCTTGAGGAAAATCTTGTGTTTATTGTGACTTATACAAAACCTCAACGTGCCTCCTTCATTACATGTACACCATTTTATGAGCAGATATTATACCGCAACAACAGATGCTGTATGAAAACAAACAGAATATGGCAGTGATGAAAATTTGATCGTTATGCTTAGTATCAACATTTTGCAACTCGGCATACGTTTACAATGTTTCCCGATAATAGTAACAGACAACAAAATCAGAGCGGCATTTAGTTTCTTTCAAAACATGTTTGCTGTTGCAAATTTGTAGTATATAAACAGAATTTCCAAAAGACCAGCTGAAAAAATGCATTTACCAAACCACAGCAAACCAACCAAAACTAGCTACATGGCTTATGTTAGAGGCTGAGCTTGTGTTGTGGTAGGGCCAGCATCTTGCCAAAGAAAGTCTTTCCTGGTGCATGTGCGAACCACCCGTCATCGCAGATTTTTTTCTGGATAGAAAAGCCTAATTACCTGATGATATACGCCTGGCTTTGCTAAATTCACCTGGAAACCAAAGATTTTCAGATCTTCTCAGATCCCAAACCTGTAAGTTAATGCCAGAAACCGCTTCATGTAATATTTTCAACTGATTGGAAATTGGCTAAATTGGCTATTAATATATTTTAAAAAAGTCTCCAGTTTGGTGTGTAACATAGTTTTTATACTTACCAGTATTGAAGTAATGGATGGAACTGGAAAGCAAAGTATTGTTACATGTTTAGCTAGCAGCCAAGCGTTCCCAGTTAGCCTCTAAACTGGAAAAGAAGATAGTTTAATAGCCTGTTTAATACATATTATTTTTATACACTGACTTTTATTGGAAAGTATTTCTTTTCTCAAGGCTTTGAAGGATTTAGCAGTTAAGACCATGGCCCAGAAAAAAATGTTTAATGAATGTTTTCATGTCCTTGAGTTGACATCTTATTTCCATGCGTATAAGATGTACTCATCACTGTAGAGGGTATGTCATTGCTCATGGGATGCATTTGTGACTCACTAACATGGTCTGATTCACCAGGGTGGATTTTATGAAACATGTTTTCCTGCACATGCTAGCACACTTTAGGGGAAGTCTTTGTACATGGCTCTTAACATCTCTTGAACTGAGTCAAATGACTGAAAATACAGCCTGATTTACAGTTGAAGCTCCAGAGGTAGAGATAATTCATACATAACCTGAAACTGTGCAGCCCAGCAATCATCTGGAGTCGTATAAATGTCTGTTCTATTATATCCGTTTACAGCGTATCCTGCTATATTGATTCCACCTACACTAAAGCTTTTTCTGTAGTGTTTCAGATTTGTATATTGTGAATTTGCCTCACACCAATGATTTGGACGACATTCTACAAAGGTCCTGGACCAGTATCAAACCTAGGATGTCGTCTTTTCATATGGTCCGTGCTTTAGCCCACTAAACCTGGCAGACAGCCAAGGCTCTTTTTTTCCCCTTACAAATTAAATCACATGGATTGAAAACCACATAAAAAACCAACCAATAACCAGTGTCAGTGAGGCTCCAACTCCAGGAGCAATTTGTGTAGTATGAATGCATGTGTCTAGGCTCACAATAATCATTACAAGGTTATGAAAAGTCTTTTTAAGTCTTCTTTTCAGTCAAGCTGCAGTACATGTAGTACATTTTAATGTAATTCTAATTTAATTTTTTTTTTTTGTTTGAATTTTTTAATCCCCAAGGGGAAATTAAATCTTTTCACTCCGTTGTCATATACATATACACACAGGCCCAAAATACACACGCATGCACAAACAGGACCTATACATGCATTAAATGGAGAGATGTCAGAGTGAGACAGGCGCCCCAAGCATTTGGGGGTTTTGGTGCCTTGTTCAAGGGCACCTCAGCAGTGCCCAGGAGGTGAACTGGCACCTCTCCAGCTACCATCAAGGTCCATATTTTGGTCTGGGCGGGGACTTGAACCGGCGACCCTACTATTACAGGGAATGTATGTGTGCACGACATTAATAACATGATTGGTGGAATTCTTGCATTATTAGCATTTTTGTGTGAAAGGAGGCATCATATAAATGTGTCTTAATATCAAGACATATTGAGGTTTTGTTTTGATTTTTCTTTCTTGTCAGATAAAGAGGATGTACTGTACTTGTAGCCAAACTGAGGCGCCTGAGGTGGCAAGGTGATACAGTGGTAAGCACATTAAAAAAGGAGTCTTTCTGTTCAGAGTTTGCATGTTCTTTTTGTTCCTGTATAGATTTCCTCCCACAGTGCAAAGATCTGCTCGTTAGGTTAATTGTCCACTCTAAATTAGATGTTGTGTGAATGTGAGTTTGAGTGACTGTCTATATGTGTCAGCCTGGCTCAGGAACAGACTCCAGACCTTTACGGCCCAGCACAGGATACATCTTTGCCCTGCATGGATATAAAATATGGATGGATGTGTGGATAACTGAATGATTTAAACACACATCTTCTCTTAAAGCTGATTTTTTTTTTTTTTTTTTTTACTGTGCCTCATGGTTATAGTAGCCTTATTATCCCATGGACATCTGTATTAATATGATGGGGCTTGTGTCAGTAAAAGTAATTGTAATGATAATAATAATAATAATAGTAGTAATAACAATAACGTTATTATTATGGGGTAAATGTTCTATTTAATGTTAGTAAAACCTAGATTCAGGGGGTGCTGCGGCAGGCCATGCTCCCTGGTTTTCTTGATGCACTCGTGTAACACCACACACACATGTTATGCCTACAAACACACACATTCAGTCATCTAAAATTATGAGAAATCCTTTTTCTAACCTTTACTAGTGAGAGAACATCTTGCAGTGGGATCATTGTGATACCGTGATCCATGACTTATGAATATGGGCCAGAGCTGTAAAGTATGGGGAGAGGGCAGTGGCCCCATCCACACTTCCTACCCCCTGCCACCAGCCCCCCTTGCTCGGACCACACCCATCCTTGAGGTCAGCCTTCATTTTGAACTAGACACCTTTAAGGTTTTGTAACTCCATCTCACATGGTTGTGTCGCTATCACAATGACAAAATCTGTCAACAGAAAGACAGACAGACACCTGCCTAAATACTCCAAACAGCTTCTGTGGTAGTTCTCAACAGAGTCATGCACTGTGTTGGGTACTCACAGGTACCCAACGGGTAACCTGCATGAACTACATGTGGGCACGCACTGGGTTATTTTATTTATTTTTCAGAGTAAAACAGTGCAGTGTGTGTGTAATACTTTTGATATCTATATCACTATTATCGGGCTGCAATTCCTTTTATTTTGAAAGTCCCCTTTTGACCTAGTTGTCACATTCGTCACAGATGTGGGGGACTGCAGCCATGAAACTTTGCAGCCTGAGCATGAGGTGGCAGCTTACATTGAGTTCAAGACACCCAAAGAGGATCATTTATGAGGGTGGAAGGAGCATACCAAAATGTTTCCTAACCTGGCAGTAATTGCGCGGACTGTATACTATCCCGGCATCAAGCTCAGCCAGTAAAAGAGACTTTTCCTCCGCTGGATTTGTAATTCAAGCACTGAGAACCCAGCTTATTGTGAGTGACTGTACCCTGTGTGTGTTTAATCACGGGTGTGGGTCAAGTCGTGGGACTTGCATTTACGGGTGCAGGTGGGTGCAGCTTTGATTTAGACATTATGACGAGTAACGGGTCGGTTCTGGTACTGAGCTCTACAGGTATGGGCAGGTACGGGTTACTACGGGGCTCTGGTTCCCACGACAATAGGTGTCTCCAGGACCATGTTCTGCCAATCCAAATCCATACTGTTACATTTAGTCTTTGTTTGATAGTTGGGAATTTAATCAAATGATTAAGGAGGCCATTATTATGGATACGTACGTATCTATCTATCTATCTATCTATCTATCTATCTATCTATCCAAATTCATGACAAACACCATTGGAAAGTCATTTTGTGTACTTTGACCATGCCCTGTGTTCACATTTGTGTAAGAAAATGTAAGCCTACACTTACTTTGTGTGTATTTGCGTGTGTGTGTGTGTGTGTGTGTGTGTGTGTGTGTGTGTGTGTGTGTGTGTGACAGACAGATAGAAAGGTTTTGTTTAAGGTCAAATGCCATGGCTGATCCAAACAATCTGCAGCAGGGCTGTGGTGCATCAGTGACATGTGTCATATCCAATTTATTATCATAATGCCAACTTGAAGGAGCGTCAATCTAGTCAGAAAGGTCAATAGTTCACATTCCACTTTCAATTTAAAGTTTAGAGAGGCTACACACTGTAAAAACTGTGTTCAAGAAAATATGTCAGCCGAAACAGAGCAGAGACCAAACATGAGCACCAATATGAATTATAGCCACAGTGTCACGCACTGTGATGGTGGTGTTACATAAGTAGAAAATCTATGCACACGTATAACTGTGGGATGTGCTGTGTTAGTTATTAAATTAATTCTGATCTTGTTTTTTTTAGCAATCGAGCCAATTAGTGGTAGAGAAATAATGTATTGTATCACCATATCAATGACGTATAGCGACATTGGTGGATTTGATACTATAATGTCAATGAATAAAAAGCAGAGACACATATGATGGTCACATGGTAAAACATAACAGACTTTAATCGCATTACATTTGTCAGTAAACAATAATGTTGTTACTTGCATCAAGTAAATATTTCTTCAATTATCTGCATAATGGGCAGATGGAAAAAATATCATCAAATGTGCTAACAACAGCACTGCCGTCCAGTGTCAGTGGAGAAGCTCTTCAGCCTGGGCAATCTGTGCTGACTCAGAGGAGGAACAAGTCTTCTGACAAACGAATGACAGAGTCCTCATGAGGTATAACAAAAGACTGTGTTTAATAATGTATGTAGCTACTGTGATGTCACCCATTGGTTTGTGTACTCCTATTTTGAGGCCTCGAGTTTGGCATTTCAGTCATTGCCATCTTGGTTATTTGGAGAGGGTGGGGCTTTGGAGGAGCGAGGGGTGGATCTGACTGACTTTGGTGACACTTCGCAGACAGCCTGTCACTCAACCGGCACTGCCCTTAAATATGCATAACTTTGGACCTTAATAAAATGTAAATTGGTGAGTTGTATAAAAATTCACTCCCTGTACAGTTGTCATGAATTTTGAAATTAGCTATAGAGATTTTTTTTTTTACCAGTCTGTAACAGATATTTCTGCTGTTAAGGTAGGCATTACAGCATAACGGGTGTATGGGGACTGACTCTGTTTTGGAGCCAGCCTCAAAGGAGCAATAAGCGAAATCGTTTCACCGCTAGGTTTGCTGTTGTGCACTGCCTGTAGACCAAAACAAAGTGTGTCATGAGCCACTCCTCCCTCTACCTCTGCTCTCCACCCCCCACTCGCCTCATCTAGCAGTTAGCGATGCCTCAGTCTCTGCTGTGTTTAGCTATTCCCCTGCCTACTTCAATGATGATGGTACCTGTAATAAATGTAATATATTTGCTGAGATGAAGGCGAGGCTCAGTGACTAGAGGAGCTGGTAGAAGCGATCCATAGCTGTTAAGTTACTCCAGTAGCCGGTGGCAGCCGACTCGGCTAGTGCTAACACCGGGAGCTAACTCTAGCGGGTTTATCTGGCAGCTGAGTGAAGCTGGGTGAAGTGGAGGCTGCCGGGATGGGTTAATGTCCGGAGCCCGAGCAGCCGCCAGGCTCGCGGGCTGCCTGCTAGGCTAAAACATCGCTCTCACTTACGGAGAAGAGGAGGAACGTTGGCATTACCTCCCGGTGTTAGCACTAGCCGGGTCAGCTAGAGTCCGCCAGGCTATCCGCCTGGCTCGCGGGCTGCCTGCTAGGCTAAAACATCGCCCTCACTTACGTGGGCCAGCTATATGGGGTGGGGGTTGGGGCACACACACGCAAACAGAGAGAGATACCCATGACGGAAAAACAGCCCCGAGTGTGATGGAGACAACAGCTGGGAGCAGAAGTGCTTGTTGACCGGCGCAGAGAAATGCGCATCTAATGTGAACGGGCTCGCGCGAGAATTTCAGTGGGCTGCGCTTCGCAGCACTTCGTTGGCAGTGTGGCCCTGGCGTAACCCTTGCTTTAGAGACATGTTAAAAAAGCTGGACTAATCTACTGTAAACCCATGGTTTGATCAGTTAGTAATTCAAGTGAGTTGGTTTGAGTGTGTTTGTCCAGTGAAATGCAGTTCACATGCCTTTTAAACTTTTTTTTTTCTTTTAAGTCTTTAGTCATCAAATGGTGCTAAAGAGGAAGGCTAGTCTCTTGTAATATTTTATTCAAGTCTATTGATATTGGCAATTAATATTTGTATAAGTCCATGTTAGGAAGGCCATACTCTTTTATGATGTTGATATTGATATCTTAGTTTTTGTTGCAGCTGTAGTTTCCAGTCAGTGCAGTCACTGAGCCACTCTTTTCCTGCTTTCTGACTGGTTAGCACAAGCTAACACAGCACAATGTAATCTCATCACTACTCATCATAATTTGCTGCTTAAACAGAAGCCCCAATGCAGCAGTTAAACATCCGACACAGAGCTGCTAATGTCACACTGACACTGAAACTGCCATTCATTTTGTCCTGTAGAATCTAATATGACCTCATACTTAACCATCTAATATAATCCGTAGAGATTCGGCTATACCACTCTGATTCGCAAAGATTACAGTTCACACTGTAAATTCAAGTTTCTGCTGTTATCGTTATGTACCCAGGACATTGCAGCAGGTTTGATGTAGATCTTTTTTTGTCGTTGTTGTTATATTGGGTACTTATCTGTACTCAGTGTATAACATACAGTAGATTCAATTTCCAACTGGAAAATTAAACTGTTTTATCGCTCCCTTCAAAGCCCAACTCCATTGAGAAAAACAGTGATTTTGATATACTGAAAACAGGAGCCACTGGTCTACCACTGCCTCAAGTTTTTTTGTGTGTTTGTTTGTGTCATTGTGTGACTTTGATGTTAAGTTGTTATTCACCAAAGTCTCACAATAATACAAACTAACTAAGCAGGGGTAAATCAGCAGCTCCCATGCTCCGAGAGCTAAAATTGCTGCTTTTGTCAGTGGAAGGGAGCTAAAGCCATTAATGGCTTTCCCATTGAAACTAGCTGTCTGAAAGATAAAGTGCTGAAAATACCAGTAGTATAGTGCTCACTTAAAGTGCTATTGATATTTTTAGGTGGCTAAAATATGTTTTGTTGTTGGCCCCATCCACAGAGGTACATTTCTTGGCTACTGTGTCAGACTCCAAAAAAAAAAAAGAAATCCATTTAATTTGATTTTGACGGATAAGCTGTCAACAAGCATGAGCCAGCAGACCAGTGTCAGTTGGATGTATCATGCATCCTGTGGTAGTATGTCAGCCTCTGGCTCATGCTCCTTCCTTTACTTTTCACTGACAATAAGCCGACAAACTAAGCAGCATTTTACAGTATCTGCATAGTTTCCACATAATGGTGGGCAAGGCTAATGCAATGTTTGGTTTCCAAATTGTCACTGCTAAACACACCCAACAGGCAGAATTGATTTCTAGGAATGGAAAAGCACTCCATGAGCATTTAAAACGTATATAATGAAGACGTGAAGTTTCTGGTGCAATCCTTGTGCAATGTCACTCTAAATAAAACTGACTTAAATTATAGTTTAAAGACATCCCATTAGCAGGAAGCAGTGAATAGATGAAAATTCCCCATGCAAGCCCAAAACTGAGCAGTCCAATTCAAAAATGAAACAGCTTAAATTCCTGAATGTCAATCCAATTAATTTTACGCAGTATGTACTTCATACTAATCCAGACTTTGCCATGTTGGCAAAAGCCCGCAGCAAGTGTGTGTTTGAAAGAGAGAGAAAGAAAATAAAGAAAATTTAGTTAAAGAGCCCTTCTAATGTCATGTTTAGCAATCTGAGCCAAGTCTGTGTTGATAATAATGCAATTACAACGAGCACACACAATGCAGTAGTGCAGACAGTGAATTGAATATCCTCCACTGCTTCAGACGAGCTTTGTGTGCACATCTGGGGATAGATTTAGCCGTTTGGAGGGAGTGTCTAGTCTGTTTTCAGTTTTATTCTCCTCTATGGCCGTAGAATGTTTCATTTAAGAACGTCAAAATTCTACTTTGCTCTCCCTGTTCATGCTGCTTTACATCCCATCCCACTTTCCTCCTTATGTAACACCCAACATCCATCATTTCTTACACCGCTGTGCTAAGAGTTGACAAGACAGACAAATGTCAATGTTGTGTGAGTTGATGGGAGGGGGGTGTGTTTGTTGCTGAGATGTGACAAGACAGTCAGACATCAACTAAAAGGTTACATGGCCAATCAGCCTCGAACATGGCTGAGAGCTGCCACGACAACAAATCAGCAGTGTTGATGAGGGCTGGTGCTAGAGGCGCTCAACGGGGAGTGTGTCAGCATGTGTGTGTGTGTGTGTGTGTGTGTGTGTGTGTGTGTTTGTGTGTGTGTGTGTGTGTGTCTGTGTCTGTGTCTGTGTGTGTGTCATTTACCATCAGAACAGATGTCTCTGCTGCCTGTCATTTTGATGTAGACCTACATCAAACCGTTTTCCTTGATGGCTGGTGACGATAGTTTGACACTTTCCAACTAAATGCTTAGCTGCTGGTGGGCAGGCACACATCCTGCTGCTGGCTGCCATTGTAAGGCCGCTGGTTGTTGTTTTGCTGTAAAAGAAAGTAGGTTCCAAAGTTTTATAGTCATTAGTCTTTTTTTCTTTTTTTCATTTAGAAAGCATTTGGAATTTCCCTGGCGTAATTTCTGCCCTCACACGCTCGCAGAGCATAAATAAACAAAAAGTTGGTACAGTCGTTTTGCACAGCTCAGTGCAAATTACAGTGGAAAGTCATTTATCTGGAGCCGGTGGGAATAGAGGCTGTTAAGATGGCTGAGACTCGTTCACTCATTCAAATGCTCACACATGAGACTGGAGTAGATTGTGTACTATTTGGTGGACACTTGAGTTTACACAGTAAGGGCATGTCACAATGGTGCCTTTACATTTATTTGACCTGAAATGTAACAATATTCGATTTTTTTTTTCTAAGTTCAAATTTATGTCATTTATCAGTTTAGCATTTCATCTTAAGTTGGTAACTTTTATACAAATAACTTTTTATATTTGCTGAAACTGTCAGTATATTCACACAGAAGAACATGTGACAGGTGATGAAAAGAAAATCATATTCCTTTGCCTCCTTATATTGCCTCTCTGGCATTACCCCACGTTAATGAAAACAAAACCAATCAGAGCCGAGGAGTCTCTAACGTCAATCACCAGGCAGCACTGATCAAATTGCGTTTCTACATTACCTATTTCTCTCCTTAAATGTTTTCTGAAACATTTTAGTATACTGTTTAGCTGTAAAATGAAAGTTGGTCCAGCTGGCAGCAGTAGGAGGTGCTTTGGTTGCTACATGGCGGCAGTGTCACAACTTTCTCATGTTACAACTAAATAGCACACTAAAATAGGTTTCTGAAAACATTTTAGGAGAGAAATAGGCAATGGTTTGACTGCAGTTCATGACCAGTGACTGACACAATTTACAGCTGCATTAGAGACTCCTTGGCTCTGATTGGTTGTTTTCCCTGAGTTGTGGTAGATTGTATTAAATGCTATTAGAGGCGAAAGGAGGAGCAGGAGGTACAATATTTTTTCACAGACTATTTGTCTCATATAATACTGTGTGTGTAGTGATAGTTTGAGCAAATATGACAGAAATGTTATTTTCATAAAAGTTACCAACTGTAGTTTTAATGTTCTATGATGTTTTAATAGGGCCATTGTAGGTTTAAAAAAACCCCAATAAGAAATACAGAGCCTGTGGCAAGGAGTAATATTGTATAGATTATAGTCATAAATTTATGAGAAAAAAAAGTTTTAAAAATTACTGCCAGAAAGTCAGTTGACGCAGTATAATGAGTGACAAAGTCCACGCAGGGAAGAAGTCATGGTGGATGATGCTTTACCTAAGTAAAGCCCAGGACTTTCACCCAGGATATCACGATTTGTGTCCTGTGTAAGTCAACACTGGCTCTAATTTTCAGACTTAGCCGGCATATTGTATTCACTTTTTCGGATGTATAAAGCTGCCTAATGCAGAATTTGTACATAAACCAGGTCTAGCACAGAACTTTGACTGCTGTTTGAAAGTCCAGTCTCAATATCCAATTATGATTCAAAAAAGTTATAAACTTAAAGTTGTGCATATGTCCAGAATGGGGACATATGCTGGACGTCTTTCCCAAGCATCCCAGCAACGTTGAAGTATAACGTTTAAATGAATTGGCTTATTCAGCGAAAGTTTATGTACAAAGTGTGCATATCGCAGCTTCAAACACCAGAAATAAAAATGAAAACAATAAGTTAGCTAAAATTTATAAATAATTATTCAACATCGACTTTGTCACTCTTTATACTATGCCACCTGACTTTTTGACTCCTTTCCGGTCAATTTAAGACTAAGATCTCGAAAATTATGATTTTTTTTTCTCTGGTATTACCCCTTGCTCCCAGCTCATATTTACTTTTTACTTATTTACTTCTTTTTTGTTTTAACCCACTGGCCCTAAAATGCCAGTAAATGTTCTTATGCATTAAACATGTCAAAAGCAGTTCCACTATGTGTCATGTAATACAAACATTTGCTGCTTTTTTTTTAAAAAAAAGATATTTTTGGGGGCATTTTGGCCTTTAATTGATAGGACAGACAAGTGTGAAAGGGGGAGAGAGAGGGAGTGACATGCAGCATAGGGCCACAGGCTGGAGTCAAACCCGGGCCGCTGTGGCAACAGCTTTGTACATGGGGCGCCTGCTCTATCCACTAAGCCACTGACGCCCCGAAACATTTGCTGCTTTTAAACAAGAAAATTATCTTATAGGGTAATCTGTGTTCAACAATCAACATCAACAAGCATAATATGAAATGTTTACATATCTATGAATGTCAGTGTATCCTAAACCATGACACTATATTTGCATAATAGTATGTGTTTTTTGTTTTTTTTTGTTAAGGTTGGCTATGTGACATTCAGATAAATGAGTTTCTGCTGCTTCTCTTCATTCATTATTAGGATTATACCTATAAGGCATTAATCAAGGATTCCCTTAACCAGTATGCATCCACTTACCACTCCACTGCGCCCCCCCCCCCCCCCCCCCCCCCCCCCCCCCCCATGAGCTTTCCTCGTCCTCAGACTCCCCGGCTGGGTAATTACCAGAGCTTGTAATAAGCTGGGGACTGAGACATTAATGTAGTTTAGCTCTCTATGGTGGAATGTGCTGAGGCGACTCATCCACTTTCAATTACAGTTGCGCGCACGTGCATGTATCATCTGACACGCTTTACACGCACTCACATACACGTACACTCGCCTCCTTGGAGTGTGAAGCCTACAGGTAATTACTTTGCCACTGTGCTGTCTTCCACAGCAATGTCCTTCTGATCAATACAGGTATTAGCAGTCAGTGCTAGCGGCTCTATACAGTGAAGTTAACTTCCCCAGGGGATTGTGTTAAAGCTGTACAGTAGATTGGGTTTATGGGCCCTCATGGAAAGAAGCAAATTGTTACAAAATATCCTTCTGCACAGGTTCTTTAATCTAGTATTGACTATTTTTTTTTGTAGGAGGGTGGTGGTTTTGTAAGTAGTAATGGAAAGACATTAGCTCTTGGTTACCAATATATGGTTTTATAATATAATGGACTTGTTTCAAGAAACATGTATAACCATTCACTCAGCTGGCAGTTTATAAGGTCCACAAAGCTAAAACAAAGGCTAAAGGATAAAACTGATTACAAGTCTATTTGCATGTGTCTCTGTACATGTATACAATGGGCAAGTGCATACTGTATGTCACTGGTGAATCCATTCAAAACTCATTCAAATATTAATACATTATTAACACATGAAATTCTGATTGTGTGACTGAAAAAAGTTCTTTTTTGGATTAGGTGTCATATTGTTTTTATAAATGAGAACTTCATCAAAGTTGAAAATAGAAATGAAGGAAGCCGTATTTTTGGAGAATTTGAGGATGGCATTTTAATCAGTCTCTGATCCATCATCTTTGGAATGGCACAGCAATTACAGTCAACACAACAGCTCGGAATAATAACAATAATAATACTTTCACAAAGGTTGTAATACCCAGTTTTTGTTAAAACTGTTCCAGAGAATTCTTAATGTAACAATACTGTCAGTTTTTGATGGTGTGGGACCATAATGTGTTTTTGCTGCAACCAGCAGCAGTGTAGCTCACTCTGTTGGTTGGTTCCAAAAAAATTCCTCCATCCTTCAGTAGCCATAGTTTTTGCTGTTCCACAATAACCACTGTTGTTTGACACCTTTGATGTGAGACTGGGTTGCCTTAGAGGTACCAGGTAGAGGTAGAGGTACCAGTTTGAGCTCCAACTTGTAGGATGCACAGAGATTCCCTTATACTTACCCCTTGTCTCAGATCATTCCGGTAACTGAATAATGCTTTCTTGGAATATAATGAGAATCATAGTTTGAAACTAAAACCTCATAAACACACAAAGTCCTGCAATACAGCACACACATACACAGTATATACCTACATACATACAATACAGCAAGCAAAGCCAATCTGGTCAACAATAATGTTGAGTGCACATTCTACAAATTTGTATGCATTTTTTCCTGATCTCCATGAGTGAGATGAGTATATATACTGTATATGGGCAGAGATTATAAGCATATAACTGGTGATATAAATTATTCATTTAGTTAAAATCAATCTTGTTTATTGTCTTTCACAATGGCAATCGAATATAAACATCAAGTACTGAATGAATTAGGTGTGTGCCAGCTGATTGTTGAAATCCAACAATAAACTTCTTATATTACTGTACATGGTCCATTTATTAGGAGAAGTACTGAAAAATGCTAGGGCATTATGAGCCCAACTCCCAACTTCTCTCAAATGTAAGGCTCTAAAATGCACTTTAAAAAGTTTATTGAGCTCATAGCTCTTCACTGGCTAACATTTCACAGTGGTGAGTTGTAAATGAGACTAACCCTGACCTCAGCCAAGTGCCGTTGTACTGTAGCTTTGATCTGGGCCATGGTTGAAGCCTGCACAGAGGCATATAGTGTGAACACCTGAGCTAAAATAGGCTATACAAAAAGAGGAAATGTGGCAAATTATATATTAAATCTATAGCTTTATATTGTGGAAATGTGGCAGTTATATAACCTATGACTGAGTCTAAGTGTGCATTAGCAATGTCCATTTGAAGGCTGTTTTTGGCCTTTTTTTTTAATATATGAAAAGATTCAAGAAGAATTGCAGAATGATTATAAAGGGATCCTCTCAAGGGACTGCTACAGTGTTCATGCGCAGGACTGTCCTGGTGAAGAGGGAGCTGGAAGGCAAATTTCTGGATTTACCAATCCATCTACATCCCTCACCTTCAGTTATGAGCTTTGGGTAGTAACTGAAAGAATGAGACCATAGGGTGGCTGGGCTCAGGGTGAGGAGCTTAGACAACCAGAGTGAGCTCAGAGTAGAACTGCTACTCCTTCGTGTTGAAAGGGGCCAGTTGAGGTGATTTGGGCATCTGATCATGATGCCTCCTGAGTGCCCCCTGTTCAGAGTGTTCTGTGCACTTACAAGTGGGAGCAGGACCCAGGGCAGACCCAGAATACACTAGAAGGATTATATATCTCATCTGGCCTGGGAACACTTTGGGAGCCCCCAGGAGAAGCTGGGGAGTGTTGTTGGAGGGATGTCTGGAGAACCCTTCCCAGCCTGCTGCCCCAATGATCCAGCCCCAGCTAAGCAGATGAAGATGGATGGATAAAAAAATAGAAGTTAGGGATCTCTGTTAATGTAATGACAAAAAAAAACAACAACAAAACAACAATATTAGGACGCCATAAACTATTGTCAGACAAGTCAGACTACAATATTCAATATGAGCTTGCCAGCCTAATGCTAGCTTGGCTACCCCATTACCCTATTCTTACATGTTTTTTGCAGTTCCCTCTTGAGAGTCTTTGGAACCAATACTGCTGTATGGACTGTGGTAATTTTCTTTTGCCAAGTTAGTTGCCATCTATGGCTTCTCCACAGGTGGCTCTGGATATCATGGAAGGTCAGACTTAGATGATCTTTCATCTTGTGACCAAACTGCACAGATTGGATTTTCACCTGGCTGAGATCTAATCACCACCTCCACATGTAGTCTGGCTCACTTCATTGTTGGGCATGCATTTATATCTGCATTAAAGTTCCCCGCAGACTTTTCTCATTCAGATACAATGGTATTGTGGTGTAAAAGCTTGCATTGTAGATGCACTTTGCAAACATTCATTTTTATGGATATTCTATTTTACTGTGTCATTTTGCACCAATAATTGCACAAAATAAAAATGTATTACAAAATGACCAGGTTTGCCCCCTGTTCAGAAATCATTTGATTTCTGGGCTAATTGAGTAGCTAGTTACTGACCAAGTACAGCATTAAACAGTCAGTGTGGTTTAAATAAAGATGTTATTTTAGAATAGAGACAGGAAGATGATCTCTGGAGATAAACGATGACAACGTATGTTGGATATTTTAGCCTTTTCAGGAACTCTAAAGCACAGAAGGAGGTCTGGATGAGGAGTGAGACAAACAGCATAGCGGGAGCTCATTCTCTCTCTCTCTAGCTGTCTCTTCGAAAAAGTTGAAAGAGAACGAAGAAGGAGAAAGAGAAGAGATGAATTTGTGTGATGAATAAGCCAGTAAAAAAAGCCAGTGTGAGGATAGAGAGAAAAGGAGGGGAACACAAACTAGGAGAGAGAAAGCAGGAGAGACACAGGCGTAAATGGGCCTCAGGAGAGTATCTGAGAGTGACAGGCTGCTGCCATGACTGTACTGTGCTGTGGGTAAACTGTCAAAACATTGACTGGTCCACCTGGCAGCCCTCCCCTTCCTCTTTCTTTTCAAAGTTTTATTCTTGCTCTTTGTTGCTGCCCCCCCCCCAAAAAAAAAAGAAACTTCCAACATTGAACTGGCTGCCAGACGGAGACAAAAATAATGCAGCAGTGAAACTGAATTTCGTGTTTCCATTTATTACATTCTCATTCATTTCTTTGTTTCCTATATTAGTCAGCCAGTTGCAGACAACAAAGACTCAAATGTGGAGCTAACACTGAGCTCAAGTGTGTGAGTCAGTTAAAATGCACACTTTTAATCTGGTTTTAGAGTATAATGGCTACATGGTGCATTGGTTAAAACCTGAGATGAAAAAAAGTATTAGAATGTTATACTTTAAATACATTTTATTATTATTATCCCAGTGGTCATTTTTGTGAAATTCAGTCATATAAGTGAGTTCTTGAGTTTTGACCAAAAACATGTTTTGTGAGATCACGGTGATCTTGATCTTGACATTTGACCACCAAATTCTAATAATTTCAATCTTGAGTCCAAGTGGATGTTGTGACAAATTTAAAGGAATGCCCTGAAGGTATTCTTGAGATATCACATTCACAAAATGGGATGGATCTAAGGTCAAAGTGATCTTGGCCTTTGACCTTTGATCACCAAATTCAGTTCAGTTTGGAGTCTGAGTGGATTGTGTGTTTTTTATTTTAAAAAAAAAATCCCTCAAGGCATTCTTCAGATATTGCATTCATGAGTGTGGGACAGATGTATGGACGTATGGATGTCTGGAGGAATAGATGCAACAGACAGACAGTCCTAAAACCTAATGCCTCCAGCCTCAGCTATTGCCGGCATGGAGGCATAATAAGAAAATCCAAGCAGAGGATAGGATCTCTACAGATAAATGCACTGCCACACACTTTTAGTGGGTCATAAGTGATGAGATAGAGGAATTACTTTTATATGAGTTCATACATTGTTTGTAGGAATATCTTGCACAGCATACCTTGAAGCATCATTTTAGAGCATCATGAGAAATCTAGAGATGGTTTTGGTTTGATACAGGAACTGTGCTCCAAAATGAACTGAAATGAACTGGAAGGAAAGCCTCAGGACTTGGATGTGACTTCTTGAACGTCTGTGAAAACACCTTTAGATTATCTGACAAAGTGGCTTCATGCATTATGTGATGGAGCAGAAATTGCTTGCTAGACCAGATCAAGTTGTTAACTTGTTCTGCTTCTTGGTACATCATTACTGACACCTGTCATGCTGTTTGAATCAATCAACACACTGCAGAGAGGACAGGGTGGCAGGTTGGGGGAAAACAACCGACACTGAACAAATAGCAGTCAAGTCGTGCTGATATACTGGACCAGTCATTGGCTTTTGGTTCAAAACAGAGAAGCATCTGAAGGGGTGAAAATGGTGGGGTGCAGCCACATGTTGCCGTGCACACTCAGGTATGTTGATGTACATGTCAGTGTGCTGACAAATGATGTGAGAATGTGCTTGTGAGCTTGTGTTTACTTGCAGAGAAACACAAATTTTTGTGTTTGTATGCATGTCACAGTGACTGATAGCCATGCCCCTCCAGCTCAGTGTGTGATGCCCTGAGAGACCCAGCAATAAACACACAGTCTTTTTTTGGCCATGAATCTCTGCCAGACGCCTCATCTACTGCTCTCCTCACAGAGCCACACAAACACACTGTTAGGATGCTGCAAATTTCAACAGCAGCTATGCTACTGTAGCTCCAGTCATGTCTACTCCAGTCATCCTCCGTGGCCACTCTACTGCACCACTAATCCATCCAGAGCTCCCCCCTGAAGGCCCAGGGTTATGACTCCAGAAAAAAAACATTAGTGTTGTATTAATGGAAGAACAAGTGGAAAAAACATGCTTAGAGCTACCTCCACTGTATGTTGCCAGATGTGTTGAGCAACTGAATCTTTTTTTTAGTTTTATCATGGTTATGTTCTAAATAAAACATAATATGGCTAACACTCAAGCTATTTTTTAGACAAGGTCAGATTTTATGTGCTGTAGAGTTTTGACATTCTGTTGTCCAGAGCGCTAGCGTTAATCATCAATGCATCACAAAAATCACACACGTCTGATATGGGGAGGAGTCGCTCTAGGTGTGATTACAGCACAATGGAACAGCAGAGACCGACCTTCTCATAGGTTGGTGATAAAGTAA
The DNA here is from genome assembly GCA_035609425.1 of Epinephelus awoara. NCBI lineage: Eukaryota > Metazoa > Chordata > Actinopteri > Perciformes > Serranidae > Epinephelus > Epinephelus awoara. The sequence goes on from CM069303.1 coordinate 5,401,694, forward strand.
TGGCAAATGCTTATTTTGAGCATTTGACTAGACGCCCTCTGGAACTGACATAAACAATTTAGCTTCAATAAACCACCTGCTCATTTGCAGGCTGAACACAAAAGAAAAGAACAGCAATGTATAGTTTTTAAAAGCCTGTAGCAATCAAACATAATATACAGTATACACTGTTTGGGCCCTGCCAAAAAATACACATGCCGTAGAGATTACTAGAGAGCAAATGCACTTAAATGTCATTAATTTAAAAGTAAAAGAAAAAAAAACATGCACGGTCTCTGTGTGCTACTTCTGCAGTATTTTAAACAGCTTTAACAACGAGAGTAACTAGCATCAGCAGTGTTTTTGAAAGAAAAATGGAAAGTGCTTAAAATCTTTACATCACTAATATGAACCCTTATTTCAGCCTTGTATCCTCACACATGTTTTAAATTCCTGGTTCATCAGACCTCTGCTCAGGTTAAAGCTGGGTGGAACTTTACAATGACTTAAATGCAGTTACCAAACATACTATTAAAAATCATAAAGGTGCAGTGTGTACTAGCTTAAAGAAGAGGGGAGCAAGATGCCAATTAAACGCAGTCTGCATGGTCCCAGAGAGCAGAAGGACACAACATTCCACTTCAGAGAACATGAGCACCTGAAATTACATACACTGTCTCCTTAGCTAGCTAGCCATTGCCACAACAGCCCGGCCACACTGACTGTGTGAACGGTACATGATGGCTACCTTGCTGAACTGCTGTGGTTCACACCCATGTGGTGTTCACACAGACAGCATTGTTGCTGTGGGGCTGCTGCAGAGTTGACTGCTGGTGAAACCACTGCAGTTCCACAGTTAAAAGCTGGTACATACTTCTTTTTTGGAGAATGCAAGCCACTGCGTTGCCAATAACATGGCCATGACTATATTTTACATTTAAAAGGAAAGGTCAACTTCAAGAGAAATATTTGTATTTTTTAATATTTGTAATAGATAAAGACATTGAAACTGTACTGAATGGTGATAAAACATCAATGTGATTATCAAAACACCATTTTTTGATGTCTATTCTTGCTAAAAATTGTGCACATCAGGTGGAAAATGTAGGCAGGACTCCTATTCTCTATATCACAGGCGCCAAAGTAAAAAACAAGAAGTTCTGCGATGTACACTGGCTGCTCATGTGCATAAGACACAAAACATGAAATGAGACTAAAAGTCTACAGCCACACCAGCAGCTCTGTGAGGCGCAGGAGCAGCAGTGCGGTGAGCTAAATGCTAACATCAGCATGCAACATGATGACACAATGTTTACATGATAATGCACCATTTCACTTTAGTGTGTATGTTTTTGCAATTAGCAATAAACAAAAAGTATAGCTGAGGCTGATGGTAATATGTATTTGGTCATAAATTAAATTTTTGGACAAAATGTTTGATTTAATGATGCCACAGCAACATCCAGATGATCATCAGGGTTATTACAGTTCAACCTGTGGGGAACACAAATATCTGTATGAAATTCCATTCCAATCATTCTAATACATACACATTTCAGTCAGAACCAAAATTCCAACCTGCTGGTGGTGCCAGATAAAAAAAGTCATTGGGATTTATTTTCTTGGGACCATGAATTTTTGTACAGAATTTCACAGCATCCATTTAGTGGTTGTTGAGATATTTCAGTTGGGGTTGAAATGGTTGGCCAACCAACCCACCCACTGATAGACTGACATTGCCATCCATGAAACCATGCTACTTGGGTCACTAAAAAGGAATCTTCCACTGGGCATTAACCAGCCCGTTCTCTTTCCCAGTTCATCAAATACAGCCGCTTTGTCAGTCATCTTGGCGTAAGACACCAACACACAGAGGTACCTTTTGTGGTGTTATGAAATGCACCAGCTAGCGGCAGTTTGTAATACCGCCAACAACTACCATATTATAAATAGCAAAAAAGTCCCCATAAAAAAAAAAAAAAATTCGAGCCTTTCACACAGGAGCCCACTGTTTTTTTCCTGTGTGACACCAAAAGTCAGTGTAGTTATTTTAATGACAAAGTAGTTGGCTAGTATGTGTAGCATACTACGGCAGCAATGTATGTCACATTACTTATATCATGTAACTTTACATGTCGTTAGTAACAACCACTTATTTTAAGCAAAGCCATGATTTTTTTTCTAAACCTAACCATGTGCTTTTGTTTCCTAAACTTTGGGAGATAAACTACAAAAAAAAAAAAAAAAAAAAAAAAATACAAGTGTTTTACCTGTGTTTAAAGTTTATTTTGAAAAAGACTGTATGCATGTAACGAGCAGCAACTGTACATTTTCTGTGCAAAATGGGAGTGTAAAAAGACCCCAAGCAACAAGTGTAAGTTGACATTCAAAACTGACACAGGAGGTAGTACCTAGTGTGTCATATTTTGACATCTAAGTTCACTGACAAAGCGTCTGCAAGTTGGGATGAGAATGTGTAATCCATCCATCCATCCATCCATCCATCCATCTATCCATCTATCCATTTTCATCTACTTATCCGGGGCCAGGTTGTGGGGGCAGCCAGCCAAGCAAAGCACCACTCTTCCCAGCAGCACTTTCCAGCTCCTCTTGGGGGGCCCAAAGCGTTCCCAGGCCATATGAGATATGTGATACCTCCAGCGTGTTCTGCTTCTACCCTGGGGCCTCCTACCAATAGGACCTGCATGGAACACCTCTAAGTGGGCGATCACACAGAAGTGAGACGCTAGAGACGCGGACGCTTCAAAGACGCAAAGATTCAATGTAGGGATGCACCGAAATGAAAATTTGGGGCCGAAGCCGAAGTCGAAGCTTTTCATTAGTTTTTGCAGATGAACACCCTCCAGATTAGTGTTGTCATGGTACCAAATGAACCAATGATACCAATTAAAAAAATCACGATTCTGAGTAGTATCAGGATACCACAGTGAAATTGAGGCAGATGTGCCTTTTGTCATTTATAAAAAGATATATCACTTTTCTATAATACATCAATGATATTTCAATGGAATAAATTACTTATTGACTTATTCATACTTCAAAAACAGCATCAATAAGTGATTAACATAGGGAGGGTCAAAATAAAATAAATAAAATAAGAATCAACCCTCCTCCCCTGACGGTCCCTTCATAAGTAAAGAACAGTCCCTAAAGTGCGGTGACAGAAATGTGAACAGCCCGTTTCTCCTCTGACACGTCACATACCTGTGTTCGGCTGGCTTGGCTGTTCAGGTACTACTGGGCAGTCATGACCAAGTGTGACCAAGAAGAGGATATTATTGGAACCAACTTCTCCGTCACCGATAAGCCGCCATATTTGACAGGAATACATTACTGTCTGTGTCTGTGACCCCCGTTCAACCCACAACCGGTGGGATTCGCCTATCGTTTCTGCTGGTAGTTGAAATCTGTACTCACACAGCGTGCTGAATGATTTAAGCCTATTTTGCTCGCTCAAAACTATTGTTAGTTGCAAAAGCGAGTGTGGTGACGGACGGATCGCCGCACTGCCAACATTTCACTCCGCCCGTCACAGCATGCTGTTTGATTGCGTTATCAAAACACAGCGCTATTATTCGGCCTTGCTTTTAACTTATTCCACCGAATGTGTGTTTTTTTGCAATAATCGGCCGAATATATTCGGTTACCGAATATTCGGTGCATCCCTAATTCAGTACGCGCTAGACAAAAAACCCCAGCAAGGCGCGCCTGTGGAGCGGGGGTGCATGTGCAACACACACACACTCACCTCCTGTCATCTCCCTATGTCTCCCCTTGAATATAGTGTTTCCCTCAAAGACAGTAGAGACAGTACTGGCTTACGTGAAACTATCATGAGCTATCAAATCAAATCCAACTTTGTTTATATAGCACTTTTCATACATAAAAATGCAGCACAAAAACTGTGAACTACGAAATAAGGTCACCAGCCCTCTCACATATCCCACTGTCTCAAAGTTAACTAGCTGCTACGCGTCCTCAATTGCATTGTACTCACCAGACAAATTTGTTGCGCTGCTCACAGCTCCATGCGTGTCTCCTCCTGTGTTTGTTCAAGTACTGAGGTGTGTGTGTGTTGTATAATTCTTAAAAATCAAATATTGTCAGGATACATTTCTCGTCTTCGGATTGCATTGTGTTATCTGCCTCTCGTAACTGCTGTAAACTGCCGTAACTGACCAAACTGCTGTAACTGCCACAACAAAACAGGATGGAGGATTTGATTGGCTGCCTGGGCCAATGATGGCAATGACAAATGGTGCTACTGGCGTCTGACACTCAAAAAGTTCAAAATATTTTAACTTTTCAGCGTCTAAAAAGAAGCGTCTACAGAAATGCGTGTCTAAAAAGACGCCAGAAAAAACGCCTTTCCAAAAAGACGCTTGAACGCCGGTCAGATGTGCCGTATCATAGGAAAACAATTGTTTTTCACTGGCATCGCGCTTCTAGCGTTTCATCTCTGTGTGATCGCCTCCTAAGGCATCAGGTTCTAAAACCACCTCAACTGGTCCTTTTTGACTCATTTTGGCTGCTTGTATCCGTGATCCCATTCTTTCTGTCACTACCCACAGCTCATGACCATTTGGTGAGGGTTGGGGCGTAGATGGACCAATTAATCAAAAGCTTTGCCTCCTGGCTCAGCTCCCTTGTCACCACAATGGTCCGGTGCAGCGCCAACATCACTGCAGATGCCGCACCAAACCAGGGATCCATCTTATGCACCATTTTATTCTCAATCATGAACAAGACCCAGAGATAGTTGAACTCCTTTGCTTGAGGCAATAACTTTCTCCCAACCCGGAGGAGGCAATCCAGTGTTTTCTGGCAGAGAATCCTGGCCTCAGATTTGGAGGTGCTGACTCTCATCCTAACCACTTCACAAATAGCTGCAGATTGTGATGAAGCCAACAGAACCACATCATCTGCAAAAAGTAGAGAGGCAATTCTGAGGTCCCCAAATCAGACCCCTCCCGTCCCCTCGGCTGCACCTTGAGATCCTGTCCGTAAAAATCACGAACCGAGTGTGTGGATGCAGCTTTCACATACAGAAACTGGATGGCTCGTCTTAACGACCCCAGCACCCAATACATGTACAAGTTGACAAGAAATATAAGCGTCATCAAGATGAATAACTTAAAATCCATGAAGGTCATTCCAGATATAGCAAGTCGATGAAAAAAACCCAGTACATGCAGATACAAGCATTTCTGTAGTGCATTTAAAGGCTACAAACTGGCAAGACAGATGACCATCAAATGTCTGAGGGAGATGAAAATGTGTTGTAGGTCTGTACAGTCAGAGATTAACTCTCTGGATGATGTCAGATGTGATCACTGTGTTTTGTGAGTTTTGCTTCATGAAATGTCCTCTTCGAGAATCTACAGTTTGAGCTGAACTTGTAGTTTCAGTTTTGGAGGATGTGCATCTGATACGGTTTGTGTATGCTTTTTTAATGTTCCTTTCCTGTTTTGTTATTTATCTCAACTCCCTTCCTTTCCTTTCCCCTTTTAAGTTTATGATCTCAAGTACCAATACCAAACTATATTTGATTTCAAAACTTCTCAGCTCTCAGTGTGTGTGATATCAATGTTAGCAGCAGCTGAGCAGAGATTGATAGTTGGTGTTAGTGTAGTGTGAGAATGAGCTACAAAGAAACAGCATAACATCTTGCGTTTTAAAGATTAAAGAGCTGCATTGCTATCAGTCTCTCTCTAATGCCTGCAGCTAGAATGACTTCAAAAAGCATTTGCATATCTGTGCGTGCATGCACATGTGCACAAGTTTCATCATAATGCCTAATGTTTTTCATGACCCTGAGGTGATGCATTGACTTCAAACAGAGCCAGGTGAGAAGTGACTACAGTGCATCAGTGGGAGGCACAGTCGAGGGTTAAGTGTTACATTGAATGTGAGTGCATGTGCCGCAGCAACTACACGCTCCTCGGGGCTAAAATCATACAGTACATTCATGTCATACAAACAACATCCAGCCCACACACTCATGCCCAACAACTTTGTAAATTATATGTTTTCCGTTTCATCATTTGCTTCTGTCAACTTATCCTGCCTGTCAGAATGAATGAACCTGTTAATGAACAGATTTAGGAAGGAAAGAAGACGAGTACACTCGACAGGCTCAAGAGTGATTATACCGAAGTGGAAGCAAATGCAGTTATTTCCAATTCATTTAGATTAAGTCAGTAAATTGCATGAGTAATAGCGTCTGAAAGGATTTTTATGCTAAAGTAAGCCATCTTTCAACTTGTAAAACTCTGTGTGTGTAGATGGCAGGGACTGTATTCATCAGGAAAGGTGAATTTTATTCTTCACAGGGAACTGCATTATCTATTTTCAACATGACCATTGTCTGAATAATACCAACCTGAAGCTGTTTGAGATAGCATACAACTTTCTATGAAAAATGAGGAAAACTTGAGGAAATGGAGAAAAGTGGTTAATAAACTTGTTGTGAAACTTTCTTTTACTGTTAGTTTTGACAAAGCACTATCTGTAATTTGAATATAATCACTGCAAACATTGTTAAAGGAAAGACAGAATTGAAGTCAAGAAAGACAGCCAATCTCCTTCAAAAATATTACAATATATCCGGGTATAACTTAAAGTTTATCAGATTATAAGGGGACAAATACATTTAAGGATCCTCATCATAAGTTACTTTATTTAATTTCGAGATCACAGTTTGCAGAACCCCCTAAGACTTTCACCATCTCTGTCTCAGAGTTGGGACCAAGTCATTATTTCGCAAGTCACAAGTATCAAGTCTGGCACTCAAGTCCCAAGTCAAGACTGACAAATCCCAAATTAAATCCCAAATCCAACACTTTAAAGCTCCAGTAGGCAACATTGTTTTGGTATAACTGAGTAAACATTTTATAATATCCCCTTAGCATAATGTAAATGAAGTGGTCTGAGACAAACAATAGGTTTCTGCACCTCACCATGGCTCTGTGTTCCCTGGAGCCCCGGGGTGAGGGGAAGGGTGAGATGGGGCCCGGACCGGCCAGAGGGCGCGAGGGTAGGCTGTGGGAGCGAGCCAAAGGCTCTCCGCGGAGAGGGAGAGCCGAGCCTCGGGGGTGTGTGCGGGGCGGGCTGCTGCGCAGTGAGGGAGAGCTGAGCCTCGGGGGTATATGTACGGGGCCGAGAGGGAGGGATGGGGAGGGCTGCTGCGCCATGAGGGAGAGCCGAGGCTCCAAGAGAAGGAGAAAAAGAACCAAGTAGGATAAAATATTCGCGTGCTCATCTGGTAGGAGGGGCTCAGGGTGGAGACAAACGAAACCTAACTCAGATGAGACTCAAAAATCAACCGTTTTCAGGCTTTCTACCTACTGCAAGTCATAATGCGCTCTTCACCAAATATATGGCTTTCAGCAATGCCTTTTCAGCAACAAAATATAATAAATGAAATGTACAAAATTCATCATTAAATGTGCGACTGAACTTAATAACAAGAGAAAAAAATAGCGCTCACATTGCATGCTCATAGCATATAGCGCTATAAACCACGACTACAACAGAACTAAATTTGTATGTTTCTTTCCTGTCTTCCCAGCTGGCACATAACTGACCTTCAACATTGACATGTGGTTGAAATTATGTCAATTGTTGTTTCAACATTAAAACAACATTGAAACAGTGTTTAATTCTGATGGTTGTATAAAGGTTAACAAAATTCTAAGAAATGAACATTAAAATTTCAGAAAGATCTGTTTCAGCATTAATACAATTCAAATCAAAATATAATTCAACAATGATTCAACAATGGTATTTAACGATGTTTCAACAATGAATAAACATTAGAATGCCAGCTGTTGTTTTATCTAACTAGTTCTAACTAGTTATTTTTGATATTGGAAAAATGTTGACAACTTTATCCTCCCAAATTTGTAAGACATTTTATGTAAGACTATTCTTCCTTTAAGGTGATTCTGTGTGTTGTTGCATGCCAGGAAGTCAGAACATATCTTAATGTTGGTTGAAGGGTCATTGGTATAAGTCCAAGTGAAGTTGCAAGTCTTTTTTGATTATGTCAAGTTGACTCTAAAGTTGTCAAATTTGTGACTCAAGTTTAACTCAAGTCCAAGTCATTTGACTTGAGCTCACACTTCAGGAATGTCTGTGAAGAGAAATAACTCAGTTTCTCAATTACTAGTGAAGATGTCTGCAGTGAGGAAAAAAAATAGAAATAAATAAATCAAATAACAACCTTAACAAACTCACAGACAGTATGGTCCTTGATAATGTAATAATACTGATCACGGAGCTGGCAGTTACCATGCTAGCAGATTTGCTCACTATTGGTAATTTTAGTCCTGTCAATTACAGTATCTTCACCGGTCACAATAGTCCCTTCAGATTCTCCAAACTTCAGAGGCTTATTATTTTTTTATTTTATTTTATTTATTCATTTATTTTTATTTATCTATTTTTTGTCCTGATATGTCTGTGAATATGAAGCAGTTTGTGCAAAGCACAAAAAGTAAGGACATTTATTTTTGGTAGATTTTTTCTGTGTTGTAACAATGCTTCTTGGAATCTTATACCCTTGGAAAGCCTGTTATTTCCCTTTTAAATTTGTAAGGAACATGCATTTGTGAGATGAGCAGCAGAGCTGAGTATGTGGGTTGTGGCCATGAAATATTTGCCAAATCTCTGCCAATGCCAAAGAGCCTTTTTTTTTTGCTGTTGACTCCTGTTTGGTGGATTGGATGATTGGAGTCTGGAGAAACAAGACATAATACAACATTAACATAAACAGTTTATTCATTTAACAAACAGGAGCCTCAGTAGCGTGTGGAAGAACCATATACAGCCAGGAGGATAGATTGTCACTGGTTGCAGAATTTCATCTCGATATCTCTCTGTATTGAGATTGCCTCCAATGATGACAAGCCTTGTCTTTTCCTGTGAGGGAGATGCTGCCCCACACCATCACACTGCCTCCACCAAAAGATGTCACCCTATCGATGCAGCGATCATCAAAGCGTTCTTCGCATCTTCTCTACACTTTGACCCTATGATCCAACTGCTGTATGCAGAATCTGGACTCATCAATGAAAATAACGTTCCTCCACATGTGAAGGGCAGTCATGGCAGGCCTCCTGGAGACCGGAGATTGGCTGCGTGCAGTCTGTTCCAGATTGTCTGGGCAGAGAGCCATTCGCCATATCGTCCTGCAAACACTGACTGCAGATCTGTAGAGGACTGCGGTTTCTAAGTGCTGACAGGATGAGGAAACAGTCTTCTTAGGGTGCCATCTTCTTGGGGTACCGTCTTCTTGGGACGCCCACTTCGAGGCCTGTCTCTGACATCCCCCGTTGTATGGTAACTCAGCTTGCAGATGGTATTAAGGCTCACTCCAAATTATTCTTCAACTTTTGCAGAACACCAGCTTGAAGTTGTCCTATCACACAGGCCCTATCCAGATCAGTCAAATGTGACATGCAGATTCTTGGAGCAGACACCAACTGACCACAGTAGCAGGGCCCATGCTCACAGGTACTGACAATCAGATGCCAATCAGGCACCTGATTGTCAGCTCCTGGGGGAACCAGAAGTTCAAAACAAGAGTCAATAGCAACAGCAAAAAAACAAGAAGCTGTTTGGCATTGGCAGAGATTTGTCAAAATTTTCATGGCTGCAACCCACATACTCAGCACTGCTGCTCATCCCACAAATGTCATTGCTAATTATCGTTGTGTTGTGAACAGACTAATTTTGTAGTTCAGTACTTCTAGACAAATCTGTAATGCACACACTTGATTTTGTATTGCTGTTTGATAGTGCTTTTGGTGTGTTGTTGTTCTGTTTGTCAACATTCTAAACTAGAAATCTGCTTCCTAAGTGTTTATTGGATGAACATATAGGCATCCTTAAAGGAATGAATGAGTACTTTTGTATGTGTCCTATGTCACTTTTGTGTACTCGTAGTTTTTGAGTATTTAAAAAATAATCTGTAATTTTGGTGGTACCAGTAAACAAGGGATTTTTTGTATGACGATTACAGACTACCATCATCTGCTGGTGTGGAGAATTATTTCCTCTCATGCATGCGCAGAAGGTATGTGTCAGTTGGCCATGTGTTCAAGAGCAACTTTTTTGGCCGAGACACAGCAACGCCAGGTGACACAGTAAGGGGCCTTTGTTGCTGCTAGTGTTTGGGCCTCAAGAATAAAGGTCCCATGAATTTTTGTGAGAATGGAAGAAAAGGAAGGTGCCAAATCAGAAGAAGATGCTGCAGGAGTCTCATGTATAAATATTGCGAACATACAAAATGACACACTATTTTTGACTTTTGTTCACAAGTACATTTTTAGTATAAATCATGCACACTGTTTTATAAATGAGACCACAGGTATGTCTGCATTCTGTCTTAGTTCCATATCTAGCAAGGTGACAGTTTACAATCAGGTTACCTTCTTCCAAGTGTTTCACTTCACTGGCAGAGTGTCAGGGGTTTCAAGGGGTGTGGTCATGTTGCTTTATTTATTTTCCCAGAGCGTGTCCCATCCAGTCACGCCCTACTGTGCTGTGACTGGGTAGTACTTGTTGTCTCAATACATTCTTGTGCTTAGATGCACTGCTGAACTCCCCTTGTCCACAGTTCCCTCCAGTTGTCTGGTGGAGGAGCAGAGCACAGTCTGGGTCAGTGGGGCTTACTGGAGGCTGCTGAGGGCTGTGGGACAGAGCCAGGTGGCTTGGAGTCATGCCGGGGCCTGTGGAGCATGCTAGAGAACCAGAGGGATAGAGGGAGGTCTACATGATCTGTACTCCTTCAGTGTCAACACATCCCTGGATGTTGAGCCTCCAACATGCTCTGTGGGGCCTGGTTCTCCCTTTACTAACTATGAATGCCTCCCCAGCTGCAGTAAAGCCTCCAGCATACTATATATGTTTTTGTGGCTGTGTTGTCTGCCTTGGTGATGCTTAAGGTAACAATCTCAAAGATTTTTTGTTAAATAAATTTCGCTTAAGTCACTAGCAATCACAGAATGTAGTGACACAATGGCTATTGAGCTAATGGCCCACAGATGATTGCTTCTGCAGCATCACAAACAAATCAAGCAGCACTGCACTGTCCTCAATGATCCACTCTCATACACACTTAAAAATACATACATGCATAAACACACACACACCCTTTCATCTCACCAGCTGCAGGGCTCATGAATAATAAATAATACTATAATAATATAATAAATGTTATGATCCAATCCATACCTCCCAACCCACAAAAATATGTGTTTATCAACCATCTGAGCCTGAACCTGACACGCAAACCACCAACTTTTTACATTAGGCTATAGTAGAACAATCATCAGGACTGAAACAAAGACAGAGATGAGGACTAAGTGCCATTGTGTGTGTTTCTGTATGTGAGTGGAAGGTGGACTATTGCACAAAATCTTTCTGTAAGTTATTAATAACTTACTTGGAGCGCTGCTTTGTCACTCTTTGATCCACCCACCCAAACCCATGATATTATCCAGTAAGCTTCCCCAAACCTACCTGACCTGCGGGGTGTGGGTCATCCTGCGTATCACTATTGGCCTGGTTTTCAAGCCTTTAGTCTGCCAACAAACACACTGCATTTATCACTATCATGCTAAAGAGAATAAAAAGAGATTATAACTTTAATCCTGCTATTATTCCCAAATGGTAACTGCTAACATGGCTAGTGTTTCAAAGGTTTGAATGCTATTATTACAACCTGCAAAATGAGGCAGAGCGCTGGGGTTACACTTGCGTGTGTTGATTTGCATCAGCTGCTTCTTCCATGCTTTACTATCAGTGGCTCATTCATCAACTGCTTGACTACCAGCCAACTAGTGATGTCCAATTATTCTGATACAGGTGTACAGCACAGCCATTATAACAGCACTAGCAAGGCTGGAAAAATGACCTAATTTCTTTAAAATCAAGAATAATTTTATATCTGAAAGAAAAATGTGCAGGAAAAAAAGTTTAAATTTATCATACAACTTAAAAGGAAGAAGCTCCTGTCTATGATCGACTAATCAATCATTCCCCTGACTGCAAGTATTCTCAGCCACTCACACCCATACTTAAAAAATCCAAACATACAAGTTGGATCAACTATTAAGGAGACTCCCTGCAGAGAAGGTGTAAGCACTTAAAATGTCACTGACTTTCACATTAGCTGTTACCCTGCTGTTACTGTGGCTGAATGGCAGTGTGTAGAGATGCATAAGAGTGTGTTTTGCTTCTACTGATGATTGATGACATTTTCCTCCAACAAAACATGTCTTTTTCCATGGTATGCAGTAAAAAGCTGTGATTTAGTTTATAGCCAGCTGCTGATTCAAACATATTTGACAAATCAAAGGACTAAGTTGACTTCCTTTTTGGTTTTTACACTTTTTATTTTCACATTTGCAGTATTCATATTCATCTTGTTTAGATATGAATAAAAACAACCTTATTTCTATATGTATTGCCAAATGCACTACACATATGTGCCCCAACTTGTAATATGTGCACTGCTGCGGATGTAGCAATACTGTAAATATTCAGGGCTGAATTTGAATAATGAAAGTGTGGTGCATATTCGCCTTTCATTTTACTTACACTCAAGTGTGTGAAATTATTTGATTTACGAAGGCAACAGCTAATTATGCATTCATCTCAGATAAGCAAGCTCATAAAAGACATCAAAATGTTGCCTGATGCTCTCATAGAAATACTCATTAATGAATTAACAAATGTTCCAACATGTTTGCAAAGGCAGCTATTAAGCTTCACGTGAGCAAAATTATTTGTGCACGGCTTTGGTTTAAAAAATGAATGATGCAGAAATAATTAAACAAACTTCTTTAATGAGGAAGAGATGTAGCAACATTATCAAAGATTTAAGAGATGTACTTTTATTAGACACAAATTATAAGAATGAATCTCGCTGCTGATGGAGCACTTCAAGAAAGGGAGCTGACCATAATGATCCAATAGAGTCTGAGACTGCAATTTAAGGGTTTGAATGGAACTGATATGTTTATCACTCCAAAGAATCCCAAGGCAGCTGCATCCAAATACACATTTGTAATACATCATGATTGCTACTGGTACCCATATTTTAGGATTCAGATGTTTTTGTTTTGTTTTTGTTTTGAATGAGCTGATGGTGTCGGAGAGATTTTTTACTGATGCCAGAGAGCAAGGAATTGCAATAATCTAAACAACTGGTTATGGATGCATGAATAACAGTTTCCAGATGTTTGTTGGAAAGGAATGATCTGGAAAAAAAAAAAAAAAAGGAAAGGAATGATCTGATTCTCGAGCTACTTCTGAGATGGTGGAAGCTGGATTGAACTACAGAATTTACATGTTTGTCTAAGCTGAGGGTTTGATCAAAAATGACACGAAGGTTTCTACAGTGTTAAGTTGTTGAGTGGGACAGAAAATAAAGACTGTTTGATATTTGAACGTATGCACCATCCTGTCCTATGATCAATATCTCTGTCTTGTCATGATTAAGCTGCAGGAAGTTTTGTGACATCCACTGTCCTGAAGGCAGTTGAGCAGGTAGTTGTGTTTTGATAGTTGTTTGTTGGATCACAGTGTAAATAGATCTGAGTATCATCTGCCTACAAATGGAAACTGATATTCCTGCTTATAAGATGGCCGAAAGAAAGCATGTAAATTGAAAAGAGAATCTGAACTAGCACTGACCCCTGAGGCACCCCATAGTGGACGTCTGTTGCACCAGACCTGACATTTGCAAAGCCCACACAAAAACGCCTGCCTGTTAGGTATGACTTGAACCATTGTAGAGCCATGCCATTGATGCCTACCTAGGTTTGGAGACGGTCAATGGTGTTAAATATGTCACTTAAATCTAGGAGGACAAGAATAGATTCATGGCCAGCATCAGTTGATAGTAGCAAGTCATTTAAAACCTTAAGGATTTTTTCTGAAACCACAGTGAAACTTCTCAAAGATGTTATTGTCATTCATAAAAGCCAGCAGTTGATCCACTACAACGCTTTCTTAAACCTTAAACCATTTGATAGACAGCAGTTTAAAATTTGTAAAATATAGGGGGAAACTGTGGTAAAAACATCCTTTAAAAATCTTACAGGGAGAATATCTAAAGGACAGGTTGAGGGCTTCATCTTCATTACCAGGTCAGCTAGGTTAACGAAAGAGGAGCAAAAGAACAGAGGGATACTGACCATGGCTTCTCGACTGTGATTGGGGAATCTGGAGGAGAGATGTAACACAGCTCACAATGCTGAATTGCAATCTTGGTTTGGACTGATTTGTCTCAATTAGAGAGGCAAAATATGCAGGTCTAGAATTTTCAACCTTTGCATTGAAAGTTATTAAAAGATACCCGAGTGTGTCCAAGTCAACTGAGCATTTTGATGCTTTCCTCAAACATTCCACCTTGCGGCATTTTCCCTTAAGCTCTCGAATACTGTCATTAATCTAGGGCATAGAGCGGCGACTGACACAATGCATGTAACAGGTGTAAATTGACACACCGTCCCAGAGTGTCAACAACAGACACAGGAAGATACCTAGTGCATCATATGAGGACATTAACGACACAAACAAAGCACCAATATTTGATGCGTTGGGATGATAAAGCATTGAAAATTCATATGAAATGATTGAAATTTCCCATTAACACTAGAACAGCCATGATGGTCATTTTGACCATTTTAATATTTATATGACAGAGAACTTTGAATTAAAAGTTACAGTCCTGCTGGTTTGTGACTTTTCCTAAAAAAATGTCTGTATTTTTATTCAAAACATCATGTTAAGCAAATGAAAATGTGATCATTTCTACCTAGTTCGGCCACAGGCAGCAGGGTTTCCGCTACCAGACAACCTGGTCAGTGTAAGAGCACATTCAAGATCAACGGTATTCAACACACTTTGAATTGTTTTTTATGTGTAGGTGAAGACAGACCTGAAGAACAGGCAGCATCAATGGGCCACCTCATACAACAGAGCCTTTGAGCTCTTTTTTCAAAAACTCAAGAAAAATAAAGGGCTCTCAGCCATGCTGCAAACTGTGCCATTAGATCAGGCTACAGTTGTGTATATAGTTGTGTAGTGAACAAATAGTGTATTTATAAAAACATTCAGTTTTAAGTTGTCATAATTTCACATCAATACCCCCCGTCCCCATCCGTCATCGCTGGAACCCTCCCCCACAGTTTTTGAAACTGTGGGGGAGGGCGCTGCTGTGAGGGAGAGAGACAGTCGGGGAGACCAGGGTTGGTTGAAACACTTTCAGTACCCACAGCTATATGGGTATGTGTGTTATGGCTATCTTTGAAGGAGGCCTGAACAAAACTTTTTGTTTTTATTTTACACAAGAATGACATAAACAAGCAGTGCAGAGAGAGACAGAAAATCCATTGGGCTTATTTGGAGCCTCCATCGAAACATTGCCAAAAAAATTAGGCTGCATAGAACACATACATACAGCAAAAAGCTTGTAGGTTATGCTAAACCAGTTAGTTAATTGTTGCCACCATCACCAGTCTCCCCTTATTCAGACATTATTGTTTCTATTTTACAGTAAATGTAGTCATTCTATATTCTATATTCTATCATTCTAAATTTACATTCCTGTGTCATATAATTTAAAAAAAAAAAAGGTTATCCTAACACAATAAATGCATTACTCTCTCTATTGGGTATTTATTATGAGAGAGTTTGGAACCTGGGGGTCAAAATGACCTGCCACAGCCTTTCTAGTAGGTATGAAATTCTGTCCCTTCTAATGTTAATACATTTTGTGTGTGTGTGTGTGTGTGTGTGTGTGTGTGTGTGTGTGTGTGTGTGTGTGTGTGCGTGTGCGTGCAGTGTACCTGCCAAACGATAATTGCTGAGGAGATGCACAGGAGGACAGTATTAGAAATGTGTTTTTTGGAAGAGAAGGACCATTTTCAAGTACTCCAAAAGTAATCCAAAGCACTTAAAATGCATTACTTAATTTGAGTAATCAATAATGGCATGTATATGTTTTCAAACTAACCCTCCCAAAACTGCCTCCATACTAGAGGTTGTCTGTTTTCAAATTCTGCACATGTTAAATTAAGAGTTTGCAACTCGTGTGTGTGGAAGCTTTAGCACTGCTTTAACAGGCCAGCTGAGTAATGTAAGTAAGGTCATATATTACTAAGTATTTTTACCGACAATTTATCAGTATTAATGATGTAATTGCTTTATCTGTGAGTAATATATCATGAAATTTTATTGATTAAAAGACAGTTATTTTTTGGTAGAAGTACTTTTTGCTTTTTAGGGGTATATGGTTATAGGTTAGCATGTTGTACAGGGTCCAAAACTAACACTCGCCACTCGCCAATTACGAATAGATTTTGTCTCTGGCTGGTAAATTTTAAAGACGACTCTCCACTCTGGCGAGTTTTTTTTTTTTACCAGCGAAAAATGCATTTTTTGTTACTGTAGAATGATGCTGGTATCGGCTGGTTTCCTGGCAGAGTAATGTGTTTCAGGCAGAGATGATCTTTGGTCACATAAGTGCGTCAGTCACGACGTTAACACAGTGGGCCGAGGTGGATAGCTGGCTCGTTGGCGCGGTGCAGCTGTGAGGCTAGCGGAGCGTTAGTCGCAGCATAACCGGAGGGAAGCACAGCCAGTTAGTCTGTGCTAGCTTCCCAGCTAGCCCTGGCTCTCCATTTGGATCCAACCAGAGCACCGAGCCCCGGTTTGTTATTCAGGTTAAAGTGGGAAGAAGCAGTGGGTTTGTCGGGCAGCTGAGTGAAGCTGAGTGAAGTGGAACCTGAGGAGGAAACACCCGGACCGTCTGGATGTAATAGTCCGTGGAGAAGCTGCGGTGCTCGGCTGCACGGATAGGAAACCCCTCAGCTGACAGAATGTACCACTCTCTCACTCGGCTACTTTGTTAATAGGCTCGTTGGAGATGAACTGCGCCTCTCCTGCAAAGTAGACAAGAGCAGGCGGCTGCAGCGGGGGGCGGTGACAAAAAGCTGCGGTGAAGTCGGACAGTTTCCCGACAGTTTCCAGCAGCCTTCAGTCCGCACAGGAAGTCACAGGAAACAGAGGTTAATGTTGCTGCTGCTGCTCCCGCCACCCCTCAGTCTCATCTACCGGCAGCATTAAGTGACTTGACTTTTTTTCCTTTAAATTATTAATTATTGATTATTGAGCCAGCGTGGCTGGTAAGTGAAAAAGTTAGTTTTGGGACCTGATGTTGTACATTTTGACATGGTGGGACTTGGGAGGAAAAAGGTCACATAAACGCAAAAAACCTAACTGGTCATTATGTCCTTGCTTTTTCTAAACCCTGTGTACTTACACTGGATGTTTGTGTGTGTGTGCGTGTGTGTGTGTGTGTGTGTGTGTACAAAGTGTGTGTGAGTAAGAGCTTGCTTCTTGGGTTGTCAAAAAATGTGTGTATTCCAAGTTAACAACTAGACAGCAAAGTCCTGTCTGTGTGTTTTGAGAGGTTGAGAGAAGGTATGGGTGAAAGATAACAATGGTGAAAGAGAGAAAATGTGGAGAGAAAAGAAATATGCAGGGAACTCACAGTGACATAGAGAGAAAATGATGAGCAGAGAAGCAAGCAGGAAATGGGAGAAGAAAATGGCAAAATAACAAGAAGCATGGCAGAAGATGCACACAAACAAGAGGCACACGGTAGAATGCGCAAGGTATTAGAGGTGTGATCTTACTCAACATTCACAGCCATCCCGCTGGGATTTTCTGAAGGGTTAATAATCAATGCCAACACATCAGGTTTGGCCAATTAACACACAGCTAGAGATCCACCATGACCTGGTAAATGGAGCGAGAGAGGGGGAGAGATTGATTTTGTTTATTCGGAACTGCAACACTATCTGGCTGAAGAAGAAAATGCCTGTGTTGAATTGATGATGTTATTCTTAAATAGTCTTCCTTAAATTGGGCAATCAGGCAAACTAGGCAGAGGGAAAAATGATGTTTTTCAACCATGGGAATGTAGCTTTTACGGAGCATTTGTGACCTTTCCTCCATCACAGCTGAATAAAGTACATGGATGTGTCTGCATCTCCCTTTCACGTTACAGAAAGGGAAGAATAAGAGAATGAAATCAGTTGTCGTTCATATTTAATTATGTGGGTGGACTGTACAAATGATTTTTTTTTCTTCAAATGCAGTCCACTCTTTGTTATACTTTTCTTTTTACTGTGCATGTGCACTCTTTGAAAACTGAGACCTGACAATATCAAACAGTGCTTGACCAAATAGACATCAATAACAATATGCTTTTATATGCCATTCTTTTAAATACAGTTACATGTGCAGCAATGGATTTTGAGAATTATATCTTTAAATTGTAAGTTACATTAAAAGCTTAAAATTTAACCCAGTTGCACCCCGAAAAACGTTGCACTGTACACTTCTGAAAACCACAGATATCTTACATTTGCACATTATATTTAGCAGATACATTGAAACTTTATGTTTCGACAATTCTGTGGTAAATATCTGGTTAGGTTTAGGTTCAAGAAACAACAATACCCAGTTTGGAGGCACAATCCATGCTCCAAAAAGCAGGGTTGTTAACAAGACTGAGTCAAACCCTAGTATATAGCTGGACTTTGTTTGAAACACTAAAGGGCTTTTAATAGGAAACAAAGACTTTTAATTTGAAACCAGGAGGGGCCAGCAGTCACCCAGTCATAGGCTTTTGCTCATTCTGGGCCTTTCCCCAACCCACCCCCTACACTACGAATGGAGTTACACTCCATGATGGAATGGGAGTGGGTGGGGTCCAAAAAAACATTCTCAGTCCGACCTTGTCATATATCAACGTTTGGTCCTGGACTTTCTACATTGAGATATGACGTGTAAGGGACCCTGGATGCGTCGATTGTTGAGGTTTTGGGGTACCATGTCAACTTCTGCCTGATACATGCATTGTCTGTTTTCAAAATACACTTCCGTTTTCCCAGGAAATGTACAGTTTGCATACAGTCTCTTTCAAAATATATGTACTATGTCAGTACAAGCAAATTGATTTGAATTTTTTTCATTTCACAACAAATGCATTAGTTATGTTTACCCTACTTGGACTTCCACCCCCGTCACTTTCATTGTTGTCCTGCTGCGTTTTGCATTGTCACTGTCACGTGCCATTAAACAATAACACTGTCAGGCCACGTATCATGCTGACATGAAAGGACAGCTTTTTTCATATGTGTCATCTGTGTCTGGATGTAGCAGCTGGCTACGCTAGTTAGCTAGTTTGGTAATTCCACCATGCATTCATGCTACACTGGTCTTTGTGACTTTGGGGCAACTTCTAGCTCTCCTGGTAGGGTGTGCACCCCATATAGGCTGAGTTTTCTGCATTGGCTTGGGTATAATTCCAGCTCACGGTCCTTCACTGCATGTCACCCAACCCCCATGTTTCCTAGCTATTTGAGCTTAGAAATAAAGGCAAAAATTACCCCAAAAAATCTAAAAAAACAAAACGAAAAATGAAAAGTGCAAATATAATATATTCATGATTTGCTACCATTTTCTTCTGGCAACTGGGCTTCTTGAAACAAGACTTCAATTTTTAAGCGGGATAAAGTGTTGTTTTTCTTATTTTATGGTTTCATTGATTTAGTCTCATTCTTCCACCAACAAAAAAATCAATCAAGTCAATTAGCTGTTAAAACTTCAAACGCTTCACAGTTATTTCATTCAGGGTAGTTCAGAGCTTTGCGCTTCTTCTATTGGTACATGTGTGAATGACTCAAATCCTTTTCATACGCTTCCAATTAGAAGCATCATGATTAAAAGGTACCCCACTTAGTTTTCTTGTAAACAACAGTTTATCCTACCATTCAGTGTTTCTCACCAAAATGCATTGTGTCCTTGTAGTCTAATCAACTTGCTGAACACATTTTCTTCCTCCTCAGACATTCGTAAAGGTGATTTTTTTTCTAACATTCATTTTCCTATGCATGTTACGTTGGCTGTCTTTACTGCCCTAGTGCACTGTTTCTGCATTGCTTGAATGCTTTTATACGGCATCATGTGCGTGCTGGCAGAGCACAAGATACAAACAAAATTCAGACCTGCTCATCAAAGCATTGCTCTGTAGTGCTACTGATGTTCCAAATTCCTTAAAGCTGTAGCTGGTAACTTTTGTAAAAAATAACTTTTTGTTTGTTTGGCAAACAAGTACAACAGGAATGAGTCCTAAAACCCAGAAATGAGTTAGCATTTTACCACTCACAGTTCCCTCATCTCAGTGTCAGTGGGTTTTTGGTTAGTTGCCTGAAATAAGATCTGTGGTTAACACAAGTCTAAAGCCAAGGCCAGTGCAGACCAAAAATTTGCAACAAGATTAAACCGTTGTAACATTTTAGAAAAAGGTTGCAGGGGCGTGAACTGGCCGGTCTGAGCTCGACTCAAGCCGACTGATGGTGTCAACTGTAACCCCGCTGGTCACATTGCCAACGGCTGGTTTCAGAACAAAAAGCACGTTACTTGTTTCTACAGCCAATCAGCTTGTATTGAAGTCCACCGGTCAAGTCAAAATGACTGTAGACGGCGTGTTTGCTTGCTGCGGCAGGTGCTCCTTCCCAGAGGAGCCCCCTGTTTCCGTTTTTCAGGTGTGCCGGTATCACAAGGTGGGTCACTGCTGCTCGCTGTATGTGCTTATGCCTCCCCTCCCCCCCCCCCACACACACACATTCTCATTGACTGATTAATTTGCGCAGTTTACTGCACGTTTTGTTTGTTTTTCAGCATTTCATCACTACTACAAATGCAGCTATAGCCAGTATCTCACTATCACTATCCTCATTCATATTTTAAGCTACAAATTATATCCAGCCACAAAATAAGCCTAAAAAGATGCAAATAGAGCGGAGGTAAAGAGTGTTGTTGCATAGAGATGAAACACCGTCTCATCTAGTTGCATTGCTGTGAACCGGCAGGGTTTTAGAACCTTGCAGAGCAGGGCATTGCAAGGAGTTGCCTGTTTCAAATCCTCTCGTTTCGGATCTTTGGTCTAAACTGTGCTTAAGAGACTTTTCCATTTTGTTCTTTGACATAAATACTACAGTAAATTACCCATTCATGAACTTTGAAGCTTCTATGTGTTTTTAGAAAGGTGGTGGCTAAATAAGACTACAGAACGTCATCAAGCCTAACAATCACATAGACCTTTTGACAAGAGAACCAGGTTAACTTCACTGGATATTTTCAAATCCACCCTCAAAACTCATCTGTTCACCATGGCTTTTTAATACGATAATCCATCTCATGCCCAGTGTACCATCACACAGTTTTTCCTGCTTTCTTCTGTTGTTTGTTATTTTGTTGCTTTTCTGTACTGCTTATGTTCTATTGTACTGTTCTGTTGGTGTTACTATGTATTGTTAAGGGACCTTGGGCTTCTTGAAAGGCACTATATAAATTAAAGTTGTTATTGTTATTATTATTATTATTGTTAACTCCTGCATCAGAAAAACATCATCCCTGGAGCACTCTTTAGGAGGTGGAGGAAGGACATGATTTTTTTTTTATCACAGATTCTCTCTCTCCTATAATACTCTGTGGATGTAGTGACACTTTCAGAAAATTCGACAAAAGTCCGTATAAAAACGGACCTCCTGCAGACGGCCACAGGAGATCATTGGTTGCACAATTCTGTTTAAATAGAACCATAATAGCTACAGCATCCATTAATTTTGCTGCAGAAAGCTAAGGCTTCCGTCTTATTATCATCATGTCATGACCTTATGTTACGTTACCTTACATACAGTGCAAAAGTAGTATTTTCACAGAATTACACCGGAATTTCCCTGTAATGGCCGTCTGAGGTGGTTCTTTGCATATTCCCGTACATATCAATCTAAAATGAAACCATAATAGTTAAAACATTCATTATATTTGTAGTAGAAACCTAAGACCTCTGTCTACCATTTCACCATGTTGTGCCCTTGTAATGGCATACAAGGCTACGTCGCATGTGGTGCTAAAAACATGACGGCGCCAAAGTAATGAGTAACAGTTTTTCAATGATACAATTTCAATTCTATTGTTATAGTTTATTGACTTACCTTTTAGCTTAGGTTGTATAGATTTTAGGGATATTAAGTATTTGAAGATACTTTAAGAAATGATATCACAATAACCAAAAATACCAATATGCACTTGCAGATGTCAAAGGGTTAAGCATTTAGCAGTTTAAGAGACAGATATCAAAAGAGTTGGTGGAGACCAAATCAGAGCTAAACCACATAACTCTCTTTTTTTCTGTATATTTGTTGCTAGTATGCTCTTTACTGCAACTTTATAAGAAAGCAACTCAATCTGGGTGAAAATGAGTGTGTAAGTAACATTTTTTTGGGATAGTGACCATGTTGTAATATGCAAATTAGAGATCATAAATAAAATATAATTTGATTTAGAAATAAATCAAAATCTGAGTATTTCAATGTGTTTCTAATGCTTGGAAATATGAAATTGACACTGAGTTTGCCAAAAGAGTTAAAAAATATATATATTTTAGGTAGCTGCCACCTTGGAAATATGCAAATTAGACGTCCTGATACATTCAGTCATAAAAACAAGCATTCCAATGTGTTTCCTATGGTCCAAAACCATAAGATAGACACCAAGCTTGCATTTGTAGCCCATCTGGTTCAAAAGTTATAGCAGAAACTGTTTTTTGAGTGGTGGCCATATTGGATTTTGCCACCATGGTCATCACCATGCCAAACTGCAATGCACCGGTATCCAGATGTCTTCTTCATGTATTAAACCATATATGTACCAAATTTGGTGCTTTTATCACAAAATGAACGATTGTTTAGTTATGCCATCCCAACAAAAGTGCTAATCTGTCGTCATTTAAATGTTGCTTCATCAAACAACCCCTTTCACTTTACAAATCATCATTTAATCCACTGTTAATATAAAAATATTGATTGCAGTTTAAAATTAAACTTCCCTTCACTGGCAATTTCCATTCTGCAGAGTAAACAAAGCATTGCATGTGCAGATACAGCTTCTTCTCCTTCAGCTAAAAAATACAACCCCTGCAAACTTTCTGGTCTCTTAAGTGTGTTTGGTTGTCAGAATATCACATAGATGTACCACAAAACTGCAACCATCTTTTCTCCCTCAGATGTCTGTTTCTTAAGATGTTTTTGCGTGTGCATCAAAGAGATAGGAAATCTGCAAATGTCACTTGTTAGGGTACACTTCTCAATCCGTTCAGTGTCACCCATTATTGTTAAAGACTTATGATGGATTTAGGATCTGAAGTCAACAAACAGCAAACACAACCTTGTCTTCCTCCAAGGACTTTTATGTTTTCTGCTTTCATTTTATTTTAAGAAAATTTCTATCAGAAATAACCTCTGGTAAAACTCATCATATATAAAAAGCAGCAAGTGCACAGACAACACTGTTCATATGGGCTTTGTATTTTACTCTGTATCAGAAAGATCAGAGATAAGCCTGTACTGGAGACTATGTATTTGCTATTCCCCTACTTTAATTCCTCTTTAAACAAAGCACAAACTGTAAAAAAAAAATTGGTTACAAGAGTGCATATGACTTAGTGGTTTATTTTTTGATAGCTGAAAAAGTGTGAAAGGAGAATCAACAAATAGGATAAACAGTGTCTGTAATTTTGGCTACTGTTTATAGATAAAACCTGGCCTGGTAAAGACCACCCTGATTATGTGAGCTCAACATTCTGTCTGTTTCACTGTCTGTACAGTCTGTACTGGGTGCTGCCCCAAACACTTTCCAGGGATTAATATTCAATCTTGGCCAATCAGGGATCCGCACCCTAGTTAAAAACATACGCGGCAAATCAGGAACTGCATTATAATTAATGTTGTAAAATGCAGGCTGCAGCTTACAGAGCAGTAATGGTGGCTCCCAAAGCAACAAGCACTAACTTTACTTATTGCTGTGTGAACTAATGTTAAAGTTATTGCAAAAAATAGGGTCAATAACAACAATTAAACAAGAACAAGCGTATGCGTTTGCTGGGTTGCTTGTAGAAAAAGATGTTATCGCCATTCAACAACTCTTGATTCATCAACTCTCTCTGTTGGTGATGAAGATATTCCCCAGTGTTTTGTTGCACTTATTGGCTGAAAGAGCTTGTCAAGGCGAGTATTCCCACCCACTGAAAGTGTTGGGGGTTGCATTAACTTCATACTGAGAGAGCAAAACAGAATGTTGGCGGCCACTCTAGACAATTTTTGTGATCCAGCAAAAGGGGCGCAGTGCATTTCAGAAGCATTTCAGAAGCTAGGAAAGATGCATGTCTCGTCTATTTTGGTACCGCAGGTGGCACAGAGCAGATTGATCAAAATCTAAAATGCACCCACGAATCTTTGATCCATTTCATCAAACAAACAAAAAATTTGAAAGTATACAAAATCAGGCAGGCGACATGCTCAATGCTTGCGGTGTGGTATGAAGCTGTGTGTTGGACGGAGAAAAGAAAAACTGGGTTGCAGCAGAGAGCTTCGGCCAGTGAAATTGTCTCATCTGGCTCCATTACAGTCATAACATATTGGGTATGGAGTCAATCTGAGATGCTACAGTTCTAAATAAGACTTAACTTTTCTATGGATGTCACTTTATGAGCCATGACAAAGGCCTAATGTCACCTGCAACAGATAGTAAGGCTTGTTGTTGTTAGTGAAGCCAACTTTTGAATAATCTGTGGCCCTTACTGGCTAGTTTAGAAAGGGGAAGAATCAGCAGTCAATAATGGTATAAGATAATTGTGAGTCACCATAATCATGAGATGTTCTTGAGCATACAGTCTTAAATGTGCACACAAAATATAAGGCCGATTGGTCCAATAGTTTGCAAGATTAGCTGCAGATAGATTCACTGGCTCTGCTTTTATCACCACAGGGCCTGCACAAAGAAGCAGGTGTCTTTTTCTGGTTCCACATTATATTGATGCAGTTCTACCCATTGTCACTTTAATCCAAAATCGACTACAGAGTGTGATGCTGTGAGTGTGATCCATTTTACAGGAGCTCAGGTCATACACCTCAGTGTAACCTGCAGTGACCTGCAGCCACACTGGCCTGACATCTTTGATCTGATCCGACAAAACATCCCCGTTGGCCTCCACACTCTAAACTCATCACATCAAAACTCTCTTCAAAATTCACAAATGGAAATCAGGGTGGAAACACACTGCAGACAACATATTCTCCTCATGTCCATAAAAACTGGGTAAAGTGTGATAGTTTAATTTCCAACAGTATTAGCTGGAATTAGTTTTGACTTTTCTTGTTTCAATATTTGGTTGTTGTGCTGGCTAGCATTAACACTTTCCTTTGGTTTCTCATTGTTGCTTATTAGCAGTGCACACCACAAACACCATGGTAAAGGCTTTTATTCTCTGGCTTTAGAGAGTAAAGCAGGGCAGCCACTGCCAGGTTTGTAGGTCTTGTTCTCTCTGTAACAAAAGGCAAAACTCCAACACAACACATAAATCTACTTATTCTGTATTCCACACAGGCCTTCTTAGTCACCAAATACAGTTGCCTCCTGGCTTAAGCTCTACTGATTTCTACTTGTCCCCTCACAGAGTATTTAAAGCAATGACATGTTGCATGGTAAGTTGATTAGGCTGGAAACAGAAACTAGGTTAATCAATCCCATTTTGCTTAGACTTACCCTTCATTCACAGGTGCTTAAATGCCAGTTCTGCAAAAAACATTGTGTGGTGCTCAAGCCCATGCTATGGAGAATGAGACTGTCCTTATGTTGAGATTACTTCATCATTATAGCCAACTCAACAAGAGCTATTGATCATAATAATTATAAAGCCCAAATGAAAGTGGAGACCACACTGGACAAAATGCGCAATACTTTTGTTTAGCTCCATTTTCACAGGTTTAAGTCAAAGATATAAGACTTTTATATTTACTCAATACACAGTCGCAAATTTGTTAAAAATCAATGTTAGTGAGCACTTCTCCTTTTCCAAGACATCCACATGACAGGTGTGGCATATCAAGATGATGATTTAACAGCATCATTACCACACAGGTGTGCCTTCGGGTGGTCACCACAAAAGGCCACTCTAAAATGTCCAGTTTGACCACACAGCACAAAGTCACAGATGTCCCAAGTTTTGAGGGAGCGTGCCATTGACATGCTGACTGCAGGAATGTCCACCAGTGCTGTTGCCCTTGAACTGAATATTTATTTTACAACCATCTCCAGTGCCATTTTTGTGAATTTGGCAGTACATCTAACCAACCTCACATCTGCAGACCACATGTAGCCACCAACTGAGGATCTTCATCTGCAAAATCATCTCAGACCAGCCACAGAGACAGCTGATGCAATAAGTGGTTTGCAAGACTTTCTGCATAAACCATCACAAAAAATCTCAGGGAAGCTCGTCTCCATGCCTGTCATCCTCACCAGCGTCTTGACCTGACAGCAGTTGTCATTGGAATGGACTTGAGTGGGCAACTGCTTACCTTTGATGTTGTCTGGTACTTTGGAGAAGTATTCTCAGATGAATCTTGGTTTACACTGTAACAGGTAGATGACATGCATGGTGTTGTGCGGGTGAGCAGTGGGGATAGGGTAGAGCTGGCATAAGATACAGACAGTGAAAGCAGGTGCATTTTACACAGTTGTACACAGTTCCTGGAAGCTGCAAATTTCCCAGTTCTTGCATGGCCTGCATACTCACCAGACATATTATTGAGCATCGAAGAGGATTGGGCCAACAATCAACAACCTGATCAACGCTCTGGAAAGGAAGTGTGTTGCACTACATAGGCCAAATGGTGTCATACCAGATACTGACTGATTCTGTGGGGTATCTGTGACCAAAAAATGCATTTCTGTAGCTCTAGTCATGTGAATACTAATTAATGGCATTTTATTGGATGAAAATGCACAGGTTAGAATGGCCTTTTATTATGACCATCTATGGGGGCGATCACACAGAAATGAGATGCCAGAGACACGGACGCTTAAAAGACGCTTGAAACGCTGGAAGCGCTTATTCAATGCGCACTAGCTACTGGCGTCTGATATTTTAACTTTTCAGTGTCTACGCACATCTACAAACACGCGTCTAAAAAGAAGCGCCTACAAAAACGCTTGACCGCCAGTTAGACGCGCCATATCATAGGAAAACAATGGTTTTACTGGCGTCACGTTTCTAGCGTTTCATCTCGGTGTGATTGCTCCCTAAAGGCACCCTTGTGGTACTCATGCTGTTTAATTAGCATCTTGATATGCCTCACCTATCACGTGGATGGATTATCTTGGAAAAAGAGAATTGCTCACTAACATGGATTTTAACAAATTTGCAACCAGAATTTTATAAAACTATATCCTTAAAGTGCATGAAGAAAGTCTAAGATCTTTAACTTAAACCTGTGAAAAAATAGTATTGTGTCTAAATTTAAGTTATGTATTATGTAAAACAAAAGAGACGTACACAAATGTAAACCTGGTTCCATTAGCACAAACAGAGCTCTCTTATCACCCATCAGCTACTCCTTAAGGCATCAACTTGAGTTTGATGTTCACAAGGTTCATTCTGACCACTGTGCAATGCTTTAAATATTTCGGTGGTCAGGCCCTGAGTGAAAAGATTCTGCTCTCATCCTTAGAACTGAGGATACAGCACACAACACAATTATAGTGAACACATCTGATACCTAGAGAGCATGATGTCATGATGTCAAAAGACCTAGGGCATGGCTCCCAGTGCTTTAACATGTGTGATGTGGGGGAGTTTTATTCTATGTGTTTGTTTCATAAAGCCAAAGTGTTTTCCCTTGGTGCCCAACTCTGCTCTACACTCATTTTGACACGTTTCCAAGGAAACTGGCGAGTGAGAGCCCAAGAGCACAACACTGAGACAGACAATGTAGCAAGCGAAGTTAAATTTACTGGGTCAAACAGACAAGGGGTCAAATAACAGGTAGTCAGTCAGTCAGTGAGTCAGGCAAACAAATCCACTGAGGGATAGGCAGAGGAGGCAAGGTCAGGGAATCAGGCAAGTAGGATCAAACATGGGGGTCAGGTAAAACAGGAACAAGAAAATGCTGGAAAGCTGAGTGGAAAGACACTAGAGAATCTGGCAAGTGACAAGTGAAACTGGGCTAGTAGATACTGTACTCAGGGCTAATATGAGAAATGAGCTGCAGGTGAGAAAATGGGCCAGGTGAGGGAAATGAAGCGAAGGACTGCCCAAAAGGAGAGGAGGAATCTAAAATGACAGGAGTTAGTGATATGACAGGAAAACCCCCCATACCATGACAACATTATTATTTGTTCACATTCTATCCCTTTGCAGATTACATTAATGTAACTACACATCCCAATAGATCTCCTGTTTATTTTTATAGGCTGAAAACCATTTCCTTCAGTAAAAACAAAGCTTTATTTACTTTTATTTACAGTTAATAAACAATAGATAAAGATAATATATAATATCATTTTAAGCCTTGTGTAATTTATCTTGGCTTCATATTAGTAGAAGAAAGTCTGCTGCCTGCTAGGCTAATTTTATGTAACAGGGGAAAGTCATAGACTTATGCTGCTAACGTTGGCATGTTGTATATGTGGAGAAAATGTGTCTAGTATAAGAGCTGTTTTGTTGGTAAATCTTGTGAGTTATATTTGGGCCACCTTTGATAAATGTTGCTGTTGTTCTTGGCTTCATATGAGTAGAGGAAAACTGCTCTGGCTGCTGGGCTAATTTATGCAACGTAAATTGTCATAGGGGTATGCCAAAATGTTAGCATGTTAGAGCTGACGTGCAGCTGTGTAACCCTACTCTCTGTCTCTCCTCAACTGCTCCTCAATTTGTAGGGGCTCTCCATCCATATATTGGCTCCAATAAATGAGGACAGCCACTGAATTCAAAGGCCTCATCCACACTGACCAAATCAGCTGAATCAGCCATGACATCCCATTTGTACCATTGTCATGCAGCAACAAGTCATTGATTGCTGGACTTTAAAAGGAGACTTCTTATTGAGTGAGACATGGTATGACACAATAACAAACTGACGCTTATAACAATCTGAGTCTGTCAATGGCAAAACAAGCACTTTCACTGGACGTACATTGACGGTGCCCAGCTGCCCAGCAGGATTCAATTGCAAGCTGTTTTGCTGCTGCCAGCTGCAGCGCTCTCCCCCAATACTTAAGTGGTTTCAGACATTGTTGTCCTCATTACTCGGTTAGACACAAATCACGGTAAAATATGGTAAGGGTTGAAAAATACCAAATTTACACTTTAACACAAGACATCGCCCAAAGATATAAGCATGACCAAGATCAGGCTGCAGTTCAAGGCTCCTCTGAAGAGTTATATATGCCTGTGTCACAGTGATTGCTATTCTACAACTATTCTCATATCTGCTTCCAAAAATCAAATGTGGACATTTCCCAACATCAAAATGCAAAGTGAAATGATAAGATCGTCCCTTTGAGGTTTGACATTCTGCTTGCACATATTTTTGCTTGGTTATATCAACAAAGATAAATGAAAGCACCAAAAAATGGTAATATCCCAATAAACAAATGTTTGGATCCAAAGGATTAAGTAATTGATAAGAAATTGTCTGCTCTGGTAAACAAGGGACTCTTAGAGAGATACCAGTCTCATATCTTTCAAACTCAAATCAATAAAGTCCTAGATAAAACAAAAAAAACCCAAAACACTAAATGTGCTGCCAGCGTGTCAAGCTTTCATCCTGTTGCCATTAGTAGTTATTTATATCATAGCCTCCCATTACTGATTAAGGTAAAGGCTTTTAGGACTGCAGATTTTACTCTTTCTGAAACCCAGTCTGACGTTTTTTACTAATAGATTCATTCAGTTCATAACATATTCAGGCCAGTGTCTTAAAGAATATTTTCCAGTCAATTACAATTTTCTGTAAAGTATGTAGAAAAGCCTCACATTAAATACTTGATTCTCTCTCATTCTCTTTTCATTTCTCTGCCATGTTTCTATGCAAACCACGGTCCCTGCCATGTCGTTGTTGCCATAAATAAAGCACTGGCATTTGCACTTGCAGACTTGATGCAGCTGAGCAGTCACATGCCCACTGCATGCATACATGCATGTGCACTGTAGATGAAGCAATTTGCCTTTAAGAGCTGTGTTTGGAGCAGTATGAATGCTTCTGATTTCCTTCTTAAGTCATCAAAGAGCAATTTCTGCACATTTATTTGATGAAAGAAATGAGACTTAAGGGGCTTCATTGTTGAACTGAGTGGAATTCCCTTAAAGCTGTCATACCACTTAAAGTCATAATGAAAAGGAAATTGTTTTCTCTAATAAGCAGCAGGATTCATGTTTTTTGTGTCTCTGCTGGCTGTGTCACATGCCCACTTTCAAACAGACCCTCTGTGTTTCAGACTATCTTCAAATTACCAAATGAAGACAATGGCTACGGTTACATGAGGACTTTTCATTCGGAATGAAATAAATCTGAATGAAATCATTCAGAATTAAAGTTTTTCCACGTAGTTTATATGGGAAATATTCATTCCGAATGAAGGTTTACATGGGAGACCAGTTCAATCGCCTTTATTCATGTCTGCGCAAGGTTTGGGGCAGGGAAGGTTTCTGATTGGATAGGGGGCGGGGCGGATGTTACGTGTTTATGTTTACCGTAAGAAAACACTGTAGCTCGCTCCGGAAAACAAGATGCTTGACGCCGCCGTTCTTACTGCTTTTTTCTGGCGTGTTTTGCTTATATTCTTGAAGCAGCAGTACGACAACAACCTTGTTCTGCTAATGCTTCATCTGTTGAGGAGGAGAAGGGAGGTAGAAGACCGTGCTTGGGCGAATGGAAACCGGTTAGTGCAATGAGTTTGACTGCTCTATCTCAGCCCGTTGCTATGCAGCCCGTTGCTATGCACACAAAACTCTTTCATTCGGAATGACAAACGGAATAAACCACCCCCTTTAATCGGATTTAATTTTCAATTTCATTTTTCAATCAGAATGACCGTTTACATGACCACTTTTAATCGGAATGGCCTTTCATTCCGATTAAAAGTGGAATTAAACTGTCCATGTAAATGTACTGATTGACAGCATTCTGTTTTGTTGTGACTTTAAGTGATTTTAAGTACTGGTCAATATTTTCAAATTACTGTGTGGTGATGCCCCACAGAGAGATGTCTGCAATTCTTCAGTTGACCTGAACTTTACAGAGCATTTCATCATCTTTCAGCTTGTTGTTCTGCTTTTACAGCCATCCCATTACTCCTATTAACCTTGTCTGCAGCTGCAGCAAGCAGATGTTATCAGCAAAATGTTTTCATGCATCCAAACTAAAGAAGAAACTAAATCAGAGGTAAAGGGAGATTGAATAAATAGACTTCCATTCATAAGGCAGCCAGAAACTGGAGAAACTGGATTCCTAATGAATGGTCTGTGTCTGTCTCTAGACATTTATCACAATAACTTTACCACACAGTATACAGAGCACCTAGACAAATGGTTTAAAAGGCTGCTGTACAATCTTTTATATGTTTGCCCCTCTCCTATGTTATGTGAACAATCAATGGGCTTGCGGGAACCATATTTCCCCTCCACAACAGTGTGTAATATATAAAGTTATTGTAGAAAAAAATTTTCCTCAACCACATGGCACACAGCGATCAGGTGTTCTTGTATTATTACAAGTATTGATATGGCAGGTTAGGGCTCTAAAGTATTAAATTGTATGTGATAGTGACCTAAGTATTAGACAAAACAACCTATACAAATGTTAACAAAATGTTCATATTTCTTGAGCTAAAATAGCCTGGGGTTAAATTAACCCAAAGAACACAGATGCATACAAAATGTGTTCAGGACACTGAAAACAAATGACCTATATTTACCCGGTTGTCCCCTGTAGCTTAGGTAAAGCCATGTAACATGAAGCAAACTTAAATATGTCAAGAGGCATTCAATGTTGAGTGGGGTTAAACTGACCCCAGAGATATTAGCAGGGATAACACAGAAGTGTTTGTTGGGGTTTTTTGACTTCCAAGTCACTTGGACTTAGACTCCAAAAAATTTAGACTTAAAATTAACACTGGCAGATTGGCAGATGCACCATCAGGGGATGGAGTTTCCTCAGTTGTCATGGAGATGGGTCAGTGAAAGTTATGCAAACAGAAAAGCAATTAAGTAAGAAAAAATGCATTCATGGAAGATGCTATTAGCACCCAGGTGTCCATGGCCAACAGTACAATTTATACCTAGGTGTATACAGCATTATGGCAGGGACAAGCATCCAGGTGTGTGCAGCCAACAACAGCATTTGCATCTGGGTCTATATGCCTGGGTATACTAGCCATGTTGAAATATGGCATTAACATCAACAGCTCTATTAAGTTAATCTGCTAGTTCTCATCCCGACTTATCACATAGTGCCACTTGGTCAGTGCCAATCACTTCTACATAAAATATGCCAGGAAGCCTCCTGTGTTTGTTGTCGCTGTTCTGGGATGGCATGTCAATTTACGCCATACAACACACGCAAGTGGTTACGCAAAACAAAAGCACATAGTTAGGTTTAGAAAAAAACCCAAAAAACATCATCAATTAATTAAAACTGTTGCATGAAGTGGGAAGAGCCAATGGCCTCTTCCCTTCTTCTACCCCCTGTATATCCAGCCCCCTTGCTTAGACCACGCCCATCACTGAACTCCTTTTTAGGGTTATTCTCTAGCATTCCTGGTTTCATCATCTCAAAGTCATTAATTACTACCAAGTGGCTAAATGAGACTACAGAACGTCATCATGCTGACGTCTATCTTGCTAAACAAAATTTGCAAATGCTTGTTTGCCACAGAGCTTCTGCAATTATGCAAAATCCAATTGAAAAATCCCATGGGCTTTTTGAAGAGGGAACCAGGGCAATGCTAACTGTCCTGCAGCCTACAGAAAAGTAACATTATTGGGGCACTTTATTGCGACCCCAACTGCAAACTTGTAAAGTGTGACTGCGTCTTACATGGTTGTGACATTGTTGCAATTGCATATGTGTCCAAAGACACACAGACATATCAGCACCTGGCAAAGTACTCAAACCGATTCCTGGTACAATATGTGTCACATTTCGAGGTGAAAACAGTACCAGTTGTTATGACGTTACCACAGCTGATAAGAAAGTAAAATAAAAAGAAACATTACAGTTCTGACTAAATGTTTGAAAAAACACCACAGCAAAGACTCAGTTTAAGAATCTTTAGATTGCCTTCACTGTCAGTCCATAAATTTGTTTGGTTGGTTTTGCAGCCAAATTTTGATTACTTGTTATAACTCTGCTTAACCTTGTCATCACTGTGGCTTCTGCAAAATTACAGGTAAGTGTCAAAGATCTCATTGGAACACAAATTTACATTTTCAAATCTCTTTCTCTCTTCATACCTATAATGTTACAGAATATACTGTGTGTCGACCTGAAATCTGGTGCCACAAACTGACAATAATAATGTGGTTTTCTTTGAGAGTGGGAGTGTTATTACTCTTTTCCATTGCATAAATCATACATTTCCTGCACTTGCTATACCACATGAAAACATTTTGGTGAGCTTCTTTACCAAGTGTGAAATGCTTTGATTTGATCTCACTATGTGTTACAAAGTCAGACCTCCCAGCAGCTTTCCCTCCGAGTGAAAACCTTTAACTTAACGAACACATGCTCTGTGGGTGGGTGACAGGTTTTGCTTCCTATTATTTTATTCAAGTAGGCTAGTATATGGTTCTCAATATGTTCAAAGCTGACTCAACCTAATCATGTAATTTTGGATCAATAAGTGAGTTTCAGTGTTCCCGTTTCAAATTGTCATTTGTTCTCTAATTCTAACTCTTGTGGCTCAAAACACCTCAGAAATATTGTTTGATATCTGCAAAATACAGATGAGATTACATGAACAATTACATATACATACATAAATCTGGGGAAGTAGGTGAAATAACAAGCTGTCATTGCTGCAGTAGCGTCTCCCTACTATATGCACAAATTTGCATGCAAGCTGTCTAAGGAGTGTACAGTTTTCTTCTTTTTCTTTTACCTTCTATATAATGTCACTGACTAGTGTGCAGCTGTTTAGCTGTTGCAAGCTAATGTCAGTGGGCTAAGACACTGTTGCTGTGTACTTCTGTACTTACAATTAATATTTTTAGTGCAGAAATGCGTTGACACTAAGAAGTATGGAAAAATGCAGTGCACTATGAGTACGTGGATGGTGCACTCAAAATGGTCAAAAAGTTGAGTGTGGAACTTAAGACACTTCTCGCCCTCAGTGGTCGACATCTTGGCTATGTAGCCAGACGCAGTGTCAGACAACTGTTGGCGGCGAGGCACTGGATTTTTGCGGGTGGGCTCTCCTGAAACTGCTTACGGCTGTCTGTTAATGACAGTGAGGGAGAGAGGGCAGGCGGGCTTTGTTGAGCAAGAGTCTAAATCTTTCTTATTTTGTATTGCTCAGTGTGTATTGTAGCCTGTGAAAATATGTGCTGTCTCTCTAACATGACATAACATGAGGCCGAATATTTTACAGTTCTGTTTAATTGTTTTAAGAGACTTGTTGTTTAAGAGAACTTGTTCATTCAATTACAGCGTTATCTGTCATATAAATCATGCTACAAAAGAGTTCATTAAAGATCAATCACTGTCAAATCCCTCAGATCCCTAAATCCCTACAATCATAAAAGGTGATAGGCCTATTTGACGATTTTATTGACAACATGCTTTTTTTTGATTTCAACAGGCTGAGCTTGGCATATTTTACAGAGAAGATGTATTAAAATATGCGAGATAACAAATACAAGAGGGCGGCACGGTGGTGTGGTGGTTAGCACCGTCGCCTCACAGCAAGAGGGTTGCCGGTTCGATCGTCCGACGTGACTCGGATAAAACATCACCATCTCAACAAAGCTGGCTGCACTGCAAAAAAAAAAAAAAAAAAGAGCATTTTAGAAGTCATTATAGCTTACTCATCATAAAATAACTGTGTAAATGACACTCATATTTTTGTCCCAACAGGCAGGCTTAAAAGTTTGCCAAAAGTGAAAACAGACAGGCATAGCAAGAGAAGAAAAAATCACAATATTCATTTGCAAATCATATCGGTTAACAGAACAGTTAAGGAAAAGGCATGCATATTCAATACCTAGATCTCTCCAAAATTACAGGAGTAGCCCTGCACCAGTGTATCACACAACACTACTAAGTTGCAAACCGATCACACGACCGCGGTAATCAAACGGAAACAGTAAGCTAGCCTGCCTACTGGCATTAATAGGTTACAGCCATCCTAGTAGTCAACGTTTCATAGATAGATAGATAGATAGGTGTCATTATCCAAAGTCAAACAACACAGAATAGTTATCATCGTGCTGTCTCCACAGTGGGAGAGAAAACAGCTGTTTAAGCAGCTCCATGGCGGGAGTGACCCTGCGCTCAAACCAAACTCACCACAACACTCATTATCACTTCGGCCTGCCCTACATCAACACAAAACACAAAATGACATTTCACTCACCATTAGTAGAGCTTAAGGCAACAACTGGCTGACTGAAACTTTTGTAAAACTGCGTCCTTCCATTCGTTCTGGCACTTCTTGGTCAAGTCTGTTTCGAATGCAAGCTATATGAGTCTGGCCTTCCTCGCATGGAGCATACTGCGCCTACGGTCGGTGAACACACTTTTGAGAGTGTAGAATGAGTTTTCACAAGTAGCAGTTGAGGCAACAAATACTAAGGCCAGCTGAAGTGGGCATTGCTTCTAGTGTTTTTTGGTGCTTTGACAGTATTCTCTGAACTGTCCAGTTCTTCTCTGAGGCCTCTTCTTCCATCTGTGACTGGAAGAACCGACGTGCAACACAGTACTCTGATTCTACGATTTCCACTCCTGCT
The DNA here is from genome assembly GCA_035609425.1 of Epinephelus awoara. Classification (NCBI taxonomy): domain Eukaryota; kingdom Metazoa; phylum Chordata; class Actinopteri; order Perciformes; family Serranidae; genus Epinephelus; species Epinephelus awoara. The sequence continues at coordinate 5,437,632 of CM069303.1, forward strand.
AAATCCAGAATAGGTTTCACCTTGGTCACGTCGAGGAAACTGGGGGGTCTATGGGGTCGAGTGCTGCCAGTCCAGTAATCGGCTTCCCATTGCCTTCCCTGAAGTGAACCTCCATTTCTCCCTGTACTGCATCAATGGCACTGAAAAAAAGTCTTTTCAGCTCTGTCTTGTCATTGGTGTTGTTTTGTCCAACACTCTCCTCAACAACGTACTCCTCCAGATTCCTGTTCATGGTACATTTCCTTTTTGTCTGGGCTGTGGTGTTGCGGTGTTGTTGTTGGTGGCTGTGTCCCAGAGTTCAGAGAAAACAGTGTCACATCTCAGCTCAGTAAGGAGATCCATGCCCTTGGTCTGTAGCTGCTTGTTCGGTGAGTTGAGAAGCATAAGGATCTTGTGCACTGCATGTGCAATAAACACAAAGCTGGGTTCCTGTATGTGATGAAGAAGCCTGATATGACTGCCTCCACTCTCACCTCTGATCCGTAGGCCCAGATGCTGTTTATCTCAGACAGCATTGCACAGAGCTCCTCCAAGTTCTTCAGGATCACTGAGACCGTAGCCAGGGGGCCGGTCCAGCGCTGGTCCAGGACGCGCTTCAGGGTGTCACCTTTGTAGGGAATAGCAATTGTGGGCTTCCAGAAAAAAACATACAGGATGCCGCAAACATTAAAGAACTCAGCAAGTAGCTCCTCTGCTGACAGCGCATGGGTAAAGACAAGGTGAAGCTGGTGGTTTAAGCAGTGGACATATGGGATCTCTCGGCCAAGCTTGTCCTGTAGTAGTTGCTGGACCCCTCCGTGCCTCCCAGACATCACTGATGCACCATCATAACACTGACTCAGTATTTTGGTAGCGCTCAACCCAGCTGTGGATAGTTCACCTAAGATAATGTCTGTGAGTGTCCCTACGTCCCCGGCTTCGACTGTGGCCATGGTAAGTAAACGCTCAGTCACCTCCTTACTCTCCTCAGATATAAAGTGAACAACAATGGAAATGTTCTTACAGCCAGTGGAATCACGAGTTCAACTTTGATTGTGAACCACTGTGTGCTTATGTCACTTACAATGGCATCTGTAACTACACTGCTCATTGCTTCAATCAGTTCGTTTTATATGTCATGACTGGTATAAGTTGCATTACGAGGAATGGTTTTGACGACTTTGGCCAGCTGCGAGCATTTTTGGAAATTATACTGGTAAAGAGAAAGTAACAGTCCACTGCCTCCTTCTCCCATACTATCAAATGCATCCAACGTACCTCTCAAAGGTAACTTATTTGTTGCTAGAAATGCCAGAATATCTATAATGGAGGACATGTAGTATTGGTTTCTATCCAGTTGTTCTGTTTTGACCAATGCGAAAATCTTAGTGCCAGTAGCGCTACGTTTCTCTCGCTCCCTCCATATGGCCTCACACATCAGTGATGGGGAATTGATAATGGCGGACAATTTAATCTTGAAGAAATCAAAGAATGCGCCAATATGGCAACACTTTGGCTTTGAGCCAGACGAAGGAGGCAACCCTTGTTTGCACTGACTGAGTAAGCTAAACATGCAAATTTATTTGTAAGGAATATAAGAAACAACATGTTACTGTCACTCTGTTGTCTTATGGTCACTTGTTATTTTAAATGAGTCAATTGCGCCTCCAAGTGGCGAAAATCCGGTATTACCGACTTGATGCGGTTTTTCACAAAAACCTAAACGTTTTTTTGTTTTTTTTTCTCATACCGACCCAACCCTCGCCAGCAGTATGTTTATTGGGTTCATATAGCAGTCTGTAATGATTTGGTACGCCGAACAATAACTCGAATGCTAATGCTAGTTTGCTAACTAGCTAATTTGCGGTCGTCATTTCTGGTGAGTGCACAATTTCAACTACCCTGTTGAAATTTGCACACTATGCCAATGAGTACATAGTGCACATAGTATACTACATAGAAGTGAACTACACAGAAGTATGTGATTTGAGACACACCATGAGTGTGTCTCAAATCTCTTACTTCTGTTAGCACAGTTGAATGTGGTACACTATGAACACAATGTATGTCTTGTGTGGTGCACTAATTGCAATATGGTAGTGTGGTCTCAAATTGTGTACTGCCATTTTGCAATTACTGGAAGTAATAACAGCTTCTTCTTTTTTTTAACAGCCTCTTCGCCTCTACATTACTGACAGCTTTTTTTCAACAACAGTATTGGTACTTAGTGCAAATAACATTACTTGCATCTGTATAATGCGGTGGTGCTGTGCTGTAGCCAGCATAGGCTCCTTGTTGTCCCCAGCCACCATGTCAAAAGTTGAGAGGTTTGTGACCTAGCATATGTCATGACAAAGATGGCAACCGTTGAGGGGGAGGGGTATCCATTATTCCACACTCAACATTTGGACCATTTTGAGTACACCAGTGGTACACTGCATTCACCCGTACCATGCAGTGTGATAAGATAAGAGTGATAAGAGTGAGGCGGGAGATTAGAGCAAAACTTGATCTTGATCAAATGTTGGTCTGGTAACTGAACAAGGGTGGGGCAGGGGACCTCTGGCAGATGGCCTAAACGGCTGGACAGGGGCGGAGCAGAGAACCTCGGGTGGACAGACTGAGGGCCGGACAACTGAGCAGAACCACACAGGAGGATGATCAGGACGCTGGAGCGATCTGAAGGGCGACCAGGATGCAGAGCAGACGGGCAGAGCAGATCTTGAGGGCGGCCAGGAGGCAGAGCAGATGGCCGAAGCAGATCCGGAGGGTGACCAGCAGGTTGAGAGTGCTGTAGTGACACAGTAACAGGAACTGACAGGACTGACATCTGCTGGGATCACCGACGCCGGAACAGGAGTGATGTCTGCCGGGACCCCTGATGCCTCAACAGGAGTGGCATCAGCCAGGACAACAGATTGAGGGACTTACTAGATGCTGGGTAACTGGGACTGAGGCTTGGCCTGGTTGCTGGCAGGCTGGTTCCCGAGAACGGGTTGACAGCTGGGGTTTGCTCAAGTTGTGAAGGCTGCATGCTAACAACCCCCAGCCTAACTGACTCACGTGCAGGTTAAGAATCAGGGGTGCTCACGAAGTCCTTAATCCAATTCTTAAGCCCAGGCCTCAAGGAAACCTCCTGGTGTGCTGATGGCAAGGCTGCCTCTGTGTCATAATTACTTGTGGCATATCTCCAGTCATTTTTTAAACACATAATATTAAATGTCACCTCATAAAGGGCTGTGGCTGGGTCCATGAATGTTTGGATCCCTCTGCAGTGTCTCCACGATGAGGGAGAGTGTGCTGGGTACATTTCTGGCCAGATTGTACTGTCATGGGGTATGATTGCACCCAAATGCAGCACACTGAGGCAGGCAGATAGTTGGTAATAACCTTTATTGCCAACACAGATATTCAACAGTTCTGGGATCTTTGGGTTTATCTTGATCGTAGGGCCAGTGGTGAGTGAATGTGTTAAGAGCAGGCAGACAATGCTTGAAAGCGGTCTGAGAGATGTGGACTGTACCGTTAGTGCAGGGGGGGTCTATCATGAGGCTGGTAGTGGGGTGAAGTCAGACATACCTAGCGGAACCAGGAGAACTGAGGGATGCAGGACTGGTGTTGCACCATGCAGCCATAGAGCTAAGCAGACGGGAACCAGGAAAGGGGCAGGCAGGAATCAGAGTCACAAACAGAAGGATGAGGTAATTACCAGGCAGAAATGAGGGAAGCAGGCCAGGAACAAGCATGGTCGGTACCAGGGAATCAAGCCAAGGGTGAGTGCCGGAATGTCTTGCATGGAGTTCGAAGAACAATCTGGCAAAGAGTGTGTGTGCTGTAGAGGCTTGTATACTAATTGGCTGATGAGCTGCAGCTGTGGAGGCAGGTGAGACGAGTTGTCATGATGAGCGGGGGGTGGTTGGCTTGCAGGCTTAGTTCAAACAATTTCGTTGTAACATCTGTGACAATGACAATAAAGGAATTCTGATTCTGAAGGGTGCAGGTGAATGGAAATTTACCAGGAGCAGGTGAGGGAGAGAAGCAGATTGTGACACCTCATGTTATCTTGGTAAGGTTAGGTTATTTCTAAATGCAGAACTGTCAAACTGTCACTGGTAAACAAACCAAATTGAGTTCAGTGCAAAGAACATATCTAAGTCTGGAGTTATCTTACTGCCATCAGAAACATGGAACAGCATGCTCAACAGTGAGTGAAGCAGGAGCCACAGCTACTACGCTAGAGTTTGGATTTCATATGTGAATGCACAATGCCCATTTCCTCCCCTCAAAAATTAACAAAGGTGGCTAACATACTAGCTTATTAGCCACCAGGATTCACCATGCTTTATTTTACATTATGATTATTAGTCATGTTGTTATCAGTTAATTGAGTGAATGTCCTGTTACTCTCTTATATGTTAATAAGATCATGAGTCATGATCAGGAGTCTTTAGATTCAGAACAGAGATATCCAGTCAGCACAGGACATTGGCTTAATAAAAGAGAGAACAGCCCCTCAGTATCTGTAAAATATGCTGACAGGATCATAGAAAGCTTACCAGACTCTAGGGTCGGTACATTTGAAAGAGGAAGTCTAAAGGTGCAATCAAAGCAATACTGGAAAAAAGGCTGATCATTTTGAATTAAAATGAGAACTATGCTGTGTATTAGTATACTGTGCATACATGCAGAGTAATCCAGCATGATCCATTTTTACCAGAAATTGATCAGTTTGCACTTTAAAGCATTAACCTGAAATCATTGCAGTTGAAAAGTCATTTCACTCCTACATACAGTAAATGTCTGCAGGTTTTATTGCTGGCAAAAAGTGAACGTTGTGTCCAGCAGCCACCATATGCTCAGTGCAAGTGTCCTTGAATGTCCACTAAACCCCCTCAGGCAGTGTCAGCAGTTACGGAGAAATCTGCCATATGTCATTTTGCTATACACAGGACAGGTGCAATCTGTATACTGTATGTGTAGGTACACAAATTGGGACCCAAACACAGGCTAAGCAACAAGACAAATATTAATAAAGGACTTTAATCATTGGTGAGGTAAGCTTATGAGCAGCGTGTTCTCTAAAGATAGATGACCTCAACAGCTGACTTTAGGTAGTTTTTCTGTCTGCTCCTCACTCAACTATGTCTGCATTACTTTTTTTTCTTCGAACCATAACTGAATTAACAAATGTAATTGTAAAATTGCTCGCCTTTTCTTTCTTTAAATATGCACAGTGACTAATTAGAGGTTGAAGTGCAGCTGAGGAGGCAGGCAGAAACTCACAGGACTAATGACGGAATGAGCAATAGTTGCACAGATCAGTAGAATCCACTGAGGAAGATGCAGAAGACTGTACAGGTGGGCTCTGATAAACACACACTACAAATATGCTAGTTGTGTCCTAACTCAGGGACAAGATCCGCTGAGGTCCCAATTCCCAGACTGCATATGTCATAACAAACTAACAAGACCTTGTCCTTCAAACACTCTTCTAATGTGGCTGAGAAATGTACCCTTCATTGACGGAATTTCGAGGACAAAACTTTTTTAAAACACAAAGTTGCTAAATAGCAGTGCACACGCGCCAACACACACACGCACACACAGTACAATGAGAGACAGCATTTACTAAAAACCCACTATAGTTATTTTTGTTGTGTTATGTTTTTGTTTGTTTTAGTTTTGTCTAAGTAGATACAGTCCTAACATTAGGCAAATCCGATGGACTGGGTAGGACTATTCTAGAGCAGCAATTCGGAACTGGTTTTTACACTTGTTGTTCTGAATTTTACAGGAGGCTAATGGAGATGTAAGAACGGGTGTAATATTGGACCGATGGCTTGTTCTAGTCAATAGCTGTGTCAGAAATGGCAACCCAATATTGCAATCTATGTAGTAAAATGGCATGACTGATGGTGTTACAAACAACAGTTCAATCAAGCAGAATGAGGATAGAATATTCACCTTTGTCTACATGCATTAAAATGCTGTTAGTCACTCTTTGTATTGCAGAGTTGGTCTGTGACATTTCTTTTGAAGATTTTTGGATGACAGTCTTAGTTGGGAGACAGGTCTATAATTCTCTAACAGGGCTGTGTTGAGAAAGGGCTTTTTGAGAAGTGGCTGAACACTGGCAGTTTTGAAATAGCCAGGTACTGACTCAGATGTGAGAGAGAAGTTAATAATACAGAGCGGGCTCAGACCTAAGACAGGAAGGATGGATTTTAGGAATTTTGTGGGTACTGTATCACAAGGACTGGAGAAGGGATGCATATGAGCTACATTGTTTAAAAGAGTTTGTAAGGAGAAAGGAGCAAATTTAGACAATAAATTAGGACGGTTGGATGGAGTAAAGGGTAAAACGGGTAGCTGAAAGTTTGACCTCGGACCATCATTCTTGGCAACAAAAAAAAAAGCGGTAGTCCTCAGTTGCTGTTAAAACTTGTCACGTGTAATCGGACAAGCCAGTGAAGAGTGTATTCACTGGTTGGGTATGCTATTAATTAAGCGGTTATAGAATTCAGGTTTTAGTAGTGTTGTGGTTATCTGGTGACATGTAAACATGATTCTGGTTTCATAAACCTGGATAAGACTTTAATACATATCCTTGTTACTGAACATTCTTTGTTAGAACAGAACATACAGCAGTGGCTTAAATGGTGAGAATTCAAGACATACCTACAGGCAGATGATCTGAAACCTTGATACAATTATGATCATGAATAAAGGGATATGAATACTCTGGATATTCCAATCCCGTGGAACACTAAAAACAGAGTATGATGAAAAATGAGATAAGACTGAAAACCAGGATACTTGTGCATATAAGCTCATACCTAAATACAATTGCCGCTTCATTTACCACTGGTCCTTAATGTGTTTGTAATGTGTCACAACTTTCACCATTAACTCAAATATAATAAAACTAGTTTCCTTTTGGGATTTAATTATTCATTTATTTATTTATTATGTCAGCTGAATATTTTCAAGTTGATAAGTGCTGCTTAAACATAGTCCACTGTTTGTCTTTGTAAGACTAAATTGTCTTATTTTGGGAGGAAGCACGGGTTTACTCTATCAGCTCCTCCATTTTACCTGTTACCTATCTTTTAATGCCTTGTTTCCAACTTTCCATGTGCCTAGGTTTAGGAAAAAAAAACAAGGTTTGGCTCTACAATCTTATGGGAAGTGAACAACAGCCTCCCGGGTGAAAATTGGTGGTTGTCCATCACCATACCCACCCACCCTACTCTGACTTCCACCCCTTTTGTTGTCCAGCCACATTTCCCCCTGATATAGAATAACACACTAAGGAACATGTTTCTTTAGAAACATACGTATGTAAAAAGTAAATACTATTAACAATTGAATATAAAATCTGAATACAAACAACAATAATAGTAATGATATAAAAATATGTACACTGTAAACATGAATAGGGTTTTTAGATCTTGTAAATCTCTTGACATGTCATAACAGGAAGGCAACAGCCTGCACAATGTTATTGCTTGCACCTGTTCCGAACAGGTGCAAGCAATAACATTGTGCATTTAGGTTCACACCTATGTGCTTCCTGGTATGGCAGTTAAAAATATCTGCCTTCAAACAGGTCTCTTCTCAAATAAAACTGTCCAATAATTTAAAGGGATAGTGCACCCAAAAATGAAAAATCAGCCATTATCTACTCACAGATTTGCCGATGGAGGCCCTGGTGAAGTTTTAGAGTCCTCACATCCCTTGCGGAGATCGGCGGGTGGAGCGGCTAGCACACTTAATGGCAGACAGCGCCCCAGACTAACGTCCAAGAACACAAAATTGAATCCACAAAGTATAGCCATACTGCCCATCCGTAGTGATCCAAGTGTGCTGAAGCCCCGACATAAAAAGTTGTTTCGAAAAACGTCATGAACTCTGTTTTTAGCCTCAGTCTCAGCAGCAGTATCGTCAGTACTGATATCCAGATTCTCAAGTGCAGGCATCGCCAGTTCCCAGTCTGAGCAGCAAAGACTTTCCTCATCCGTTGGCATTGCTTTGCATTTGAAACAACTACACCACCAGGTTTCCAGTGCTCGACTCTGGTATTCTGCTGCTGACTGAGAGTTCGTCCAGTAGCCTGAGTTCCGCGTCCGTATACTCGCGCTCAAACAAATACAGCTCAACAAAGAAATGCTGTTCCTCCTCAATTTCAAAGTCTTCAGACATGTTGGGCTGTCCTTTGCTAAAAGACCGCAGTGCAAATTATCTTTTAGCTCTGTGGTTACTGTTGTCTCCCCCTGCGGTGCACGTGTCACATGATAAAAACACGGATGAGCTAAGCTCATGCTTTCACTGGCCTTGCACAAGCGCGCGCACGTGAACGCGGAGCACAGAGAAGCAGTTAGAGCTTTTTATGTCGGGGCTGCAGCACACTTGGATCACTACGGATGGGCAGTATGGAGATACTTTGTGGATTCAATTTTGTGTTCTTGGACGTTAGTCTGGGGCGCCGTCTGCCATTAGGTGTGCTAGCCGCTCCCCCTGCCGATCTCCGCAAGGGATGTGAGGACTCTAAATCTTCACCAGGGCCTCCATCGGCATTTGGGTGAGTAGATAATGGCTGATTTTTCATTGTTGGGTGCTCTATCCCTTTAAAGATAATGATTTAACTTGATAACATGTATTCCTGACTGTCTTGGGACTTTTCTGAGTTCAGTGAATTTAATTACCGAATGGAAATTGGATTTATAAAAGGCAGAGGGTGGGGTTAAATTCATTACTTAGATGAAGTCCCAACATAATATTAGACTTGTACAAACCAGGATCATGATGGCTGTACGTGGCTAACACTGTGCTGCTTTTCTTTCTTTTCAAAAAGTTCCCTCTTTCTAATCTCTTGACTGCCCTTATTACCAGGTTTCAGAGAGCAAAATGTTGTATTTTGTTCAGGGGTGTCGAAGGTTAATTATACAGTGTGTGTGTGTGTGTGTGTGTGTGTGTGTGTGTGTGTGTGTGTGTGTGTGTGTGTGTGTGTGTGTGTGTGCGTGTGTGTGCGTGCGTGCGCACACCGCTATTTAGCAGTGTAGTTGGGCATAGTAACATTGGACCTGTTTTATATTCAGGCCTAAGCAGCTCTTTCACTGCTGCTTTATTCTTTATTCAAAGTCAGTCTGTCTCTGAACTCTGTCTTCATTTATCACTGCTGTGTTAGACTTGTGATTGCTACTGTGGCAAGTCACACTATCCTCAAACACACCCAAACATGACCACGCACAAAACCTAAAAACATAAACACAGAGAGAAAAATAGCAAACTCTGTTGTATTGTCAGTGGTAAGAGACAGATGCTGAGCTGTCATTTGAGATCGTCTTTTAGAGTCAGACGTGATAGGGGTGTAAGGATCTGTGGATCTGGATTGATGTATGGATTCAGTGATCAACAATGTATATCACTGATACAAAGTGAAAACAGCAATCCATATCATAATCGTTTGATTGCGGATTTATTTTGAAATTCTGTGTCACTGTAAAAAACAGCAGGCAGATGGCAAGCAGCCAAGAGAATGACAAGGAGTATAAAATTATTTGCTTGGGAATAAACCAGCAGTGTTAAAATATTTTCAATTTTGGATGAAATACAGGTCAACTGAGAAAGCATGTGCCATATGTAAATAATGCTGTTATGAAATAAAACAGGATGTACCTGCCTGGCTGGGCGTCTCTGCTAACACTGGCTGACTGGCCCAAAGCATGATTGATCCACACCCATGTTTAACAGTTGGACAGGTGTCCTTTTCGTGAAAGTCTGCATCCTTTTTTCTCCAAACTTACCTTTGTTAATTGCGTCCAGAAAGGTCTATTTTAACGTCATCAGTCCACAAGACCTGTTTCCAAAAAGCATCAGGCTTGTTTAGATGTTCCTTTGCAAATTTCTGACTGAGTGTTGTGGTGAGAACACAGGAAAGGTTTTCTTCTGATGACTCTTCCATAAAGATCATATGTGTACAGGTGTTGCTGCACAGTAGAACAGTGCACCACCGCTCCAGAGTCTCCTTAATCATAATATGCAGGTCTTTTGCAGTCACACAGGTTTTGATGTACCTTTCTATCAATATTATGGGCAGCTCTCTTCTTGTCTTCCAGACCTCCACAGTCCCTGATAACTGCTATTTCTTAATTACATTATGAACTAAGGAAACAGCTACCTGACAACTTTGCTGTCCACCTATAGTCTTCTCCTGCTTTTTGGGCATCATTTATCTTAGTTTTCAGAGTGCTAGGCAGCTGTTTAGAGGAGCCCATGGCTGCTGATTGTTGAGGCTCTAAAATTTGCATCACCTGTCATTTCCTAACGATGATTGTGAGCAAACCAGAGCCCTAACAACGTAATTAAGGTCTGACACCCTGATAAAAGTTGTCTGAGAGCTCAAATGTCTTCGAGTGTCCAAACTTTTGTACAGTGCTCCTTTTATTTTTTTGACTCTAAAATTGTACAAAACAAAATAATATTCTAATCTTGCTTAAAATATTGAAAAGCATGTTTCATCTTTAACTTCATGCCTTTTGGAAATCAGTTCATCTTCCACCAACATATCCATTCAGAGTGACTGAAATTTTGACCAAGAGTGCCCAAATATTTGCACTGTATTATTGACCTGAATTTAAACTTTTGTTAAATGGTGTTGCTTTTAATACATGTTTTACAGCAGATTAGTTATTTGTGGAGTCAAAATTTTTGAGGAAATAAATAGAGATGTTGAGCCTTTTAATTGATGATCAGTAGATGTGTACTTGTAAATCACTGTTAAACCTGTCAAACACTGCTGGCAAAATGACAGTTTGTGAGTGTGTAGAAATTATTTGTAGTTGCAGAAAAAAAATGTCTAAATGAAATTTTTATACAACCTGTCACGTCTAATTTCTGATACATAAATTAACATCACTGGATTAGTCAATGAATTTAAAAAAACATATAGAAAACATATGGACTAAAAGTAATGACTAAGATTTCATGAATTTCCATTGATTAAAATTAAACTAAAGCTATGAATGATTAAATTGAGTAAAATGTGACTAAAGCTAATAAGCATTTTTGTACAAAAGCTAAGATTAAATCTAAAATAGCTGTCTTAACACTAGTGGACCACAGCATGGGCGGTTACTATAAAGCAACAGCCTACAAGAGGCTGACTAAAAAATGACTAAATTACAAGCTGAAGGAGTTGAAAGGATCCAATTTCACTGGAGTTGCACCTTGTATGATTCCATGTGACAAATAAATTAATTTATATATTGAAATACAGCTCAGGCCTGAATATTACCTCTCATCCTACACATGACTCCATTAGAGTACAGACACTTTAACTGGATGTTTCCATGTGTGTAAACATTTTTTGAATATACATATGAATGTAAACCCACTGTTGTATATAAACATCCATAAACTGTCTTAGTAAGCTCACACTCATATGACCAATATGCCAGTAAGTTGGCATACATGTCTGCTTTTTTTTAGCTGCACAGATTTGTGTGGGTGATTCATAGAGTTGCATTCTAACTGAGTAAGCCAGTGAAGTGTTAATTGAAAGATACTCTTTTTCTTCTTTTATCTCCCAGGCCCAGGTGGCTGCCATTGCTTATGTCATCTTTCTTCAGATTCCAAACCAACTAGAAATAAATTGTTAATTTTTCATTAAATGAATAAAGGGTCATCACTACAGTGTCAGTATCTGTCACACGAGGAATACTTATACTTATTTGTATGAAAATGCTGCAGATGTCTTTAATTGGGGGTTTGACGTACATCTTGAACAACGCTGCACCAGAATCGACTTCTGTCTGGCTACCAGTGATTGAACTCTCTGATGATGTCCCTTCCTATTTTCTCCCTTCTGTTTTGTACTATATAGCACTGCATAGAGCACTCAGTGATGTGTTGAATCTTCTTTATTGGCAGCCTCCATCATCACTTAGATTCCACCTTAACACCAGCCCTGGCACCTGAATAAAGATTTCCTATCATGGAGCCTGAGCACAGGCGCCACGCTCTTAAAATGTGACAAATGCAAATGGGACGAGAGAAATCAAATGTGACTAACGTGTATGGAAACAGAGAAAATCAATTGTCTCCTGAACAAATGGATGAGCTATTAAAATGATTGTGTGCTACAGGAATATATTATCCTCAGCAGCTGCCAGCAGAGGCAACAGCGACTCATATTCCAAGTCTGCTTGGCCCAAGAATGCACACAGAGCTCCTACTAAGGCAATTATATCCACACTCTGCATGAGCAGAACATGTGATTTATCTGCCTGTTCTCATGCTAATAGCCTTTACACATTATCATTATAACAAGCATAAAACATGTAATAAAAATGTGGCTACAGAAAGACATAAGTGGATTTTTTAAAGTGGACCAGAAATGCATAGTTTGCCAAAGTTAATTTGTCTGTTTGTCTTTCAGAGGAGATGGTGCAAGACGCTAAAGACTGGGCTTTGAAGCAGCATTACCATTTTCCAACTTTAATAATACAAAAGCTTTTGACTGAATACTCTGAAATTTCAACTGGGGAGTTAGGGACCAGACTTTGAACTGTTGTTTCAAATCACGATGAAGAGACGTTTCTTTTCCTCACCCCATTCGTCAGAGAGTATAAAGAATTTAGCTTAGATGCCAAACAGACAAGATATGAAACATTTAAAAAAGGCTTTTATGAAATAATTTCTGCTGGCTGAAGTTTGGATAAACAGTTTTTTATTGTTCTCTGTGGGATAGTGAGAGGATTCGATCCGCTCATCAGATAAAGACAATCCCAGGGCTTCAAATGCAGCCTGTTAACACTTCAAAACAATCAGAGCATCTCTGCAGGCATGGTAAAGGTTACACAGCATGGAAATAACACAGATATTCTTGTTTTTTGAAGTTCCTGACCTGCTTTTTCTTAATAATTTCCCCAAAAAATAAATACAGATGATGTACATGATATCCATGCTCAGTCATATTAGCTGGAAGGAAATGCCAAAGGGAGGCTCCTCTGCTTTAAAACAGGCTTCATCTCCACATGATTTTGATGAGATGGTAACCTTCTGAAATGACAGGTTTAATGGAGTCTGAAACATGGATCATTAAAGTTTTAATAAACTAAATCACAAAATGGAATCGTGGCCCACTGTGCTGAATGACCAGTGTCCTTTAGAAGAATTGAGACGTCATACATTCTCCCTGTTTGTCTTGATAAATTCAGATGTCAGGTTCCAACTCTGGTGGGAAATCTTCTCTGCTCAAAAAGTAATGAAACAACGAACAAGAAAGGAAAGCAAACTGTCTCCTAAACAGCACAGAGCTCGCAGTGGCTCTGTAGTCAGGAAACATAGTTCATGTGCCCAGGACAAATAGATTGTTGTAATTTTTGTGGAATTATTCATTTTCTTTAGCCATGTAAACAGCTAAGTGGGAATAATGTCTTTTTTTGGATGAGAGCAAAAACTGGAGTGTTTTTTGCATCTGAATGTCGTCCATGAGTCCAAACTGGTAGACAAGATGTATTCTCTGATGAAGGTCTGATAACCCGAAAGCACAGAATAAAGGGAAACACTGCATAGATGTTAGCGTGCAGAAATCTTTTGCCACCAGATTGGAATTAGATCTTGTAAAATCCTGTCTGCCATAATACCTTTTAACTGTTGAATTCTACCTTCAGCCGGGAGCCAATTCAACTCTTTGAAATGGTTTTGATAAAACTTCTTACTACTTTTTTTCATATTGTACTTTGTTGTATTGCTTCTTATTAAACTGAAAGATTTGAGTAACACCACTTTTGTAGAGACAGACACATGTCCTCTGAGAAAAGGAGGGGGGTGGGGGGTAGGGGGTCTTCACTGGAACTGCATGTCATCAGGGGTACAGGTTTGTCAGAAAAGACAAAGAGACAAAAAGGCATACATAAACACACTGTTGTGTGGATCAACACACATATGCAAACAGAGACACACTCAACGTCACTTGAGACATGAGGCACCGTCACAATCAGGCATGTCTCCCAAACCACAGGGAGTCCTTCCAACAGCTTGGCTTATAGATGAAGGTCTCTGTGAGCACACACATACAAAAATGCACACACTCATGCACACGCATAAGAGCACAGCAGCACATACACCGCCTCCTGCTGCTGCTCCTGGCGAGCTATGAGACGTGGCCTGCTGACTAGAGAATAGCAGAACTGTGTGTTTGGGCCATCTGCTGCTGAGACTGATATAGATGTCACACACACACATACACACACACACCAGTACACACACACTCACACTTGACTCAGACTACAAGCACACAGAAATTTTGTCCACACACTTGCAGATAGACACGTAAAAAAAGATTATGGTGATTGTTACCCATTTATATCCTGTCTATATACGGTATAGCCAGCAGTTTTAATCAGGACAGTTCAAGGAGTAGACCAAAATTTTACTTTTACTTTGTTTCTGGGACTGAGTGTTATGACTGCAATTTACAAACCGCCAAGTCAGAAACACGAGATTTTTATGTAGGGCTTCAAGGTACAGTGTTATTATAATATATATAATATAGCAGTATATACAGTACATTGAAGTTGGGTGTAATTACAGTGCAGATGATAGATTTTGGCAACCTAATTGCCAGAATAAATGTTGCCATTATATATTGCATTATACTTGTACCTTATTATGAAGCTATATTACAACTTTAAGTTTTAGTATGTCTCAACAACACCCCGGTTAATGTTTTGCAAAAAGACTTGCTTTAGGCTTAAAGTATCTACTTTTGGTGGTATGTCCTGGCTGAAAATGCAGCATTTTTCTGTGGCACTATCCTGTCTGGAAATATAACAATGTCTCAGTAAAAACCAATCACTTTTTGTGGCACTATCCTGGATGGAAACGCAATAGCGTCTTGACAACAAACAGCCACTTTTAATGCCACTCGGGGTGGAAGCCCTACCCAAACAGAAATGCTCCTTGTAAACACCTCAACCTGAATGAAAACAGCCAGCCTGAAAGAAAATCTAATCGAGTGCAAAGGGGTGTAATATTCCTTTTCAGAACCCGTATGGAGGAATTTTTTTTCTGTCTTGTATACGCCTCCTACCCGATTCCAGCCATTCGTTCTTTCTGCGCATGCTTGTTTCCTTGCCCTTCTGGCGCGATGACGTACACAGCGTGCATAGCAACGGGCTGAGATAGAGAAGTCGTACTCGTTGCACTCACCGGTTTCCATTCGCCACGTCACGGTCCTCTTTCTCCCTTCTTCGACCTTCTACCTCTCTTCTCCTCCTCACCAAACGAAGTATTAGCAGAACGAGGTTGTTGTCGTACTGCTGCTTCAAGAATATAAGCAAAACAAGCCCGAAAACGACGTCGTCAAGCATCTTGTTATGTGGAGTGAGAACTACAGTGCTTTCTTCCGGTACACGTAACATCCGCCCCGCCCCCTATCCAATCAGAAACCTTCCCTGCCCCAAACCTTGCGCAGACCCAAATAAAGGTGATTAAACTGATCTCCCGTGTAAACCCTCATTCAGAATGAATATTTTCCTAAACTTTAATTCCGAATGATTTCATTCAGATTTATTTCATTCTGAATGAGAAGCCATCATGTAACCGTACCCAATGTCTCAACTTCACCCAATACATTATCTTCTCAACATGCAACCGTGGTCACATTCTGGGCTTGATCTGCTCCACTAATCTCAACATTCAACAGTTATCCAGCCAAAATCTGCACATCTCTGTCCACTTGGCTATCACTATGGACATAGACATCCCTGTCCCCACCACAAAAAACAACTGGACCATAACTTTCAGAAATCCTAAATCGCTCTCTCTCTCAGCTCTCTCGGCCTCACTCACCCATTTTCTGTCTGCCTCACCTCCCCCGCCCTCCGATGACCCCGCTGACCTGGTAAACTATTACAACAGCACACTCTCCTCCTGCTTGGATCAGCTCGCCCCCACACCAAAACAAAAACTGTCTCATTCACTCACTCTGCCCCCTGGTACACCCCCGCAATTCGCCAAATAAAGAAGAAGAAATGACAACTTGAAAGACTCTGCAAGAAAACCAGTTTATCAGTTCACCTCCTAGCCTACACTGACCACCTACAGCAATACAAAGATACACTCAACGCTGCCCAGTCCACCCACTACTCCCACCTCATCCACTCCAGCAACCCCAAGGCTCTGTTGTCCACCATAAACTCCCTCCTCAAACCACATGACAACATCTCCTCATCATTCACCACTGAAAAGTGCCTGTCCTTCTTAACGTTCTTCCAAACAAAAATAAACACCATCTACAGTAACCTCACCACCTCCAGGATCCCCCCCATCTCCCCACCTGCCTCACCACCCATCACCATTCAGCCCCTGTCCCACTTCTCTCCAGTATCCCTAGCACAGTTAACAACCATCATGACCGGAATAAAAAACCTTCACCTGCCCTCTGGATCCCATACCATCCAAACTCATCCTCCTTGTCATCTCCCCACTCATATTGGTATTATGAACGCCTCCCTCAGCTATGGTTCTGTCCTCCAAACCCTCAAACTGGCTGCCATCACACCAATCATCAAAAAACCCGGTTTAAACCCTGATAATCCAAGTAACTTCCGCCCCATCTCAAAACTCCTCTTCCTGTCAAAAATCCTGGAACGTGCTGTCACCTCACCTCAGAACCCACCTCACCCCCAATAACCTGTTCAAATCTTTCCAATCCAGTCCCGTTCCAAACATAGCACGGAAACAGCCCTTCTAAAAGTCACCAATGACCTCCTGCTCTCCTTAGACTGCAGACACTTCAACATTCTCATCGTCCTTGACCTCACAGCAGCCTTCGACACCATCAATCACTCCATCCTGCTCTCCTGACTGGAGTCATCTCTCCACATCACCAGCACAGCACTCTCCTGGATTCCCTCCTACCTCACCAACCGACACCAGTTCATCAGTATTAACAACTGCACCGCCCCCCACCGCTCTCCTGTCCCAAAGTGTTACCCAGGGGTTAGTGCTTTTTATTTGAAATTCTTTATTAGGAATAACATTATTAGGTCGGTGCTTGGTCCCCTCCTCTTCATCCTCTACATGCTCCCCCTTGGCAAGATCATCCATCGTCACAGCCTCCAGTTCCACTGCTACGCCGACGACATCCAACTGTACATCTCCATCAAAGCCATCACCAACACCACCCGCTCCACACTCACCAACTGTCTCACTGAAATAAAATCATGGATGCAAACAAACTATCTCCAACTGAACAGTGACAAATCGGACATAATCATCATTGACGCCACATCCCGCACCAAAGCCACCCACAACCACCAACCGATAACTGCACTCTGTCTCCCACACCACACACCCGCAGCCTAGGAATCATCTTCGACAGCCAGCTAAGGTTTGACCACCACATCAAATCACATCACCAGGACTGCCTTCTTCTACCTCAAGAACATCGCCCGTCTCCGCCCCTCACTCACCTTCTTTGCTGCAGCAACCCTCATTCATGCATTTATCACATCCAGACTGGACTATTGCAATAGCATCCTCTATGGCTCATCATTCAAACTCCTCAATAAACTTCAATACATCCAGAACTCCGCTGCCCGCCTACTCACCCACACCCCATCCCGAAACCACATCACTCACTCCGCAAACCCATCTGTATCTGCACACATCCCCCCAACATTCAAGACCATGCTCAAAACTCATCTCTTTAAATTAGCTTTTAATGTATAAGTTTGTGTGTTTCATACTGTTTTATTGCGTTTTCAAGTTTTATTTTATTCTGACTTAGCTCTATTTTATGATATTTAAAAACTGTAAAGTGTCTTTGAGCATTTGTAAAAGTGCTTACAAATGAAATGCATTATTAGAAATATCAATGACTTCAATGACTTTTGCTGGTATAATGGCAATGTCCTGTCAAGGTAACCAAAAACACACTCCATAGTCAAAATAACAGGAGGTTTTTTTTTTTGTATGTATTTAGTTGTATTTTTTCCACTTTGGACAGGGTAGCCATAATCTCACTGCTTCCAGTCTTTATCTCAAAGTGAAGCCAACCACATCCTGACTCAAGCTCCGTACTAACACAGAGACATGAGATTGAGATCACTCCTCTCATCTCACTCTATGAAAGTGTATTTTTTATATCATGAAACTATTTCTTCAAAATAAAATCACAAAAAAGGAATCTAGCCACGGAGAGGGAAGGACAGACTACATAAATGGAAAATGAGAGAAAGAATATTGCAAATACTAAGACTTTCACGACTTAATTTCTTTATAAATGCTTTAAAAATTAACGCATACATCTGAGTTATAAAACACCCACTCTACTAATTCTTGCTTTAATGGCCCTATTAAATGGGAAATTGTGACATTTTGAAAGGTATAATTGTGTGTGTGTGTGTGTGTCACAATGAGAATTGCATCATTTAGTGGTTCTGTGTAAGCTGCATATTTGAGAACATATCTTTTTATTGAGATACCTTATCTGCTCAGGCTCAGGTATTCTTCAGTGCTGGATAGCATATTTGTTCTTCACCCAGAGGCTGAAATAACAGCCAGTCCATGGAAACGTCTTTATTGCTGAACTCTGGAGTCCAGTCTTCTCCGAGTCAGAACAATAAAGAGAGTAAACACCAAGCGCCAAACAAGCCATCAGAGGAGACTCAAATAAGGCCTGGATCAAATTTTATTGACATGTCTTTCATGCAATTAGGAAAACGGGATTGACAGAGACTGGCAGCTCCTCTGAGGAGTTTAGTGTGTTTATGTGCATGTGTGTGCATGTGTGTGCATGTGTGTGCGAGAGAGAGAGAGAGAGAGAGAGAGAGAGAGAGAGAGAGAGAGAGAGAGAGAGAGAGAGAGAGAGAGAGAGAGAGAGAGAGAGAGAGAGAGAGAAGACAGAAGAAGAGGTTCATGTTGAATACTCACCAAGCTCTGGGAAAACTGAAGAAAATAGACAGAAAGCTATCATGTGGTCTTTCATTTAAAGCCTTGAGATGTGAATGAAGCTGTCATAGTTATGAAATTCATTCACTGTAAAATATTAGAGAGATACAAAATCTACAATTTTGCCTCCTGTGCTTAGTAGCAACACCAGTTCAAGCCAGCTTAGCCATTGTTAGCAATACCAGATGAAAATATTGCATTATGCTGTATTTGCACATACAAACACAGTAGCAACATGTCCACAGATAAAAGGTGGACAGGACTGTGTAACTGTTTTAATGAGACACTAATAGTCAGAAGTGTTAATAAACAGTATGATACCGTGGCTTTGACTACTGTTGATATGCGTGGCCATATTTGATTTTGAGATCAGAGTTGGTGAGGGTCCTCTGACTTTCTAAGTTGGAAGTCTGACTTCAGGGGGTGTTCCATTTGTGTGTACAGTATGGTGTCCTTTACAAGCTTTGTAATAAGTAAGTAAGATAAGTAAAGTAAAATTTATGTATGTAGCGCTTTATAGACACATAGGTCACAAAGTACTTCACAAGGGCATTATACGACGGGACAGAAAACACAGAAGACAAAGTGACTATGTTAGCCATGTAACATTGTGTTCACACAGGATGTGTATTAAAGAATTTGTGCAAGTGAATTATATGTAAAGTCAATGTACAGACATAATTAGACGCAGATTCTTGCAGGGCAGTGCAATGGACACAGTGGATGTGATGCGAATGATGCAAAGGACACTAATTAAGTGTTGAGATTTTGCGTACGCATATTCCTAACGGTTGAAAAAACTGAACTTTAGCAACCAATTCCCGGCAATTAGCATTGAGATCCTAAGGGGACATGTAACTCTGAGGATGTACCAACGGATGTTAATTCATCGATTCAGCTATTTCACGTGTGTATGAAGTGAGTCAACATAAAAAAGTCTAGCACCCAAACTCCATGAGTATAATATAAATATTTGCATCCCGCTTGGTGTAAACACAACATTAAGGCAAGAGCAAGGGACAGACAACAAATTTAGCATAACTGATCGAAGAGAGCCAGCTGAAGAATATGGGTGAAGCAGTTCATCCACGTAAGAGGGAGCCTGATTGTATGATGCACCTAGGTGCAAGGCACTCATCCAATAACAAAATGTATAAAGAAGTAAAATTACTCAAAATATTCATAGCCCAATGCTCATGAAAAAGTAGGCTTTATGTAACATTACGAAGATTACAAGAACTTACATGAAGCATTGAGGGATTTCCCATGATTTTAGAATAATGACATTCTGAATTACACGCTGTGAATATAGGGCCTATCTCAAACCAGACCATCCTCACTGACACTCCATTATGGAGTGCACTCTCACAGCTGAATAAAGCCCCCATCATCAGGGTGAAGGGTATAAATACAGCAGACACAGTCTCCCTGGGGGACACAGAAACTTTTGTAACTTTTCGTAACCATGGAGAAAAATAAAACTTGCTTGGAAACTTCTTCAGTGGCATTACTTTTTTATAAACATCTTTTTTTTTTCATGCAGATATTTATAGACTGCTTAGATTTTGCAAAAGTCCCTGTAACTATACAACATTTTACAATCAAATGAGGATGTCTGCCATTTTTTAAACTAGACAAGGGTATATTTGATCATTAATCTAATGTTTTCTTTTATTTGTTTAAAGGGATAGTGCACCCAAAAATGAAAATTCCACCATTATCTACTCACCCATATGCCGAGGAAGGCTGTAGTGAAGTTTTAGAGTCCTCACATCCCTTGTGGAGATCGGCGGGGGGAGCGGCTAGCACACTTAATGGCTGAGGGCGCCCCAGACTAACGTCCAAGAACACAAAATTGAAACCACAAAATATCATCAACATGCTCATCCGTCGTGATTCAAGTGTCCTGAAGCTGTGACATAAAAAGTTGTTTTGAAAAAAAAGTCATTTGAACTCTGTTTTTAGCCTCACTGTAGCCTGTAGCTCTGACTGCTTCTCTGTGCTCCACACTCATGTGGGGGTTGCTTGTGGAGCAAAGCCACAGAAAAAAGATGGGGACGTAGGTGTCAATCTTGTGTTTTGATGCTTGAAGGAGGAGATAAGACCGGCCTCCTCCAATATGAAAAAGGCTCTCATTTTTCTTCAAATGTGATTGGCTCAGCCGCAGTCATCAGTCATTACTCATGGCAGGCTGGGCTAGTCTGACCAGATAAAGCCAGGTAAAAAGTGGCGTGGAAAAAACTCGAATAAAAAACAAGAAGAGGCAGCAAAGTGCTCCAAAATAACCGACCTGTTTGGATGCGGCGTTGGTTGACGGGCTGAGGCTGCTGGTGTTGCTAACGATGGAGATGGAGCTGGAGCTAGAGGCGACAGTTCCATTATAGCAGGTGTATTAACATTAGCTAATGTTCGTGAGTGTGTAATGAGCAAGGTTGGCTTTGGCAAATTGCGTATTTCTTCTAGGTGTCCGTTTCAAGAAGCCAACTAGCCTACTAGGTATTGCATTAGGTCATTATAATTTAAACCTGTACTAAAAGAAAATATGTGCTTGCTTTTTTCCTGTGGATGCACGCAATCAGCGTTAGATGGTGCTCCCAGTCCCGAGGACAATGAAGCTGAGGGACAGACTAACCCCAGTCGTGATGAGGAGGACGATGAGACCAGAAATATGACAGGTGCAATGTGAGGACATAGCCTACTATGCATTACATTTTAGCCAGAGGAAAACCTTTGTAGTAGTACTAAGTGGGATTTTTTTGTTGTAGTAATAAGTTGACTAATAGGGCAGGCATTTATATTGTGCATAATATTAGATGCATTAGGATAGAGTCATATGCTCTTATTTTAAGTTAAATAAAAAGCACATTGCCATTTGTGGCCAATTCATTATTGCATTTATTTTACAGTCTGGAATTAAACAATAACTGCTGATTTTCTTATGCGGTTGATTCTGAGCACAGCGTTTGTGTAGTGTGTACAAGCACAGAGGATTATAGGTAGAAACTTGTGGGTCGTGTGTGGGCCTGTGTGTGGGCTGGTGTGTGGGCCGTTGCACCTGAATGTCCCAGGCTGAATTTGTGTCCCAGTCCGCCCCTGGTATCATCTCTTATGCAACATATGTGAACATGTAAAGATACTTTATTTGCATTTAGTTATACATTCATACTTTTGTTTTTGTGCAATCTTGTAATTCTGCATGTGTCCACCACTAGAGTAAATCTAAAAGAAATCAGATATGAGCATTTGGAAGCTAATTTTTCCACCTTCTCACCTTTTTCACCCCTGACCCATTTTCATGCCTGGCATGAACCCACAAACACAATACAAGAGGGTAGGGAGAGGGTGTATGGGGTATTCTGAGAAAGGCCCACGTCCTTTCCTTTCTTTACCTCCTGTCTGTAAATGAAGATCAATTGTAAAGGCCCTTTTATAAAACTATCCATCCATCCATTTTATCCACTCATTCGCAGCTTGGTCATGGGGTCAGCAGGCTGAGCAAATGACTCCAGACATCCTTCTCCCAAGCAACATTTAATGTTGGGAGCCCGAGGCGTTTAGAGACCAGATGAGATATATATTTCCTTTAGCATGTTCTGGATCTGCCCTGGCATCTCCTACCAGTTGGATGTGCCCAGAAAACTTCAAGCATAATGTAATTGTATAAAATTATATTATTTCTCAATCAGCTTCTTCCTATGAGCGATGGAGTCCTACAAAGACACACTATTCTCTGCAAAAGTTTGAAAAGTTTTACTTGTTTTACAAACAAAGAAAATATGGTGATGCCTGTACTTTTGTACACCAATCAGGATTTAGCGACATTTGAATTAGAGGGTTACTGTCAGAGTCAAATCTAATTAAACCACACCCACACAGTCTCAATGAGGCAGATTAGCTGAGCTCATGAGTGTTCAACTCTTAATAGATAATCTTTTCTCTGGTAATCTTGATTGTTCCTCATATATTCATGAATATTTAATGTTATAAAAGTACTCTGAAGCTAGGTGTTAAAGGGCTTTAAATACGACACTGTGGGTGCTTAAAGGGAAGGGAAACCACAGACTGTAAAAATAATGGATGTAGCTAATGTGATGTCATCCATTGGTTTGTGAACTCCCATTCTGTCAGATCCAGAGCCATACCTGTTTGCCAGTCTGACATTTTAGCTGTTGCCATCTTGACTTTTTGGAGCCAGAATTGACGATATTTGTAATACATATGTATAACATATGTAAAAAAACAATTCAAAAATCAAAATCACATTTTTTTTGTACCAGGCTTTAAAGCCACAGTGTGTAGGAATTTTCCCGTCTGACGTTGAAATCACATATTGCATTCAAACAGATGGTGCACTCTAGCGCCTCACTGTGTATTGCAACAACGGTAGCCGCTGTGGACTAAAAAAGCTATGAAAACACTGATGAAACCATGTCATCCGATACTACATGGAGTATTCATTCAGGCTGCTACACAGACACACGCGACGCGAGTTGACAAACCCCCTCCTCACCATGCTGGCTGTGTTTACAACGTAGGACTGTTGGGGCGGATGTAAATTGAAACAGCTGATAGTGGCCAGCGGCACTACTGCCGCATAACAAAGTCCCACTCTTTGAGCATAATGCAGGATCATGTATTATGCAGCATCACGGGAAACGGAATCCTCGTCGCCAAGAAAGTGCAAAAGGGAATCAAAAAGGCAGCGTGACCGGCGAATTAAAATAAACAAGGGTCAGCATTGGGGTTGCCTTTCCCAGGTGGAGAGAGCTGCTGAAGGAGAAAGGTAATACAATCACAGGCCAGCGCTAACGGCGGCTAACAGCTAATCGCGGCTAACGGCTAATGGCGGCGCAGTGATGCGAGGAGAGGGATGAGGCTGTTAGCGACTGGCCGCTCTGTTCTGTTAATTCGCCGGTCACGCTGCCTTTTCTATTCCCTTTTGCACTTTCTTGGCGA
Organism: Epinephelus awoara; assembly: GCA_035609425.1. Taxonomy (NCBI): domain Eukaryota; kingdom Metazoa; phylum Chordata; class Actinopteri; order Perciformes; family Serranidae; genus Epinephelus; species Epinephelus awoara. The sequence goes on from CM069303.1 coordinate 5,461,530, forward strand.
CAAGGATTCCGTCTCCCATGATGCTGCATATGCATGATCCTGCATTATGCTCAAAGAGTGGGACTTTGTTTCAAATGTGCCAGGGTAGTAGCGAAGCGCCTCTTGCTCCTCTCCTTTGGCTCCTCAGTCACGCAGTGCTGGCCTGGCTCTCAACGAAAACGCAGAAAGCGGTGCTGTATGTCCCTTGCTGGTGGATATATTCTCAAGATGGCGAAACGTAATAGAACCCCCCAGACGACTTACCCGCACAATGTACAAACAAATCCGAAATTTTCCTTTTACGAGAATAAGTCAGATTATTGGTTGAGGTAATAGTACACCAGTGATGACATATTTATGAATGCAGATATCAATTTTTGCCAATAAACAACTGAAAATGTTACACAATGTCCCTTTAAACATGTTTATTTCTGCTGTAAAGTTGGACATTTTAACACGGGGCTCTATAGGGACTGACAGGCTTCTGGGGCTAGCCTCTAGTGGCCGTTCAAAGTGCTGCAGTTTTGGTGTCAGCGTCATTTCTCAGCCCTGGAGGTTGCTGCTTGGTTTTTACTTTTTTTGGAGTACCACTGTGTGTGTGAGAAAAAATATTATGAAGCCCAAAGGGATTGCCTCAGGTCCTCATTTCTACTTGAAGCAAGGAGCTTGAGGTTACTTAATGCATACTACATCCGAATCCCAGACCAAGCTGGTCATGGATTGAGTTGCACTGTGGGTAATGTAGGCACTAGGGGTGGGAGAAAAAATTAATACAGCATAGTATCACAATATTCTGCGTGGCAATATTGTATCAACACACAGGCGTCAAGTATTGATTTTTTATATGATTAATTTTTGCAAATACACATTTTAATACAACCTTTAGTGCCAGAATAATAAAATCAATTGCTTTTTCGGTCCACTAGATGGTGGTAATGTTTTTTTTTAACTGGTGAGGTCAGCAGAGGTGTCAGCGACATTTGGCAGGAGGTTAATCAAAACAAAGATGGAGGCACCAGAGAAAGAAATCATCAAAAAAATCATGTGTCGCTGGCATTTAAAATCGAACATCAGAACCTATTTTGGATTTTATAACCTGGAAGGAAAGAAGGGTGGTAGGCCTACTAACCTGTGACTAGTGGTTATAAATAAACGGCGTAACTAACGGTGCTAGTTTTTCCAGTAACGAGTAATCGAAAAGTTACTGTCTCCCCCATTGTAAGGCCGTTACTGTTACTCACAATAAAATGTGCCGTTACTCGGCTTTACTTGAGTTCACTGAGGCAGCTTTCATTCAAACAAGCTTCTTCTCAGCGAAGCTCAAAAGATTGTTTTCTTTGGTGAGGGGGAAGCATAAGTGATGATGATTGCCTCTGATTGGTTTATGATGAAATTTTACTCTCCCTCAGCCAGAGTAGGGCGGGCATTCACAAGCACACAAGCAGGGTTGGCAGGTCCGCTTATTAGCAGCGACTTTGGGCTTGTTTTCTTGTGAAGTCGCTTACTTGGTAGTAGTTTTATATATATGTGTAGTCGTGGGTCACAGTTTTTTGGGCTTGTTTCTAAAGTGGAGTTGTTTATTTGGGCTTGCTCTCTAAACGTCACCTTTCTCTATATCCGTCAAATAAGTTAATCTAAACGCATGATGGTATGTCGGACTGCAGGATGTCTCCATAGCTCCGCCCCTCTCCTTCTCCGCATACACACAGCTGATGGTCAGTCAGTAAGACTTTTCACATTTAAATTTCGTGATTAATGGAGGTTGTTACACACACACACACACACACACACACACACACACACACACAATGCAGTGTAATATAGCAAAGTATATAATGTTTTATAATAATGATTTATTCAATTAAATGTCAATTTCAATCATTTAACATATTCAGTGTTGAGTTTCATTACATTGGGGGGGGGGGGGGGGGGGGCAATTTGACATATTTGAGCATTTTATGAAAAAGTAACACAATAGTTACTTTTCCAGGTAATTAATTACTTTTACAGTGCAGTGACTTAGTTACTATTTCAGTTACTTTTTGGGGAAAGTAACTAGTAACTATAACTAATTACTTTTTTTAAAGTAACATTCCCAACCCTGCCTGTGACGCCTGGACTTCACAGTCAGCGGATTCATATCTGACTGTAATGGCACATTACCTCACAGAGGACTGGCAACTACTGTCTCATGTTCTCCAAACTAGCACAGTACATGACAGTCACAATGGAGCAAACATTGGAGACCTCCTGCAAAATACAGCACAGCGCAAATACAGTGCTGACAAAAACCTTGCCATTGTAATAGACAACACTTGGGACAACTTGGGTTTTCCCATTCAGTTAGCAGGATACCTGCATGTGAGGTGTTTCGCCCACACGGTTCAGTTTGTCAGGTGTATGCAGCATTTCTGAAAGGTTGTACAACAGTGTTGGTCAGTCTCTTTGCTTTGCATCGCATTTTGCTGCAATAAAAATGAATAAAGTAAAAAAAATAATAATAATTTGCAGTTTGAAAAAAAAGGTAAGATATTGCAATATATCGCAGTAATATTGAATCATGACCCAAGTATTGAAGTAATATTGTATCATGGGTTCTCTGACGATTCCCACCCCTAGTAGGCACCAGGTTTTACATGAATGTTTAACGTTTTTTTTTTTTTAATAATTTGCCGAGTACTCTTTTAAACATAATGGTATTTATTCAAATTTTTAATGTTTTGTTTCCCAATAGAAAATAAATTATGTGGTGACATTTTCAGTTCCTCTCAGAGGTACAGTGTGTCTTTTGAAGTGAAAAAAAGCAATACCACAAGAAGAAATGTTTGATCAGCTTTAAGTCCTAATTGTCCAATGTTTGTATGGGAAAGTAGGACCATCTTTATGGAGCTGACCTGAGGCTAGTTGTGTAGTGGCAGGGAACTACTGTTTTACTGCAGGAGAAAATAAGGACTTCTCTTTGTCTGCTGCTTCTAGGTCCTTCTCCATCCTATCAGATGACAGCGAGGAAGCCAGAGCCAGATACCTCTACAGGCAGTGGGTGGGACTTGGTTTGACTGACGTCCGTCTGTCCAATTGCACAGTTCTGCTCAGCCTTCCCGGTTCCACACCAAACACCATTACTGACAGGTCTAGTCACCAGTGTTTCCTGCCAAATGGCACCCCCTGCGATCAGCGTGGACCCAATGACCTGTCAAAGCAGCAGTTCTCTTACGCAGCCTACTCTGCTGTTGGAAGTCTGCAGGTACAGTACCATCACCCTGTGTTGACATTTCCGAAAGCAAAGGTTGCTTAACTCTCCTGGCTGCTGCACTCTTTTCATGCCCTTCCTCCTCCTCATCACCTTCATATTGTCAGATTGTCTAAGTTCTCAGCCCCCAGCCACTGAAGGGTCATCAATCAGTAAAGGTCATAGCCAGAGGTTGTGTCTTCATATGTTACAGCTCTGCCAACCACAGTTCAAGGTCCAGAGGTGTCTCAGTGCCGTTACTTTCAACAAGTCAGGCAAGGCTAAAGATGAGATTTGTGTTTGTATTTTCTTGTTGGATGTCAAACTGATTTGTGGCAGAAAGATGAGTCCTTAAAAGTTCTGTTTGTCTGAAACTTGTTTGTAAGACCACTCCAAGACCAACTTGCTTACTGTATGTGGTAAAGAGCTGCATGGTTTAAGGTTGCCATGATTTATTTTAATTACAATGTAAGACATTACCTAAAACAGATGTATATGCAAATACTGTATATCTTTGAGCTCCTTTCAGACTTCCTCGGAAATTTGCTGCAAATCATATTCTTCTGCTGTCACTCCTCAGTGTTTCACCTATAGTTGAATTGGAATCCATGCTCAAAGGCTTATTTCACCAATTTCCCACCAGCTTTGTATCATAACAATGTGGGTGGTATATTTTAAAGGACTTATGGTAAGCTTCCCTCCACCTAACTGGTTCCTAGATCTCCCTGCTTCCCTCCCACCAAACTCCACCAGATAACGCAATGGGCTCTGTGCACCAGCTGCACTACTTCCTGAAAGGAAGTATGCATGAGTATTTCCCCTTCCTATACTGTTGGATTAAGTGATTAAAAATAAATGGAAGTGCCAGCCATCTTTGACAAAATTATAGACGGACCTCTTTCGAGGATGATTGACAAAAATTGCCACTGTGCAAAAGATGGTTTCAGGTTTCAGGCTCAGGATAATTTTTCACTTTTTCACCCTTCTCTCTGGTCTCTCTGGTTTTCTCTGATTTAGCACCAATTTCAAAAGTGTTTGCATCTCTCTGCTGCATAGACAAACAGCCTGGTGTCATAAAATTCCGACTGCAGCCTGCAGTTACTGCATGCATTTGGTTTGGAGAGCGAGAGGATTAACTAACGTCAGGTCAGTCCAAGTAAATAGTGGAAACTGCAAAATTACTCAGTAGCTCAAAATGCACAGCAGATTAGATTAGATCAGAACAGAAACACGACAGGAGAATTTACTAAGGCTACCGTATTAGTGTGAGCCTCAAGTTATTCTGGGTAATGTAGTAACCGTTGTTGTGCTACTGGAAACAATGAGAAGCAGCCATGTACGTTCGTTGTAAGGAGGAATAAACAGTTAACAAGTCATCTGCTGAGTCTGCATTATTATGTGAAAAGAATACTCTGATGATTTGGAGTTATGCCCTTTCTCTATCATTTTCATATTGAGACAGCGGTTAGCATGGCACTTGTAGGGGGTCAGTACATCTTGCGTGGAGGGATACACCAGTGAGCAACAGCTGCAGCTGGCTCTGGGACAGGTACGCTTGGAGCAGAGGACTCAGCCTCTCTCATCTCTGCTCAGCATTCAACACATGGAGTTCCTCATCTGTATGCTCCAGCTCAAACAGGTATGGCTCTGGATCTGTGTCCGCTACAAGAAACTCTTCAACACTGCGTTCAAAGTCTTCCATTGCAGCTACTAAAATCCGGAGATATCGCTAGGCTAAATAAACAGCTGAGTTGTGTTTACAAGCTACGTCTCCCATCGTATCCCTCCGCGGATCACAGCGCAGGATGTACTGACCCTCTATAAGCGCAATGCTAAACGCTGAGACCCAGCCACTGGACGTACAGACACAAAAAAGACATCCATCATGTTGTCTCAGTATAAAAAATGATAGAGAAAGGGCATAACTCCCAAATCGTCAGAGTATTCTTTTATGTGAAGATACACAGTGAAGACATAACATAATCCTAACACAGCAAAGCTGTTACCTGCAGCCTTTGCTTGCAAAGCTAACGCTACTGACGTTAGGTCAGTCCAAGTAATTAGTGGAAACATGCTAACATGCTAACGTTACACACAAATTAGTAGTAAAGTAAGACCTGTTCATAAATGTTCTGGTGTAGCTCTGCATTTCTTATAAACTGAGGACAACTGCCTGCTGTATATTTGTGTTCATGGTCACAGTCACAGATAATTTTACATGATGCTCCTTCGTTATCCGCCATGACATCAAAAGTACAACCAAGTCCTCATAGATACATCTCTGGTAAAACTGTTAAGTGTTATGTGTTCAGCAATGCCTGTTGCGTACTGCTTCCTGGAAGAACACTGTAAACACGGCTCCTTCTTCTGTGGTTTAATTGCTGCGGCCGCTGCGTGCGAGCAGAATCACTTCCACTTCGGGTGCCGTATTCTGCTTTGCTGACTTCCGCTGTGTGTCCGACCCGAGCTAGGCTACGCTAAATAGCCATATAGAGAAAGGCTTTTTTGTCGCTGTTGGGTTCAAATAAATATGCGGATCTTCAAGGGGGGGGTGATACGAACTAGGGACAGTTTTATTAATGGTAAAAAAGTTCCGCACAGTTGCTTTAATGAAAAGACCATCTTTCTAGCAGTGAAAGTTGAAAGTAAATAATAATAATAATAATAATAATAATATGATTTTTTTTTTTTCATCAAATAAGCTTTCAAAATTACTTAATCTAAAATGTGAAGCAGACCTTTAGATTGATGTAAAATGTAACAGTGGGAAAAGTAGAGGAAGAAACAGCACAACTACACATATTCAGGTGGGGAGCAAAACCATAAGCAGAAAAGCACAGACAGTATTGTAGGTGAGGCTGAAGTTAGTTTAAAAATCTCAAGATGGACACACATTCAACCAAACCTTCACCGTGCTCCCAACTCTTTAGAAGACAAGCACCCACTGTTTTCATACAACTTGGTGAGTGCAATGTATATAACTCAAAAAATAAAATCTTTTGACTGTCTGCACCAACTGACCCAGACTGGAGAACACTTAAACTAACTTGGTGCCATCAACCACGATGCCCAAATCAGAGCAGTGCAATAACAGTGTGTCACCACCGTAAAGGGACTGTTTACCCAAAAATTATTAAAGACATATTTATCCTTTTACTTGTAGTGCTTTTGATCAGTCTTGATTGTTTTGGTGTAAGTTGTTGAGTGTTGGAAATATCGGCCGTAGAGTTTCTGCCCTCTCTCCAGAATAATGGATAGCACTTGTGATGCTCAGAGTTCCAAAAAATATATATTTGAAAAACTCAACAGCAGAAATGTTTCCTGAAACCATGATCCGGTTACTCAAGACAATCCACCTTGTTGGGAGCAGTTTCATGTAGGAACTATTTTCTTTCTACCAAACTAAGAATTTGTATCTTGAGAGTTTGCTTTAGGATAGGTTATTCTTGTTTTTTAAACAGCAACTCTCCCCAACTGAAAAAAATTATAATACTTGAACTCAAGTTTGTGATGTCCCAAGGGATAAAGTCTGAAACTGCTGCAGACTTTATCCCTTTGAACTCTGCAATAGAAATGTTCTGCTTGGACCAACATTGGTGATTTTGCTGATTGTGATGTCATATCTTGGAGTATCTACAGATGCTTCATATCCCTAAATTCTGTATAGCCTGTGATAAAAGGTTATGTAAGCCAATAAACCGTAATAATTGATAAAAGTGATGAAATTTTGTAATTAAAAAAAACAATACAAAAATTCTAATGTTTGTTTTTCATCGGATTTTAAGAAGTAAGAATACAAAACATACTGATCCAAAAGATTTTTTAAATGTAGAAACACAACATTTTTTCTTTGTAAAACATTTCAAAATTTATTTGAACTATAAACTTTTTTTTTGCTGCAGTTCTGTTACAACCCAGCTCGCAGGGGAAAGGGAAGCAACACAAAAAGAAACCAGATGTTAAAAGGTAAGGCAGTTTATTGTAACGCAAATAATGGAAGTCTGGTTAACAAAACTGAGAACAAACCAAGGAAGAGGGCCGGTGGGTGCTGTTTAACTCAAAAAACAAATATAACAAAAGGAGGACTCACTCAGAGTTTAATCTACAATCTAACTGAAAATAGAAGGGAAAACAAACTCTGGCTAATTCAGCTTTTAAGAACAAACGACAACAAAACAGCACCCCTGCACCTAGTGTCTCTAGACAAGTTATTGTCTACGTGTACATGTAAATGTTTGCATCAGTCATCAGGAGGACAAAGTCTAACAACCTGGCCACTCTTCCAAAGTTCACAACAATCTACAAGTAACTTACGACAAACTACAAAAGCTTCTAGTGGACTAACCAACACAACACACGGACATCAAGCAAAGAGGCGAGCTGCCACCAACAGTCAGCCGCCCCGACTGACAGACTGGCAGGGCACTTATAGATGACAGTCTTGATAGAATGGCTGGGATTGGTCCACTGCACCTGTGCCACACCAATCAGGGACCCAGGTGAGCTGTGGACTGCAGTCCGAAGTAGCAGAGGCCGCACCAATCAGAACGGAGGAGGTGGAGCTTCTGAGTCCAGTGGAAGTGCAGGTAGCTCGGCACACAGAGGGAAAAATTAATGTTGCAAACACACAGGAGGTGGAAAGAACAGCGGCCGTAACACTCCCCCCCTTAAGACTAAACCCGCAGGTTTAAAGTCAAATTCTGAAATTTAACTTTCCCTATATTTACATGATACAATTTGACATCAACATCGGCAACTACATGGGTCACTTACAGTCTGGACAACGCATCAGCCAACACATTCTCGGACCCCTTTTTGTGGTGGATCTGTAAGTTGTAGTCCTGCAGGATCAGGGCCCACCGCATGAGCCGCTGGTTGTGGTTGTACATACGGGCTAGAAAAGTGAGAGGATTATGATCCGTAAACACTGACACTGGCAAAGAACTGGACCCGAGATAAACTTCAAAATGCTGGAGTGCCAACAACAAAGCAAGGGTTTCTAGTTCAACGGTGGAGTACTTAACCTGGTGCTTGTTGAACTTGCGAGAGAAGTAAGATATGGGATGGTCTACCCCATCCGTATCTTCTTGGAGCAGCACCGCGCCGGCCCCAACAGCGCTGGCATCAACCTCTAATTTGAAAGGACGAGAGAAGTTGGGTGCTGCGAGCACAGGGGAATAGAAAGAGGAGTGACTTTACACTTTCAAATGCATGTTGACATTCCGTTGACCACACAAAGTTGACTTTTGGGCTGAGCAGGTTTGTCAACGGACGGACCACGGAGGAGAAGTTGCGACAAAAGCACCGATAATAACCCGCCATACCTAGAAACCGACGCAGGGCTCTCCTGGTGGAGGGCACGGGGAACTCTGAAATGGCGGAAACCTTGGCTTCCACAGGACGCACCTGACCCTGTCCCACCTGTCTCCCTAAGTATGTGACGGTAGCTTTTCCGAATTCACATTTGGCCAAATTGATGGTGAGTGACGCACTTGAGAGGCGGGCGAACACCTGCTCCAAAATCTGAATGTGCTCCTCCCAAGTGGTAGTATACACAACCAGATCATCCAAATATGCATTACAATTTGACACGCCAGCCAGGACGGAATTAACAAGACGCTGAAATGTGGCTGGAGCGTTGCACATACCAAAGGCCATGACAGTATACTGCAGAAAGTAGTCGGGGGTTACAAAGGCAGAAATTAGCGATGCGCGCTCGGTTAGCGGCACCTGCCAATAGCCCTTGAGCAGATCTAATTTGCTCACAAATTTGGCCGTACCCAAATTATCTACACAGTCCTCCATCCTTGGCAGGGGATAGGAGTCAGGGACAGTAACTGCATTTACTTTTCGGAAGTCTGTGATAAAGCGGGGTGAACCATCAGACTTCTCTTCAAGAAGGCATGGGGAACTCCAGGGGCTGGAGCTGTGTATGGCTAAACCGTGTTTAAGAAGATACTCAGCCTCCTTTTTCATTAACTCACGTTTAGCCGGATTGACACGATATGCATGTTGTTTGATGGGTCGAGCATCATGAACATCAATGTCGTGCTGAGTGACTGTGGTTTGGGAGGGAACATCACTGAAAAGACAAGGGAAACGATCAGTTAATGTAGTTATGTCAGATTGCTGCTTAGGTAACAGGTGGGATAACTGAGATGGTAACACTTTCAACATTTCAGAGTTTGACAAGCGAGCACTTGGATGTGAGGAACACGTTGTCACATCATCGGGCTGGTCCTGGGATTCTAATACAATAAGCGCGCTGCTGCAAGGAATCTCAGACAGCGGTGCCGATTCGGACGCTTTCGAACTGTTTTCGGAAGTCTTTCTGGAGTGGTACAGCTTCAACATATTTATGTGACACACACGGGTTTTGCGTTTTCTCTCGGGAGTACAAATGACATAATCTGTGTCGCTGAGACGCTCACAGATGTCATATGGACCAGAGAACTTGGCCGAGAGTGCGGAGCCGGGAACGGGCAGTAACGCCAAAACTTTGTCACCAACCTGAAACAGTCGGGGAACAGCGGAGCGGTCAAAACGACGCTTCATCACAGTTTGTGAGGAAGACAAAGACTTTCTTGCCAACGCGTGTGCGTGATGCAAACGCTCACGGAACTTACTGACAAAGTCCAACACATTTTTCTTGGAAGAGGAGGCAGAGGACAGAAACTTTTCGTGCATTGCTTTCAACGGACCGCGGGGCGTGTGACCGAAGACTAGTGCAGCCGGACTGAAGCCGAGGGATTCCTGCACGGCTTCACGGGCCGCAAACACAACAAAAGGAATTCCTTCATCCCAACTCTTAGCAGTTTCCAGACAATACTTACGGAGCATCGACTTCAATGTCTGATGCCAGCGCTCTAACGCACCCTGAGACTCTGGATGGTAGGAACTGGAGATGACATGCTGCACATTCAGAGTTGCTAACACCTGTTTAAACAAGTTGGATTTAAAATTTGTGCCCTGGTCTGTCTGAATTACACGAGGGAGCCCGAATGTGGAGAAGAATCTGGTTAAGGCTTTAACAACTGAACTGGCAGTGATTTTACGCAGTGGAATGGCTTCGGGAAAACGAGTGGCGGCGCACATGATGGTGAGTAGATACTGATTTCCACTCTTGGTTCGGGGTAGGGGTCCAACACAGTCTATAATAATGCGCTCAAACGGTTCTCCTATGGCAGGTATGGGATGCAAAGGGGCGGGAGGAATGGCTTGGTTTGGTTTTCCGGCAATTTGGCAGATGTGGCAGGAGCGGCAGTGCTTGGCTACATCAGATTTTAACCCAGGCCAGAAAAAATGTTTGAGGACGAGCTGATATGTTTTTGTAATGCCTAGATGTCCGGACCACTGACTTTCATGTGCTACAGATAACACATGCGATCGATACACGGAGGGCACAACTATCTGAAACACAGCACTCCAATCAGAATCAGAGAGGGGAGGGGACCATTTACGCACCAAAATGCCACTGTCTAGTAAATAAGCCACCTTCTCACCCTTGGCTTTGTCGGCACTCACCACACTTGAGAAGCATTTCTGTAGCGTCGGATCAGTCCTCTGAGCAGTGTACAAGCGATCGTGAGACACCGGGAGAGACGAGCCATCAGGAGAGGTTGTTTCGAGGCTGACAGGATGCACCTGCTCGGTGGCAGTTACACAGGGAGATTCGGCAGCGCTCTCTGCCTCGTTCTCGGACCCAACCTCTCCTGAAAGGGCAGGCATCAGCACACTGTCGGAAAGAGAAACATCATCAGTATTTCGAGCCTGTGCACGAGTGATCACACAAGAAGGAAACAGATCAAGAGGCGGTTGCACTTCTGTTTGTGTGCACTGCAGGGTGTCCACTACTTCCAGCGCAGGAGTAACTTTGCCACCGGCTATATCATTACCCATTAGAAATGTAATACCTCTAATTGGTAACGCAGGACAGACAGCAACGGGAAAGAATCCAGTTATCAATTTGGACTGAACATGTATGCGGTGTACAGGACGAGGGACATAACCCATCTCAATGCCGCGCAAAACAGTACCATAACCACAAGCAGACTTCTCAGAGAAAGGCAACGCTTCAGCGAGAATTACAGACTGAGATCCACCAGTATCACGCAAAATGCGCACAGGGCACTGATCATCAGGCTCACCTGTCAGTGAAACTAATCCGTCAAAGACAAAAGGTTTGAAACAGGCATCAAGAGTTTCACTGTCAGAATCAGCACTGATGCGTGGGTCAGCTTTAATTAGCCCAACACCTTTTGGCTGTGTCGTGCTTGGGGAAGACTGCTGTTTGCGTTTCAGGGTCAGACAGTTGGAGATGAGATGTCCAGGCTTATGACAGTAAAAACACTCTCTGTCCTCTTTCCTATGATTAACTGTCTGGGGAGGGCTTTGTCGAGCTGGAGACTGACGAGGCTTTTCATCAGAACCCGGTGAAAAAACTGTCCTATGAGTTAAGACAAACTCATCAGCCAACACAGCAGCAGAGGAGAGATTTGCCACTTTTTGTTCGTTAATATACACCACTATACGTTCTGGGAGGCACTTTTTAAAGTCCTCCATTAAGACCAACTCCCTCAAGGAATCAAACTCATTAGCCTTACAAGCAGTACTCCATTTATCAAAAAGAATTCCTTTTTCCCTGGCGAACTCAACATAAGACTGGGTTGGGGCTTTTTTGTGATTCCTAAATTTTTGCCTGTAAGCTTCAGGAACCAGCTCGTAAGCACGCAGAATTGCAGCTTTTACTAAGTCATATCTCAGACTGTCCTCCACAGGGAGCGCAGCAACAGCTTCTTGAGCTTTCCCATAAATTTTGCACTGAAGCAAAAGAGCCCAAACTTCAGGCGGCCACTGCAAAGCTTTTGCAATGCGCTCAAATGCGCCAAAATAGGAATCAACCTCAGTCTCACGGAACGTAGGCACCAAAACAACATTCTTACCAACATCAAATGCACTTGGTAGGGAAGTGGTGGAAGAAGACTCACTTACCAGACCAGCAGACGCACCAGGCACATGAGTCAACCTCTGAGACTCAAGCTCCAGCTGACGCAGTCGAATAGCTTTCTCAGCTTCAATCTCCATTCTTTTAATTTCCAGCTGATACTGCAACTCAGCCTGTCGGGTTTTAGCTTTCTCCTGGGATTCCATTTGGAGGCGAGCAAGGCGGACCTTTAACCGAGCCTCCACTTTGGACCCAGTACTGCTGAGGGTAGCGGAGAGGGGATCATAGCGAGGCAGCGTTACCGGTGTCGTTACCGGGCGCTCCTCTAATTCATCCTCCTCACCTGAGGTCCCTCCAACACCACCATTACCAGGAGGATCACCCTCAAGTGGTCGGCTACCAGCCGCTTCACCCAGGATGCCATCCTCCATCACAGCTGATTCAGTCTGCACTGGTACTTTAATAAGCCCCAATTCCACCAACTTACCAACAACAAGAGCTTTAAGATCTCGTTTCAAAGCCTGTTTAGGATAAATGAGACTGAAATGATTTGCTATTTTGGCCAAATCATCCTTACGACAACAATTAATCAAACTGAGGGAGGGGAAAGCTAGGAAGCTATCCAGATCGAACTGAGACATGACTTATTGGTAAGGTGCACCGTGGCACCCACTTCCAGCAATCAATTAACCATTCAACCAACAGCAATCCAATTAACCAAACAATCCAAACTTCAAGCTACTACAACCACAATTTAGCTCCAGGAACAATTTAAATGAGATCCCGGACGAGCCCCCACTTATGTTACAACCCAGCTCGCAGGGGAAAGGGAAGCAACACAAAAAGAAACCAGATGTTAAAAGGTAAGGCAGTTTATTGTAACGCAAATAATGGAAGTCTGGTTAACAAAACTGAGAACAAACCAAGGAAGAGGGCCGGTGGGTGCTGTGCTAACTCAAAAAACAAATATAACAAAAGGAGGACTCACTCAGAGTTTAATCTACAATCTAACTGAAAATAGAAGGGAAAACAAACTCTGGCTAATTCAGCTTTTAAGAACAAACGACAACAAAACAGCACCCCTGCACCTAGTGTCTCTAGACAAGTTATTGTCTACGTGTACATGTAAATGTTTGCATCAGTCATCAGGAGGACAAAGTCTAACAACCTGGCCACTCTTCCAAAGTTCACAACAATCTACAAGTAACTTACGACAAACTACAAAAGCTTCTAGTGGACTAACCAACACAACACACGGACATCAAGCAAAGAGGCGAGCTGCCACCAACAGTCAGCCGCCCCGACTGACAGACTGGCAGGGCACTTATAGATGACAGTCTTGATAGAATGGCTGGGATTGGTCCACTGCACCTGTGCCACACCAATCAGGGACCCAGGTGAGCTGTGGACTGTGCAGTCCGAAGTAGCAGAGGCCGCACCAATCAGAACGGAGGAGGTGGAGCTTCTGAGTCCAGTGGAAGTGCAGGTAGCTCGGCACACAGAGGGAAAAATTAATGTTGCAAACACACAGGAGGTGGAAAGAACAGCGGCCGTAACAAGTTCCATCATTACAAGCATACAGTGTGATGACTCAGAGGACAGAAGCTTTACTTTTCTGCTGCAAAAAGAATGAATGCTATTCTGGTTTTTATTTTAGATTGTTATATACAGGTTCATGCAAACAAACGTCTCCTGCAGCCATCACAGGGACATACCAGCATAGTTCTGGTGAAATACCAGGTTTTTACAGCACTTAAATTAAGGTAACATAAGGTCATGATGTGATGATAAGGAGGATGAAAGCCTTAGCTTTCTGCTGCAAAAGGAATTAATGTTCTAGCTGCTATGGATCTTATTCTAGATCTATTTAGCCGTCCATTTATAAAGGGTTATACCCTATGTCATCACAAGTTTAAGATTTTAGTCTTTGTTTCTGGCTTTGAGAGTGAGTAGCTCATGTACACAAATATTGACTGAACTTTCCTACACCATAGGAATAGCATATTGGAATTCTTTAGGCAGTGTTCCCCTTTAATGTGTAAAATCTCGCAGTGTCACAAGAATGAGCCTCTTGTCTAGGAGCAGATGCACACTTTCTTCTGCACAGCCATATGGATGGCGGGCAGGAGAAAAAAAAATGTTCCAACATTAAACTGGTCACAACAAGGTCTGTGGATTATCGTGAGTATTGTTTTGTTTGTTTGTTTGTTTTTTGGTTGTTGTTTGTTTGTTTTAAGCACCACAAGCTGAGTGCCATCTAGTTCCATTATACTGGAGAGAACGCAGACCTCTCTACAGCTGGTATCTCCAGCACTCTGCAACTCACACCAAAACAATTTAGACTGATAAACAGCACCACAGGTGAGAGGACAGATACGTATTTTTTATTTTGGGATGAACTGTTGCTTTAAATACATTGAAACAAATAACAGTAATTTGAAGTAGAAAAAAAATACCTTTACATTAAAACTTTGAATGAGTTATTGATATGAGTTATTGAGTTATTGATCATGAATCTTAACAGTGTACACATTTTAAACCAGTATTTTTGAAGGAAAGAAAAAAATGGAGTGCTTTTGAATGCCACACTCCATATAGCACACATATACATACTAAATTGAAACTGTATATTCTCTAGATTTAAATGGGTCATACTCAAGAGGATCTTTTTTTTCATAAATAGAACAGAGGGTGCCTCAGGCCATCTCTTACAGACAAGAGGTAGTTCACACACATAATACATTACCCTTATTTAAGAATAGAGTCTCCGATTAGAACAACACTAGCAAACTCAACACTGAACCCATAAAAAATTTTCAACATGCTCTGCGTCATGCTAGATGCACAGTTAATCTTTTCCGCCATCCTTCAAGAGTGTGAAGGTTAATGGAAGTCATTATGCATGTAGTCCGCCCACCCTGTGCCAGCACACACACACACACACACACACACACACACACACACACACACACACACACGCAAAGAAATACAGTCACACTATTTTTAGAGGGTTGTACTTCTCTGTATCCCGGGAACAGAGAAAGGGGTTGAAGGAGACGCTTGTTATTCCCTTGAGCCCCTGCCGGCCTGAGGGCAGATGAAAAGTTGGAGTGATTCTCTGAATACCAAGTTTTCCTCCTCTTTTTCTCTCCCTCCCTCTCTCCTTGTTCTCCTTTCTCCGCTTTGCTCGATCCATCCAGCTGTCCACTCGTCGAAGTCTACCCAAAGGAGGGTCACAGTCATCCATCACCAGATTATTTCCTAGCTCCGTTCCTGCACGCTGCCTTGAATTAAGCGGCAGTTTGCCGGATCTAAACATGGCTTTCAGACAATTAAATATGGCGTTTGTGATGGATGGATGGCGGCCCAGAGCAAGTATACCAGGCTAATAAGTCCTGCTGTTGGTGGCACTGTTTTTTTGGTGCTGTGGGAACTATGCTCTGACACACACACACACACACACACACACACACACAGCCTCACATAGCCACAGAGCCTCACATAGCCACACATCCATGTAAGAAGACAGAAAGATCAAATAAAAAAAAACCAAACATCATTTTCTCAATGTGGGCCAGTGGAAGATGATAGGACCATGCTTGATGTTTCTAATATGGCAATATGCAGATTGACGTATATAGCACACTTCCTGCATTAATAATATAGTTATTGAGGCTGCTTGCATATCTGTACTCAGTTTACATGTAACGAAATCCTTCCGCAGAGTAGTAACAGTACATTAATTCGCCCCCATTTCTTTTGATTTGTGGTATGACGTGCTAGATTGTGGGGGCTGTTGAAAAAGGACTTGCATGCAGTGGTGATATAATAGTGGAGATTAATTCAGCTTGTAAAGAGAGAGGCAGTTATATTCTCTACTAAGTTAATGTTCTTGAGATAGAAGAGACTTTATATAAATCAGTGCTGCAGTCAAGACTGCCTAAACCAAGACCAGGTCTTGACCAAGACCAGACTGTATTAAGACTAAGACGAGACCAAGACTTTGAGCGGCTGAGTTGAAATCCACATTGCATGACACAGGTACGATAAAATGTGGAACATGCGTCTATGTGGAACATAGACGCTCAAACTGATTTGAAAGACCCACATACCAAAAAAATATCAAGCATAGTGTATGTAGTATAAGTATAAGTATAAGTATAATAGGGCTGAGATGAATAACTGGATGATACAAGTTTATGGAATGTATAATGCACTTTTTTGGGTATGAGTATTATTTGAGTAAAATTTGTCAATATGATTAAGGAAAATCCTCATTTCATCCATTGTCAAAAGTGATCTGATGCTCAATTCTGAGATTGATAAGTCAAACGTTTTCCAAGAAATGATAATTATAGCATCTTCTGATCGACCTGTTACGGAGCGGCAACAAGGACCCAAGTGCAGACAGACGGTGAAGCAGCAGTTTGAGTCCAAAAGGTTTATTTCAGCTTTTTGAGTGAGGGGCTGAGTCCGAAGGGGAGGACGGGAAGGGTGAAGGGGTATGGGCCCAGAGCGTCCGAGGAGGGGGCAGGTTGCGTGGGGAGCAGGCTGGAGCGTCCGAGGTGAGGGCAGATGGAGCGGAGTGGAGCAGAGCAGGGCCAGAGCAGGGCCAGAGAGCAGAGCAGGCAGGTTGGTTATGAACAGTGGCTACGGTCTGGCAGCGTGGATGTGGCAGGGCTGAGTACAAGCAGGCTGAGTTGATTGCAGGATGAGATGCAGCTGGTGGTGCTCTGCTCTGTCTCTGGCACACCTGTAACCACTCTGCTCACCACACCCACCCACACACACACACACACACACACACACTCACACACTCACACTCACACACACACACACACACGCACACACACACACACACACACACACACACACACACACACACACTCAAGCAGCAGATGTAACACAACCCATATCGATGCCAGGTTTAAATACCAACTTCCAAAGAACCACACCCATTACCAGTTTAAACTCTACCCATGTCTGGGTTAAACCCGGCCTATTCCGAGTACAGATATGAATACAGATAATTAAGCTGGTTGATCAGATACAGATACAGACACAGATACGGATACGGATACAGATAATAAAGCTGGTTAAACAGATACAGATAATAGTGTACTTGTTCATCCCTAAAGCGTGTCATGAGAATTGATTTGATAATATAATAAAAAAGCACTTTAGAGGTAAATTTCTTAAGTGGGAATTTCACTTTGTTTTCTTTGAGCAAACAAATGCAAACACACAGGAGGTGAAATCAATTTTTAGCATCTCTTATGCACAGGCGATTTAATAATGTCCCCACAGTTGTGGTTTTGACCGGTCTTTAAATGAAATTCAGAGTCTTCTTTGTCTGAGACAATTATATAGAAACTCACCTTTTTTTTTTAACTTTCTGTAACATTATGCAGTTACTTTAAAAAAGAAATAACGAATAAAACAAGAAGAAGCTCTCTGAATTGCTTAATATGTGCTTTTTTCTGTCCCTTGACACCTGCCAGGTTCCATTCTGTTGGCTACAAATGTATTTGGTAATGCTAAATCTAATTTTTGAGAGCTGTAGACTTCCCTCCTTGAGGAACTTAGGTTAGCAAACTCAGTCCCTTCTTATAAATCACTCCTCAGAGCCTACTTTTACAGGAAGGCGTTTTACAGTTTCTATACCTCTTTATGATTTTTATAATTATTATTACACACTCTGTTTTAACTGGTTGATGTTTTATTAATTTATGTTGTTTTTATCTGGATGATTTGTTCTATTTTGTCTTGTTTTGTAGAGCACTTTGTAACTGTGTTTCTTTAGAAGTGCTATACAAATAAAGCTGGCAGTGGTTAAATAATACCATCAGTGATACTTATCTTCAAAAACATAGTCTTCCCCAGTGGTTGGGGATAGCTTAAATTACTTTGATCAAAATCATTTTACAAAGGCTAAAAACTGCTTGTTATATTACTATTATTCTCAGCATGGATTTCGAAATGATAAACAAGGTTGAAAGGTACTTCATTTTCATCCACATCAAGCATCGTATAGGCTTTGTCTGTGGTCATTTATCCTCTGATTATTTAAGAAGATGTAATTTTCTTATGTTTTCTTCAGTACTCATGATAGCCAGAGCCAAAAGACATCATCTGTCCTTATTTTATTACTTCACAATTCCTTGTTAATTCAATGGGATATTACCAGGAAAGAGCATTGTAGTTTGATCCAGATTGGAGAGTGATGCACACATTGGAGTTTAGTTGTTTAAGTTTTTAAGAAGTTTTCCAAAATAATTTATTTGTAAGAAAAATCAAAGTGATTTTTTTTTTGTTTGTTTTGTTCTTAAGAATAGAAACCTTTTCCTCATATGTGTTGAACTATAATTCACAGTCACATATTAGTAACATTTTAGGAATTGCAAGAATGTTATTTATAAGTTTTATAAATTCTCCATGCCCAGTGAAAAGGAACGTGAATAACTATAATCAATTTTCAGCTTGGCCATTCATAAAAAGTTTTATTTGTTAAGGTTAAGTCTCCTCAAATTTGCATGCTTGTTGTTATGTGTATTTATTCTTAAGTATGTTATCCTATGGATACATGTTTAATATTTAAGTTTTTTTTGTATTCTTAATTTTAGTGTATTATAGTATATTCTTTATATTGAATATTATATAATATAATTCCTACATAATATGCTATGGTTTATTTTTCTGATTATACATATTTTTTCTCATGTGATATGTGTGTATCACTGTTTTTACGTGTTTTTTTAAGTCTATATCTATCTATTGATCGACTGACCCACCAACCGATCAATACTACTTACCTACTTACTTACCTACCTACCTCCCTATCTACCGACTAACCCACCCACCCTGATAAACATATTGTGTCAGAACAAAATGTTATTAGCCAACTTACAGTCTATCTATATATCCACACTGAACTGGAGTGAGTAGTACTTAATGAGCAGGAGGAAGGGGAATTAGAATATTTAGTTAACTTGCTTATTCATGGTTACATAGCAGCTCAGTCACGGTGAATCAAAGGTTCAGGTGCACAGCTTGACACCTTAACTGGATTCTGATTTAGATGGGTTACTGCATATAAACAACTGTTATATCACTCAGCCACACCTCCTCTCATGGCTGTTAGACAGAGAGGATATGATATGCATTGACCCTGAGACCTTTTTATAGGGCAGTTTTTAAGCCCTAAGACAAACTTCCACATGCCTGAAATACATATGCTTTCAACAGGTATTCGCCTACATATGAACTGCTCATGCAAATTTTATCTCAGCAGACTGATGTATCTTCTTAGCATATGTGTAAAGTGTGTTCTATTTTTGCAGTGGAAAAGAACATTATGCAAACAAAATCAGACCCTCACATTTTATTTGGTCACTTATAAGGTTCGGTTTAGGAGAAATTTTAAATGTTTATTTGTCGCCTTCCTTTTGTAACACATGATACACAGGAATCAGGATACATGATTATTGGTTTATAATATAAGAAAAGAAATAACCAGTAATGAAGAACAGGAAATGAAGGCCAAAGTGAAACTAGAGACAGACCCACTTGTCATAGGAGCTGGGATTTGTAAAAAACACACTGAGAAAGTACACATGCAGCATCCCAGGCAATATCAACATCTACAAAGTACAAAAAATCCTCCTGGCACCATACGCATTCACCAGAGGGTGTTATTCATCAAGTGAAGCAAGAGACCAGCCTCCCTGTAGAGCCACAGGACCATTTGGTCACAGCTGTAAGGACAGGAGGGGGAAATCAAAAAACTTTGCTCAGTTGAGTTCAGAGATTGGTTGCCACTGACTATACACTATATGCACTTGAGCATCCACTGCACTTTAGTGTGTATGTAAGTGAAAACATCATATGCACTTCAGTTCCTATGAAAGTATAACAAAAGCTTTTCAGTGCGACAACAATAAGTGAATGCAGCACCTGATTCTAACTGTCCTAGGTTAAGTAATGTGTTGTCTGTTGCTTTTACATTCAGTTTAGTACAGAACTAATGAGGTTATTAGCTCAGCAGCCTAGTACTTACGACATAGTTATTTGATCAGAATTGTTTTTGCTGTCTTTTAATAGGCTTTTAACAAGGAAATAACATAATGTGAATTACAACTGAGCTAAACATGTTTACTGAACATCTCTAGTTAGGACATATAATGACACAAAAGACAGACACATGAATTACATGGTAACAGATGATTATTGCAGTGCACACAGCTTAATGTGTTCTTGGCAGTTCAGTCAGCAGAAGAAAATATTAATAATGTACATTTCTGCAAGCCACAAATAGGACCATGATACATTTGCACGTATTTACTCAATGTTTCTAAAACGACGTGGGATATGAGCTGAATTTGCATCCATCCGGAGGAGGAGGGATTGGTGGATAGCATGACACCTGGGTAAGACACCTGCCAAGCTGCCTGCCAGCTGTTTCAAAACCAACAAACAACCAAACCAGTTGTTTTTTAGCAACTCACTTCTGTGTTTTCTGTTTTTTTTAGCCCCCAAACATCGGTGTGTTTCAGCAAGTCGTCGCTGTTTTTCTACAGGGGAAAGCCATTATTTATCGAGACATTGCTGTGTTTCCTGCTGGGATAGTGCCACAAAAAGTGGTTGTTTTTTAACTTGGACATCACTGTTTCCTGCTGAGATTATGCCTCCAAAACCATGTATTTTAAGGCAAAGCATGATCTTTTACAAACCATAGCCAAATGTTTTTCTTTTTTTTTAATAAACCTAACCACAAGTTAAGCACAGCAGTGCTGAAGTTTCAACATATCTGGTACATAATGACCTACCAATTAACATATCTGTGGTTCCCAGAAACGTACAGTGCCATCATATTTGATGGCACGATTGGGCACGATTGGGTTGGTTCTTGGGTCTAGTTTTTCAGCAGTAATCGGATTCGATTTCAGATATTGGATTGGATCGAATCTTGAAAATGGGTTGTTAAGAAATTAACCCTGGAGTTTGGTGCCTTGCTCAAGGGCACCCTGGCAGTGCCCAGGGGACCATCTGGCACCTCTCCATCTGCCAGCCCACACTCCAAACTTGGTCCATACAAAGACTTGAACCTTTACTTGCCAAATTATAATGTTTTATTTAAAATTCCTTATGTATTTCTCTCCAGAGTCAAACTCTTGCCTCATAGTCTAAGAGCTTCATGGTGTAAAACTTAAGTCGATTTATAATAGCCCCCAGAATAGCCCCATTTATCTTCTTTTACTGTAAATGTAATACATTTTATGGGAAAGAAAGAAGGACTTTATGGACTCTTATATTTCCTTATAATTTCCCATGGAATTTATATAAAATTCCTATAAGTTTCCTTTAAAGGGTAGTAATTATGTACTTATTTTATGAAGAAAAAGCCATAAAATCTCTCAAGACTGTACATGCAGTAATGCCAAAAAATATGAATGGCTCTTCTAAGAAACTCTTCTAAACTTTTATCATTTCCACTACAGCTGGTACATGATGATGTTCTTTTCAGAAAAGCTGTGGTAAAATTACCTTTTAAAGAGAATCATTTTAAAAGAATTTACTGGGGAAAACAAATCCAGAAACTACAATATCACCATTCTCTATTCTGTGTCATTTTGCAACCGCCTCTTGGTTTCATAGTACATAATGGACTCTTATATCTTATATATATTATATCTTATCTTATACTCTTTTGTCTTATATTATTAACCGTCCACTACTTTTTACACAAGATTGTTTGTCGCTCTGTTCTTCTTTTTTTTTTAACTCTAATTTTCAATGTTAAAGGACAAATTCAATTCCCCTCAAATCCAGCTGGAAGGAAATGACAAAGTCGAAGGTAAGCTGGGGTAAAGGCACAGACTTCATTACGTGACTCAACATCACTGCATCAAAAAGCTCACTGATGCTTTATAAATGCTCTCTTTTAAGCCTTCCAAGGATAGGCTGTGGGGAAAAGCCTCTGACTAATTCAACACAGCTACAGTAAAGTACTTGTCCTCACCTCCTCCCCTGCCCTCTTCCCTGTCCTCTTCTCTTTTTCACCTTTTAGCCATTACTTCGCCTTGGATAAATTCCCATCTTTGTCCAGTGCAGATATGAAGAACTGTTTTGAATTTTTAATACTTAAGATTATTTCCCAGAGTAATTGAGAATTTGTAAATACATGAATCCCTGATGGGCTTTGGTAATCCCTGTCAAGGTTCATCATGAGATCACTGCACTCTCTGGCAGCACTGACATGGGCAACTGCCCCCTTAACTCCCACTGAGCAAGGCGCAAGCTCGGCACACAGTTAGAGAGCCATGCACATACTTATAGAACTGGCTTTACTGCAGTTCAGTGAGAAATAGTACAAGTTGTTTCTAGATTGTACATGCTCTGTTCTATAACAAGCTTCACAACTGGTAACAGGGGTGAAGGGCTGTAAGGGACACAATTTACTCCCAGCTGGGCCTGCAACATCCATCAGCCATCGGGAGCAACACAAAAAAGGTGGCCCAGTATTTGCTATTGCAAGTCCACTGGTGTACTCTTTTAAATGTCCCATAATTGTAAAATTATTCCATCTCAATTTTTTGTGACAAAAAAACACTCAAACGTTTGATCAGATTCTGTTCATCATGTTAGAGGAAGAAGGTTGATCAAGTTTGCTGGAATCACAACAGCACTGGAAAGAAGCAGGTCTCTGTTTGGGAAAATTTGAAGAATAAAACATGAAAAATCCCTAACGCCCAAACCAAAGACCATCCAGGACACCTGAAGCAGAAGGTAGCTCACACCTGTTGTCTGACAAAGAGGAGTGGGGTGGGGGCACTTCCACTCAGTGAAGGATGGGGAAAAGATGAGGCCATGGACAGTCTGACATTAGATTGAACTATTCTCTTATTCTTCTTATCTGAGGTTGAAGCAGTGTTAGATTTGATAACAAAAACTAGGATGAAAAATATTTTTTGTACATCTTTTTTTCATGATGAAGACAAGATGTTGACAAGCTAAAAATAGCTATTTGATAAGAAATACTATAAATAAATATATGTTTTGTTTTTGTTGTTGAGACGAGGCTAATATGTTAGCAGTGGATACTCATATTAGCCCAGTTAGATTAGTTTAAAGAGAAAAAATATTTAAATTTAAAGTTATCTCTAAAAGTTGACTAAAATGTCATAACTTTAAAATGACAAAAATCTGACTGCAACTAATAAGCATTTTCATTTATAGACTAAGACTAAGTCTAAAGAAGAAGAAAAATTAACAGTGGATAGGAGGATAATACACCCCACCTCAGGTGTGGTGCCTCTGGGCAACAGCTGACATATCTACTGAGACAGTCTTAGATTTAGAGTGTATTTGAGAGGTTAAGAACTTTAGAGAAGATGTGAAGATGTGATGTATAAAGTGCTGCCCTTTATTAGAAACTACTTTTGGCCTTCTGCTGTCAGAAGCAGAAGGACAGATGGGGTCATCCCCTCAGCTACTATCAGACTCATAAACAATGACAGGAATAGGGGAAGACATGCAACGTTGATCAGTTTCTTAAGTGACTGGATACTGCTGCTGTTGGAGCAGAGACCAACTGCTGCTCATAACTTGGTCACAAACACTTCTGGAGGACTCCAGTTATGGAAAGGTCTGAGGATGCATCTTGGAGTCCAGTTGCCCTGAAGCATTCTTTACAGTACTGAGCTGTTTCCTGGGTGACAAACATCTGGGCCAAAGTAGAGGGAAGAGGAGACCTCTCTGGAAAGCAGCACAGATGTCTCTTTCCCTATTGACTTTGAAGTCTTGGGACATCAGGAAGTGACTAATCTCATGAACTAGGACTCGGGGATTTCATTGGAAGACAGCTAAGGAAAGTAGATGCAGGATATGATGGTGATATGAAGGAACTGGTGTGGTGCCAATTCAACCCAATCATCACAGCAAATGTTGGCATTGTGCATTTCTACAAACCAAACATACATTACATGTGTATCTTATGTAGCTGATGCATTGAAATGTCACATTTCAACAACAGTGTTGTTAATGTGTGGTTAGGTTTAACCATCAAAACCACTTTAGCATGATTAGGAAAAGATGTTTTGGCTTAAAACATCTAGTTTTGGTGGCACAATCCTGGCAGGAATCACATTGATCTTTTTAAAAAAACATCACTTTTCATGGCAGTATTCCAGCTAGAAAGCCAGCGACAGGTTGCTAAAAAACAACCACGTTTAGGGGCCAAAAAGCCCCTGATAACACAGAGATTACTCATTTAAAAACTACCAGTTTTGTTCTTTAAGATGTCCCCAACAGTGGTCTACAGCATTGCAGCTGTCTCTCCTAGGTGACATGTCATCCACCATCCCTGCCACCTCCTGATGACAATGTGAGCTCGTAGACTACATCACGTTAGAAACATTTATTTGATAAAATATATGAAACATACATTTTCTTTTGGCAACTGGGCGTTAATATAGACAGTGCAAGCAGTGTGGTTGCACTGGGACCCGTGAGGTGGAGAGAGAGTAGGTAGAGAGAGTGGGCCCTCCAACAATGTGTTTGGTAGAGAATGGGCACTTATGAGTGATTATCACCTTGAAAATATGCCTGTGTCTAAAGAAAAGCTCTCATTAAATTAAAAACAGTGCCATTTGCTATATATGCCCTTGAAAAGGCAAACCTACCTCCATCTTGTTTATTTTTTATGTATAATAGCCAAAAGCATCTACAACAAAATTATATGCTTGTTCCAAATAAACTAAAAGAAATTAGAACATCATATAAGGATATGCAATGATGATTGGTGGGTAATATGTTGATGTTGTCCAATGGCACATCTCCAGTCATGTGACAAGACAATATGTGAACTCATGCCTGTCATAATAGCGTGGACTGGGGCCTGTCGCAACTACCTTATGCTGAAGAAAGTCATTTTTTTCTCAATGAAAAACACAGTCCCCCTAAAACTTTTGACGAACAGCCAAAAACAAGCCACCAAGATGCAGCAGCATAACTACCTCATCTCACAGCAGCAGTGAGAGGCATGTTCCTCCTTATACATCCAGGGTTGTCTTTGTTGAATTTATGCCGCCATGCAAGGATTTAGCAAGACTATGGTCACACCAGTATAGTTGCTATGGCTTGTTCCCCCCCCCAACTACATCTCTGGTTCTGTATCCACAGCAAAACCTTCCTTATTGTATCCCATCCTCCAGCAGCCCTACATTCTCCCCCTCTATATCCATACACCTCCTTACTTTCTATACCCATACTCCCCACATCCTCAATGTTTACCACCCATCGCCACATGCATAAAAACACCCACACATATGCATACAATCACTTACACCTAAACAGCCCACACTACCAATTATAAATAGGCCATTATAAATAGACTATTATATATATTGCAGAAGTTCTACAGAGGGAGGCAGGGAAGGAAGGAACAGTATGTGTGCATCATATGCATATTTGCATTCATAATGACAGAGTAAACATTTGCAGGATTTGCCTCCTGTGTAAACTATTACTGCTGTGTTGGAACAATCAAAAATGATATGTTAATGAATGATTAATTAGATCCCAACAGCATAAACAATATAATACATAATTAATATGGAGGTCATGCTGTATTATCTGGCTTTTGTCAAATAATTTCACTTAGTCATCTTTTATAGTGAAATAAAAAATACAGAACATTATGTGTCTATAAACTGTGCTAAATTTACTTTGAGTCTAGACGAACCTTTCATTAGAAATTAGATATAATTAAAACTAATATACGGGCAGAAGTATTCTGAGACTCGGCACCAGAATAAAAATTTTTCTTATTCCATTTACTGTCCTGCTCTCCAGTAGAAATTATGTCAAAATTAATATACAGGTTTTAAATTAACAAGACACTTGAGCTACCTAATCCCTCATCAACCACAATCATTTAACATAACAAGCTAAGTAATAAGATCTGTAATCAAGGTAATTAGCATTATTTAGAAACTAGTACTATGTCATCATACTTATCTCCACATAAATCATGGCTGCTATTAATATGAACTCAGCCTCTTGGAGCATAATGGAGTTCCTCCAGTTTGAAGAAAAAAAACTGTTTTTCCTTATTAATATGCAAATTAAAGCACATGTGCTCTAGAATCTAATAAAATCATCTCCTCTATAAGGCCAGCCTGCAGTGTGATTATGAATATTCTGCAGTTTCTGTCTGCACAAGAATTAATTGACAGTATTGTGGCTACGTACGGCAGAAATAGGCAGACAGACACATCGTGACAGCATAATGATCTTTTTACCATTTAAAGTGGTGGAGGTCTTCCAGTTCAATATTTTTTTGCTGTGTTTAACAACCATGCCCTGTGAGCAAGAGTAGAAAATGAACCCATAAGTGTAGTTTAAAAATGTAGCCGGGCCACATTATGCAGCAGTTTAGTGGCACTTCTGTTTCCTTTAATGATTGCTCGTCCTGTGAGTGTGATTCATAGTGTCAATTCCAATGCCATTTTGAAGTGCGGCAAAAACAAGATATTGATATTGCAAAAAATAGAGCAATTTCCACTTTTCAAACTGGACTACTGTAGACATGCCATTATGCAGCACATTTCTCTTTTCATAAATGACATTACAAAACACAAGGCAAGGCAAGTTTATTTACATAGCACATTACAGCGACAAGGCAATTCAAAGTGCTCTACTTTAACATCAAAAGCATCTTGACAAGCTGCAAAAGAAACACATAAAAGGACATCTAAAAGCAATTCATTAAAGAACTAGTGAATAGAAAATAAAAAAAAAACTTAAAATATACAGGGTATAAAACAGACAGGTATAAAATACAAGAATACAAGTTAAAGTGGTGGTAAAAGAGTTGGTGCAGAAATGCAGTTTCTGGGAGTTTGCTGCAGATAAGTGGTGTGTAAAAACTAAACGCTGCTTCTCCATGTTAAGACTCTAAGGACACAAAGCAGCCCTGTCCCAGATGACCTAAGAGGTCTGGATGGTTCATACTGTAGCAGGGAGTCAGAAATGTATTTGGGCCTTAAATCATTCAGTGCTTTATAAAGCAACAGTAGTATTTTGAAGTTGATTCTCTGACAGACAAGAAGCCAGTGTAAATACCTCAGAAGTGGAGTGATGTGAGCTACTTTTTTGGTTTTAGTGGGAACTCGAGCAGCAGCATTTAGAATCAGCTGCAGCTGTCTGATTGATTTTTTAGGGTGACCTGCAAAGACCCCACTACAGTGTCAAGTCTACTGAAGATAGTCCACAGTAGTTCTGTGCAAACAACCTAGAGACCAACAGATAGATACATACATGAAAGAAATATAATTTTAAATGAAATGAAATAATAGTGTTCCTGTAGATCAGGATATTGTGTTAGTAGGTGTGTTTACTGTGGTTTCTGTCCCTTTACCCATGCTTGTGTTTGTGTATGGCTGCCCCAGTCATAATCAGTCCAAAGACAGCCAATAGAGTGCCCCAGAGATGAGTCCTTCAACCTGTAAATAAGTTAGTATTTTAGCACTCCCCGTTCCCTTGTGTCAAAGTCCACCTACCCTACTTGGACTTCTGCCACCTTGACTTTCGTAGTTGTCCCACTGCATTTCCCCCTGATGCTGCTGGGCGTCATTAAACAATAACAGCACCCAGCCATGTTTTATGCCAACGTGAAAGGATGGCTTTTTTCTTCGATGTCTGACGCCTGAAGTCACTGACAAAGTGACTCAAGTATCTGACGATTTCGGAGGAAGACTGGGTAGGCTAATTTTGGTGGAAAAGGGGTAATTGTTTCACTCTATACACTCTGTACCAGAACACAAGACACACTTACACGCTAGCAGGGCCTCACAAAGAAAAGACTGTAGCCAGCTACAACACAGGTACCTACATAATGTCTCAAGGGGGGCATAAATGTGTTTTAAGAATCTGATGGTGTATTACTCTTTAATTTTGCTGGACAGGGAGTCACACTCACACTGGTGTGAGTAAGAAGCTGTCATATTAATGAATCTTACTACTGTAAATATTAAATGATTGAGTGTCTGGATTATTACATTTTCCATAGCAGCCTGATCACTTCTACAATGCCCATACATCATACTGTATTTTACTACATTTTATTACAGTCAGACAATGATTTTCTGCAGATTTACATGTTTCCAGCTTCATCTTATCTCTGCAGTTTTGTTTTTTATGATTTTGTATGAGGTGACCACTCGAGCAAGTTTTGTCACTGCAATCAATAAACTATATCTCTATAATTAGGAATTACTGTGATTCTGCCTCTTGCCGGGTGCAGTAACTGGTAGCTTGTGAAGACTTTGTGAATGGCTTTCCCAACACTGGCCTTCTTTCAGCCTGCCGCTCCTTGTTGTCTGACATAATGACAGTGTGATTGTGAAGGCACTTCATTTACTTGATGTGATAAGAGTTAATTACAGGGTGGATTTGAGCAGCCTTCAATCAGTGGACTGCAGAAACAATCCATGACCTCCTCTGTCTCCTCCCTGCATGGCTGCTCCTCTTTTCTTCACCATTCTCCCTGCCTTTACACACTCTGTATTTTGAAAGAGAGACCGGGGAAGGGACAGTCATGTCTTCTTTTTTTTTCATTCTAGCTATGTACCTTCTTAATTTCTTCCCATTCATTTTGGTGGAGATTAGGATGTTATGTATATCGGGGCACATGGTAGAAAAATGATTCTACACACTTAGATCTTTGCAGTATTACTGCAGAATATTGCATAGATGTAAGTGTGTGAGAATCTCTTCTGTTTGGAGTTATTGATGTTTCCAGCACTAAGCTGTGGTTGTCCTACATCATCTGAGGAGACCACATGACATCGCTGTTACCACACTTGTTTTAGTAGTAGTAGTTGAACAGGGAGAGAGAGAAGATGACATGCAACAAAGGGCCACAGGCCAGAATCAAACCTGCAGCTGTTGGGGCAAAGGCATAGCCTTTGTACATGAGGCACCGACTCTAAGAGGTTAGCTACTCATTGTGTCAGTAGCTCTAAGTCACTTTTAGGCTGCCTCTGCAAATCACATACAATTGTTCCACCTGGTGACAGCTGGCAGGATGGGATAATAGGTGGCACAGGTGTGATGTTTTGACAATATGTTACGCATCTGACCCAACAAAGGAGATGTAAAAAGTACCTGATAGCAGTTAGCAGCTAACTCAAAGAAGAAGAATATAAAAATACAGAGGGATTAATAAGTAACGGCCCATTTATAATCTAGTCTGTTTCAAATGAAGCTGGTAGCCTCTGCAGTTTTGTCGAGTAAAAGCCCCGCCACTGTTTTTTAATTTCTGTACTTCATATCCATCTCCATTTTAAAGAAAAAAACATTCTTTGCCAGCTTGATGCTAATGGCAGTACTCAGCAGGTTGCTAAAGGTTGACGTTAAATAGCTAGTTTTTCCTATTGCCGTACAGTTGTCCACGGCAGCTTATCCCTCTTTCTCTCTTTTGGTCAAAGTGACGGGATAAATCGTGAACGACAAAAAGAAAATCAAGCATGCTAGACTTTCTGTTGGAACGTCGTGAGGCATCACAGACATGGCATCAGTTGTCGTCTACTATGAAACACTACCCGAGATGAAACGATGGATTATTGTGTACGACACTCTTTGTCGTTCACGATCCATGCCAATGCTGTACGTTGCTGTGTCGGGCTATAATCGGGCTGATAGCTGGTGTCATTAGACACGTAACCTTGACCCGAGGTCCTTAGCGTTTTCACCACAAACAGTACTCAATTTGGATGTAGGTTCTTGTCCCTCACTGCTCCGTCCAACTCTAGCTGTATTTCCTCATCATCAACACAGAGGGAAGTCTGCATCTCATTTATCGTCCACAGAATGAGGTTGCATGTTAACATTTTAAGAACGAAAAAGAACAGGTTGGAGTGAGAGTCTCTCTCAATGGGATATTAAAAATGGCGTTTTTTTTGCATTGAGTAACATTACAAGTAAACATTATACCTTAAAGTTGCAGGCAGTCGGCCCAATGAATTAACTGATTTTTTTCACATTCCAGAAACATTATTTTCTCATGGATTGTCGAAACATCATCTCTTGATAGGTTTGGATTCCCCTTAAGCTCTTCTAAGTGGATAAAAAAAATATGAAGACATTTAGAAAATGTGTCACCTCTGTTGTCCAGTTCGGTCCTTGGTCAGTTGAAGCTTTTTCTGTTATGATGTGGGTGCAGATATAACTTTCCTCATCAGCTTTAATAGTGTCAGTTAGGGTCAACACACCAGAATGAAACTGTGGCAAATACATTTAATATTTATCATTTTATACAGTAAAACTTTTCAAATGTGTAGGACTCTGACAGGGTCCAAAATATATTGGTTCTCTTCTCATCCTTCAGAAACTCAACCAAAATCTTGTCTGAATGCCTGGCTGGGTTAAGAGGAAATATTCATCATCTCAACATGAGAATGATGCTCACAGCGTCAGCCAGACAGAGACCACTTACATTGTTAATTTCATTACCACGGTGAGATGAAATGAAATGAAAGAAAAAAAAGGGAGAGTGGAAAGAGAGATGGATCTAGTTCAAGCAGCACCATCAAAGTGCGTATAGAGATTCTCCTATATTTCAATTTGCTGCGTCTTGTACTGTTCCATGGTCTGCAGTTTAAATGGAGGACTTTTATGATGCAAATGCAGGCAGGAGTGATAAATCTCCCTCGCTCTCCTCTCCTGGGCTCCCCTGATGCAAAAGATGTGCTCTCTCTCTCTCTCTCGCTCTCTCTCTCTCTCTGTCTCTTTCTCCACACACACACACACACACACACACTCAGGCGCTATCTTGCACTCTCCCTCACTTACTCTCCACTGCAGCATCGTGTTACACTCGCCCCCTGGCCACATGAAAAATGAATCAGGCCCAGGTGATGCAGTGATGGGGTGGGGAGGGGAGGAAGAGAGTGAGAGGGGGCAAAGAGAGAGAAACAGAGAGGGGGGAGAAGGGAGAGAGAGAGAGACCCCAAAAAGTAATGCTTTGACTTTCCTCAACAACTTCTAGGTCACTTTAATTTGGAAGATGATAACTCAGTCAGCCGCTCAGTCACAGAGACACAGTGCATATAGACCAAAACACACACAGACACCTCAAAAAACAAAAACACACACACACTTGGCCAAAGTCACTCCAGCGGGTGGTAATCAGATTGTACTGAAGTGCTGTTATATTGATTAAAATGCCTACATCAGGAATGATTACACACTGGCAATTTATATAATTGTTGTTATTGGTAATTCCACTAAAAAACTCTCTAAAAAATCTTTCAGAGTCTCTTTAACATGGCAGTGTTTAAAGGGGTACTCCAGCAACTTAGTGTTGTTCTCCTCTCACAAGCTCAACTCACAAGAGACAGATTTTAAAAAGGAATGGTCAGAATCAAAGCAGCAGAGGGCAAGATATCCTGACCTGACTATCTCTTGTATGGGTCAAGCTCCAGAAACACTGGATCCTACATTTCCCAGGATGCAACCCCAGAGTGTCTGTTTGTCATATCCTGGTAAACATCCACATCTTTCAAGCTCCACAACCCTTACGTTTGTAATCAGGATTTTTACTGAATTTCATCTTTGAGCTCAAGCAGAGATAAATCTTGTGACATCATATGGGTTATTTTCTCAGACCTTAATGGTGAAATGTGTAAGATTTTAGTGTAAATTGTGAGTCTAGTGGTGAATTGCAGATTTCAACCAGCTAAAATTTCTCCCAGCTCAAATTCCTTCCTTGCAGTTGGGCTTCTTTTAACAAAAAAATGCGAAAAACACAAATGGCCCTATCTTGACCCAGTGTTTGGTTTGTCTGTTCTGGGCTACTGTAGAAACATGGTGGTGCAACATTTTGATCTCCAAAATGAGAAATGCACCTAATGTAGATATAAATGGCTCATTCTATGGTAAGGAGAACACAACAATTCTTACTTTCAGGTCAATATACACTGAGGAAAAAAATACTTATTATATTGTATTCAATTTCTGCCAATATATCTCCCTAACTCCTATACACTGGACCTTTAAAAATCCCCTCCAGAGCCACAGATGACAATATACAACAGTTTTCACAAGATGATTAGCACTCCCCATGAACAGTAAACTGACTTTCTTCCTAAAAATTGTGTGAGTGACTCTTTTATATTCACTCAATATTGGAAGCCAATAGTGGACTCAATTTAGTTTAATTTTTATAATGAAGTACAAATTAACTAATTTAAAACTGGAAATATCTGCTTCAAACTAAATGTAAACCAAATCTGAAGAAGAAATCTGTTTTAACTCCCAGGACTCAGCAGTTTTCAACCCTCTATGCTACAGGCACATTTTGGTCAGAAATGATTAAGATTTAATACCCTGCCCTAATGCAGAGTAAGGTCAACCACA
Source organism: Epinephelus awoara (assembly GCA_035609425.1). NCBI lineage: Eukaryota > Metazoa > Chordata > Actinopteri > Perciformes > Serranidae > Epinephelus > Epinephelus awoara. The sequence continues at coordinate 5,494,100 of CM069303.1, forward strand.
GAGCATGAAAAAGCCAATGAGCACACAGCTGATTGAGGCATATAAACACATATAAGTTACCTGCCATCTGGATGGTATATTATGCACTTGGGAGAACATTTGATTAAAGGGCATTTAATGATTTCAATAACTGCTGACCCCACTGAACCTCTGTGCTGTTTCTCCACATCAGGGGGAGGTGGTCGATGTTCAGTACGCAACTGTGGACGACCTCAGGAGAGCCAAAGACAGTCTGAACCTCACCAACCAGATTGCTGTGGTCAAGCTTGGCCAAGCACCTTTGCTGTACAAGGTAAGATCAAATCAAATCTCTGCAAAGTGCTACCGCTCTGCTCTGCTGATAAGGGAATCACACATGTGATTTACTGCTGTACTTGAGATCTACCTGATACTATAATCCTGCAGCAGGAAAAAAAAATCCACCCAGACTGAGGAATGAGATCTTTTGATCTTGAAAATAAGTGCAAGGTATGACTCAAAAAATGATTTTCCTATAATGAGGGGGTATAAAACTGAATTTTCAAAATGATCTTGGGTATCTTAATATACTTGCTTCCAGATATAGCTCACTGCCCTTTAAAATATCTAAGTACAGCTTGCTGCACAGGGATATTTTTACTGAACAGGGCCTAATGTATATGGCTAGTCATGCATCTCTAATTCCTCATATTATTTTTGCCATAAATTTATCATACCTGACTCCTGTATCCGCACTCCTTCAGTGCAAAGATGTCTGAATCCATCTGCTTTAATAAGAAATAACATTAGCAATGCATTGATTGATTAGGCCCGTTCCTGCCTGGATGTGTGCCACATTCAGCTCAAAGCAGTTCTCCTATCAATTAGAAGATGACAGAGAAAATATAAATTCCAGTCTTGTTAATTAAAACATAAACCTGTACTTACATGTTAATTACTGATTAATTTATAAAGTTTTCATGAAATTAAATGTAATTTAATTACATGAACCTGAATGCAAACTCCATGTGGGCTTGACGCAATTCAGAAGAATGGAAATTTATACTGTAAGTGGGTCTGACACAGTTATTTCAATGTATGTCAAGTGGCTCAATAAATATTAACATATTAAGTGTGATACTTATTTTTCACAGTGAATTATATCTTGTCATATCACATGATTGATAATCTCTTACACCGCAGGTTTAGGTGCAAAGACCAGTGCAAAACTTCTTTCTACCTGAAAATCTAAAAGCTTCATCCCCATTTGTTTTTGCTTTGTGCAGTGTACTAACAAACCTAATCTGCTAGAGACTGCAGCGATTGAACTAATATCTCAAATTCCTGTCAAAAATATGTGAGTTTGTTGACATTGAAGTGATACATGCGCCAAAAGAGATATTTTACTTCAGACTACAATAATTAACTTGTTTTTACATAGATCAAACAATTAAGAATTACTCTTTGGTTGAGAGCTTCGGAAAAACTAGTAAAGTGACCTTGTGTTGGGATTTTTTGTTGTTCAGACTGTTATTTTCAAGGTCAAGAATAATCTTTACAATTTAAAGCTAGGTTAGGCAGTTTTCTGGGAATGGCACAAACAAGCAAACAAAAAAAATGACCCTCCTCCTGCAGCAGTCCTTAGCCCCTCCAACCAGGCAAACAGGCATATGCATGAACTTCACTTTGTTCCACATACATTGATCTGTTTTATTCTATTCCACTGTAGAGCTGCACACAAAGCATTTGCTCAGCCCGACCTTGTGTAGCTCACACCCTCTCTTTGTTCATCAGACCACAAATAAGACAAGAATAAGGCTCTAGGATTTCCATGATGCAAAAAATATGGATGGAACCACAGAATTTGACAATAAAAATGGGTCAGCTGTAAAAAACAGAATATCACGGAATTGTCCAAAATGCAGACACTGTTAAATAACAGTGCTTTCCCTACATTATATGTTTTTTTACAGAGCCTAAGCTGAATAAACACAAAAAAACTGCAATGTGTGATTTACAGGAACACTATGTCTGTCCTTCACTCCCGGCGTTGGAGTTTTTTATTGGGCTCGGCTCCTCCACACACTCCAGGTGTGGAAAGTTACATCTGGGCAGTAAATACAATCAGCCAGCTGATCGGGCTCATCTGCGCTAACTATCTCTCAGAGACTTTGCTCCGCTCCGCCCTGAGTCCTTGGATTGGCACTGTTGGGGTAATTTTTAAAGGTGTCATGTGTGCGGTTTAGAGGCATCTAACAGTTAGGTTGCAAATTGCAACCGTCTGAGACTTCTTCCGTGTACCAAATGTGTAGGAGAACCAGGGGTGGGTGATAAATCGAATGTTCTCGATGTATGGCGGCTTGTTCAACGTGGGATAAATAAAATGATCATGAAGTATAAATAGTCACATTGTTGTTGTTTTTTCTCTCCTGTAGATCGCTCTAAAAAGAGAGACCATGTAACTCCTGTGTAACGTGACCTTCACTGGCCCCCAGTATCTTTTAGAATTGATTTTAAAATCCTTCTTCTGTTTTTAAGGCTCTTAATAGCATCACCTCCTTTTTTTAACAGATTCCCTATCACCTTATAAGTAGTTCATCTCATAATCTTGCATTTCAGTTATCTACAGTACTCAGAGGAGATTTCAAAATATTATGACATATATTGTGTGTATTGTGTATTGCCCAGCCCTGAGGAGAGCTACAGTGGCTAATGTGAAAATGAGAATATGTGAATGGCCCTATTTAGATCAAGTGTTATATTTGTCTGTTCTGGGCTACTGCAGAAAAAACCTTGCAGTCTCCATGGGAGAGGACCCACTCCATATGTCAATATAAAAACATCATTCCAAGGTAATAAAAACACAACAATTACTATTTTCAGGTGATTATAAACTAATGAAAATATGCTACAGTTTTAAATGTTAAAAACCTTTAACTGACCTTTAACTGTCATTTCACTGAAGTTCAAAGTTTCACTTTTAGTAGTTTAATAAATATACAGTAGGCCCTAAACTTACAAGAAAGCCGTTTCCTTTGCTTTATTCATTGAGCATTACTCTACTTCTGAATGTGAGGTTAGTTGTAAATGACAGGCTAATGAGCCATAACAGGAGTAAATGGAGGTTACCAAAAAAAAGGAGAGGAAATGTTTAAAGAGGGGTCGCCATACTGCATTTACATTTACACAGACTTTTAAAAAGCCATTAAATCAGACCACCTCCTGCCACATGGGACCCTGCTAGCAACAGGCTGCTGACCCATTTTTCCTCCTCGCCCACAGTTTGTGACAAATTTGATCATGTGTGCCTCATAATGCCTCTGTGTGTCAGCAGCAGAGAGAAATGATCGCCCTTTACATATAAATGGGGAGGGATGATTGATGAGGCCTGTACTCTCACTAATGAGTGTGTGACGGTGACTGCAGGCCCAATTTTACACCTACAGCTACATTCATATTTGATACACAAACATGGAACACATGTTTTGCCCATGTTAGCTTAAGTCAATGAGTTTCATTAGTCCCAACTAATTTCACAATCACTCAATGACCCTGTTGCACTTTATAATCATATTCCAAAACAGTTTTTTAGCAAATGTATTGAATCTTGCTTTTCATTATAATCTGTAACTTCCAATCATTTGTGAACTTTTTGTTATGATTATATTTAATGCATTTATGTCCATATGAATGTCGGTCATGTGTATGTGTGTGTCAGTGTTGTCTGTAGCCATGTTCTTATTAACATAAGAGTGCAAAAACAAGTTTTTCCATGTGAATGCATGTGCATGTACAAAAGTGTGTGCAGACCACATGGCTTGCAAACAGTATGTTTATGCGTCGTACATGCATAAAAATCTCTGCATTAGCGTGTTTATTATAAGTGGATGATATTGTGTGTCTTTTGTGCGTAAGTGAGTGTCTGTTAGTGTTTGTATGTGTGTATGTCAGTGTGTGTGTGTGTGTGTGTGTGTGTGTGGTGTCCCTGTTTTCCAGTGAAGGACAGAGTTGTGATGAGAAGAGAATGACCGTGGTTGGTGTCACATATTCAATAAAATAGTCATCCACGCTCATAAAAAACAAGGACGCTACATTTCCCATGGACAACAATGAAATACTGCTGTGCACTGTGGCAGCTGCAGCACACTTCCTCCCACCCAGCAACTATTCTCTATCTATCATTACCAGTCATGTGGGCTAAATAAACAGCAATACAGCGTAACCTTTGATCATCATGAAAAAGACAACCAGCCATATGAACAACAACAAAAAAACAAAGAAATAAATGAATAGGAAGTCAGTTCAGTATTATATTATTTATTTATTTGCCACAAAGAACCACACGCAGCTGTAAACTAAAGCTCACTTTCCACTTTTATTAATACTTTTGATTTATACTTGTGTGTCAGCTCTATGCAGAGCCTACGCCATAGCCTACGCATATGGCCTACACCGTTGTGAGCATTTATACTTGTGTCTGTGTCATTCTGCAGTTATACCTCCATAACACAGGTAGGCGGTTAGGTTTCTGTGAAGTGCTGTAAAGTTTAGTTGATTCCAAACACACATTAAACACGACTTAATAACGACAATTTCAAGCAAGCACACAGTTTCATTGTAACTTGACAAAGCAATTGTCTTTTCCGAACAAATACAACATGCTAACATTACTAGCACAAGCCTATGGCATTTTTATTGTGTAAATTAACAACTAGCGGAAATTTCCTCTACTCAGATGAAGCCAGGATATATCACACACAAGCCTTAAAATGCTGTTTTGTGGGGGCTTTACTGTCTCCATAATTTATTGTTTCTTTGTGAAATAAAAATAAACGAAAGCTTTGTTTTCATTGAGGGAACAGTTGTCAGCATTAAAAAATAGACGTGTAGTTACGTTTCTGGGGAGGTGCATGTCAGGCTACGGCATAGGTTACTGTGTACGCTCTGCGTTGGCACAGAGCCTATGGCATAGGTACGATGAGGATTTGATATGTTTTGTCTGCACCTCTGATTGGCTCTGAAAGGCAGTGATGCAAAGTGACACCCTGATGGACGTGCTAACTTTGGATCCTTTTCCAGCATGATGCAATGATGTTCCACTACAGATTATGACCATCTCTGTTCAAGCAATGATTGAACATTGTTCCAAATTAGTCCGGACCAAATTTAAAAGAAAGACTGAATAAGTAACAGATTAAAAAAACAGATATTACCGCATTTGCACTGTTTTTTACACAGAGATCATGCTGTAGAGCTGCTACAAGGTCCCTTCTTCATGAGGCCTTTGCCTTTTTAAACAGGACCAAACCATGGTGGTATCATGCTGCTCCAGTGGGTGATTTTTGACAGCATGCCAGCATGGAAGAAATAGAGGCACGATGTTGCGTGGCATGTAATACAGCAGTGTCGGCCTTTAGTGTGACATATAATGTCGGCAATACTTTCTAAACAATAAATATGGCATTAACAAACATTGACTGTCTCTGTTATATGGCTGCTGATCTTGTCCTCTGCTCAGAGGGTAACAAGCTTCCAGACCTCATTGTTTAACCAAATTGCGGACATTTTAGGCCACTGCTAGTCTTTTTGTGTTAAAAGCTGACTGCTATCAGCTACTTTTAAATCTCTGCGCCATGTTGCATAATCAAAACATCAACATTGAGTTGACTTGCAGATATGTTAATTAGCAACACTTTCTCATTATGTTAAAGAAAACGTAATTTGTTCCACATTGCGATTTCCCTGAAAGTATTTGCTGTTTCAAATTAGTTGTATGTAAACTGAATTTCTAGGAGACAGGGCTGCTACTGTTCACCTACCCTTTTGCAGGGCATTTGTGACATCCAATGTGCAGTAAAAAAAAAAAAAAGAAAAATAGAAAGGCATACTACAGAGCCGTGTACATAGCTCTGTGGCGGATCTTCCCTCACTTCTATTAACTAGTTTGGTTGGAAAGAGCATATGACACTGCATTTTCCATCCAGAAGTGCATGTAAACAAATAAGCACCTACTGCGCATTGAATGCTATTTTTTTTAGAGTAATGAGACAATCACACAGAGAAGCATCACTTAAAATGTGACCTTTGCAAAACCACTGATATCCAGGGGTCTATATATTTATATATTGGAATGGATGATATAAATAATTTAAAATCCTCTATCATGGTGGATGTCATTTTATATAATGATGTCAATTTACTGTATATTGTGATACAGTATTTATTTTTATTTTTATTTTTCTGGAAAATCAATTGATAGAATAGCCAGATGGAAATGTGTGATTCAGCAAATACCTGAAAAATCGATGCAATCGATGCGATCAAATTGATGGCAAAATCAAATGAAAATCCACTAGTGGTACAAAGCAGTCCTGCTCATTGGTTGCAAAACAGCCCAAAACACCAGCAGACATAAAAGTGATAGCCATGGAGTTGGGCAATATGAAGATGTGGTGAGACATCAAGTATTTTAGTTTCATGTCCTGAGCATGATCTGTAGGATAGTGTTAGGGGTAACTGTTTACACTGACATCCAGACCAGAAATCCTCTATGTGCACCTGTTCCCCACATTTTATATGCAGCTTTTGCAAGTACACATTAGAATACAAGTATTTGTTGGTGTAACCAATGTATACTGAATGTCTGCAATACTGCAACAAGATGATCTACAGGTACAATATGTCAGATTCACAAAACTTTTCTGGGATATATTATTGAAAGTAAATTTGATTGAATATCCTGTTTTGTTTTTTATTATAAATTAATCTATATTGTTAATGCTGTACTAATTAGAAATTTAACAATATTAACAGTGGATCAAATGATTAATGTGTAACTCTGCAGTCCCCCTCAGCTCCATGGGATGTTTTCTTCCACCTCATTGTTTTGCTTTTCTAGCCCACTCATTCGCTGTTCAGTCTTAGAGCTTTCATCACCCCTGTTCCAGCAGCAAAATGTCTATGATAAAACTGACTGCCCTCTACCTGCCCAGCACCAAATGAGATGGACAAACACAGTTAGCAACTAGGTGGTGAACATAGTAAAGCATTTAATGTAGCCATTAAGGAACCAGATATTTTCCTGTGTTGGAAATATACTATATGGGTAAATTGGCAGTTTTCTGCTAACAGGTATGCCTTGCCACCTGTACAGTATATGTGGCAATATGTCAGTGTTGTTTTTTTCAGCTTGTTTGAAAACAACCAACGTGTCCCCAAGTGGAAATGCATTTAACCATTTCCTGTCTATTTCCTGTTCACATTAAAGCATTGTAAATGTCTCACTGTGCCTTTATATGTATTATGTGTGTGTGCAGCTATCCCTACTGTCTGAGCTGGGTTTTGGAGGTGTTCTGCTTTACATTGATCCATGTGATGCTCCCCCTGGCCGCCACACCTGGCATCAAGCCTTCAGAGTAACTCTCAACCCTGGCGGAAACCCTGCCACCAGTGAGTATATTATTTTCATTTGTAAAATCCATTTCTACCTACATAGTTTTGGCTATACAGGTTATTCTTAATACTACAACAAAGTGGAGAGCTATGATAATACATAATCAAAAACTATTTTTTTTTTTTGCTTTATGCTGTATTTTAGTAAATGGTACATGGACTGCACATGTATAGCGCCTTTCTAGTCACCTGACCACTGAAAGCACTTGTACACACACTGGTGGTCGAGGCTAACATACGTGATTCTACCTGTTATTCAGTAACGGTTCACACGCGCTCGCACACCAATGAGACAGCCATTAGGAGCAATTTAGGGTTCAGTATCTTGCCTAAGGATACTTGGATTAGGGGAGCCGAGGACTGATCCACCAATCTTCTGATGAGTGGATGACCTGCTCTACCTCTGAGTCACAACCGCCCCATTATTACTACTGTGACCCTGCAGTATTGTTATAACCCTAGGAGACAGGGAATTTTTTTGCATTATTTAATTCAATAGTTAACTTGAGAAGACAAGCTTTGTCATCTCACTATACAGTAAGTGCCCTAATGAGAGGAAACCTTCATGCAATAATCTCATTATGTCGAGATAGCAAAGCTCACTATCTGGAGATAAAATAAAACAACCTTTTGTATTTTCGTGATAACGGGTTGATTATCACATTATCAAAAAAAGGCTTGTTTTCCCAAGTAAAACAAAATGATTAACTCGTGATCACAAGATGACAAGCTTGTTTTCTTGAGTTGTCAAGATAGTGAACTCAGGATCTTGAGACAGCTTTAAAAATGTAACTGGAGGCATGGCTGTGCTTGGCTTCCATATTTTCCTGATGTTATTGTGGCTATCTGTATAATGTTCCTCGCACAAAAACTGCATTTATTGATTTAGCACATACATTATAATAAAACTTGTTGAAACTGGGTGTCATACAGTTAACAAAAATATAACATATATTAATAGACATATTACAATTACCATGTTGAATTCATAGTTTAAACCCCTTTCCCCTTTGGAATCTGGTGAATACCTGAAATTTACTCACATCAACTACCTTGGCCTCAGGCAGAGGACGTTATATCTCTCTGTATCTCTGTGACTCTCTTCTACTGTATTTAAATCACCCTCCCAAGATGAACGACCTCTCCGACCCTCAGTCTTGTCCCCACTTCCTGTTTTTCTGCCCGGTCTGGCCAATAGGGACGTGTCATTACCGCTGAAGTATCTTTAGTCCTTGTAAGAGTCCCAGTACCACAGTGGCAAGACCCAGTAGAGCCCCACCAGATGTCTGGACTGCTGTGTGAGCATGTGTAAGAGTGTGTGAACGTGTATGTGGGGGGATGTGTTTAAGTGGAGGAGTGAGAGAGACAGATGCTGGCTGTCTGGTCTCTCACCAATAGCAATGCTCTCAGGTCCCCTGTGCTAATACAGCTCAGAAGAACAGAAGATGTGAAAGGACACCTCATTACTCATATCAACCACACTTTATTCAACTGCCAGAGACTGCCGAAGTTAAATCTCTATCTTTTTTTATCACATAACACATATTCCGTGAATTTCAAAAGAGGGAGACCCTTTAAAGGAAAAATTATTTATTGATTTAGTGATTATTATATTAAGTAATTAGCTCTCATTATAGTTCTCTTAATGGCAGTGGTGCCATTCCTACGCATATTGAAATAGCCAACCTAACTATAACGTATTCACAATACATGCATGCACAGTTTTATCCCATTGATATAAGCCTCACTGTTTACTGTTCACTCTCACTAAACCAGGCATGTTCATAGTCTGGTTGTTCAATATACTATATGTGGCCCACCATACTATACATACATATATACGTATATATATATATATATATGTATATATATATATATATATATATATATATATATATAGATAGATAGATAGAGATATAGATATTAATCCAACAAGATCACTTTGTATGATAGTCATGCCATGATGAGGTGAATGGAAAAATGCAGTTTGTAGGCATACTCCCTGTAAGAACTACGCAGGTTGGACTAATGTGTTTCCACAAACAGATGGTACAGTTACCTAACAGCAGACATTTTCTGCTAGGGAGAGCAGACATCGGCAAAGGATGAGTGTGAGAAAATATTGATATACTCAAGTATCACAACTTCATGTTTTGTGATAGTGTATTGATTCTCAAAAACACTGTATTGATTTATAATTAATAGTTGACACGTGTTAAGGTTAAACCCATGACTGCTAGATAGCAGTAATCTATCATTAGCTATTGACTCACTCATTCTGTGATAAATACAGATCTTATTGCTCTGGGTGCAAAAAGTGATTTTTTTTTTAACTCAAATTGTATGCATATGGTGGAGTGTTCTGTATAATAGCTTTTCTAAAATTAGATTTTAATAACCCACAATGCATTGCCTTGCTTACAATATTGCAATATATTACAGTATATTGAATCATAACCACCATATTGTGATACGTATTGTATCACCAGAAAAGTTTAGTTTTTTTTTTTTTTTTTTTTACAAATTAATAACCTATTTAATGTGAGAAGCTCCCGTTGTTGCTTTTTGAACATATACAGCACTGAAGTAAAAGTCTTTTCTTACAGTTACTCTAATCTGCTGCCTTCAGCCTTCCGATACCAACTTGAGCACCACAGATGGTAAATAGACGGTATGTGCTGTCACTCGCTACACATGCAGATTATTTGGTAGGAAGAAGCTGTTGGTAAATCTGTTCCTGTACTGCAAATGATCCTGTCCAGCCTCCCAAACATATGCTATCAGATAAAGCCAACAAAACTGACTGTTTCAAAGGTGGAGCCATTTTGCAGCCTGTGATTTATCAGCCATTCAATTAAATACGTGTGATATTATTTGTATATTTGTTTCAGGCTTATATAATTAAATTCCAAGTAATGCAGGCGTTTAAAGGTCAGAAATTATCCCAGCAGCAATAGCAGAAAAACATGTTGCATTCTTATCTGCATTCTTATCTGAACAACATTCTTATATGTTGCTGCTTTTATCTTGTTTTTTAAGATGATATTAATCTTCTAATTTTCTGTTTTTATTTATCACTGGTACTGTATTTATTCTATTTTATTTATAATCTTGCGTATTTCATTTTTGGTACTGTATTTATTTTATTTTATTATTCTTTTAGTCCTATTTTATGCTTTTAGTTTTTAGCTTTTAACTTGAGTGTTTCCTCAGGGGGGTCCTCCACACTGGGAGCTGTGTCAGGTCTGCTAGTGGGGGTGCTGTCCTTGGGTCCCTTCGGCCCGGCCGGCTGGGGGTTCCTCCCTTCGATGTGGGGGTCCACCTGTCTGTCGGAGTCGGGGGGCCTGGGTGCTGGTCCCCCTGATGGCACCGCCTGCGGCTCCTCCCAGTGTGGACGACCCCAAAGGTGTCGTTTCCTTGATCCTCAGTGCCATGCCATGTCTCCCTATTGTGTGTGTTGTGTGTGTGTCTAGTATGGAGGGTGGGAGGGAGGGGCTTTCTTTGTAATTGTTTTTCTTTCTTTAATTGTGTTAATTGTTTTTAATTCTGTAAAGCACTTTGTGTTGCATGTCCGTGCAGGAAAAGCGCTCTACAAAAATGCTTTTTCGAGCACCAAAACAAGTAGATTGCAAAATGCTGAAAATGGCCCTTGTTTTTTCTTGACAAAGTACTAGTGTTAGATTTATTTTTTATTTGTTTTTCATGGATTTTTCCAGCAAGATCATTATCTTTGGAGTCATTTTACACACAATTTCACTATTCCCAGGTTGACATTTTCTTCTCATGTGTGCAGTATATGCAGATTTCTCCCCAGTGTAATACATATGAGAGATGGGAGCAACACAACCACATCTGTCATCTGGCTTAACAAGAATCAAATCTCTTGTTGGTGGCCTTTAAATCCTGGAAACTCACCATCATATACAATAGCTGTTGTGTCATAGAATGTCAATATTTGTGTAGTGTATGACTCAGTGCTAATAATCATTAGAGCAATTAGCCGCACAGAATTGACATGACTGAATTGTAAAAGAAGTACGGATGAGGTATGGATGGATGGTCTTTTTACTAGTGCAAAGGTAAACATATCCACAACCAACAGCAGTAGCTCTGAACTCTCAGTGCAGCACATCAGTTTGATGCTTTATATTAGAACTTTGTTAAATTGCATTGGCCATATCAAATAAATTCAATTTCAATTCAATTAAACACTGGCTCAGATGTATGGCACATATGCATTGGTATTACTGTGTGAATCTTATGAAGCTAAAGAAGCATTACAACGCATTGGTATTTGACCACCTGGGAGTGGGAAACTTAGTTCAAAATCCTAATTGTGAACTATGATCATGAACTAGTTTGTTTTAATTGGCGTGAACTGAACTTTGAGCTAGCTCAACATTGTATTCAACAATAATAAGACTGTGATTTTAGCAACTAGCAGCCTACTAAATTTTTTTACCTGCTATATATACAGTATTGCGTCTAACGTGAAATGTGAAGTCACATGCATATCATGTGGCATATTTCCTTAATCACATGTGTGCAGTTTGAATGCATTACATGTAATAATGACGTTCCACATGTGATGAACATATAAAAAGTGTTTCAGAAAAAATGAGAACATATTGTACCACCATTGAACTAATTACATCTGACCTAAAATCTGTAACAGTCAGCTGCCTCTCTCCAAGTCAGTCTCTCAATGAGTCTTCATTGGGTGAAGATGGAAATTGGATCTATTAATGCAGTAAAGTAAGCTGCACCATTGTTCCACTGCACACGCAGCCTGTTTTTTTTTTTTAAAGGAGATTTTCTTTACTACAAATGTATTATATTTGTTTTGTGTGTGACAATAGTGCAGTGTTTAAAGTCTGGCTTCTCACACTGACACGCTGTACTGTATGATAAAGAGAGCATCAGTGCGTCTCCTGGTGGCAAGACGTGAATTCAACACGCAGACTTTCAGTCATTTCAGGCAGGGGGTGTACTTCACACACACACTCTGATACAAAACAACCCCTCGCAATTTAGTGAAATGTAGGCCATTTTTCCCACACTTCATGTGCACTTTCGCTGTGGGAACTGAAGCGTTTCCCGCTGTTCTGTGTGCCTGTTGAAAAGCTGTTGCATTGCACCTGTTCTGCTTAGGTTGAAATGATTTTACCTCACAGGCCCTTGGTGTTTTAAGAGCTTTAAACCATGTACAGTTCTCAGTGATGTCAAAAGCACCTCCCTTTTCAAATGGAAAAATAAGACACAAGAAGCTGTCAGGAGTGCTCCCCAGTGGAAATGCTGCCAGAGGAAGAGCTGTTTAGAGTCAATGTAATTCCACTGTTTGCCAGAGCTCTGTATAACGCTCCCCAGACTTTCCCCACCTCTCAGTTTATTGTTTGGACTTTGTTGTCTTCCTCTCTCCACCTCCTCCTCCTCCTACCTCAGCTTGTTAATTTGACTCTTCCTTGTAGCATTGTATCACTGCTGCGTTGTCGTACGCTGCCTGCTGGGACAACCACAGCAAATCAAAGCCTCTGCCTTATCATACATGCATCGCTCCCAATTCTCTTGTGTAGTATGTAATGTATGAATATGCATGTCAGTATGTAGGTGTGGGTTGTCTATATTTCAAAAAGAACCACTGATTTTTTGCATGCATAAAAAATTCAGTAAGATGGAAGCATGTGTGTGTGTGTGTCTGTGTGTGTGTGTGTGTGTGTGTGTGTGTGTGTGTGTATGATACAGGCCTGTTGGTGTGTCTTGGATAGGTATGTGCACATATTCATGTGTGTTCTGTGTATTTCTTACATACTTTTGAATGTCACATGCAGCGCTGCATGAATCAAAATAGAGAAAAAAAATGTGTGCAAATTCCTGCAGAGCCCACAGTGTTTGGTTAGATATCATCGGCAGGTGTTCGCTGTCAGGTTTACTCCTCTTTGCTCCAGCATTCATCTAGTCTGATATGCACCATGCTGCTGTAGCATTCATTTATTCTTGGAAGAGATGCCACAGCTTGGATATTCAAGCTTGCCCTGTAACTGGCTCAACACTTGGTATAAAACTGAACCAGTGCCAACAGAAAAGTCTATGCTACTTGGAAGACACATTAAAAATGACTTGCTTATAAAACATTAATGACTGTAACTTTGTTTTGTTTGATTTGGTGTATTAAAGCTTGGTTAGCAGTTTAATTTGGAGAAAATCGATGAACAGCTTGATTTGAGGAACACACACTTGATGAACAATTTGATTTGTCCTGCCTGGGGGAGGGAAAATGCACACGCAGATAAAAGTGTGGTAAACACACACTTGTAAATGAGGAACACACAGACACACACACACACACACACACACACACACACTGGGATCAGACTATGTGTCATCATCCTAAAAGTGGTCCAGCTCAAACCACAATATCTCCTAAACGGACTTCCTAAAAATGCGGTTTATTCACCCAAGTGGGGTGTTTCAGTATGCAGCAATGCACAATCCAGCTAGCCCCATGACCTTCACCCCATGCTCTGACTGCACATTCATACTTTATATGGTAACCTACATGCACCTTTGTAAGAATGCTGAAAAAAACCCAATCCTGAATTACTTTGCTTTGATGAAAATGAAAAGGTGGACTGAGTGGCAAATAGACTAGTTTTATTGCTTAAGCTTGGAAAATCAGAACTGAATAATCCAAGTATAAAAGTAATATATAACGCAAGGACTTGCCCCTCCTCACTTTAACGCTGCAGGAAGCTGCAGACCCAGGCCCAGGGTGTGTCCAAATTAGACGGAGGCAGCTGCCCAGAGGACAAGAACTCTTTCAGCTCATTGTGGGTGAATTTACAGCTAACAGCAAGCTAATGAAATACAGTCTCTGGCTTTTGTTTGATATCTAGCAGGCATGTTCAAAGTCCTCAGGGTTTATGGTTTGTTGTTCAAGATGTACTATTTGTGGCCCACCACATAATATTGGTGAATCAAGCAAGATCACTTTGCATTTTTCTGTTCACCTCACAATGGCATAACTATCACACAGTTTGTAGACATGTGTCAAGTAGGAACATATACGTGTGAAACAACTGGGTCTTCATAAAAAGACCGCAGTTATTTTCACATAATCTAATCTGGCCTGGTTTGGACACCCCTGCTAGCTACTATCTGCAAAAATGTTGCTGCACAATTCTGACTCTTTGTTAGTGTAGCAGAGAGAATCTCAGGCCAGAGGCTCCAAAAGTAGGTCAACTCCTCCCCTTTCCTAACCCTCTTAATTGGGCAGGGCCTATTTAACACACCTGTGGCATGAAGGCTGCCTCTCTCCCTTTGTCTGTGCCTGGTGCCTGCCACATGGTCATGTCTCTGAGGTAGGTAGTGTGGTCTGGAGGTTATTTTAGCCGGTTTTAACATTAGTAGTGGCCGTGATTTTAACAGAAGCTACATTGTGTCGGTTAGGTTCCTGCCTTTCCTGTACTGATGGCTGGTCGTCTTGGTGTCCATGAACATTGATTTGAGGTTTGTTAACTCTTCCAACCAACCCTTCACTTCCCCATACCACAAATGTGTTAACATTGTATTTGCCCCCTTTATAGTGGTGAATTGTGTGGAATGGGTTGAAGGACATCAGGGCAATTGTTGTACCTGCCAAGGTATGAGTTATCACATGTTAGCCAGAAAATGTTGATTACAGTAATTGAACTATGTGATGACTCCTTCTCGTATTACAGACACAATCGGCTGCTGTTTTGTCTTTAGTTTTGTCTTGTTTTGTTGTGCTGTTTCTAGTTTACTTGACTTAGCCACCATCTTTTAATCATAGCATTTTATTGAAATGGTTATTAAAAATTACTCTTTTAGCTGAACCAACTGGTTTAATACAGTTTTAGCTGTTTTCTTAACATTTCCTTTCTTCTCCCATACAGTGTAGTGGTTGCTGGCTAGCGGTGGAGGCTAGGCACTCTGGGTAGTTCCCTGCACCTTTGTTTTGTTGTAGTGATAAGGGCACAGGGACATGATTTTCTGCACCTGTTTGCTGTGTGGTTGCTGTGAGTTCACGAGTGGTGGGTAAGTGCACTCATGGGACACATCCTTTGGTAGTCTGCCTCCCCCTTGCTAGCTTCCACTCACTCCCCCTCCCCCCTTTTTTTGATAATTTTAATCATTTATACTGGAAGTGTGTTAAAGCTATTAACAGAACAAATTGTAATAAATTCCCTTACACTTTTCCATAGCTTGGATTTGCATTCATTACTAATTCTTTTGCTTTCCCTCCACAGACACTTCAGTTTAATAGCATTTTCTTTTGGTTCAAACAATTAAATAAATCTTGATTTACGTTGGAACCACGTCTCTGCCTATAGTGTTTTGAACCTGTGTGTGCCTTATTGCATAGCATTGGGTGAAAATCCCTAGGTGGTGTCTGGCTTACAATTGGTGTCATTTTGTTATATTTGATAATATAAAACACCCCCCACTACGTTGCCACATTCGCATAGTTGGT